>JAZGUH010000502.1:1200000-1800000 GCA_037893225.1 Hippasteria phrygiana
TATCTTATCGGGTGCAACATCAGTTGCACAAAGGATATCCGGCCACATTGCCGGCAAAACCAAACAAGTAAAATTGTACCCAAAAACATGACGAAGCGTGTGCGGTGGTGGTATACGTATAGCTCACTGTTTACACGAAAATGTAAGGCCGTATTGCGTTACTGCAACCCTATACGTGTTGTACCATGGAGGATTCCTTCCTCCATGGTTGTACATACATGTACACGCCGAGCTGTGAAGCCGTGGTGGTTCGATCATGTTTTCCTTCTTTTCGATCAACCTGTCTTAAAGTTTAATCCCAGATAACCCCCCCCCCCCCCCCCCCCCGTTAAAGACGATGTTGGGTTACATCGATTATCTTTAACTACAAAACCTACATGTGCGCATGTACAGTTCGGAATGGACCGAACATCGCCGCAAGTTGAAAAGATTACACCATTACAAAAACTTTAACTGTACTTTGGTTTCGTTCTTCCTCCATGGTCCAAGGATCATTAAGTTACAGAGCCACGGTTACCTTTGTGGAGCGTGCCGTACTCGTTTGCTAACAATATGAAACGACGTAAAAGCAAACGACTAAATAATGTAAAATAAAAATCAAACTAAAAATAAATATTTGAATAGGGCATGCAAAGTAAAATGTTCAAAGTAACAAAATGTGCACAAATAAAATTTAAAAGTATTTTTTCTCTTGTTTTGGTTACTCGTTTTATTCTTTTCTTATAGTTGTTATGGTATATCTTTTGGTATTGTAATTTTTTCATTACTTTTATATTTTACTCTATGTATAATAATACTTATACATACACTAAGTCTTTATTTATGTTATGCCATCCCATAAAAAGTTCAATACAAATACAAGAACTAAAAAAATATATGGGTATTGTGAGGAAGCAAACTACGAAAAATAGCATTAGGCCTAAATAAAAGAAGATACGGATACGAATAAAATAGACAACACGGGTGCCTAAAACCAACCGGCATTCACCAGAATACCTTGAGTGGTCAACGGGCAATTTCAAGTTTCCGAGTATTTTATTTCATTCGCACTTCACACAATAAATTACATAACATTACATCAACCAAACTAGTAAAATAACAATTAAAAAAATATTAATTTATACCATACGTGGAAAGCTTGCTAAGAGTATAGCGTGTTGGCAATGAATCCAAATTATGTTCGACATCTACCGGACGGGGTACGGGTACATCTTCATAATCCAATAAAACAAAAACAATATTTTGTATGATTTGTTATTGTAAATGTTGGTTTTTTTTATGGTTAGCACCATCTCAAAACAGCACAGAATTAGAGTTGCGCATGCGTTGGAATCGTCAATCGGAGATTTTATTTTTAGTCGTTCTTTGGACAATGAGTAAATATAATTCTAGAGTTTACTATTCGGCTGTGCAGTAGACTGAATATTTAAACATGCAGGATGATACCTGTAAAAGCCACTGCAGAATATCTACAAACGGATAAGTCCAGATGAAATTTTCAGTTTGGCCGCCAATACTGTCGTCTTTTAACAATATATAATTGCAACAAAATGGCACGTGGAATTGGTTGTGTAAAGTAGTATAATATATATGTACAACGTCAATCACAATTATAATTGATGTCTGCATTTACATGCTTAGTCAATTTTTCAAAAAAGTCAAGCATTTTAATCGAGCAAACTCGTTAAGACCTTCGTACTACATGTACATGTATTTACACACCAACAACTCTGAATAATTAAACAAAATGTAGACTGTCACTTTTTTCATTTTAGCAAACTCGATCAATTTTTGTTTCTGTCACGGAGCTGAGGAAATCAAGGCGCAAAATTGTTAGTGTTTATTGTAGTTCTAAAAAGCCCTGCAGTAGAAATAAAACGAAGTGTACAATGCAGAAATGAAAAACCACAATGTTAAATAAAAACGGGCTACTAAATCTGAGCAGTGA
Organism: Hippasteria phrygiana; assembly: GCA_037893225.1. Lineage (NCBI taxonomy): Eukaryota > Metazoa > Echinodermata > Asteroidea > Valvatida > Goniasteridae > Hippasteria > Hippasteria phrygiana. Next base: position 1,201,949 of record JAZGUH010000502.1, read on the forward strand.
ATTATTACGACACAGACAGCACTATGTTATAGCCGTACGGAAGTGTGTCGAAGTGATCAACTTGTACTCTTTTCGTATACACTAATTGGTAATATTTTTTTTCTTCCTTGCTTTCGATGTTCATCGTTTTCTTATTTCTGATTATTTTGTGGGGATCAATGACTTGCACTTTAGAGGGACCGACCTTGTGAACCATTTGAAACATGGTGTCGAAATTCACGATCGATTGATTTCGGTAATTCAGCGTGATACCCCGAACTTTACAGAAAGTTGTGTTTCCGCTCGAATCGGGTTTTGCCAACTTGTAGGCATAATTTTTAGGCCCTCCGGAGACAAATGATGTGATATGGTTGTCTGAATCTATTTCGTTGGTGAGTTCACCCAAATAATCACCAATTTTAGGTTCCCAATCACCCTCGCGGCTTACGTATATTACGCTGTCAGTGTCGTAATATAACACCTTTCGGTCTAAAGTCTCTAACACTTCGTAAAGTTTGAGTCTTGCTTGCGCCGTGGTGTATGCTGCGATGATGACGTTGGTCCGCCCAGAAGGCTCGATGAAATCCTCGGTATTTTGCCACTGAACCTCCACCATCTCCTCCGAGACGAAGTTGGCGCTGTTCACCTGTACATCATCGCTAGTCATCATTTCAAAGTACTCCGCAGGGTCGGTAAGGTGGGAAGTTCTTGCCATGTTAGGCCTCTGACCAAACTTCCCCCAGAAACTATTGAGCATCAACTTGGCCAGTGCCCTGAGACCGGGGTTCTTCTGGATGTTATCCCACTCCAGCTTGACACCTTCCCTGTCGAAGTACTTCTGGATGTAGTCGTGTTTCTGCTGCGTTGTCTGGCACCACTGCGGCCAATCACTGGCTTCCTGCTTCAATTTTAGGAAAGCATTGACGTATGACGCAAACAGTCCTCCTTCTTTTGTATCGGGATCGTATTGAGCAACCCGGTCAAAATGCCACACCTCATAGATCGTAAGCAGTCGGTAGCCCATCTGAAGTGCTTTTTGAAGTTCCAGCGTGACCCAGGTACCCACCAGAGGGCGTTCATCGTCGCTATGGAGACAGGGAGATTGCTGTAGTGTTTCGCAGCACTTGGCGCACAGAGGAAACATCAGTCGTCCGACTGCCTTGTAGGGGAGAACTGGGTGATACAGCCCTCTGGGGGGAAGCACCCTGCACTTGACCAGACCCTCATACTCGCTGATATCACCAAAATTCTCGGTGATGATGGTGGGATGGCCGACTGGATATTTACCGTACTTGTTTATGTATGGGTACAAGCTGGTAAAATCCACGTATTTGATTTTCTCTCCGGGCACAGCTTCGTAGAAGAGTCTGGTCGCGTTGGTGCGTCCTCCACAGAAGGCATCGCGTGGGACGAGGGAACTTCCAATGCCTCAATGTATTCTCTCATGGAGTCATCCTTCTTTAGCTGAACATCAAAGTCGCATTCCCACTGTTCGATATAACGATAGCCCTGGTCGATGATGAACTGCCGTTTCTCAATGGTTTTCTGGTATAGTTCTTCCATGGTCAAATTGTTGAAGGGGTGTTTTGTGGTACGGGCTAGACAAGTATGCCCATGGTGAATACATCCATGGAACTCCATGACGATCTTGACTCCATCTGCTTCGTAGTAGCCGTCCACTTTGTATTTGCCTACGTGTACCTCACCGTTATTGGCCGCGTGTTGAATATAATGACCGGTTTGATGGGACATCCATTTCAGCCATTGCAACGCTTTGACAGACTGTCTGTCGTTGGAGCTGTATCCCTGAGGATGAATGATGCCTATGGTGTCTGGCTCAAGATATCTGGATCGGTACACCAAGTTACAGGCCGAAGCGATGGTAATACAGTGTTGGAATGGATCAATACCGGTTGCGTTTTCATATGCCGTCATGTGCATAAATAGAGCTCTGAAACGTAGACAACATCGGCGGAGGATGTCCACGTCGGACTGGCAATATTTGATGATTTCCTTCTTGAAATCGAACTCGTCATTCTGATGCAGTTCGTACCAGTCGATGAATTTCTGTCTGTCTCCAGGCTTCATGGCCGCGGGGTTGTAATATTTCATGTCAGGGAGGTGGGACATGACCTTCTCTTGATTGGCTTTTGTGTTAAAGAAGTGTGGAAAGTAGCCTTTAGTCAACTCCTTAATACCAAAAGCTCCGGGAAGCTTTGAAAGTGACATGGGGAGGAAATTGAGAGAGTCTATGAACTTCATGTCGTTGACTGAAACCTTGATACTCATGACTTTGGATCCATTTAGAATTACTTCGGGCAGGACTGCATTGTCGTACAAATAACGCAAAATAAAATACGAGTCATAGCCTTGGAAGTTATGACAAACAGTGGAACCAGCGTTGTCTTCTCCAAAAAGCCATTCACAAAATTCCTTCTGTGTGTCAGGGCCATGAAACACCCGCTCTCGATCCCCGCATCTTTGACATGTCGTGACATCCTCTCGGTCTAAACACTGGATGCAGACTTTGTGAGCGATGCACAGATTGGGCTGGTGAATGCCAGTCTCCTGCATACACTCAAAGTCAAAGAAAATATAAGACCCTATATTGTCATTTGCTTCATCCTCCCCTTTCTCGTCTTGATCACTAAGCTGGACATCTTCGAATGGACTAGCTTCAGTTGGAGTAGCAATCCCCATTGCCGGCTGCATATAACATAGATGGTTTTGGGGCACGTACTCTCTGCACACGGAGCAGTATTTCTCCCCGCATACGTGTTTCTTTACACTGTGACGTTTCCGACTCACGAACTGGCTGCAATCCTGACACCTGTAGTGGGTTTTACATATAGAATTGCCTGCGCCATTTTGTTTTAGATGATTCTGGAAACATGTTTTGCTTCTGAAGTTCCGATTGCAGTCGCGGCAGTACACCCACTCTTCCTCAACACAGTTAGTTTGGAAGCAGAGCTTGCAAGAATTTTCGCAACGGTGTTCTATTTTGGTGTTATATCCTTTTAGACACCACACACAAAAGTAGCTCCGATTGAGGAAAGCAGGCATCTTGGTGATGACATCGTAATGGCCATGGTGGTAGTACAGATAAATCTGTTTATCGGCTGGTGGCCCTCTGTAAATGATGGCATTAAAATGTTCTTTTGATGCGACCAGGATCTGATAGCCAGGGAGAACACGTTGAAACAATTTGATTTCCTCCACTCCGCATTTATTCAGAGGCACTCCAGCCTGCCGGTGGAGATCTTCAGCCAACGTCTGTTGTACCGAATATCCTCTTCTGATAGAGTCCCATCGTTCGTGATTATCAATTTTGGCCTTGGCAGTAACAATAGCCCTCGCACAACACAGGTCATCTTTGTTGATAATCTGGATGAAACACTTCTTCTCCTTTAGAAACCGCTCAAAATTGACATAGCGTTTCTTGGGGATTTTACCTCCCAGAGGCATGGCCACGTGGGTAATGTTAATCTGGAGACTGCTGTCTAAGGAAAATTGTTCGTTGCTCTGAATCACCTGCTCAATCCGGGCCTCTCCGCCGTCAACTTATCTTTGGTGATGAACGGTAACTGGATTGGGTAGTCGAGCTCCGAACTCATCACCACCACACGTACGAGATCCTTCGGACCAGCGCCATTTGTCAACGTCTCAAAAAGACTGTCGAAAACACGATGAAGCGTGTCAAGGACGGCTGCATGATTATAAATATCAAGATTGTCCTTGAATGTGACGCTATACTCCAACCCTGTGGTGTTGAACTTTTCCATATGAACTTCTTTCACTCGATTGACGCTGTAGAGATCTCGGATATCTTCGACATTCTTAGCGTCGGTGATTTTGGGTCGTTTAGGTTCAGATTCCCCATCTTCAGTCTCCCCATATCCCACCTGCATCCCACCATGCTGACTACGCACGTGTCTGATGAAGCTATCCCGACGTGCAAACACCTTGCCGCACACGTCGCACTGGTGCTGGTTAGCATCCTCGTGACGGGCTACGTGGCGATTGAAATTACGACGCTTGAAGAATGATTTGTTGCACACGTCACAGGTAAACATCGTTGCGATATCTGTTTTAGAAAAGAAAAGAAAAATAATGGTTAGTGGGGTTTGCAAAATAACATACAGTAAATCAAGTCTATAGAGTTTGCTAAGTTAACACATTGAAAAGCATGGCAACGTCTAGCGCCTAAAATGGGTTTTAAAAAATTGCACAAGCTTGCGTATAGCAACAACGTTAAATTGTGCCAAGCTGAATAATTTAAACGGTTGGGTCATAATTGTGCGTCAGGACCGTAAGAATGTTCTTATGTTAGGGCGTCTATTTCTATTTCTTTGGTTCTCATTTTCGACCGACACTATTTTTAAAATAAGTTTTTGCTCCCGACCGAAGGATAAAAAGCCATTTTTATGCCACCGACCCTGTCTGGAATTTGCTACCAAGAAAAAAAAAGATGAGAAAAAAGTGACAATCCTAAGAATTTCTAGGGACAAATTCAGCAAAATATAATGTCCATGGTACTTTTTCGTACCAATAGGCCTAGTGCTCGTGAGAATTAGAAACACTCGGTTTCGTGCTTACACACAGTAGCGTATCCAGCTACTTAAGTTGTGCCAGGGAGGGCAAACAACACCTCAACTGTCTTAAAACCGTCTAAAAAACACCGTTTTCTTTTGTTTTTTATGACGCCGCAAATGCCTCCTGGGGGAAAGTTCCCCAGCACTGCAGAAAGCGCTGCAGTTATTGGCGTACGCCGCATTGGGACCAATTACGTTGTATTGAACTTGTCCAAGTCCTTAAGGAGCTTTTTGAAATTAATGACCGCTTCTTTAAAGAAGTAGAATAGGTCTACTAAAAGTAAGGTATGTAATCCAAAATCTCAAATCCTCCCACCTCTCAAAACGCGCAAATTTGTTACAATTATTGCATAATTGGACAGATTTGAAATTTAGTGAATTGAAGCAACTCTAACCATCTGTTGCATTACCGGTACGTATGTATTTCATTTAACGCATGCCAACTATTGCAAGAGATGGGTTTTTGTTTTTAATTATTTTAACTGAACAGGAAGGGTGCTCCAGCATGAACAAAAGTATTATATACGACAAGGTGTTTGCCTTCCTCCATGGTACAAGCCAGTGAGTTGCGAAAGATGATTTATTAATCTATTTAATGCCAAATGTTGCCAAAGTTGGGTTTATTTTTCTTATTCATTTAGAAACAAGGCACAATTAACGACGTGTCCCATAACGCAATACGTATTTTTCATTCAGCCTATGCGTGTTCAACATGTAATTTTTTTTATGGGCATCCATTAAGTCAACAAAGTTACGAGAACCATAGAAATAATAAAAGCCTGGGACGCCCTTATCTTTTTACTACCATGGGAAATTAATGGTCAAACTTACCTCCGACAGATTTTCAAGTAAGAATAACAAGGGTAAAGTGCAGACACTGATTACTTCTTTAGCAGGACTTCTTGACGATCCTCTCACAATGCGATCTGTAGTTGATCTGGTAGTCAGGACAGTTGTAGCTTGAATTTATAGTCGGCTTAAATACCCATCTTCCTTGTGATTGGTCAATTAATAGGGGTTAAAACAAATTCTATCTTTAATTGCCTAACAATTTTATCCTGTAATCTGATTGGCTGAGAGCGACGAACGTCATGGACGCGTGACGTCATGTTTACGGGTTTAGCCCTCAAACGGTAAACGTGTCTGGACATGATCAAACCACATTGCGAAAACAGGACAAACAGGTCGATACAAGTTGTGTGTATACATGTGTATAATAGCTAAGCATACGATTTGGCAGGTCTTACGTAACGTTGTCTGTTGTGGCTGCCATACAATGATCCGCTATATTTGTGGGCGTATTCGAAACCCCGTTCGCGTGTTGAAGCATGGAGGATGGTTGAAGAGAGTTTAGAGTTGAAATCAAGTCCGTAATTTATAGATGATTTCATTATATTCCTCCGGGGTATAGCGCATGACCCTTTAGTTGCCAGCAATATGTGCCACGCTGGTAATTATGATGGTGCCAAGCCTACAGACAAACACGATTGTCTAACCACTTGTCTTCAACATGGGATTGTCTTCGCCAATTTTATTGTTGTTTCAGGATTTCAATAATTTTCATAAGATCACAAATTCTCCTTTCTTTTAATTTGTAGTAGCAGGCCAAATTCCCTATAGGCTAGTACTACCGCAAGAATCGGAATTTATAATTTTCATGCACCCCGTGCACACAAAAACCACCGTCTGCAAAAGTTTACCCCAAATCCACCACATAGGCCTACTCACCTTGCATGTGCATGGTTAACAAAGAATCGGTGGAATCGGTTCCAATTTCAGAAAAATTACTCGGTACAAAGATCAGGCATTAGCCATCGCTTCACACAGGGCCTCTTGGTTATTCATGTTAAGATGCACGCCACGCGGTATTTTGGCGCACGTAATCGGCTACCAGCCCGAGAGAACACGGGTTACTAGAGAACACGGGTTACCAGAGAACAGGGTTTCAAATATATACATGTAGGCCTACACCCTAAAAGTCAAAATAATGAGCGCGTAAATAAAAAGCCTGTTAGCCATTCTCGATGCATTTCATGTGTGTTGGGAACAAACAGTTATTCGGTGAAAACGTCTGATAATTCAACGTTGTATTGAGTTTATTGGCGAGACACATTATTCCATACAATGTGTGTAACCTGTTTTTGTCTTAATTGCATTTTTTTTCTCACATGGACCCGTCAGGTCGGGAACGACAGAAATTAGATCATAAACTCAGCAACATATCAGAACAACGGATCGAGAAAAAAAGATAATTCTTTCTTATTCTATATCAAACGATATTGCAAATCATTGCGCATTAAAATATATATACATTAACCATTAGACACACCATTTCCTATTTTAATGAACTGCTAAGTTGAAGATGTCGAACATAATTTGGATTTATTGCCAACACGCTATACTCTTAGCAAGCTTTCCACGTATGGTAGAAATTAATATTTTTTTAATTGTTATTTTACTAGTTTGGTTGATGTAATGTTATGTAATTTATTGTGTGAAGTGCGAATGAAATAAAATACTCGGAAACTTGAAATTGCCCGTTGACCACTCAAGGTATTCTGGTGAATGCCGGTTGGTTTTAGGCACCCGTGTTGTCTATTGTATTCGTATCCGTATCTTCTTTTATTTAGGCCTAATGCTATTTTTCGTAGTTTGCTTCCTCACAATACCCATATATTTTTTTAGTTCTTGTATTTGTATTGAACTTTTTATGGGATGGCATAACATAAATAAAGACTTAGTGTATGTATAAGTATTATTATACATAGAGTAAAATATAAAAGTAATGACAAAATTACAATACCAAAAGATATACCATAACAACTATAAGAAAAGAATAAAACGAGTAACCAAAACAAGAGAAAAAATACTTTTAAATTTTATTTGTGCACATTTTGTCTGAAACGTTTTGTTACTTTGAACATTTTACTTTGCATGCCCTATTCAAATATTTATTTTAGTTTGATTTTTATTTTACATTATTTAGTCGTTTGCTTTTACGTCGTTTCATATTCTGTTTCCGTGAGTTTTCACGGTATGTTTAATTAAAAAAAAAAATTGTATAGTTTTTACGTCATATTCGTTATTGTATAGTTTTTAAGCTGAATGCTAATCACATTAGCGTATTTTACAAACTTACTTTTAGTTTGTGCATTTTTTATTGTACTTTTAGTTTTCGCATTTTGTTTTTGTAATTTACATGAATTATGTCAAATTTTACGTTTTATGTTTTAATTTTTACGTGAACCTTTTTCACGCTTACTTTACGTTACATGGCTCACTTTGTACTTCCCAGTCCGATAAAAGAAGTAAATTTAGGAGAAACAATCTTTGCCCTTCAGTCCGAAATCATCGTGTTGATACGAGTTTACCCCTTCCTTTCTTTGGCCGTCAGAATAACAACGGGATTATTTTACTGGTAGCTCTTACGCAATGTTGTTTACATAAAGCGCATACATATAGCTGTTGACCGTCAAGCCTATTAAACAAAATAATATAGGCCTAGAAGGTTTGCTACTAAGCGAGGTGACCGATTAAGCACGTGCATAGAAGAAGCATGGAGGAAGAAGTAGCTGCAAGTCGACTGAAAATTCACACTTTGTCCTTCACCTTTGGACGTTTTTTTATAACGAAACAAAGAAACTAATATAATGATATGAATCGGTGAATGTTTCCCAAACGCGTCATGTAAATTTACTACTGGTACCCGCACACAATGTTCGTCCATTTTAAAGAAGACAAATATAGAAATGACGATGAAGGGAATCCTCAATATAGGAAAAGTTTGTAAAAATAAATAAATACGTTTGAACAAACATTGAATTTAGTTGAGTTTTATTGCAAAATGGAATAGGTTTACGCATGGAGGAGTCCTTCCTCCATGGTTTACGTGACGGTTATCATAATAGACTCCGTGTATCCCTGCCTGTTTGCTTGTGGACAGTCACCAAGGCCATAGTTTAGCATTTGTGTTTGTACAATTAACGTTGCAGCGTCTATGTCGAGCTGGGTAATGACTTGCCTAGTTGCCAATTAAGGGATCACGTAAGCTCATCAGCTATCTTGTTAGCAAACGAGTACGGCACGCTCCACAAAGGTAACCGTGGCTCTGTAACTTATTGATCCTTGGACCATGGAGGAAGAACGAAACCAAAGTACAGTTAAAGTTTTTGTAATGGTGTAATCTTTTCAACTTGCGGCGATGTTCGGTCCATTCCGAACTGTACATACGCACATGTAGGTTTTGTAGTTAAAGATAATCGATGTAACCCAACATCGTCTTTAACGGGGGGGGGGGGGGGGGGGGTTATCTGGGATTAAACTTTAAGACAGGTTGATCGAAAAGAAGGAAAACATGATCGAACCACCACGGCTTCACAGCTCGGCGTGTACATGTATGTACAACCATCCCAGCTAACACATTATGCTTTTATAACATTATGAAAAGGTCTTACGGATGTTATATATAAAACATTTTAAAATAACATTTTAAAAACCTTATAGAAATGTTATGATAAACAGAACAACATTTTAATAACATAATTTAAATGTCTCAAATTTGACGTTTTATCGAGTATGTTAAAGTGATGTCATCCAAATGTTATAACCAAATGTTTTAATTTAGTTTTCATGAGGGAAAGTTTGCCATAAATGTGATATTTTAAAAATATAATCCAGATGTTTTATAAATATCATAAAACGTTACTAAAACATCTCCTGAATGCTTGAGTCCACGGTACTATCAAAAACGTTTGAAAATGTTATAAATGCACTTCTATCTAATGTTTAAAAGTGGTTTAACTTAATTAATAAATGTCAGTGCATGTGATATTTTGAAGACGTCATTATAATGTTGCCACCTTATTATCTGTAAGTTTTTATAATGTTCTTAAAACATATTTTTAAAAATATAATACTATGTTTTACAAATATCCCTAAAATGTCATACCGCAGAGTTGACAACATTCATAAAACATTTTATAGATGTTTGAGTCCATGGAAGAATCAGTAACGTTAAAATAATGTTTAAAAAACACTTCATACTGATGTTTAAAACTTGTCCGAATTATTAAATATATCTCAGAACATTTTATATTTAAAAGACATCATTATAATGTTACCAGTCGTATGTTTTTATAATGTTCTTAAAACATTTATTTGTATCCTTAAAAACATGTTGCAGAACTATGTGTAAAATATTATGCCAAATTATTGATAACATTCTTAAAACATGTTATAAATATTTGAGTCCACATAACTATTATTAACGTTTTAATAATGTCAAAAAAGCATTTCTGCCTGATGTTTAAAACTTGTCTTAGGTAAAAAATAAATCTCGGGCATTTGATATCAAAACGACGCGATGATAATGTTACCATCTCAACATGTGTATGTTTTCATGATATTCTTAAAACATCTTTTAAAAATATGAAACCATGTTTCACAGATATCCCTAAAATATTATGACAAAGAGTTGACAACATTCTTAAAACATGATGTAAATGTTTGAGTCCATGAAAGAATTAGTTAAACGTCTAAATTGTTAAATATATCTTAGAGCATTATATATTTGAAAGACATCATTATAGTGTTACCACCTAAATAGTCGTATATTATTATGATGATGTTCTTAAAACATATGCGTATAGCATACAACAATTGTTTCAGAAATATCCTTAAAATGTTATGCCAAATTATAGATAACATTCTTAAAACATGTTATAAATGTTCAAGTTAAGAAATATATGTACATGTATTAGGTAATAAATATATCTCTCGGGCATTTGATATCAAAACGACGTTATGATAATGTTACCATCTGAACATTTGCATTTTAAAAATGTGTTTAAAACTTCTTTAAAAAATATAAAACCATGTTTCATAGATATCCCTAAAAATGTTATGACAAGAGTTGACAACATTCTTAAAACATGTTATTAATGTTTATAGTGCATGGAAGAATCGGTTAAACGTTTAAATAATATGTTGCTGCAAAAGTACTTGTCTGAATTTTTAAACACCAGTATATCATAGAGCTTTTGATTTTTAAAAGACATCATTATAATGTTACCACCTAAATATAGTGGTGTACTATTATGAAGTTCTTAAAACATGTGTGTATAGCATTAAAACATGTTTCAGAAATATCTTACACAGGTTATGCCAAATTCTTGACAACATTCTTAAAACATGTTCTAAATGTTCGAGTCCACAGAACTATACTATAAACGTTATAATAATGTTGTAAAAACATTTCTGCCTGGTGTTTAAAACTTGTCTTAGATAATAAATATATCTCGGGGCATTTGATATCATAACGACGTTGTGATAATGTTACCATCTGAACATTTTAATGTTTTTATGATGTTCTGAAAACATCTTTGAAAAATATGAAACTATGTTTTACAGATATCCCTGAAATGTTATGCTAAATTCTTGACAACATTCTTAAAACATGTTATAAATGTTCGAGTCCACAGAACTATACTATAAACGTTTTAATAATGTTGTAAAAACATTTCTGCCTGGTGTTTAAAACTTGTCTTAGATAATAAATATATCTCGGGGCATTTGATATCATAACGACGTCGTGATAATATTACCCTCTGAACATTTTTATGGTTTTATGATGTTCTGAAAGCATCTTTGAAAAATATGAAACTATGTTTTACAGATATCCCTAAAATGTTATGCAAAATTTTTGACAACATTCTTAAAACATGTTCTAAATGTTCGAGTCCACAGAACTATACTATAAACGTTTTAATAATGTTGTAAAAACATTTCTTCCTGGTGTTTAAAACTTGTCTTAGATAATAAATATATCTCGGGGCATTTGATATCATAACGACGTCGTGATAATATTACCCTCTGAACATTTTTATGGGTTTTTGATGTTTTGAAAGCATCTTTGAAAAATATGAAACTATTTTTTACAGATATCCCTAAAATGTTATGCAAAATTTTTGACAACATTCTTAAAACATGTTCTAAATGTTCGAGTCCACAGAACTATACTATAAACGTTTTAATAATGTTGTAAAAACATTTCTTCCTGGTGTTTAAAACTTGTCTTAGAAAATAAATATATCTTGGGCATTTGATATCATAACGACGTCGTGATAATGTTACCATCTGAAAATTTTTATGTTTTTATGATGTTTTGAAAACATTTTTGAAAAATATGAACCATGTTTTACAGATATCCCTAAAATGTTATGCCAAATTCTTGACAACATTCTTAAAACATGTTCTAAATGTTCGAGTCCACAGAACTATACTATAAACGTTTTAATTATGTTGTAAAAACATTTCTTCCTGGTGTTTAAAACTTATCTTAGAAAATAAATATATCTCGGGGCATTTTATATCATAACGACGTCGTGATAATGTTACCATCTGAACATTTGTATGTTTTTATGATGTTTTGAAAACATTTTTAAAAAATATGAACCATGTTTTACAGATATCCATAAAATGTTATGACAACAAGAGTTGACAACAATCTTAAAACATGTTCTAAATGTTCGAGTCCACAGAACTATACTATAAACGTTATAATAATGTTTTAAAAACATTTCTGCCTGGTGTTTAAAACTTGTCTTAGATAATAAATATATCTCGGGGCATTTGATATCAAAACGACGTCGTGATAATGTTACCATCTGAACATTTTTATGTTTTTATGATTTTCTGAAAACATCTTTGAAAAATATGAAACTATGTTTTACAGATATCCCTAAAATGTTATGCCAAAATCTTGACAACATTCTTAAAACATGTTCTAAATGTTCGAGTCCACAGAACTATACTATAAACGTTTTAATAATGTTGTAAAAACATTTCTTCCTGGTGTTTAAAACTTGTCTTAGAAAATAAATATATCTCGGGGCATTTGATATCGTAACGACGTCGTGATAATGTTACCATCTGAACATTTTTATGTTTTTATGATTTTCTGAAAACATCTTTGAAAAATATGAAACTATGTTTTACAGATATCCCTAAAATGTTATGCCAAAATCTTGACAACATTCTTAAAACATGTTCTAAATGTTCGAGTCCACAGAACTATACTATAAACGTTTTAATAATGTTGTAAAAACATTTCTTCCTGGTGTTTAAAACTTGTCTTAGAAAATAAATATATCTTGGGGCATTTGATATCATAACGACGTCGTGGTAATGTTACCATCTGAACATTTGTGATGATGTTGTGACAACGTTATAGTGACCTCAATTTGCATGTTGACCCCAAGTGGGCGTGGTAAACCTTGGTGAAACAATGTTGTCACTTTCTTTCAACATGAACGTTATGTTTTGCGTAACAGCGATATGTTTTAGGGTGTTTTCATAGAGATAATTGTGTAATATTTAACTATTCAAAGTCTCAAAGAAACAAATTTGCCAAAAAAGCAAAACAAAACAAATAGAAGAATTTTGACTTGCAAACTGTGACTAAAGACGACGGTGATATTGGGCATATATATACCATTTAGGGACGTACTTAAAGTGGAGGAGAGGCTTCCTCAGATAATTAATTATGTATAGTATGTATACATAGTATTAATATATTGTATAGTATGTTAACCAATATTAATTAAGTAATAACCGATATAAAATCATTGATTTTCAGGAGCAGAATTGCCGAATCTTGCTAACATAAACCGTTTCATTAATTGCAGGAACGATTAAGTGTGTGGGAATGGCATAAAATGCATACAGATCCATAGAGCTTGCAAATTACTGCTCCAACACGTAGTTCAAACGTTAATTAATACAAATTATAATATGATTTATTTTTATGTAAAACAATGTAAGAGCTGAATGCCAGTCACAAGCAACCCAGCTAACACATTGATGTTTTGATAACGTGGTATAAATGTTATGTGTAATGTTGTGATGATATTACGAAATAATGTTATGGCGACATGGTCTTACAAACGTTTTAGTGATACCTACATGACATTAATGAAAAAATGTTGGTGCGATGTTTTCATAACGTTTCAAAATGTTCACAAAACATTGCCCATGAAATATTTTTACGATGTCAAATTAATATTTCATGGGCAATGTTTGTAAACATTTTGAAACGTTATGAAAACATCGCACCAACGCTTTTTCATGAATGTCATGTCGGTATCACAAAAACGTTTGTAAGACCATGTCGCCATAACATTATTTCGTAATATCATCAAAACATTACACATAACATTTATACCACGTTATAAAAACATCAATGTGTTAGCTGGGATGGAGGAAGGAATCCTCCATGGTACAACACGTATAGGGTTGCAGTAACGCAATACGGCCTTACATTTTCGTGTAAACAGTGAGCTATACGTATACCACCACCGCACACGCTTCGTCATGTTTTTGGGTACAATTTTACTTGTTTGGTTTTGCCGGCAATGTGGCCGGATATCCTTTGTGCAACTGATGTTGCACCCGATAAGATATGAGGAATATCGGTGCGACCAATTTGTGGGGCTGACCATCACTCCGGCCCTGGCCATGACAGCACGTATGGATTATTACGAGCTCTCTGGAATTTACCGTGAATATCTCCGCAGTATCGGACTATACCGTGCGATTTTGCTACTCACCGGTGAGTGTTCCTTTACCACAACGTTTAATACAGAACGTACGTCTTTGTTTTCAGTCATCACAACATGACCGGTACAAACTACAGTGCATGTCTGTACACGTAAAACCCGTCCGTGCGATTGCACAATACACTACGAGTCATTACAACACATTTTCTTGCGGGTTGTTCCATTGTACGTGCGGATGTTCCTATTGCTCAATGACATTTTATTTCAGGGTTGATTCTTAACTTTGACAGAAACAGTCACATCTAAAATTTCCATAACATTGACACTCATTCTTAAAATACAATTCCATAAAATTGTCTATTGCCTAATCATTGTCTTGAATTCGCTTACGCAAGCCAACAACCCCTCCTACAAGAATGGGGTCGGTCCACCCGACCCCTCCTACAAGAATGGGGTCGGTCCACCCGGTTCCTCAAATTACTAGCTCCACAAACTGACCCACAAATCTAGCCACACCCCCTCCGCAATCCCCATAGGACGTGCACAAAAAGGGGGCGGGGATACCGACTATTCAGACCCTACGCACTACTATTACCTTTGTATTTTTTTTCGAGAGCTGTGAGGCATTGTATTTGTTAGCATTATAAAAATAAATCGATATATAGGGACTGCAAAGGGCTTGCGTTTCTTGTTTTTTTTTTCCAAAAAAACCTGCACACACAACGTATATTAATAACGGAAATTTGCGCACAGTATTTCAAAAAAGCAAACATTTGAAACATTTTTTTTATTTTAATTCTTCTTTGCAATTTGACTAGATGTTATAGTAACATAAAAGTAAGATGAATACCTGGAAAGGGACAATGAAAAAACTTTAAAACACTTAAAATCAATCAATTTTCAGTGATTTTATAACACTATAACCCTTAGTTCAAATGTCATACTAAACAACTTGAAATATTAAGGAGCTACGTCCAGCAGCGTAGCCGGGGGGGGCGGAATTTTTTTCTTCTGGGATGGTTTGGGGCAATTATCATAAATGGGCGTGCCTAGGCCCTCGCGCATGCGTACGTGTTACTCATTTCGCTGTTGCCCACGTGTACATGTACATGTACATGACACGCAGAGCTAGTGTGGTATTAAGCCGTGGGTTATTAGAGAGAGTGTTGGCGTGATCAAAATGTACCATTTTACAATTTAGTGACTTCGGGGGGGGGGGGCGTCGGGGGACACCCCCCTCCCCCATACAAAAATCGTCTCCCCCAGTCGCCCCCCCCCCACCCCCCGCTGAAAATTTCGCAAACTGAGAAAATACTATATAGAACTGTGAGCGCCCAGTGCCCCCACTCTTCCCTATAGAGGGAGCCCTAACTACGCCGCTGTAACCCCGCGTCAAATCTGCGTCACACCCGAGATTTGTCTAGTGTGAAAAGTGCTTATGTCGTGTAAAGCAACATGTGAGCTTTTGTTTTGAGTAACTGGCTAATAAATGTATAGACTAAAACAGCTGTTTAGTTTTGTCATGTTCATTTCTATTACTATTATCTTTGTTGGCGCATTCTTTTTTTCTTTTTCTTTGCTTTTGGTTTGTTTATCTGACCAGACTGACCCACAGTCTCGCTGTTGTTTGTTTGTTTGTTTGTTTGTTTGTTTGTTTGTTTGTTTGTTTGTTTGTTTGTTTGTTTGTTTGGCTGTTGTTGGTCAGTTTGTAGTTGGCTTGGGTTGGCTGGTTTAACATGGTCGGTCTGTTGATTGGTCAGTTGGTTGGCTAGTTAGTAGGTCATTGGTTGGTAGGTAGGTTGATAGGTTTGGTCGGTTGGTCACCGGTTGATTTGTTCATCATGGTTGGGTAGTCGCTAAGTTGGTTGGTTGGTTGGTTGGTTGGTTGGTTGGTTGGTTGGTTGGTTGGTTGGTTGGTTGGTTGGTTGGTTGGTTGGTTAGTTAGTTAGTTGGCTCATTTTGGTTGAGTGGTGGTGGGTTGGTTCAACTTGGTTTGTTGGTTGGTCTGTCATTTGGCTAGGGGTTAGTTGGTCGGTTGGTTCATCTTGATTGAGTGGTCGCTGGGCTGGTTGGTTGGTAGGTTGGTTGAACAAGTTCGGTATAATTATTACAATTTCTTACTTAGTTGCATACTTGCTTATCATTGGCTTAGTCAATACACACTAAAGATGGTTTATGTCCTAATCCTGTCCTGGAAAATGAAATTAACAACAGCCGTTGAGGACGATCGTCTACAAAACTGTAGTCAAGATACAGATTATGAGAAGGCTGATGACGTCATAGCCACTGTTGACAAGAAAGGTGGACCAGCCTTTACCTTCGAAGGAATAATGGGGAATCTGCAGGAGGGCGCCCGCTACCGACACGCGCAGAGCAAAATGGACGGCCTCTTCCACAGTCATCACACCAAAGAATGGCCTGGCCAGAGAGAGGAGAAAACAAATCATTGTGAGAGATTTGGGACTCGTTTGGAGACTAACCGGAAGGCAAAAAAACATGACAGAAGACTTGAAATTTTACTCAAATGCACGAGCAGTTTGATAAGTTTGCCCTGAGCATTTTACGTCACAAATTGTGTTTACCACTTTTGTTTACCAAAGTCCGAGTCCGAGTCCGAGTCATTTGTCATAATGACTCGAGTTGGAGACCGAGTCATGGAAAACGGGACTCGAGTCGGACTCGAGTCTGAGTCATACAAGTCTGACGTTTGCCAAGTGGGGACATGCGAAAAATTACCACGTCGTAGTATGTGACCACCAGATCCTACAAATTGTGTCTTAAGGTCATTTCTATTCTACTTGTATTGGAAAGAGCACACTTGGCTCCTGATTTTGATATATCCTTATAAATGTGGACATTGGGCTATGTGAGTGAAAACCTTAACAGTTCCTATTGATTTCCACTGTATAAAGTCGTTGCTCAAAAGTAACTCTGGTGACTTGTGACTCATTTTGTTGGGTTGGGTCACATATGGTCACGTATAGTATCTCCAACGAAATGTACACACTGATTATTTTGACGATTATTTTCACTTCGTATTACAGGGACCTAAAGGAAGCATTGTTGGTTCCATGTGAGTTTGAAAAACGCAATCTTGGTGTTTGTCACATAAATTGACTGAACTTGACATGGTCCCAACACTAAAAAACCACAGTTTCTTTTACGGGAATTTCCTGGCAGTTTAGAGGCCAGCGCAATCCCGTAAACAAAACGGGAGTCTAACGACTCATGAACACTGCTATGTTACGTTGCTGTCCCTTAAAATAACCCTGCTATTCCCGTAAAAATACAGGGTATAAAAACAAAATTTACTAAGTTACTGGAAACTTGGTGTAAGTAATCACAAATTTACAGAAATTGGAACCAGACTAAATAGATGTGATTTATTATATATAACTCTAAATATCAAATGTACAAATACTACGGTAATTTACTAAACACCAGTGCTGTAGTCGAGTCCACCCAATCCGAGTCCGAGTCCGAGTCCGAGTCCGAGTCCGAGTCCGAGTCCGAGTCCGAGTCCGAGTCCGAGTCCGAGTCCGAGTCTCAGTCCGAGTCCGAGTCCGAGTCCTTGGGTCCGAGTCCGAGTCCCTGGGGTTCGGGTTCGAGTCCGAGTCCGAGTCCGAGTCCGAGTCCGAGTCCTTGTGTCCGAGTCCGAGTCTGAGTCCGAGTCCTTCTGTGACAGTGTTCTCGTTGACACCGAGACAGTACACAATACTACACAGCATGGTCAAAAAGGGTATTTACGGTAATAAGAGGCTTAGAGAGGGTTTTAACACTTATGCGCCTTTCAATTGCTTCCCCCACCCCTCCCTCCCCCCCCCCCCGAGCTGCCCCACCCAAGATGTGGGAATTGTCACTTTTGAAGTGACCAAATCCCCACCCCTGGGGCAAAATTTTAGTGAACCACCGTTCAACTAACCTCGCTAACGTACTGTAAACAATGCTTTAACGTTGTTCAGAGAACTACCGTTCAACCAACATCGCTAACCTTCTGCAAAGGCTGCGTTAACGTTGTTTAGTGAACCGCGGTTCAACCAACCTCGCTAACCTCCCGAATACGATGCTTTAACGTTGTTCCGTAAACCACGGTTCAATCAACTTCACCAAACTTCCGCAAATGATGCTTGAACGTTGTTTAGTAAACGGTTGTTCAACCAACCTCGCTGACCGTCGATTAGCGTTGTTTTAACGTTCTTTTGCGAACCTCGGTTCAACCAACCTCGCTAATCTTCTTCAAACGCTGCTTTAACGTTGTTTAATGAACCTCGATTCAACCAACCGCGCTAACCTCCCGAATACGATGCTTTAACGTTGTTCCGTGAACCACGGTTCAATCAACCTCACCAACCTTCTGCTAACGCTGTTTTAACGTTATCCAATGAACTGATATTGGCCAACATTGCTAACCAAGTTAAAACAATGTTTTAACGTTAGTAGTCGACCATTCTTGAACCAACCTTACAAACCGAATGTAAACGTTTTTTTAACGTTGGAAGGATGACGGAAAATGAATCGTTGGTACTAACCTGATAACAACGTTCAATCAATGTTGAAAAATTCACCCCTAAATTCAGAGAAGCATGTAACATGAAATCTACGTTAAAACAACGTACTGAAATCAACAAATTTACAACATTGACAAAACTAACTAAAAGTGAACGTTCGTTTAACGTTAACTATTAAACCCTAACCATATATCAACTAAATGAACCATTTTTCAACGTTAATATAACGACTTGTACTATGTGCTACTTGTGCTACTTGTGCACAATAACGAAACGGCACGCTCGTTTCTTTAAGTGGAAATTTCTCTGTTCTTCCTGAACGAACAATACATCTGTCGAAATGTCAACTATATATATTCAAATTTCACGCTTGAAAAAAACACGCTTCTGAGGCATTGTGACAACCAGTCGATACGGTAGATAGCTAACACGAATGAACTCAACTAAATAGAGAGGCACTGTAATCAATACAATTAGTCGGTACAAAGAATTGCAAAAATGACTGTGGGGATCTGCCCCATATAGTCCGTAAGTTCTTGACAGTCCACTTTGCCTTTACTTTGTTGCATAGCAACGAGTACATGTAGTTGGTTCACTTAATGCTGTGTAGTGTTCCCGCGCCTGTATAGAAAGTAGTGCTGTAACCACTTTTCCAATTATAATATCATTTGTACACACTTGGGTGGGGATAACTATCTAGTATTGTTTTGTAAATTGTCTTGATATTGATTTCATGACAAGTTCAATTTAGTTATTTAACGATGACTATTTGTGTATCTTACTGCGCACGGATATGTGAACTAGCCCTCCGTGTTATTTGGTTTCGCGGGAGCTTGTCCTTTTTCCATGATGGCTGAATCTGTGTGACATGGAGCACATTTTTGGGCCGTAAATCACATCAAAACCTGAGATTGGAGATTCCATCCTGGTCTTGTTGACCGCAAGGGATTCCTGCCCACCCCTTGGTGTCCGGGTGAGTAGGATTTCAGAGGTTTTCTACATGTCCTTGCGATGGTATTTAGCATTGTTCGGCGCTATTTGCTTGTGGCTTTTCTGTATACACGTCAATGCGTTGTGTGTGTGCGCGCGCTGCATATACACGTATAGTACAGTGCAGCCTAAAAGAAATTCATTTCGCGTGCGATTGCGAGGGTACTCGCTAGGCAATCGCTACACACAAACACACGCCAAGGCCAAATCGCTTAGAACGTGTTGGTAATTTCGCAAGGGAGCGCGCGCGACCTGCTTATGCATAATTTAACAGGCGGGTCAAACGAATAATCGCGCTTGCGCACTAGAGGAAACTCATGTTTAAGTAATAACCTATTTACTAGTCAGTTAACGTTCTGAGCAGAGTGATTCTGGACTGGCAAACAGGATTGAGAAATCTTCGGATTGTTCCAAAAATGTGATCTAGAATATCAGACGTTATCTCTGCCAATTTCTGTCCCAGATGTTCAGCACGATGTAACTGATCAACGGCCAGAGCTTTTAATGGCACGACGACAATAATCAGCGATTTCTCCTGTTTGAATTCGGTTACTTCGTTCATGGAGGTAGGAAACACCTCCATGCTTCGTTCAAGAAATCTAAGACCAATGGAGCAGCTTTAAAATTACACTCTTGCCAAATCCCGTTGGTAAATTAACAAACAAATCATGGCCACGTACAAATTGATGAATGGCACTGATCTGATGACTTTTTAGCTTTCCAAAGCCCAGTTCTTTTTGCTTGTAAAATCGATCGCTTGGTCCACGCGGTCAGAAATGTTTTCCAACAAACAACGAATGGGTTGGTATTGCGCTGCACGTTCATACGTACGTACACGTAAACCCGACGTGAGTACAGAAACTAGACTAGTGAGTGTTAGCTATTTACATGCGATAATGCAGCTACGTCACACGCGCATGCAAATGCCACACAGTTCTGCTCGCGATTTCGCGAGCAGAACTTGCGAAATTCCCAAGACGGTCTTAGCGATTTGGCCTTGGTGTGTGTGTGTGTAGCGAGAGGGCGCTGTCGGCCGGCCGTGCGCGCTATACGTCGCACCGCTAAGAACGTCTTGGAACCAAGACTAGGTAGAGGAAAGCAACATGTGACAAAATGCCTTGCCCAAGGACACAAGCACCATGACCTCAGCCGGTCTCGAACCCACAACCTGCACCGAGATCTTAGGCACCATGGATTAATGCCGATTTGCGTGCGCACGCGTGAAACCCCGTGCACTTGCGTGCCTTTGCGTGCAAGCTCAAACGAGGGAGATTTTGGCACGCATTGGCACGGACTTGCACGCAGTGGCACGCAGTGGCCCACAAACGGACTCATTTGCAACCAGCCCGAGTGTACAATAGAGCGGCACCTTTTATGTCCCGGGTAATCCGCTAATCCGGATTAGTGTGCAGTTAGACCTAATCTTTCTTTCTGCACCCATTTTCAAGCACTGGCACTGATTGCTTGTTGGTAAACAAGGATTGGGTCTACGCGATGTCGAATTTGCAATACAGTTTCTGTGACTTGTTTCCGTAAAAAAAACCTCCAAACTACAAATCTAAGACAAAACATACAAGAATTTAAAACAAAAAGTCCCGCATGAAAAATTAACTCGGGTCCTTTGAGTTTCGACCGCACACATATCTGCAAAGCTTTTTGGCACAATCCTGATAAAATTATTCTTTGGACCGCTGCGTACGTGTTCATACTTATTGTTAAAATGATAGTGACGTCATCACGTAGCGCCCTCTGTTGTTATCCTTAAAACATGCATACAATTGCGCAAAGCAATTATGAAATAATGCAAGAATAATATATATTGAAAGTTGAAATCATGACTCTTCAAATCGAATGTATGGAAAGGTGAACATGTACCTGTAGGTCCTTATACATGTGTCTTCATCAAGTAAAAGTTGTTTCAATGAGCGCCGCCATCTCTGTGATTTGCTTCCTTATTTCGTAATTCGAAAGCGCCATGTTAGAGCATTATTAATGATCTCAAAATCAAGAAATTGTTTTTGTGTATTTCTTCAATAAAGCAAAGAAATTATGAAATAATGTAAGATTAATTAAATTGAAGGTTGAAATCTTGAGTCTTCCAATCGAATGGATGGAAAGGTAAACATGGAACAAGTTCGAGCAGCGACCTTTTGTCGACCACTGGTCGTTTTTTGCCTGGTACCCAACATGTATTTTGTGTATAGGTTGTTATGGAAAATCGACGAGTGGTTGACAAATAGTCGCCGCTCGAACTTGCTCATGCATGTACATATTTCTTATGTAAAAGTTGCAGTGGGCGCCGCCATATTGAATTGCGTCCCCATTCCGTTATTCTTAACCGCCATGTTATAACTTTTCTTTAATGAACTCACAATCAAGAAATCGTTTTTGTGTATTTCCTTATAAAGGAAAGAAATTATGAAATAATGCAAGAATAATTAAATTGAAGGTTGAAATCATGACTCTATAAAGGAAATGTGAACATATATATCTTATCATGTAAAAGTTGTTTCAGTGGGCGCCACCATCTTGAATTACGTCGCCATTTCGTAATTCGTAAAATAGGAATATGTTAGAGCTTTTTTGATCTCACGATCAAGAAATCGTTTTTGTGTATTTTCTCAATAAAGCAAAGATATTACTTGTGTAGGGGACCGTGCCTAAGCAAGGGCGACCTCATTCGATACTTCCTGGCTTCAAACTGTATGCTTTATTTACATCGGGTCATTTGCATTGTATCTGGGTGATTTGCATATCCCTATGTAAAACTTTATTTTGTTGATGACCTTTGTGCTTCCCGCACTGGGACGGTTAACAGTTGTCTTTGTGCGAGAATATAGTTCTTAGATCTATTCATTGAAATTGATTCTGGGCTTATCATTATATAGTTTGGTACTTGTTCATCATAAATATTACATGCTTGCAATTGCAAGTTATTAGTTAGATTTTCATTGTCTGGATGAACATTTTGTAGAGGTGTTTGCCTTAGCGTATAAATATTCAGACGAGTTACTCGGCAGCACCTGGAAGTTGTATAATTTCTCGGTCTTTTTGGAAGACGTCCTTCGACGAGACACGTAGATATGTTTGTCGGCGTTTTCAGCTTATTTTGTGCCCGGCCATGGCTTTGCCATGACTGACATGTTCACTGTGGGATAGGGCACTTCCCTGAGAAAGCCCCAGTGAGTACCTTTTGGTGATATTTTGCACACGTTGTGATAGAAAGTGAAGTTTGTTTGTGTAAACGTTTCTCACGTGTTTGCGTTGCATGTTGCATTGTCAGTACGTAGTACAGTAACAATGTATGACGTGTACTGTCGTGGGTGCATTTCCTTACCGAGCTGTGTTGTATATTTCTGTTTATTCCAGGCAACGGGGGTTTCATACAGGAGTTTTTCGTCCATGGAGGTATTTTCTGTCATGAAGGGTTTGAGCTGAATAAGGGAATAAATAGTGCGAATCAAGAATTGTCATCACCACCCAGCATCTGTCCAGTGTCTCATTTATTTTCTGCGTGGTGCTCGTCCTTTTATCACAAGAGGGCCGGATCTCCTTATGCCGTCCCGCTACACTTGTAAGAAATAATGCAAGATTTAATTGAAGTTTGAATTCTTGACTCTTTAAACCCAATGAATGGAAAGGTGAACATACATGCAGGTCCTTTATCTTCATCATGTAAAAGTTGTTTCAGTTGGCTCCGCCATCTTGAATTTCTCCAGTTTCATAATTTGTAAGCGCCATGGTTTTATGCATCTGTGCCAGCCAGCGAGCACAACTGGTTCTGCCAAGATCGGAGACGGAACCAAATACAATTTGAGAAATGTTTCTGAAAACGTTCGATGGGCACGCGGTATACCCAAAGAGACACCTCTGGATTGGTTGCGATGATATTCAAGAAGACTTGTCGCAAGGCTAACGAATTAACACTGTGAACCCTTGGATGTGATTTCCTATTCAAAATGGACATGAGGATTAAGAGGATGTGATTTTAACAATGAGGGTCCAAAATCACATCCAACTCTATTTAAAATCACATCTGAAGCCTGTGAACTATTATCACCCTGACAAAGAGTACATTGTGACTTCTGGGTTTAACGGCTTAAACCGCATTGTGATTATGGACTCTGGATGTGATTTTGGACCCTCATTGTTAAAATCACATTCTCTAAATCCTCCTGTCCATTCTGAATAGGAAATCACATCCAAGGATTTGAAGGAAGGGATCAACTGCTACATTGAGATATTTAGAAATTTCAAGTAACCTTATGGGTGCAGAATTTTATCTTAAAGTTTACAAGAGTCGTCAAATACTGTCACCGAAATACTGCAACGCGAACACACAGTCGTACTTTCCCAATACTTGCGAGGACAATGCTTTGTGTTTCCTATTGTTCCTTTAACATAACCCAACCCCATAGACTAAGCACGTACTTCTACTTGCGAGGACCGATTTCAACAAAAGACTTGACTTGCGAGGACTGAAAGGTTTCTTTGTATTTCCTTTCTCCTCTTGTCCTTGGAAGTAAACTATACACAGAACATGTACACACACGCTCGTTTCTTTAAGTGGAAATTTCTCTGTTCGTCCTCAACGAACAATACATCTGTGGAAATGTCAACTTTAGAATTCAAATTTCACGCTCGAAAAGAACACGCTTCTGAGGCATTGTGACAACCAGTCGATACGGTAGATGGCTAACCGTATGCACTCAACTAAATAGAGAGGCACTGTAATCAATACAATTAGTCGGTACAAAGAATTGCAAACATTACCATCAACCCGAGAGACCGATGCAGTAACTGAACAATAACTGTTCCCTGTCACACTGAACCAAACCACACAAACAGAGGTGTTATCTATAGCTAGAAAGGCGACTCTTCAGATACAAACATGAATATTTTGACGCTTGTTTTCCTTTTTGCTGGAATAAAAAGCACGGCGGCTGCAGTATGTCCTGCTAAATGGCAACGATACGGAGAATACTGCTACTTGGTGAAAAAAAGTCGATTAGATTGGGAAGACGCCAATCACATCTGTGCCAGCCAGGGAGCACAACTGGCCCTGCCGAGATCGGAGACCGAACAAAATACAATTTGGGAAATGTTTCTGAAAACGTTTGATGGACAGCCAGAGGGAAACCTCTGGATTGACTGTGATGATATACAAGTAGAGGGTAAATGGAACTGCCCGTTGAGGAACGATGCAAACGGCTATGAGAACTGGAAGGTTGATCAGCCGGATAACGACAGCAGCGGAGCCGACTGCGCGGCAATGATAACAGCTGCCGGTGGTCGATGGGGTGATCGACCATGTCAGGGAACACACTTCGCAGTATGTGTGCTCCCAGCAAGCCTCAGCACCAGCAACCCTGCATTCTGCCTGAAGACCGGCTCCGATGGTCGAATCATCTCACAGTGCCTCTCTGGTCACTTCATAAAAGAGCTACCGGCTAAGGGCGTGGTGTCGTGTGGCAAGGCTTGCCAATCAGAGCCGCGATGTCGCTCCTTCAATCTGCTGGAGCAAGGCCAAGGGAAGATGGCGTGTCAACTGAACAACGTGAGCCGCCAAGAAGCCGCTGAAGAAGACATGAAGGAACGGGAGAACTGTTTCCTCTTTGAACTGTAGAATACGGCGTGACTTTTAGTAAGGCATGACAGTCTTTAACAATAACTCTTGGACTACAAGACTACTCTGGATCGTGAATATATTCCACAATGTATGAGAAAATGATACAATGTATAATGGAGACTGTGCATAGGACGTCCTCACAAAGGTAACATTTTGTCATTTAAATTTAGTGACACAAGTGGAAAGTACAGAGCGGTCTATTCGTGCACATAACAGAGCAAGACGTACCCTCGACGTCAAAATAATATAAAGGACTCTTTAGCGAAAATATCTAGCGATGTTATTTATTTCAGAGGTCTTAATTAATCACTGCATAAACTTGCGTATCGTAAAATTGGGTGTGATCCCTGTCTATACGGCATTCTGGGTTTATGACTTCTGAATAGCGCCAACCCGAACAAAGATACTGACAATTTTGGAGACCGCCAACATAAGGCAAAATAGCTCAGTTGGTAAAGTGCCGGTACGGTAACCCGGAGGTCCTAGGTTCGAATCCCGATCCTGCCAGTTTCTTTGTTCACTTTGCAAATGTATTTAAATTTACCTAGTCAGTTTCCCTTGTGGATTGTTTGATGAATTATAAGTTTAAAGGTCGTATCCTCATTGAGTGATCCCCACAATGTCGCTTCCCAGGTCGTATCGTAAAATCGGGTGTTATCCCTGGCTGTACGGCATTCTGGGTTTATGACTTCTGACTAGCGCCCACCTCAACAAAGATACTGACAATTTGGGAGACCGCCAACATCGCAGGTTCGAATCCCGCTCCTGCCAGTTTCTTTGTTCACTTTGAAAATGTCTTCAAATTTACCTAGTCAGTTTCCCTTGTGGATTGTTTGATGAACTATTTATAAGTGTTAAAATGTATGAATGTTTGTGTATATTTGCAACACGCACAACGTCACTAATTAATTTGCACTAAAATGATAACGTCACTGCAATCTTGTATCGATTTAGCGTGAAAGTTTTAGTCAGTAGACAAATTACCTTTGTATTTCTTTTTCGAGAGCTGTGAGGCATTGTATTTGTTAGCGTTATACACAAATCGATATAGGGACTGCAAAGAGCTTGCGTTTCTTTTTTCCTTTTTTTAAACTCCACACACAACGTATATTAATAACGGAAATTTGCGCACAGTATTTCAAAAAAGCAAACATTTGAAACATCTTAAATTGTGTAATTCTTCTTTGCAATTTGACTAAATTTTGAGTAACATAAAAGTAAGATGAATACCTGGAAAGGGACAAGAAAAAACTTTAAAACACTTAAAATCAATTAATTTTCAGTGATTTTATAACACTATAACCCTTAGTTCAAATGTCATACTAAACAACTTGAAATATTAGGGAGCTGCGTCCAACAGCGTAGCCGGGGGCGTAATTTTTTTCCTAGAATGGTTAGGGGCAATTATCATAAATGGGCGTAACTAGGCCCTCGCGCATACGTACGTACGTGTTACTCATTTCGCTGTACACACAGGCACTGCATTGCCCACGTGTAGGCCTACATGTACATTGTACATGACACGCAGAGCTAGTGCAGTAGTGTGGTATTAAGCCGTGGGTTATTAGAGAGAGTTTTGGCGTGATCAAAATGTACCTTTTTACAATTTAGTGACTTCGGAAATATATTTTCAAGTTCATGAGGTGTTCTGGATGATGAAAGAGAAGAGTCCGCGTATCAGCTGGCAGTTCAATACCGTGAAAAACACTATCAGATAAGATTCCATTACAAATTCTGCAATCACTGTAACTCATTGACAAGTCACTAAAAGTCAATTTCATTGAAATGTTCCCCTTCTATGAAAAAGTGCCGAACTCATAGTTTTCTGGAGCGTTATACAAATATGGACCCTAAACAAGCTAAAACAAAACAAAACCAAACAACCCAACAACTAAGAAAGAAAGATTTTGTTCTGGAAATGTCGAGTATAGGGAACAAAATACGCCAGTGGTCGTTTTTTTAAATATATTTTTTGTGGGCGATAGACCTTGAGGACGGTTATATTGAAGCGCGCAAACTGATTTTAATCTGCAGTTTTGTTCACCTTTGTGACAGAAATTATTGTAAATCTATATGCAATAACCACACCTTCGCAACATATCAAACCAAATCTCTGTTTCAAATTTGCATTGACATACATCCAAGTAAAAATAAAAAGCAAAAGAAAGCCAAAAAACCACTTACCACAACCCCACAAAGATTTTGATCTCTCTCGAAATGGTGAGTATAGCTGAAAACAAAGATACGCTTGGCCGGCTTTTTTTTTATTCATTCATTTATTATTTTTTAGGTGGCCGCGAGGACGCTTATTTCTGTAATTGGAGCGCCGCGCAATGTGTATTTTTTTTAATCTGTAATTCGCAACCCAAATATCATGCACGGTGAACCCGACGACTGTTATAACAAATTCCAAAAATGCCCTCTGCCCTGTGTCCTTTCTCTACGATTTGACATATCACAGACTTTGACACAGTTTCGTTAGGTCACCTTGTGGTCAATTACAGCAATATACTCTCTGTGACCCTATTTACAATTAATGATTATTGGGATAGACACTTAGGAATTTACTGAGGTACTGCCGGTGCCACACACGGCCAGTTGTTTTCTCCACTTAACCTTGATACGCATGCATGTATTTTATTTTTCGCGCATGTTTTAAGTCTACATATGTACGCTTGTTTGAAGCGAAAAGGAATAAGCACGAATATAAACATTTCAGATTACTAAAAAAAATCCTAAGTAAGGTCCGGGTTACTCGGACTAGGCCTACGTCAAAAAGTTATAATTTTAATGCCAACATTGAATTTAATAATTTTATACAAGCTACTTAGAAAATAAGGCACAATCTTTCTCACAACTCAGATCTAGCTTTGTCAGTAGATTTGTGCATTGGCTAAAACATTCAATCTTGAAATAATAGGGATATGGAATATACCATGCATAGTCGATATGATTCGAATTCTAGGAAACAATATGTCCGCTGAGTGCGTTGTCCATTATTAATAAGTTGTCTGTATTGTTTACGTCAGCTGCAGCTCATTGCTTATAAATTGTCTAAAATCTGCCAGTAAGGGTTACTGTATTATATCATAGAGCTGTAAAACATAGCTCCATGATTATATGCATTTGTTTCGAATAATGTTACCTCTAATCTAGGGCAAGATTCCAGCTCAAGATTGGCGCAAGGATTGCCGGTCGAACAGCTACAGGTCTCCATCGCACTGCTTCACGCATATACATTAATAGCCAATGCACAAATCTACTGACAAAGCTATATCTGAGTTGTGAGAAAGATTGTGCCTTATTTTCTAAGTAGCTTGTATAAAATTATTAAATTCAATGTTGCCATTAAAATTATAACTTTTTGACGCAGGCCTAGTCCGAGGAACCCGGACCTTACTTAGGATTTTGTTTAGTAATCTTAAATGTTTATATTCGTGCTTATTCCTTTTCGCTTCAAACAAGCGTACATATGTAGACTTAAAACATGCGCGCAAAATAAAATACATGCATGCGTATCAAGGTTAAGTGGAGAAAACAACTGGCCGTGTGTGGCACCGGCAGTACCTCAGTAAATTCCTAAGTGTCTATCCCAATAATCATTAATTGTAAATAGGGTCACAGAGAGTATATTGCTGTAATTGACCACAAGGTGACCTACCGAAACTGTGTCAAAGTCTGTGATATGTCAAATCTTAGAGAAAGGACACAGGGCAGAGGGCATTTTTGGAATTTGTTATAACAGTCGTCGGGTTCACCGTACATGATATTTGGGTTGCGAATTACAGATTTAAACAATACACATTGCGCGGCGCTCCAATTACAGAAATAAGCGTCCTCAACGCCACCTAAAAAATAATAAATGAATGAATAAAAAAAAAGCCGGCCAAGGATATTTTTGTTTTCAGCTATACTCACCATTTCGAGAGAGATCAAAATCTTTGTGGGGTTGTGGTAAGTGGCTTTTTGGCTTTCTTTTGCTTTCTTTTTTACTTAGATATATGTCAATGCAATTTTGAAACAGAGATTTTGTTTGATATGTTGCGAAGGTGTAGTTATTGCATATAGATTTACAATAATTTCTGTCACAAAGGTGAACAAAACTGCAGATTAAAATCAGTTTGCGCGCTTCAATATAACCGTCCTCAAGGTCTATCGCCCACAAAAAATAGACAAAAAAAGCAACGACCACTGGCGTATTTTGTTCCCTATACTCGACATTTCGAGAACAAAATCTTTCTTTCTTAGTTGTGGGGTTGTTTGATTTGGTTTTGTTTTAGCTTGTTTAGGGTCCATATTTGTACAACGCTCCAGAAAACTATGAGTTCGGCACTTTTTCATAGAAGGGGAACATTTCACTGAAATTGGATGTAATGTCTTTATGCACGTTTGAAACAGACTTTTAGTGACTTGTCAATGAGTTACAGTGATTTGCTTGCAGAATTTGTATGGGATCTTATCTGATAGTGTTTTTCACGGTATTGAACTGCCAGCCGATACGCGGACTCTTCTTTTCCATCATTCAGAACACCTCATGAACTTGAAAATATATTTTCGAAGTCACTAAATTGTAAAAAGGTACATTTTTGATCACGCCAAAACTCTCTCTAATAACCCACGGCTTAATACCACTACTGCACTAGCTCTGCGTGTCATGAACAGTGTACCTGTACGTACATGTATGTACACGTGGGCAATGCGCTGCCTGTGTGTACAGCGAAATGGTAACACGTACGCATGTGCGAGGGCCTAGGTACGCCCATTTATGATAATTGCCCTAACCATCCTAGAAAAAAAAATTACGCAGCCGGCGTGGGGGGGGGGGGGGGGGGGCGTCGCAAACTGAAAACAATACTATATAGAACTGTGAGCGGCCCGCCACTGTAACATCCAGCGCCCCCACTTTTCCCTGTGGAGGGAGCCCTAACTACGCCGCTGTAAGTGTAACCCAGCGTCAACTCGGCGTTAACCCCGAGATTTGTCTAGTGTGAAAAGTGCTTAAGTCGTGTAAAGCAACATGTGAGTTTTTGTTTTGAGTAACTGGCTAATAAATTTATAGACTAAAACAACTGTTTAGTTTTGTCATGTTCATTTCTATTACTATTATCTTTTTTGGCGCATTCTTCTTTTCTTTTCCTTTGCTTTTGGTTTGTTTATCTGACCAAACTGACCCACAGTCTCGCTGTTGTTAGGCTGTTTGTTTGTTTGTTTGTTTGTTTGTTTGGCTGTTGTTGGTCAGTTTGTAGTTGGCTTGGGTTGGCTGGTTCAACAAGGTCGGTGTGTTGATTGGTCAGTTGGTTGGCTAGTTAGTAGGTCATTTGTCGGTAGGTAGGTTGATAGGTTTGGTCGGTTGGTCACCGGTTGATTTGTTCATCATGGTTGGGTAGTCGCTAAGTTGGTTGGTTGGTTGGTTGGTTGGTTGGTTGGTTGGTTGGTTGGTTGGTTGGTTGGTTGGTTGGTTGGTTGGTTGGTTGGTTGGTTGGTTGGTTGGTTGGTTGGTTGGTTGGTTGGTTGGTTGGTTGGTTGGTTGGTTGGTTGGTTGGTTGGTTGGTTGGTTGGTTGGTTGGTTGGTTGGTTGGTTGGTTGGTTGGTTGGTTGGTTGGCTGGCTCATTTTGGTTGAGTGGTGGTGGGTTGGTTCAACTTGGTTTGTTGGTTGGTCTGTCATTTGGCTAGTGGTTAGTTGGTCGGTTGGTTCATCTTGATTGAGTAATCGCTGGGCTGGTTGGTTGGTAGGTTGGTTAAACAAGTTCGGTATAATTATTATAATTTCTTACTTAGTTGCATACTTGCTTATCATTGGCTTAGTGAATACACACAAAAGATGGTTTATGTCCTAATCCTGTCCTGGAAAATGAAATTAACAGAACAGCCGTTGAGGCCGATCGTCTACAAAACTGTAGTCAAGATACAGATTATGAGAAGGCTGATGACGTCATAGCCACTGTTGACAAGAAAGGTGGACCAGCCTTTACCTTCGAAGGAATAATGGGATATCTGCAGGAGGGCGCCCGCTACCGACACGCGCTGAGCAAAATGGACGGCCTCTTCCACAGTCATCACACCAAAGAATGGCCTGGCCAGAGAGAGGAGAAAACAAATCATTGTGAGAGTTTTGGGACTCGTTTGGAGACTAACCGGAAGGCAAAAATACATGACAGAAGACTTGAAATTTTACTCAACGCACGAGCAGTTTGATAAGTTTGCCCTAAGCATTTGACGTCACAAATTGTGTTTACCACTTTTGTTTACCAAAGTCCGAGTCCGAGTCCGAGTCCGAGTCCGAGTCCGAGTCCGAGTCATGTGTCATAATGACTCGAGTTGGAGACCGAGTCATGGAAAACGGGACTCGAGTCGGACTCGAGTCTGAGTCATACAAGTCTGACGTTTGCCAAGTGGGGACATGCGAAAAATTACCACGTCGTAGTATGTGACCACCAGATCCTACAATTTGAGTCTTAAGGTCATTTCTATTTTACTTGTTAGTTTTTGCTTGTATTGGAAAGAGCACACTTGGCTCCTCATTTTGATATATCCTTATAAATGTGGACATTAGGGCTATGTGAGTGAAAACCTTGACGGTTCCTATTGATTTCCACTGTATAAAGTCGTTGCTCAAAAGTAACTCTGGTGACTTGTGACTCATTTTGTTGGGTTGGGTCACATATGGTCACGTATAGTATCTCCAACGAAATGTACACACTGATTATTTTGACGATTATTTTCACTTCGTATTACAGGGACATAAAGGGAGCCATTGTTGGTTCCATGTGAGTTTGAAAAACGCAATCTTGGTGTTTGTCACATCAATTGACTGAACTTGACATGGTCCCAACACTAAAAAAAACAGTTTCTTTTACGGGAATTTCCTGGCAGTTTAGAGGCCAGCGCAATCCCGTAAAAAAAACGTGAGTCTAACGACTCATGAACACTGCTATTTTACGTTGCTGTCCCTTAAAATAAACCTGCTATTCCCGTAAAAATACAGGGTATAAACAAAAATTCACTAAGAAACTGGAAACTTGGTGTAAGTAATCACAAATTTACAGAAATTGGAACCAGACTAAATATATGTGATAACTCTAAATATCAAATGTACAAATACTACGGTAATTAACTAAACACCAGTGCTGTAGTCGAGTCCATCCGAGTCCGAGTCCGAGTCCGAGTCCGAGTCCGAGTCCGAGTCCGAGTCCGAGTCCGAGTCCGAGTCCGAGTCCGAGTCCGAGTCCGAGTCCGAGTCCGAGTCCTGGGGTTCGAGTCCGAGTCCGAGTCCTGGGGTTCGAGTCCGAGTCCGAGTCCCTGGGGTTCGAGTCCGAGTCCGAGTCCGAGTCCTTTTGTGAATCTCAAGTACATGTACAGTGTTCTCGTACACAATCGCCTACTACACAGCATGGTCAAAAAGGGCATTTACGGTAATAAGAGGCTTAGAGAGGCTTTTAACACTTATGCGCCTATCAATTGCTTCCCCCACCCCTCCCTGCCCCTGGGCTGCCCCACCTAAGATGTGGGGATTGTCACTTTTGAAGTGACCAAATCCTTACCCCTGAGGCAAAATTTTAGTGAACCACCGTTCAACCAACATCGCTAACCTTCTGCAAAGGCTGCGTTAACGTTGTTTAGTGAACCTCGGTTCAACCAACCTCGCTAACCTCCCGAATACGATGCTTTAACGTTGTTCCGTAAACCACGGTTCAATCAACTTCACCAACCTTCCGCAAATGATGCTTTAACGTTGTTTAGTAAACGGTAGTTCAACCAACCTCGCTGACCGTCGGTAAGCGTTGTTTTAACGTTCTTTTGCGAACCTCGGTTCAACCAACCTCGCTAACCTTCTTCAAACGCTGCTTTAACGTTGTTTAATGAACCTCGGTTCAACCAACCTCGCTACCCTCCTGAATACGATGCTTTAACGTTGTTCCGTGAACCACGGTTCAATCAACTTCACCAACCTTCCGCAAATGATGCTTTAACGTTGTTTAGTAAAAGGTTGTTCAACCAACCTCGCTGACAGTCGGTAAGCGTTGTTTTAACGTTCTTTTGCGAACCTCGGTTCAACCAACCTCGCTAACCTTCTTCAAACGCTGCTTTAACGTTGTTTAATGAACCTCGGTTCAACCAACCTCGCTACCCTCCTGAATACGATGCTTTAACGTTGTTCCGTGAACCACGGTTCAATCAACTTCACCAACCTTCCGCAAATGATGCTTTAACGTTGTTTAGTAAAAGGTTGTTCAACCAACCTCGCTGACCGTCGATAAGCGTTGTTTTAACGTTCTTTTGCGAACCTCGGTTCAACCAACCTCGCTAACCTTCTTCAAACGCTGCTTTAACGTTGTTATATATAACGTTAATATAACGACTTGTACACAATAACGAAACGGCACGCTCGTTTCTTTAAGTGGAAATTTCTCTGTTCTTCCTCAACGAACAATACATCTGTGGAAATGTCAACTTTATAGATTCAAATTTCACGCTTGAAAAAGCACACGCTTCTGAGGCATTGTGACAACCAGTCGATACGGTAGATAGCTAACACGAATGCACTCAACTAAATAGAGAGACACTGTAATCAATACAATTAGTCGGTCGATACGACGATAAAATCGCGATGATGCGATATTCGCCGCCCAAAAATCGAAATCGGCTACATATTTTTTTAAATCGAAAAATCGAGATATCGCCGATATTCGTTTTTAAAATCGGCGATTTTTTTCTTTTTACCAGCAAATTCGCTAAAATGTATTTCCTTGTAAGCGAGGTTCAAGTCGAAGCGACATCATCCTTTCGAACTGTTTATTTATAGTGTAAATAAGATAATTGACCACTTGGTGGCTCGGTTATTCGTACTGCGGGGGACGTTTTAAGAAAATCACTTAATGACATTTAACAAGCGATCGGATAGTCTACAAAAATGGTGCAATTTCTATTCATGGTAGGCAGCTAGAAAATTATCATTTTCACCGCAATTAGACCAAATTATGCCCGATTGTATTGCAAAGAAGTTGTTATTAAAACTTAAACCACTGGTGTTACTCTTTGTGTTACCCCCAGTGTAATTTTCATAAAGTTAACAATGAAAACTTCTCAAAATGTGGTTTTGTGTAGACTGAGCCATATTTAAAGCTATGCAAATTAGTGGGCGTATCTATTTCAACCATTCACTGAGAAGTGCTTGTCTGCAGGCTGCTCGCACGCGGTTCGTGCCTCCTGCTGATAAGCTCTAAATAAATCAGTTGGTTCACGCGGATTGACTGTTGGTATCTACACAATTCGCTGGTACCCGTCGATAGTCTAGTGGGCGGGCTGAACGCAACCTTGCCGTGAAAACCACCAGAAAAATTAGAGTAAGCAAAACAAATATAGAACACAAAGGGGACACATAGCTGATGAAATAAATCCATCGATTGCTGTATTTAACGTCGAGCAAGGAGAATATTTTTTACCCTCCCGTGGCTGAATTAAACGGAAGGATGGATTATTGTATCCTTTACTTGGAATATTAATGCTTACCTGTTCCGACAAGCTACATGTAGGCCTATGCTTAAAAAATCAGTATACTCATTACGATGTCAGTATTCATTCGCCCTGAAAGAAAAGTACGTCTGAAATAAAATATCCTGCACACCTAGCCATGAAACCTTATGAAGTGATTGACAGCTCAACTTTTGCGAGGTATACAATTATTTATACATTGCAATACCATGTAACAAAATGTATACAATGGGTTCAGCTGCACAGTTTCTTTGTGTAGGGCGCCCTGGACTGCAAAGCCTGCGAAAATAAAACATGAAAAATATTCCATGCCAACCACACGTGGCATCTGGAGAGTACATCCAGCGGGCACCGGGTGATGGAGAGATCGAAATATTGCACAAATCCAGCCATGTGGTGCTCGACTACCAGCATTTCAAAGTCATCCTGAATGTTTCATTAAAAATATTAAAAATCGTCTGTCTTAAAAGGGGAACAAGGGAAATTATCTGGTCACATCGAACACACCGATTAATAACGTACAGTGGCCTACTTTTATTTTCTCATCTGACGAAATCTTGTGGTTAAAAACTCTAGAAGTTTTAGCGAACATTTTTTTCGGTTCGGGATCTTTCTTTTAAAATGCTAATTCAATTAAAAAATTTAATGTGATTCAACAACTCGCAGAAAAAATATAGATAGGGGAGAATACAATTGTTTTCGGTTTAAAGTCTAAGTTTATAATAACGGACAAGCTGTCAGTAAATCTGCGATAAGATGCAACATCTATTAAAAAGTTCTAAATATCTAAAGTATACAATCAGCGTACTCCGCACTTCATTGTAATAAGTAATTTCATTCACATGCACATTAGCCAGCCCAGCTCTGGCCATTTGAAGCGCGATATGTACTTATGTGGGCAAGGGAAACCCCACCTCCCCCTTGTGTCGGTCATTGTGTTCCCGGAATCTCAGGAATTCTTTTAAGAAATCTAGGGGGATATGTTAGGTAACAATAGTTTGGAGTGTATAGGGTAATGGCTCTGGGTGGTGGCGGTAACAAAGAAAAGGCTTTGATCCAGATATCCGCAGACTAAGCTTAGACTATGCTGTTTCTCAATTGATGGCTAGCCTAAGAACGGCCTCAAACAATGACTGGCGACAAACACGTCCGGCGATTATGTAGTTATGAACGAACTTTTTAATCATGCTGAAATTTGTTGACGATTTTATCGCCATATCGGCGATATCGCGAGGAAGGCGACTACGAAAAAAGTCAATATCGTCAGCCCTAGTACAAAGAATTGCAAAAATGACCATCAACCCGAGAGACCGATGCAGTAACTGAACAATAACTGTTCCCTGTCACACTGAACCAAACCACACAAACAGAGGTGTTATCTATAGCTAGAAAGGCGACTCTTCAGATACAAACATGAATGTTTTGACGCTTGTTTTCCTTTTTGCTGGAATAAAAAGTACGGCGGCTGCAGTATGTCCTACTAAATGGCAACGATACGGAGATTACTGCTACTTGGTGAAAAAAAGTCGATTAGATTGGAAAGACGCCAATCACATCTGTGCCAGCCAGGGAGCACAACTGGCCCTGCCGAGATCGGAGACCGAACAAAATACAATTTGGGAAATGTTTCTGAAAACGTTTGATGGAGACCCAGAGGGAAACCTCTGGATTGACTGTGATGATATACAAGAAGAGGGTAAATGGAACTGCCCGTTGAGGAACGATGCAAACGGCTATGAGAACTGGAAGGTTGATCAGCCGGATAACGACAGCAGCAGAGCCGACTGCGCGGCAATGATAACAGGTGCCGGTGGTCAATGGGGTGATCGAACATGTCAGGAAACACACTTCGCAGTATGTGTGCTCCCAGCAAGCCTCAGCACCAGCAACCCTGCATTCTGCCTGAAGACCGGCTCCGATGGTCGAATCATCTCACAGTGCCTCTCTGGTCACTTCATAAAAGAGCTACCGGCTAAGGGCGTGGTGTCGTGTGGCAAGGCTTGCCGATCAGAGCCGCGATGTCGCTCCTTCAATCTGCTGGAGCAAGGCCAAGGGAAGATGGCGTGTCAACTGAACGACGTGAGCTGCCAAGAAGCCGCTGAAGAAGACATGAAGGAACAGGAGAACTGTTTCCTCTTTGAACTGTAGAATAAGGCGTGACTTTTGGTAAGGCATGACAGTCTTAAACAATAACTCTTAGACTACTCTGGATCGTGAATATATAATATATTCCACAATGTATGAGAAAATGATACAATGTATAATGGAGACTGTGCATAGGACGTCCTCACAAAGATAAAATGTTGTCATTTAAATTTAGTGACACAAGTGGAAAGTACAGAGCGGTCTATTCGCACATAACAGAGCAAGACGTATCCTCGACGTCAAATATAAAGACTCTTTAGCGAAAATATCCAGCGATGTTATATATTTCAGAGGTCTTAATTAATCACTGCATAAACTTGCGACTATTTATAAGTTTTCAAAGTGAACAAAGAAACTGGCAACTGCCTATACGGCCTATACACTGTCTATACGGCATTCTGGGTTTATGACTTCTGTCTAGTGCCCACCCGAACAAAGCTACTGACCATTTGGGAGACAGCCAACATAGGGCAAGATAGCTCAGTTGGTAGAGCGCCGGTACGGTAACCCGGAGGTCGCAGGTTCGAATCCCGCTCCAGCCAGTTTCTTTGTTCACTTTGAAAATGTATTCAAATTTACCTAGTCAGTTTCCCTTGTGGACTGTTTGATGAACTATTTATAAGTGTTAACATGTATGAATGTTTGTGTATATTTGCAACACGCACAACGTCACTAATTAATTTGCACTAAAATGATAACGTCACTGCAATCTTGTATCGATTTAGCGTGAAAGTTTTAGTCAGTAGACAAATTACCTTTGTATTTTTTTTTCGAGAGCTGTGTGTGAGGCATTGTATTTGTTAAAAAATCGATATAGGGACTGCAAAGAGCTTGCGTTTCTTAGTTTTGTGTCTTTAAACTGCACACACAACGTATATTAATAACGGAAATTTGCGCACAGTATTTCAAAAAAGCAAACATTTGAAACATTTTAATTTTTTTAATTCTTCTTTGCAATTTGACTAGATCTTATAGTAACATAAAAGTAAGATGAATACCTGGAAAGGGACAAGGAAACAACTTTAAAACACTTAAAATCAATAAATTTTCAGTGATTTTATAACACGAAAAACCCTTAGTTCAAATGTCATACTAAACAACTTAAAATATTAAGGAGCTACGTCCAGCAGCGTATAGCCGGGAGAGGGGGGGGGGGGGGCGTCGGGGGACACCCCCCCCCCCCCCCCCCCACCATACAAACATTGTCTCCCCCCCCCCCCCCCCGCTGAAAATTTCGCAAACTGAGAAAATACTATATAGAACTGTGAGCGCCCCGCCACTGTAACATCCAGCTCCCCCACTCTCCCCTATGGAGGGAGCCCTAACTACGCCGCTGTAACCCCGCGTCAACTCTGCGTCAACCCCGAGATTTGTCTAGTGTGAAAAGTGCTTATGTCGTGTAAAGCAACCTGTGAGTTTTTGTTTTGAGTAACTGGCTAATAAATTTATAGACTAAAACAGCTGTTTAGTTTTGTCATGTTCATTTCTATTACTATTATCTTTTTGGGCGCATTCTTCTTTTCTTTTCCTTTGCTTTTGGTTTGTTTATCTGACCAGACTGACCCACAGTCTCGCTGTTGTTTTGCTGTTTGTTGGGGTGTTTGTTTGTTTGTTTGTTTGTTTGTTTGTTTGTTTGTTTGGCTGTTGTTGGTCAGTTGGCTTCGGTTTGGCTGGTTCAACATGGTCGGTCTGTTGATTGGTCAGTTGGTTGGCTATTTAGTAGGTCATTGGTTGGTAGGTAGGTTAATAGGTTTGGTCGATAAGGTCACCGGTTGATTTGTTCATCATGGTTGGGTAGTCGCTAAGTTGGTTGGTTGGTTGGTTGGTTGGTTGGTTGGTTGGTTGGTTGGTTGGTTGGTTGGTTCAACTTGGCTTGTTGGTTGGTCTGTCATTTGTCTAGTGGTTAGTTGGTCGGTTGGTTCATCTTGATTGAGTGGTCGCTGGGCTGGTTGGTTGGTAGGTTAGTTGAAAAAGTTCGGTATAATTATTATAATTTCTTACTTAGTTGCATACTTAGGGCAAGATAGCTCAGTTGGTAGAGTGCCGGTACGGTAACCCGGAGGTCGCAGGTTCGAATCCCGCTCGTGCCAGTTTCTTTGTTCACTTTGAAAATGTATTCAAATTTACCTAGTCAGTTTCCCTTGTGGATTGTGTAACGAATTATAACTTAAAAAGTCGTATCCTCATTGAGTGATCTCCACAATGTCGCTTCCCAGGTTGTATCGTAAAATTGGGTGTGATCCCTGGCTACACGGCATTCTGGGTTTATGACTTCTGACTAGCGCCCACTCGAACAAAGATACTGACAATTTGGGAGACCGCCAACATAGGGCAAGATAGCTCAGTTGGTAGAGCGCCGGTACGGTAACCCGGAGGTCGCAGGTTCGAATCCCGCTCCAGCCAGTTTCTTTGTTCACTTTGAAAATGTATTCAAATTTACCTAGTCAGTTTCCCTTGTGGATTGTGTAACGAATTATAAGTTAAAAAGTCGTATCCTCATTGAGTGATCTCCACAATGTCGCTTCCCAGGTTGTATCGTAAAATTGGGTGTGATCCCTGGCTACACGGCATTCTGGGTTTATGACTTCTGACTAGCGCCCACTCGAACAAAGATACTGACAATTTGGGAGACCGCCAACATAGGGCAAGATAGCTCAGTTGGTAGAGCGCCGGTACGGTAATCCGGAGGTCGCAGGTTCGAATCCCGCTCGTGCCAGTTTCTTTGTTCCTAATCCTGTCCTGGAAAATGAAATGAACAGAACAGCCGTTGAGACCGATCGTCTACAAAACTGTAGTCAAGATACAGATTATGAGAAGGCTGATGACGTCATAGCCACTGTTGACAAGAAAGGTGGACCAGCCTTTACTCTCGAAGGAATAATGGAGAATCTGCAGGAGGGCGCCCGCTACCGACACGCGCAGAGCAAAATGGACGGCCTCTTCCACAGTCATCACACCAAAGAATGGCCTGGCCAGAGAGAGGAGAACACAAATCATTGTGAGAGTTTTGGGACTCGTTTGGAGACTAACCGGAAGGCAAAAATACAGGACAGAAGACTTGAAATTTTACTCAAACGCACGAGCAGTTTGATAAGTTTGCCCTAAGCATTTTACGTCACAAATTGTGTTTATCACTTTTGTTTACCAAAGTCCGAGTCCGAGTCCGAGTCCGAGTCCGAGTCCGAGTCCGTGTCCGAGTCCGAGTCCGAGTCCGAGTACGAGTCCGAGTCCGAGTCATAATGACTCGAGTTGGAGACCGAGTCATGGAAAACGGGATTCGAGTCGGACTCGAGTCTGAGTCATACAAGTCTGACGTTTGCCAAGTGGGGACATGCGAAAAATTACCACGTCGTAGTATGTGACCACCAGATCCTACGAATTAAGTCTTAAGGTCATTTCTATTTTACTTGTTAGTTTTTGCTTGTATTGGAAAGAGCACACTTGGCTCCTGATTTTGATATATCCTTATAAATGTGGACATTGTGCTATGTGAGTGAAAACCTTAACAGTTCCTATTGATTTCCACTGTATAAAGTCGTTGCTCAAAAGTAACTCTGGTGACTTGTGACTCATTTTGTTGAGTTGGGTCACATATGGTCACGTATGGTATCTCCAACGAAATGTACACACTGATTATTTTGACGATTATTTTCACTTCGTATTACAGGGACCTAAAGGAAGCCATTGTTGGTTCCATGTGAGTTTGAAAAACGCAATCTTGGTGTTTGTCACATAAATTGACTGAACTTGACATGGTCCCAACACTAAAAAATACCACAGTTTCTTTTACGGGAATTTCCTGGCAGTTTAGAGGCCAGCGCAATCCCGTAAAAAGAACGGGAGTCCAACGACTCATGAACACTGCTATGTTACGTTGCTGTCCCTTAAAATAACCCTGCTATTCCCGTAAAAATACAGGGTATAAAAAAAAATTTCACTAAGTTACTGGAAACTTGGTGTAAGTAATCACAAATTTACAGAAATTGGAACCAGACTAAATAGATGTGATTTATTATATATAACTCTAAATATCAAATGTACAAATACTACGGTAATTTACTAAACACCAGTGCTGTAGTCGAGTCCACCTAATCCGAGTCCGAGTCCAAGTCCGAGTCCGAGTCCGAGTCCGAGTCCGAGTCCGAGTCCGAGTCCGAGTACTTGGGTTCGAGTCCGAGTCCGAGTCCCTGGTGTTCGAGTCCGAGTCCGAGTCCGAGTCCGAGTCCGAGTCCGAGTCCTTGTGTCCGAGTCCGAGTCTGAGTCCGAGTCCTTCTGTGACAGTGTTCTCGTTGACACCGAGACAGTACACAATACTACACAGCACGGTCAAAAAGGGTATTTACGGTAATAAGAGGCTTAGAGAGGGTTTTAACACTTATGCGCTTATCAATTGCTTCCCCCACCCCTCCCTCCCCCCGGGCTGCCCCACGCAAGATGTGGGGATTGTCACTTTTGAAGTGACCAAATCCCCACCCCTGGGGCAAAAGTTTAGTGAACCACCGTTCAACTAACCTCGCTAACGTACTGTAAACAATGATTTAACGTTGTTCAGAGAACCACCGTTCAACCAACATCGCTAACCTTCTGCAAAGGCTGCGTTAACGTTGTTTAGTGAACCTCGGTTCAACCAACCTCGCTAACCTCCCGAATACGATGCTTTAACGTTGTTCCGTAAACCACGGTTCAATCAACTTCACCAACCTTCCGCAAATGATGCTTTAACGTTGTTTAGTAAACGGTTGTTCAACCAACCTCGCTGACCGTCGGTAAGCGTTGTTTTAACGTTCTTTTGCGAACCTCGGTTCAACCAACCTCGCTAACCTTCTTCAAACGCTGCTTTAACGTTGTTTAATGAACCTCGGTTCAACCAACCTCGCTAACCTCCCGAATACGATGCTTTAACGTTGTTCCGTGAGCCACGGTTCAATCAACTTCACCAACCTTCCGCAAATGATGCTTGCACGTTGTTTAGTAAAGGGTTGTTCAACCAACCTCGCTGACCGTCGATAAGCGTTGTTTTAACGTTCTTTTGCGAACCTCGGTCCAACCAACCTCGCTAACCTTCTTCAGATGCTGCTTTAACGTTGTTTAATGAACCTCGATTCAACCAACCTCGCTAACCTCCCGAATACGATGATTTAACGTTGTTCCGTGAACCACGGTTCAATCAACCTCACCAACCTTCTGCTAACGCTGTTTTAACGTTATCCAATGAACTGATATTGGCCAACATTGCTAACCAAGTTCAAACAATGTTTTAACGTTATAGTCGACCATTCTTGAACCAACCTTACAAATCCGAATGTTAACGTTTTTTTAACGTTGGAAGGGTGACGGAAAATGAATCGTTGGTACTATAACCTGATAACAACGTTCAATCAATGTTGAAAAATTCACCCCCTAAATTCAGAGAAGCATGTAACATAAAATCTACGTTAAAACAACGTACTGAAATCAACAAATTTACAACATTGACAAAACTAACTAAAAGTGAACGTTCGTTTAACGTTAACTATTAAACCCTAACCATATATCAACTAAATGAACAATTTGTCAACGTTATTATAACGACTTGTGCTACTTGTGCTACTTGTACACAATAACGAAACGGCACGCTCGTTTCTTTAAGTGGAAATTTCTCTGTTCTTCCTCAACGAACAATACATCTGTGGAAATGTCAACTTTATATATTCAAATTTCACGCTTGAAAAAAAAAAGCTTCTGAGGCATTGTGACAACCAGTCGATACGGTAGATAGCTAACACGAATGAACTCAACTAAATAGAGAGGCACTGTAATCAATACAATTAGTCGGTACAAAGAATTGCAAAAATTACTGTGGAGATCTGCCCCATATAGTCCGTACGTTCTTGACAGTCCACTTCGCCTTTACTTTGTTGCATAGCAACGAGTACATGTAGTTGGTTCACTTAATGCTGTGTAGTGTTCCCGCGCCTGTATAGAAAGTAGTGCTGTAACCACTTTTCCAATTATAATATCATTTGTACACACTTGGGTGGGGATAACTATCTAGTATTGTTTTGTAAATTGTCTTGAATTTTTTCGTGATATTGATTTCATGACAAGTTCAATTTAGTTATTTAACGATGACTATTTGTGTATCTTACTGCGCACGGATATGTGAACTAGCCCTCCGTGTTATTTGGTTTCGCGGGAGCTTGTCCTTTTTCCATGATGGCTGAATCTGTGTGACATGGAGCACATTTTGGGGCCGTAAATCACATCAAAACCTGAGATTGGAGATTCCATCCTGGTCTTGTTGACCGCAAGGGATTCCTGCCCACCGCTTGGTGTCCGGGTGAGTAGGATTTCAGAGGTTTTTTACATGTCCTTGCGATGGTATTTAGCATTGTTCGGCGCTATTTGCTTGTGGCTTTTCTGCATACACGTCGATGCGTTGTGTGTGTGCGCGCTGCGTAGTACAGTGCAGCCTAAAAGAAATTCATTTTGCGTGTGATTGCGAGGGTACTCGCCAGGCAATCCTCGCTAACCACTCGCGCGTTCATTTGCTACCGCGCGGTGCTGGTGCGTACTATATAAAGTTCTTAATTGTATAATGATTATTGTTATAATAATCAAATGTAATATGCATGTAATTAATTAGGACTTTTGTTTTTATATTGTTTTATAGGGTGTTAGTTTGTTACTATATTTGATTGCTGATGCTACCTTGATGGTTGGAGAAATAAAAGTGGTGTAACCAAAGGCAAAGCTAGCCAGTGTCTGTCCAGTCCGTCCCTTACCGGAGTTTCGTTTCTCCGCCCTTCGGAGGTCCAGACCCCGTCTCCCAGCCCGGCT
Source organism: Hippasteria phrygiana (assembly GCA_037893225.1). Taxonomy (NCBI): domain Eukaryota; kingdom Metazoa; phylum Echinodermata; class Asteroidea; order Valvatida; family Goniasteridae; genus Hippasteria; species Hippasteria phrygiana. The sequence goes on from JAZGUH010000502.1 coordinate 1,245,658, forward strand.
TGCAAACGCTACATTACCATCAACCCGAGAGACCGATGCAGTAACTGAACAATAACTGTTCCCTGTCACACTGAACCAAACCACACAAACAGAGGTGTTATCTATAGCTAGAAAAGCGACTCTTCAGATACAAACATGAATATTTTGACGCTTGTTTTCCTTTTTGCTGGAATAAAAAACACGGCGGCTGCAGTATGTCCTACTAAATGGCAACGATACGGAGAATACTGCTACTTGGTGAAAAAAGGTCGATTAGATTGGAAAGACGCCAATCACATCTGTGCCAGCCAGGGAGCACAACTGGCCCTGCCGAGATCGGAGACCGAACAAAATACAATTTGGGAAATGTTTCTGAAAACGTTTGATGGAGACCAGAGGGAAACCTCTGGATTGACTGTGATGATATACAAGTAGAGGGTAAATGGAACTGCCCGTTGAGGAACGAGGCAAACGGCTATGAAAACTAGAAGGTTTATCAGCCGGATAACGACAGCGGAGCCGACTGCGCGGCAATGATAACAGGTGCCGATGGTCGATGGGGTGATCGGCCATGTCAGGAAACACACTTCGCAGTATGTGTGCTCCAAGCAAGCCTCGGCACCAGCAACCCTGCATTCTGCCTGAAGACCGGCTCCGATGGTCGAATCATCTCACAGTGCCTCTCTGGTCACTTCATAAAAGAGATACCGGCTAAGGGCGTGGTGTCGTGTGGCAAGGCTTGCTGATCAGAGCCGCGATGTCGCTCCTTCAATCTGCTGGAGCAAGGCCAAGGGAAGATGGCGTGTCAACTGAACGACGTGAGCCGCCAAGAAGCCGCTGAAGAAGACATGAAGGAACAGGAGAACTGTTTCCTCTTTGAACTGTAGAATAAGGCGTGACTTTTAGTAAGGCATGACAGTCTTTAACAATAACTCTTAGACTACAAGACTACTCTGGATCGTCAATATATTCCACAATGTATGAGAAAATGATACAATGTATAATGGAGACTGTGCATAGGACGTCCTCACAAAGGTAAAATTTTGTCATTTACATTTAGTGACAAAAGTGGAAAGTACAGAGCGATCTATTCGTGCACATAACAGAGCAAGACGTACCCTCGACGTCAAATATAAAGACTCTTTAGCGAAAATATCCAGCGATGTTATCTATTTCAGAGGTCTTAATTAATCACTGCATAAACTTGCGACTATTTATAAGTGTTAACACGTATGAATGTTTGTGTATATTTGCAACACATACAACGTCACTAATTAATTTGCACTAAAATGACCTTTGTAATTTTGTTTTCGAAAGCTGTGTAGCATTGTATTTGTTAGCATTATAAACAAAATCGATATAGGGACTGCAAAGGGTTTGCGTTTCTTTTCTATTTAAGAAAGAAAAAACTGCACACACAACGTATATTTATAACGGAAATTTGCGCACAGTATTTCAAAAAGCAAACATTTGAAACATTTTAATTTTTTTAATTCTTCTTTGCAATTTGACTAGATGTTATAGTAACATAAAAGTAAGATGAATACCTGGAAAGGGGCAATGAAAAAACTTTAAAACACTTAAAATCAATCGATTTTCAGTGATTTTATAACACTATACCACTTAGTTCAAATGTCATACTAAACAACTTGAAATATTAAGGAGCTACGTCCAGCAGCGTATAGCCGGGGGGCGTCGTAGGACACCCCCCCCCCCCCCCCCCCCCCTACAAAAATCGTCTCCCCAGTCGCCCCCCCGCTGAAAATTTCGCAAACTGAGAAAATACTATATAGAACTGTGAGCGCCCCGCCACTGTAACATCCAGCTCCCCCACTCTCCCCTATGGAGGGAGCCCTAACTACGCTGCTGTAACCCCGCGTCAACTCTGCGTCAACCCCGAGATTTGTCTATTGTGAAAAGTGCTTATGTCGTGTAAAGCAACCTGTGAGTTTTTGTTTTGGCTAATAAATTTATAGACTAAAACAGCTGTTTAGTTTTGTCACGTTCATTTCTATTACTATTATCTTTTTGGCGCATTCTTCTTTTCTTTTGCTTTTGGTTTGTTTATCTGACCAGACTGACCCACAGTCTCGCTGTTGTTTTGCTGTTTGTTTGTTTGTTTGGCTGTTGTTGGTCAGTTGGCTTGGGTTGGCTGGTTCAACATGGTCGGTCTGTTGATTGGTCAGTTGGTTGGCTATTTAGTAGGTCTTTGGTTGGTAGGTAGGTTAATAGGTTTGGTCGGTTGGTCACCGGTTGATTTGTTCATCATGGTTGGGTAGTCGCTAAGTTAGTTAGTTAGTTAGTCGGTCGGTCGGTTGAAAAAGTTCGGTATAATTATTATAATTTCTTACTTAGTTGCATACTTGCTTATCATTGGCTTAGTAAATACACACTAAAGATAGTTTTTCCTAATCCTGTCCTGGAAAATAAAATGAACAGAACAGCCGTTGAGACCGATCGTCTACAAAACTGTAGTCAAGATACAGATTATGAGAAGGCTGATGACGTCATAGCCACTGTTGACAAGAAAGGTGGACCAGCCTTTACCCTCGAAGGAATAATGGGGAATCTGCAGGAGGGCGCCCGCTACCGACACGCGGAGAGCAAAATGGACGGCCTCTTCCACAGTCCTCACACCAAAGAATGGCCTGGCCAGAGAGAGGAGAAAACAAATCATTGTGAGAGTTTTGGGACTCGTTTGGAGGCTAACCGGAAGGCAAAAATACATGACAGAAGACTTGAAATTTTACTCAAACGCACGAGCAGTTTGATAAGTTTGCCCTAAGCATTTTACGTCACAAATTGTGTTTACCACTTTTTTAACACCAAAGTCCGAGTCCGAGTCGGAGTCATTTGTCATAATGACTCGAGTCGGAGACCGAGTCATGGAAAACGGGACTCGAGTCGGACTCGAGTCTGAGTTATATAAGTCTGACGTTTGTCAGGTGGAGACATGCGAAAAATTACCACGCCGTGACCAGATCCTACAAATTGAGTCTTAAGGTCATTTCTATTTTACTTTTTGGAAAGAGCACACTTGGCTCCTCATTTTGATATATCACTCAGTTTGACATCCTTATGAATGTGGCTATTAGGGCAATGTGAGTGAAAACCTTGACGGTTCCTATTGATTTCCACTGTATAAAGTCGTTGCTCAAAAGTAACTCTGGTGACTTGTGACTCATTTTGTTGGGTTGGGTCACATATGGTCACGTATGGTATCTCCAACGAAATGTACACACTGCTTATTTTGACGATTATTTTCACTTCGTATTACAGGGACCTAAAGGAAGCCATTGTTGGTTCCACATGAGCAGTGATGTAGTCGAGAGTCGAGACCATCACAAGACCACACAAGACCCTGCAAGACCAGCACAAGACCAGCACAAGAGCTTCAGTCTTAATTCAAATGAACTGTGACAAAAGCATTCCTTTGTCATTTTTATGCCTGTTACTTGTGCCTGTTACAAACTGGTCTTGTGAATGGTCTTGGTCTCGTCTACATCACTGCACGTGAGTTTGAAAAACGCAGTCATGGTCACATAAATTGACTGAACTTGACATGGTCTCAACTTGTATTCAGTGAAATGAATGCAGGGATACCGTCTCACCTGACTTCACAAATACAATTAGGTAAACATAGTCATTACCGTCGTACGGTCTATGGTTCCGTTGTCATATGAAAATCAGACTCCTATGAAAATCGGACTCATTTCCCTATTTAGTTAAACCCTCTCTTGTGAACGGCCACTTTCAATTATCTTCACTTGGGCATGTGCAATACTACCAATGAACCCGTTTTTCATAGTGATTAAAATTCACGCTACACTTTTTTTCGGATCTCGAAGGGGTTTGCAGTAGGACTGTACATCCGAACCGGGTACCTGAGTATCCGACCGCTATAATGTCATCAGGAACCGGTTCCACATTATGGAATCGAGTACCCGTAACCGAATTAACATATTACTATTTCTCAGACAATGAAAAAGAAAGTTTTTATATGTCATTCGTGGGAATTAAACCAGGGTAGGCCTACATAGAAAAACAAACCAGATTAATGCTTATGACGCTTGCGAAAATGCAATATACACCGTAAAGCTATAAAGCTCACTGTACACTGCATTGATGCACCGATGTGATAGTGTTAATATGCGGACCTTTACGAACAATATGAACAGCAATTTCCGAGATATACTTTTTGGGATTGGCTTTCTTAATAGATACCCGGGTACCAATTCCTGTACTACCCGTAAATGCCTAGCCCTAGTTTGCAGTCCGTAATTGAACAAAGAGCGGGGAATCATGGCTGAAAGGCCCAACCCTTTTTGTTTTACCTGAGCGTGGTTGACATGAAGGCAGATAGCGCGAACATAGCGAGTGCGGACTGGATGTATGGAGCACTGCTCGTGTTCTCGAAGTCCCGCGGTTTCTTGCCCAGACCGCGCATCCAAGGCCCAGCCAGCGCGTTGAACCACATCGCACCCAGGAATTGGGTTGCAACCGTCCCGACGAGTATTGAGAGGATGGACATGATGATGGACGATAGAAATTGGACAATATCCTGATGATTGACAAGAGAGAGAAAGTTGAGAAAATATATTTAACTGTCGTTTTTCATCAATACTTTTCTATTGTTAGGTTACTCGTGGTTTTGCATGCATGTCCTATTTGGGGCCAAATTTGAGGCTACATTGCCTGATATCGATTTTTAGCCAAGACTTTTCATTTATACGAAAAAGTAGCCACATTTTGATCTTATATCTTTAAAAAGGTAAATATGAAAACCAACAGTTAAATATGAACGTGTTCCATTCAATTTAACTATCGTTTTTTCTATTGCTTAATTTCTATGTGAAAGTTCCTCATGGTTTGGCATGTCTCATTTGAGGCAGAATTTGGGGCTGTATTCCCGCGAATCGATTTTCGGCCAATTTTAATTTTTATTTCTTTTCATTTATAGCCACATTGTTCTCATATTTTTAACAAAGGCAAAATGAAACATGACGGTTAAAAAGAACGTACTATTTGTAAACAATTAAACGTGATTTGAGACTTTACATGATGGAAACAGCGGCGTAGCCAGCACTGTAAAAATCAACGGCTAGCACTTTTTTAACACTTCAACGCGTTTAATAATACTTTACACGTAAAGGTATAGGAGGCGTTGCACGCGATTAACACTAAAACACGTTAAAATAGGCGTTGGTGTTAATGATTATCAACGCTTAAAGTGTTTATTTAGGTAGATATTAATACTATAGAATGTTAATAATCATTAATACCAACGCCTATTTAAACGTGTTATAGTGCTAATCGCGTGCAACGCCTCCTATACATTTACGTGTAAAGTATTAATATTAACGCGTTGAAGTGTTAAAAAAGTGTTAGCCGTTGATTTTTACACTCTCCATAGGGGGAGAGTGGGGGGGTGGATGTTACAGTGGGGGGGGGGGGGCTAACACGTGTTTTATAGTTGTGCAGTAGTTGAAAGATTCCAGTGTCAGCATTTTTCTTAAAAAAAAAAAAAAAAAAAAAAAATAATAATAATACCGGTAGTCTATGGTTCTTCTCAGAACTAAACTTCTCTTATCACTTCACACAGTGGATTCACATGTAAACAGATTTGTTTTGAGGCTGTTCATGGTGAAGAGTATAGACCTCATGTGTAGCGGCCATCTTTGAGGTATATTTTTGTAATTCACATTCTGTAAACGTCATCAGGAAAGGCTAACCCATGCCTGTACGTCCAAGGCTGCGCACAATGTGAAGTGTATAAATCTAAGGAACAGAAGTATGGGTCTGAGTTTGTAACCTGATTTTCTTTTCAGAACCACACTCTTTTTTAGATTTAGTCACTTCAGTACCTCCGCCAAAAACTCTCTCAACGCTGAAACCATTATCTAAAATAAAGACTGAAGACAGGTATTAGGTCCATTGCCTTTCAACTGTGCCTTAGGCTTAAGAAATCCAGAAGGCTGTGCAGTTCATAAACATCAGTAGGTCTATCAATTTAATAATAATAATAATAATAATAATAATAATACAAATAATAATCGGCATTTAGGAATGCTCAAATAATAAACTTATCACAGCGCTTAGAAACCTATTTTTACCCCCGCTCATCAGGCCCATGAAGCATCCCTGAAACCTTCTCAGCTCCCTGGGGAGTATACAGCCCCCGCCTGCAAGTTAAACACATAACCATTACTGCCCCTACCGCCCTCACAGGTACCCATTTACTCCTGGGTAGAGGGAAGCAACATGTGACAAAATGCCTTGCCCAAGGACACAAGCACCATGACCTCAGCCGGTCTCGAACCCACAACCTGCACCGAGATAGTGAGTCCGGTACATTATATGCCACCAGGCCACAGCGCACCACAATTTGACAGAATATGGTTCTCCAAGCACCCGGTAAGATAAAAACTAGCGGATTCTAGTGAACCAACTATACCTAAAAACCCAATTAGTTTCATGCATGTATCGCATTGGGGTATTCAAACCGTGGACGAAAAACGTTGGAGAACAAAAGAGAACAATATCGTCCGGGATTCCCAGCCGACGTCCGTGATTGGGATGTGTACAAAACATAATGGAGGTCTTCCGAAAAAGAGTTAAAGCTAGCCTCTAACCAAAAGCGTTTTGGCGAGATTAATTAAGTTTTAGAAGAAAAAATAGTTACTGATTCCAATGATACTACTTCAACTCAAATGTCATATTTCTAAAACTGAGAAAATAGACGAAGAAACTGGTTCTTTTGTACGCGCAGGAGCTTTCTGACGAAAGCTGTAGTGACGTCATAATGTATGCGATGACCCCGAATACGTCATACGTTAGAGTTCACGAAGAGCGCGTCCCCCGGAAGTCATGTTGCTATAGTGTGTGTATATGTACATTGTACATGTACAATCCAATTCTCCGTCTTCTGCGATCGAGAACTACAGAAATCGCGTACATTTTCAGAAAAATCAGCGGTTGTGTGGCATTTAGAATGCCACTGTCTTGTGTGGTTGGTGGTTGCACACGCAACTTCGACAAAAACCCGGAGGTTTTTTGGCTGTCATTCCCGAAGAAGCCAGCGATTCGAAGGGAATGGATTCGTTTCGTGAACAACACGCGTTCGGATTTTAGGTTGACGGAGTGGTCGAGGATTTGTTCGGCACACTTTGGCGACGATGTCATCGACGACACGGTGAAAATGAAACGGAATTTGGGGCTGCCGACAAAGTTCAAGCTAAAGGACGGAGCTGCTCCTTCAATAAAAGCATCGACAGTTCGGACAGATGACAGGTCTGTTGGTCCCAGCATACCCATTGCTACTGATGCAGATAATAATATTTGAAAATGTTTTGGCCATATATGTATTACAATATAAAGCAAGAAAGTAAAGTTTACATGTTATGTTAGAGGCTAGCTTTAAAGTACAAACAAAAGAGGGACAATAAAACGTCCACGTTTGGAGGTCGATACACGTTTGTGTGTTCCAGCGTGTGCAGCATGAAGGCACACAGCGAAAACCACTCCCCATACCAGTATATGTTCGACTGTCGTTCGTGACGTGGAAATTAAGGTCGTCTCGGGTATTATGCACTGTGTGTATATAATATAGGCCTCAATGCACCCATTCAGCAACTAGATGCATACAGTTAAATATGTTTCTCTATTCTGTTCAAGGATGGGGTAGTTTATAGTAGGCCTATAATTTATTCAATCCTGCATTGTGTGAGCAACATGGGCTCAAAATTCCATCTTTAGCACAACATCCCTAACTAACTAAGCTAACTGGTGTGGAGCTATTATGTATAGGCCCTACTTTAGGTCGTCATCCTTTGGATGGACCAAGTACCACGTACTTCCGCACCCACCACACACGTCACCCCCCTCTAAGAACAAACAGTGACCGTGACCCATATCAGAAACAAATACATCCTACCTATATGCATTGAAACATACCTGGAAATGAGTGAAGCCCGTCCCGGATTGCAAGTAGGTTAGTAAAAAGTAGTAAGCTTCGACTCGACTGACGCTGGTGTGTGAATAGTGTGGACCAGTAACTCACCCATGTCGACGGAACTCGAAGGTCAAACTACATATATTTCTGGATTCATTGAGCACTACATGCACTAGGGGCTCCCTTTGCATAGAGATTACTATTTTGGGAATTTCGATTCATAAAAGTCTGGGACAAATTTGGCGGACAATCCAAAGTGAACTTTGTTGTTTGCTCTATTATTAGACAAGCCGCGCCACCGTCCCACTGGCGGCCAGTTGACCTATTTATTACAAATATCAGACCTAAGCCACTTTATAGTACCGCGAACTTTGGGTTATGACAGCGCATTCTTCAGAGGCGCGTTGGCGTTAAGATATGATGGATGCAGTGAATGCAGCGGGTAAAGGGATTGGCGATTATTACCACAAACCAACATTTGATGGATATTGAATCTGTGCTGCAGTGGAATTTACCGATAAGAAATAATCGGTTGCTTATTGTTCGACCCTAAAATGATGGCAAGAGGGGAATCCTTTGCCGGTTTGTGTTGATTTATTTTTAGGGCCAAAAATTACATTTAGGCCCATATGGAATTTGACTAAAATTGATTTTAGAGATACCATGGAGTCTATTCGAAACAAGGAACTGACCAATACCTGTAGTTGGATTTTGCAAGATGTTGAAAATGTTCATGAACATAATGTGCTTGGATTTCACCCCAAATTTCTCGCATACCTAAATATACTTCAATTCAATTTCAATCAAATTTGGAAAATGTCATTTTTGGACCAAAATCGACAAACATGCAAAGGGGTAACTCTTGCCATTTTTTACGGTCGGAAAAAGGTTGCCTTCAAAATTGCAGCAGAGATAAGCATGGAATGGAGACCAGTCCTGCAATTTCAGAGCTTGATTAAGGATCAATATTGAAATTTTAAACGATTTTTGATCTTTTCATATTTGCCACAATTTTGCAAATATTGCAATATTTATATCAGATATGCTTTGACTTTCTTTCCAAGCGTATTTCACGCTTACCTAAAATGTATACAGATTCAGTTTCATTCCAATTTGAAAAATGTAATTTTAGGGCCAAAATCGAGGGGGAAAATGGCTATGGATACCTCCTGCAGACTGTGGCTTTGCACCCTCACTCTGCGCTCACTCTGTGGCCTACCGTCACTGTGTGGACTATCAGTCAATGTGTGGCCTACCTCATAGCAGAGATGTAGTCGAGTCCATCACAAGTCCCTGCAAGTCCCTGCAAGTCCATCACAAGCCCTCCAGTCCTAATCCCAATCACAAGCTATTAAAATGAGCTTTGACAAAGGCATTCCTTTGTCATTGTTCATCCAGTTACTTGTGACCGGCTTTATGAAAGGACTTCTGACTGGGCTTGCGAAAGTACTTGTGAAAGTACTTGCAGAGACTCGACTCCAACTCTGCCTCATAGGGGTATCCCTAGCCATTTTTTTGTCAAAATATAAGTAGCCCTGACAATTTCAGAAAAAATGACAGCAACTTTAAATAGTGCCCTCATAATTATGTCCAATGACGTCCAGGTGATCTGAAAATAATAATTAGTCTTTTCCGTAAAAGTGTTTTAAGGTATCCAACTTAACGATAGGCTATCGTTCTCCCTTGTTGTTGTTGTTGTTGTTGTTGTTGTTGTTGTTGTTGTTGTTGTTGTTGTTGTTTTCATATCCATTATCGTTTTCACACACCATGGGCCTGTTAATTAATTCAGACGCTCAGAATGCAGTATTAAAATCGCTCGACCAACGTCAATAGAGTCCACCCAACTCATTCTTTTTCGGTGTGCCTTGAAAAAATCGCCCCACCAAAAAATAGTTTGGACCCGCCAGTGGGTTTATCATCCTAAATAATACATTGTTAAGTCAATTGTTAATTTGTTAGCATGACATAAATGATGAGCTTTCGAATGAGAAATCCCCCCCCCCCCCCCCCATCTGCACCATGAAAATACTCATATAGTGAAGAAGGTACATCAAATACGACACTTTTTGAGACAGAGAGGATGAGACTGATGAGTTATGTTTTTATTGATAATATAAAAAAGAAAACCTTAAAAACGCCGATCCTGAAGTCGATTTTTACGTTCGGTCGGTCCGAGGGCAACACAACAATTTTTTGGGCCTTATTTACCGACATAGTTCCCGCACCTCTGCATAACATTCTGTCAAATCCCCCCAGAGCCACCACTGACGACATCTAAGATCAAGTTGGCTGGCTGGCTGGCTGGCTGGCTGGCTGGCTGGCTGGCTGGCTGGCTGGCTGGCTGGCTGGCTGGCTGGCTGGCTGGCTGGCTGGCTGGCTGGCTGGCTGGCTGGCTGGCTGGCTGGCTGGCTGGCTGGCTGGCTGGCTGGCTGGCTGGCTGGCTGGAAAATGTAATTAACAGAACAGTTGTTGAGGCTGATCGTCTACAGAACTGTAGTAAAGATACAGATCATGACAAGGCTGATGACGTCATAGGCACTGTTAATAAGGAAGGCGGACCAGCCTCTGTCTCGAAGGCATAATGGCAGATCTGCAGGAGGGCGCCCGCTACCGACACGCGCAGAGCAAAATAGACGGCCTCTTCCACAGTCCCCACACCAAAGAATGGCCTGGCCAGAGGGGAGAAATGAAATCATTATGAGAGTGTTGGACTTGTTTTAAGACTAACCGGAAGACAATTTTACGTGAAACAAGATTTGAAATCTTACTCAAACACGCGAGCAGATGGGAACATTTAGCCTATTAGCTGTATTTGTTGAAGGGGGTGCTGATTTTTCGACCCTAAAACGTTGGCAAGGGTCATCCCTTGTTGGTTTTTGTTGTTTTAGGGCCAAAAAATTACATGTAGGCCTATGTAATCGAATTTCACTAATATTGATTTTTGTTTTTGACCTATGGAATACAGACTCAAGTTTTGCAATTTCAGAGCTTAAGGATCAATATTGATTTTTGGAACGATTTTTTTAAGATTTCATATTTTCCGCAATTATGTAAATATTGCAATATTTCCGTCAGATATGCTTTCAATTTCATTCCAAATGTATTTCTCTTGTGAATTATTGTCTCCAGACTCAGTTCCATTCAAATAATGTCATATTTGGCAAAAATCAACAGAAATGGCAAGGGGTAGGAGACATGGGCGCGTCAGTAGAAACGTCATAAGTAGATTATAGAAGATAGGAAGATATAGGGTATTTCTCAAACCTTGGCTTGGGCTTCGGCTTCGCGTAATTTTATGTCCCCAGATTTGGCAAGATCTTGGATACTATTTTTGCTACATAGAGTCTGATGTTTTAATCCGGAGCCAGAGTCTGTTAATATATTTACGTATTCAAGGCTTCAGATTGGCAATGGGACTGGGGAATAGCTGGAGACGAAGCCGAAGCCCAAGCCGAAGCCAGGTTTGAGAAACCCCCATAGACGCCGAAGTAGGAGACAACCGAATAGAGATCGCCCTCCAGATCTATCTTCCGTCTAAAGAGGGCGGTTTCAATCACATTTGGAAAATGTCATTTTTAGGTCAAAATCGACAAATATCGCAATATCCAGTTTTGCAATTTCAGAGCTTAAGGATCAATATTGTTTTTTTGAACGATTTTTTTAAGATTTCATATTTTCCACAATTATGTAAATATTGCAATATTTCCGTCAGATATGCTTTCAATTTCATTCCAAATGTATTTCTCTTATGATCTATTGTCTTGCCTATTTTAGATCAGACAAAACATTTCTTCAAAATTGCAGCAGAAATATCGCATGGAATGCAGAAATCAGACCTGCAATTTACCCGAATTTTTGAACATTTCATATTTTCCACAATTATGCAAATATTGCAATATTTCGTTAGATATGCCTTAAATTTCATTCCATATGCATTTCTCGCGTGCCTATATGTACCCAGATTCAATTTCATTTAAATTTGAAAAATGCCATTTTGGGGACAAAATCGACAAAAATGGCAAGGGGTAGGAGACATCGCCGCGTCAGTAGAAAAGTCATAAGTCTTATGTAGACGTGGAAGAAGAGCGGCAGCAGAAGATATAGGCGCGGAAATAGGAGACAACCGAATAGGGATCGCCCTCCAGATCTATCTTCCGTCGAAAGAGGGCGGTTTCTATCAAAATGGTTAGTGCTTTGATTGAAGTGGAGCGGTAATAGAAGAAAACAGCGCGTAACAGAAAAGTAAGGTCCCGGTTAGAATTTGGAGATTGTGTAGGGTTGGGGGTTTTTGCACTAGCGAGCAAGGGAAATTACCAGTTGTTAAGCGGTGATGTTTTTGATTTCTTTAACAAAATAACAAAACAAAACAAAACAAAACAAAACAAACAAAATAATAAAACAGATTCCGTTTTCTACTTAAATATTTTACTGCTGCTGCACTCCAATCATAACACACCGTTAAAGTAGGTAGGTCACTTACGCACCGATTTCTTCTGCTGCCGCTCCACTTTAATCAAATCACGCACCGTCAAAGATATGTACTGCCCTCTCTAGACAGAAGATAGATACTTAGGGCCATCCATTAGCTTATTTCCTACTCCAGCGACCATTTCTCATACTGCCGCTCTTTGGACAGCATTTTTCAAACCCCTGGCTTGGGCTCGGGCTTTGGCTTCGCGTAATTTTATGTCCCCAGATTTGGCAAGATCTTGGACACTGTTATGTAGGCCTACATCAAAATCTTATATTTTAATCCAAAGCCTAAGCCTGTTTATTTATTTACGTATTCAAGGCTTCAGATTGGCAATGGGGATGGGGAATAGTTGGAGACAAAGCCCAAGCCCAAGCCCAAGCCCAAGCCCAAGCCCAAGCCCAAGCCCAAGCCCAAGCCAGGGTTTGAGAAACCCAGCAGTTTTCAACTTACGCGCCCATATCTTGTACTGCCGCTCATTCAGAATATTACGGAAGCCGGATAGTACGGAAGCCGGATAGTGCCACTGAAAAGGGATAGATATATTTTTGCAAACGCGCGAAAACATTTTTTGTACCGTTTATCTGGCGGCCGCCACTTAATTATGTGGCGGCCGCCACTTATTATGTGGCGGCCGCCACTTAATCATCCGACGCCGCTACTTTTTTGGTGACAGCTACATAATGATGGAATTGTAATTCAGGCCACAGTCAATTCGTGAAATCAGAACGACAGGAAATTTGAATCCCCAAAAATGGACAACCCTATTTTCAAATTTTTTGGGATTCATATTTCCTGTTGTTCTGATTTCACGAGTTTAATGTGGTCTGAATTACAATTCCATCATGATGTAGCGGCCGTCGGATAATTAAGTGGCGGTCGCCAGATAATTATGTGGCGGCCGCCACATATTAAGTGGCGGCCGCCAAATAAATAAGTTGCGGCCTTGTGGCGGCCGCCAGATAATTAAGTGGCGGCCGCCAGATAATTAAGTGGCGGCCGCCAGATAATTAAGTGGCGGCCGCCAGATAAACGGTACCAAAAAAAATGTTTTCGCGCGTTTGCAAAAAATATATCCATCCCTTTTCAGTGGCACTATCCGGCTTCTGTAGTGTCACACGGCAAGAGGTAAGTATAATAAACGGTATGTGTTTGTTTTGTTTCTTTCCAAGTGCGTTACACAAACAAACCCAAATTTTTCCAAATTAAAAAATGTCAGTTTTATTAATTGTGTTCTGTTTTTGGCACTCGATTTTTACACAAAGCGGGCACGTTCGCTCTTCAGGAAGAGGGCACATACTTCCCCAACCTCGTCCCCGGGACCTGTGGTTTGTTCAGACAGCAAAACTCAGGCTATTTTGCTGTTCGTGAGAAGTCGGCTTCACTCCCTTTTTTAAAACCCCAACTACCCCTCACAACGACATTTGTGAAAGAAGCACACGTAAAACAGCATTTTTTTTCTAAAAAGTACTGTATTAAAAAGATGACATACCCAAATGAGTTGTCCTCATTTTATGTAATAACGATGATGATGATGACGATGATGATGATTTTTAACGATAGTAATGGTAACAGTAATAATTTTCAATAACAATATTCTTGGCACCACGTATAATATTTACAAAAGAACTGTAGTCACGAATGAAGTCCGTAAGAGCAAAGTTAGGTCGCGTGGCTTCCCGTCATGCATTGCGAAAACAAACATAAAAATAAACGTATTACTGCTGCGATTTGTAGTAATCAAGGCATGCTTACTGCATGATTTCAACAGGTTGCCGCTACTAGGTTTTTGATTAGTTAATCACTTCGTGGCGGCCGGAGGTCCGTCCATATTTTTCTCACCTCCGGGGACAATAGACCGGTCTATTAAGCCCCGCCCCTTCACGTATTGACCATTCACAGCCGTGATATATGATCCGACAAAAGTGGTGGACGTGTGGCGCACGCGGCTGCGATTGGTCAATACGGCAAGGGGCGGGGCGTAATGGTCGGTCTGTGCTTTGCCCGTCTGGTGTTCGTGTGTGGGAAGGGGTTATTCTGCACAACACCAGGGTGTCATAAATACACCAGTGGTATCACTTCATGTGGTTGTATAATGATTCAGAGGCGCCACCTTATTTTAGACATGGATATTTGTGTTGACGCAATATCTTGCGATGTATAGCCTCAAGGAAAAAAAAAAACATTGTTTCTGGGATTCTAAAAATTATTCTCGGCATTCCCGAAGCGTTCCAGTCTTAAAAATAAAATAGTGATTTCGCAATGTATGACGGGATACCTCAACAATCCTCCACCGAGCAAAAAACGTCAAATATGCAACCAATCAACAAGTCTCAACACTTAAAAATAAATTAACATACAGTTTAAAACAAATAGTGTCATCCTGAATCGAATAAGGTTCAAGCTCAATACCACGTCACTCATGTCATCAATAAGAAAACATCGTTCGTCAAATTAGGAACATAACAATTAACACAATTTTTACTTGTACACTGAATTTTGCGCGTGGTATGCGATACAATGCGCGGGGGTGCGGTTATTGATAACATCGCTTTTGAGCAATAAACTGCCTAAATGTTTCAATGCAAAACGGTAGTGTTAAATTATCGCCATATGATATCCAGACCGTAGTGTTAAATTACCACAATATATCTAGACCGTGGTGTTAAATTAACACCATATATGTAGACCGTGTTGTTAAATTAACACCGTGTAATATCTAGACTGTGGTGTTAAATTATCACCATGTAATATCTAGACCGTGCTGTTAAATTAACACATGGTATTTAGACCGTGGTGTTAAATTAACACCATATGATATCTAGACCGTGGTGTTAAATTAACACCATGTGATAACTAGACTGAATGAGTGCTTCTATGTAGACACTACACTGTGTTAATTCAACACTAGAGTATATGCAGCGTGGGTTGTTTTACCGTCCTTTATGCCACGTCTTCGGGAAAAAATTAAAGTCCATGCTTTTCTTTAGAAAGTCAACAAAGCCAAGGTATTGGCAACGAAATATGACGATTCTTACATTGTTTCCTCCCAGCGTAATGATTTGTACTGTCAAGATATCCCATAAATAACCAAAATGAAAAATTTATTACCAAAATATATAAGACCAGTGCATGGGGGATCAAACATTTGGTCAGACATTTGGCCTCGGTTTTGACTAATTAGCCATGTTACTTATTCCATATCGAACAAACCCCATTGCCTATTTGGTTATTACATCATCGTTAATTCGTCCCAATTTAGTCTTTTGACTCATGGCTGGACATCGATACAGTTTCATCCATTTAAGACGAACAAACGTAAATCCGATTTATATTTCGAATACTTAGGGATTAAATATATAATTAACACGGTATTTCATACTTCATAAATTGTACCTTACGTAAACATACCAATACTCAATGAGATTCAATGTTACCTAACCTCTGAAAAAAATCTTCAAAGAGAAATTGAATTGGGTTTGAAATGTTGATTGCGATTATACCTTTAAAATTGTTAAAACAAGAATCGCGAATGAACAGGCCCCACTGAATGAAAGTGACTATATAGTTTACATGAACATTTGACAAATATTAAATCCACCTAAAAGAATATTCTCAGAGTCCAAACGAACATATACTTTCAAGATATTCTGTCTTCGTAATTCGAACTGTGTGACGTCGACCAGCAAGATTATAAAATGAAGGCACGTATATCATACAAGTCCATATATAAATATGTATGTACACTTGATAGAAACATACATACATACATACATACATATATAGCAAAGAAAATACGGAGTTGATTTAACTTTATACACATTTTTGGTATATACATATATTTATGCGTATATACATATTACCGATGATTCATGACAAACAGGTTGGTAGTATATAGTTCAAGGGACTATTTCAGGCAGGTTACCCACAATACACAATGACAAAATTGGATGAAAACAATCCGGTTACATTGCTGAACAGCTTGCCACATATTTTGGTTAATCGATCATTTTGGGTAAGACTAGTTCTAAAAATAGAAGAAAACAAGCTCATCTGCATTCCTTTTATATCAAACACATACCGCGACGCTTAGAATCCTGCTTGCAAATGAAAATTTGTGCATAGGAGATACATTTTGGTTTTAAATATATACAAAATCAGCTGAAGTAATAATTAGGTCGTGATACCTAGGTATGCCGCATTGTCTGTTCGTGTAATTCGTTTTATTGCGCAGAAAGAAAAGGCGAAAACACAACACTGCCCTTTAAAAAGCATAGATTTTCTCTCCCCTTTAAGGAACCATGAAAAAGGATTCTTATGACCTATATACACGCAGAACATCTTTCTTTGCACGTTGCGACGACTTTCCACGCACTTTGTAGCAGTTCTAAGAGGTTGTGACATTTTGCTTGTTATGCTAATATATTTCCATATTTATGACCCAAGCTTGATGTCATCCAAGGCGCAACACCAGTGCTTCGATAGAGGAATTTAACACAAGCACAGTTTGTGTATATAGGCCTACTTTCGGGTTGAAAGCGAGGATGTCAATGCTAAACACAAAAACCGTGCTATTTTGAAGAACTGATATGAGAACTGTTCTTACGCTCTTTTGACAAGGTCTTCATTGCATTAAGAAAAACAAAAATATAGCGCCCTCGTGAGGAATTTTCTTAGACTTGAAAAACCTACCACCTTCTTTTCACTTCACACGAAAACAAGCACTTAGCCTAGATCATGTTTCTATTTTTGTGAAAACGAGTTGAACTGAATGTCAACTGCACATTTCATTTAAGGCTGTTAGTTTTACATCTACCATCAATTCCGTACTATTTAAACGAGTGAAAAACTCACTCTCCAAAAGAGTGAAACCCTTATCAAACCACTCCAACAGAGTGAATCTCTTATAAAAACCACTCTAAAAGAGTGGTTTTCATTTTTTTTGAGTGTTTTTTTTTTATGAGAGATTTACTCTATTGGAGTGGTTTGATAAGGGATTCACTCTTTTGGAGATGAGTTTTTCACTCTTTTAAATTACGAGAGTAAAATATGGCTCGAGGAACATCTCCAGTAAGCAGTGATGCGGATCGCGCAGCAAAAATAAAATAGTGGACACTGCGATTATTTCTTCCCTTTGCATGAGGAAAATTAAATCTACACTGACAGCAACTGCGAACAATTCCAAAATAAACAAAAGCTCTAATTTTAAGCGGCAATAGAGTAAGAACAGAATATGCCGACATAATACGTTGTGATATGCCCCATTGAAAATAAAGTTAAATAGTTTTGTTTTGAAATGTAACAAAGTTTTTCATGAGGATACAAAACACAATACTCAAATAAGGGGATCAAAAGTTGTATTGGATCAAGCAAGGAAATAGGCCATTATCTGCTTAGAATATACACGAAGTGCATTTCATACGCTGTACATATTGATTCCATTGAGCTTATTGACGATTTAACCAGCGGACAACAGTGGCAAAAATTAAATAATTCAAATCTACATACGAGGAATGTGCTACGCATACATTTTACTTTTTTTCATAATTCTGATGCATTTGATGTCTTTCTGTCCGTTTCTGTTTGTATGTCTGTCCGTGCGTGTTTGTTGTGTCCGTGACGCGTCGTAGTTTGTTCCGTACAGTCTGTATGCCATTTGCCGTCGGGCCGTTTGTCCGTCGGGCCGTTCGTCCGTCTGTGCACGTTATTGTCTTTTTGATGCTGTGAGATCGTCCGTACTTGTCCACAACAGAGGTTCACGTCCTTGCATAATGTTAACCATTCAAAACTCACCAGCTGTATACACAATTCGTATTGTGAGGTCGACAGTTCGTTGGTGGAAATTTGTCTGACGTCATCGTTGTATAAGTCGCGTGGTGCGTGTGGGGCGGAACAAACCTTTGTCTCCAAAATACCGCGTCGTTTTCGTAAAACCTCAATTCCATCAGAACAGTCCGTACTTGCAGAAAGACATGAAATTCTTTATAAAGCATACAAAACCCCACCAGTTTCCTTCCAGAAACGATGGTAAAATGCTGAGAGATATTCATACACCAGTTCCACTAAAAATTGTAAAATTTTGTTCGGTTCTTCCACCCGTAAAGGAATATACAATATCGCATGTACACCCACTTTCCTCTGTACACTATAAACATCAGATCTTTGAACTTTTTTTACAATACTTTTTTATATATTATTGTTTTTAAACATGTGCATAGGTTTTGAAATTTTCCTTTTAAGAGAACAAAGAATTTAAATAATGGAAGATGCAAACGCTATACAGCCTCTATATTAATAACTGTACGATGATCTCTTTATAATCTATGACAAGATGCAGAAACGTTACATACCGATACATGTTAATATCACCGTTAACTTCAAGTCTTTGGTTAGTAAATAGAACGGCTAGTTGAAATCTTAAATTGAAACAGCAAATTGAAACGAGCCCATTTTAGAGAATAACTTCAGGTACTTTTGTGGGGAAAAGTACAAATTTCCTTTGTTAAATTATTATTATTATTATTATTATTATTATCACCCCAATTTACAAATTTTGTTCAAAGTCGGTCGTCTTTATCGTTCCCCCATCCCATTTTCGGTTGTGATTAAAACTTTGAGCAAGAAATTCTCCTAAAAAAGATACAGTTTCGATTACATGGTAAAAAGTATTTGGATACTCAAGAAAAACAACCTAACCCAATTTGACTGACTACGGTTAAATCCCGCAATTAAAAACACCGCCGGTTTCAACCTTTTACACCATTATAACACTTTCGCCCTATCGCGTTATACAGGAATCACAACAGCGTGCAATAAAGGTTAAGAGGTTTTGCTGTTAACTTTGTTTTTCCCACAAAGATTTACACAAAGTGCAAATTCACGTGATTAATACTTTGCACATGCTGCTTACATTAAAACCGCGTTGCCGGTATGTGCTAGCAAATACGAAAACTTTTGACATCAGAGTATAGTTGGCTGAATAGTGTGCCCACAAAATTAATGATAGCACGGGCAATTCGCTTTTGGAACCGACTTTTATAGAGGACAGCAATTTGCATGTTAACACGATATGCGTGCGGAACAGCATATGCATTATACACACCGTGATCAGTTATTTTTTTCACCCTCCGCCCGGGAAACTCGTACAATTTACAGTTTTAGTTCGACAAACCAGATCTTAACAATCCATTCAAAGAGGGTTTTCTGAAATGTGTGGAGAAATGACACCAGCAACTCTTATTTGACCTGCTGTGAACACTGAACAAGTTTACAGGAATCATTTAAAATCAGGATCTACTGAGTACAGTGCAAACAGAACATGCATATATCCTTGTTGTTCAACATTTGGAGCTTTTGAGGCTACACTGCAAAAACGGTGGTGTTAATCTAACACCATGTGGCGTTTATATTGGGCGAGTGGTTCAATATAAACATCACATGGTGTTAATTTAACACCACAGTTTTTGCAGTGTACGGGAAACAGCAGAGGAGCTGAAACTTTTCAATTCTTGCTCGCGCTTTAAAAGAGCGACGGCAATGCCCCCCCCCCCCCACACACACACACACACACACCCACCTGGGTGTGTAAACGGGTGCAATCGGGGACCTCCTATTGTCCCTCTTTTGTTTGTACTTTAACTTTTTCGGAAGGCCTCCCATTGGTTTTGTACACGATTTTCAAACGGGGACCTTTCTCAATCGGGGACCCTATTGTCCTCTTTTGTTAAAGGTCCCCTATTGAATGCGAAAACAAACTCACACATACATCCAGTCGTGTTTTACTATACGACTGAGGACTCAAGCTGTTCTCTTCCATTGTTCCATTGTTCCCATAAGGTTTGTACATGAACTCTATACTTGGGCTCAGGTCCTCAGTTATATTGTAATCACTAATCCCCTATTGTCCCAAGTCCTCAGACGTAATGGATTATGGATAACCTGTGCACACATACTTGGGGTTTGTGGGGTACTTGCATTGTGCTCCCATTATCCCCAATCTTTAGAATTTCTCTTGCGGGCCACCGTTACACAAGGACCAACTTGTGGGGTACCATTGTTCCCATCCTGTGAGTAACTTGTAAAAACACCATCAGGCGTTCCCTTCTGGTGAAAGCAATTATACAAGGACAATGCAGATCCCACGTAGATTTTAATGAGGGTACAAAAATGTTCATAGCCCACAACAATGCCAACTTTTAGAATTCGAGTGTCACATTTCAAGATGTCTTTCCTTTAAGTCACTGTAATCCTGTATATAGAGGATGAACATCATAAACATACTCAAGTGCTCTCCCATCAACCTCCCCTTTCACTGATGACATCCGTTACCAAGCCAAATGAAAGGGAGAAGGCAGATACAAGTACAGGGTTTTTCTGAGTGTAAAAACATGTTAATCCGCTTCGTAGGTGCAGTGGAAACGAATGACAGACGCGCGCGTGTAGCTTCACGCGCTCTCCACAGAGCGCCACGTACTCGTAGTTACCACCACTTATGACGAGAATAGCCCTCGTCACTGCTCACATCACTACCAGGTTCTACGCGATAAAGGTCTAACTAACAATGCGTATTGGGGATCCTACTGTTACTGACGTCAGGGCTGCTGTACGCGCGCGATCTCTCCACCTCCCGGTCTTGTTCCCGCCTCGACGTCGACTCTTCGAACGAGGCCGAGGTGCCCTGCGCCGGGAAAGACCGCAGTCTCAGGGTCTTGGACACCTCAGGAGCCGCCAAGGAATCCGGGGTCACCTCCAGCACGAACGGGTTCCCCGAACTGTGCAGCAGCGGCGGACTGTCCTCAACATTTTTCTGCAGCTGTAATGTTTGCCTTCTCTGCTGCTGCTGTTCTTTCTGCTGTTCATCTTGCTGCTGTTGCTGCTGCATTTGTTGTTGTTGTTGTTGTTGTTGCTGCTGCTGCTGCTGTTGCTGCAGCAGCAGGTATTGTTGCTGCGACTGCAGCAGTTGCTGTTGAGCGTGTTCAAGGAATGAATTCAGGACCTGCGGGAGGTCATCAAGGGTGGTCTGTAAGCGTTCTAGTTTTTCTTCTAGACACGAAACTCGCTCGTCTATCCCCGACCGCGTGGCGTGCATATCAGAGATCATCTCGAACATAATGTTTTGTGTCTGTGGACAGAGTGAATGAAAAAACAAAAACATTATTAACCCGAAATCACAAAAGAGATTCTGCAAATATTGTTGCACGGGGTTTATGCCCGCACTCTTGGCCAAGAGGCGATCTGGGAGTGTTTGCGTGAATAAATGTTTCTGTAAGAGGTGGTTTGGTGAACGCTCTGCACATATCAAAATAACAGACGCGTACAATGAACCCTTCTCCTGTATGCGCGGCAGAATCAACTCCAGACTGCTACACACAAACCCGTGGGTCGGATCTTTGCTTTGCGCTTAAGGGAAACAGCATTATACCGTTGAGCTCAAGAAACAACAGACAGGATATGCACAGAAATTTCGGTTGCGAACTGGAGCCTCTCAAGCAATTGTAACAGACAAACTAGCACAAAAAGGACAGTCTTAGTTTTGAAACGAAAACATGTAGGCCTACGCCCAAACAATCCCTGAAGTTGCATCAACTATTTGTTTGTATTAAATCCGACATCACAGCACCAAACTGAAAAGAAAGGTGACGCTTAGATATTTATAGTTCGGGGGGATGAATAATTCTGCCCTATAGATTTTTGTTTCACGAAGTGATCTTAACGATTTGAGATGTTTGGGCCTGTTGATGAAACAAAAAAATACCAGTCCAAACGAACATGCTGAAACGGACTGGTATAGTCTATCTGCTGCCCCCAAGAGTCGGGCCTGTGTAAACTCAAATCTGACCGTCACCTTTAAAAGTTTCCGCAAGAAGCTGAAAGAATTACAAAGTAAAACTGTCAAACAAAAATGCATAAGCTTTAAAGGTTAAGAGTACAGGGCGACAGCCAAAACCAAACTGAACCTGACAGTTGTATCGTTCAAATCAGTTTTCCCGTCAGTGGCGTAAATAATTTTCAAGTCATTTCAAACAAAACAAAATGAAGGCAATACGCATGAGTGAAATTGAAATTAACCGTACAGGAATCATGCGGGAAATATGCAATTCTCGTAACACTGGAAGAGAAAATCACAAACAACAGCCAAAATATGACAATCAATCTATTTCGTATTTTGACTGGGAAATGTATGTATACACACTCGAGGGCAAGTTGTTACGAACACGCACTTAAAGATAGAGACGGGGTTATGAACGAGTAGTTGACACAAAGCAAAACGGCAGTAGCGTTATAGGTTGTTTGTGTTCACTAAACATGCGAACAGTGTCATGCATGTGCTATACGTGCTCTATTGTAACAAACTCTATCCATGCACATCTTGCATATATGTGTAAAGGAATTCTTAACTGTATCAATCTGCAGTCATTGTGTCTGCTTCCCTGACGACAATTTGATAATCATATTGCTTTTTTGAAACACGGAAACAAACAGCCAGACTATACGGTTTGCCATCCAGCCTCGATATGGTCTGCTCGACTTGTATGACTGCATGCAGCGTGATAGAGATACACTTCTTAAAAAAAGTTGGTCAAAATGGGTTGATATTTTGCCCAATGTTGGGCAACATATCAATAACCCAAAATGTTGGGCAAATTCTTCTCAGATATTGGTCCATTTTTACCTGAATTAACCAAAAATGTGGTAAATTTATACCAATGTTGGGTAAACGTTTTTACAGTGTATACGGGCCACTATACTCGAACTCTGAATTTTGCTCCGGCTCCAGCGCCATTTGCAAGTCTTGAATTCTGGAAACAAACTTGGGCTTTGGTTCTGGTTCAAGCTTCGATGTAGACCTATACAATCAGCCAACAAACTGAATCCCAATTCAAAGTCGAAACCGAAGCCTCCCTGCAGCAAAGGCCAAAACATGAAGCCATGGCTAATGCCGAAATCGTTAGAGAAATGGACAGACCGAGACTGCAATCTCGCGAATCCCCCTGCCGAGTGTTGGACCATTTTCTCGTCAAATCTCATTGCAGTCTCTACTGCAAGCGTAAAAATCTGTCAAACACTCTCTCAGAGAGAAATTCGTTTGTAAAGGTATGCAGCTATCCCTTTCAGATGCTACAGTTGACTACATTAGCCTTTTAGAGGTATGGCGGACACAATAGGAGGGCGCTATTTGATTTGGGTAAACCTTTTGTATGGCACCTTTTGGCCATACAAAAGGTTTACCCAAATCAAATAGCGCCCTCCTATTGTGTCCGCCATACCTCTAAAAGGCTAATGGTGATCAACATGAAACTATTTTGCTCTCAATTGAAAAAGACGTCCATTGCGTAAAATCGGTTTACAAAACTTGTTGGCGTTGTCTTGTTTCTGCAAAATGCCATTAGACATAGCTTACTTTTCCCTTCCCCGAAATAAAATGAATGATTTACCATCATCGTTGCACAAGTATTGAGAAAAACAATTATCACAATTATGTCTCATAAGAATTTTTCATCTTCTATACATTAGATTCTTTTTGTTAACCCAAACAGGCGGGTACGCAAGACATAAATTTTCCCAAGAATTGTCTTTTTTAAATGCTTGTAAGAAGCCAGACACTGCGGCAGAAGGTAACACAAAACCATATCGCAATGAAATAATTATGATACCACAAAAATGCAAGCAATTTTCTTTGAATTCGGTTCAATTCGCTTGGAACCCCCCCCCCCCCCCCCCCCCCAAAAAAAGAAACACCTTATCGCACGGAAACCAAACCTCCATGAACACATCCTCGGATAAGTGCCCCTACATCCGTTTGCATTGCTGCCGGGTTATCGTGTCGCCCATTTTGATTAATCTGGGTACGTATCGGGTTGGGCTTTTAGTGCCTGCCTATATGCGTGTATCGTGGTGAAACATCACATTAGGAACGGATAGGATCTGGAGATATCAACCATCATGTCACACTACCGACGAAAATGTCGATTCCTTGCGGTTTCCATGGATGTGCGTGAATGGAAATAATCCCCTTTTTAAAGAACTCGAGAAAACATCTGAGATGCTGCAATGGAACGAAAGCACTCTTGGTATATGTTTTAGCTGTAACGTGAGATTGGATAGTTAATTTTTTAATCTAGAAATTAAAAACAACAATAAGTCGTACTGGGATTACGCAGGTCCTTACTGATCCTAATGGATAAGCGGGATTGTTGTCTTTACAATTCAAGTTAACAAGTCAATAAAAAAACGGGGGAAACACACAGCTAAAATCTGGAAACACTCACCATGCAGACAACATGCTTCCACAGCTGGTGACCCCGCGCCGTAATGTGTATGCAATACTCATGTACTGGCGTCTTTTTCGCTGGTACTCGCAGCCTGGACTATGCTAGGCTAAGAAAGGCTAAGCTGGTACTCGCCATACGCCATTTTGACGTCGGCCAGTTGCGGCGTTCAGTCACGGAGTTCCATTGAAGAAATATGTATTATACAAAAATCCTTTTGGCTGCTATTTAGGCCAATTTGACCAAACGGTTGCGCTGTCAACAAGAGTATGGCCGTGTCCGAATTTGCGGCTACGGTTATGACTACCGCTGTTGCCAAGGGGTTGCTAAGGGCAGCCATTTTGACGGCCTAGAAACCCATTAGCAACAATCGGATCCCGTAGCAATTTGAGAACGGGCTATTTTTAATCAACAAATTTCACAATTGTTGCTGAATCTGCAAATAGGAATCTGTGAAATGTAAAATCTTCATGTTGTAAAAAAATTAATTACACCATTCCCGGAAAGATTAGCCTTACAGCGCCCTCTTCGGCTAGATATAACCTAATGAATTTTACGTCCGTTTCTCGATTTCTTTTGTCCCACAGGGCCGCACGAGAGACACTGCATACACATTAAGGTCCAGCAGTCACCGTGGTGGAGGGATTGAGGGATGTTGGAGGTGGGGGTGGGGGTGAAAGTTGTAGGGAATTTGATTACTGTACATGAATACCTACATGTATGTACAACACCGGAGGTTTGGACGTGTACATGGCCATTTCTGCCCGGGAAGCGCGCACGAGCAATGGCTGCAGAAGAGGGCGGGAGCGTGATGAGACAAAAAAAGTGGAGAAAAAGAGCGTCCATCAAATGCACGTGGGGTTTACAGAGAGATAGATAGATAGAGAAAGACTGAGAAGCAGGGAGGGATATATATACGGCGGATCAATATTCAGTCAAAACCGGAACTGTTTGGGGTTTATAATCTAGCCACAGTGAATAAACACACAATGTGAAAATGGTGGTGTGCACGTGGGTTCCCATGTGTAATTTTGTTTTAAACGTGTGGTTGAAAGACCACCTGGAGCCTCAGCCAGAGAGCAACATCGGGGTCAAAGGTCATGGCGTTTCGACTGGAAGTGGATGCCTTGTGGGAATTTTTTTTTTAACAAATAATCTCGTTGAAAAATACTTTTTTTCTCAAATCTTCATCAATTTTCGACAATAAGTCGGATTTTGGTGTAGTGTGCTGGACATGCAATGCAGGTGTGTGATGATTGACATGCAACAAATATCGTGACTAGGCTTCCCGCCAAAAATGGATCATGCAAATAAAAAAAAAAGAGGGGAAAAAACGGTTGTGACGATGTGATAAAAAAAATAAGCCTGAAGCATGACATTTTGAGAGAGATTGCCAATTACCATAGAACTGGAAATGTCAAGGGGGAAAAGCGAGTGGTGCCAAAAATGCATTTTTGCTGTGTAAACGACACGGCAGTAAAATTTGAAAGTGAATCCAGTGAATCAGACTAGATACCCCATAGGAGCCCTCTCTTTTATGGTCGGTGAAACCAAAAATGGGCCCAACTTTGAATCGAATTTCGTGGTAATTATTTGGAAGATTTGTGAGGCTTATTGAGTTCCCATGGCAATACGTTTCCAATAACCAAAAGTGATTTGGTCCACACGCGAGTGGATGTTCGCCAATACAGTGTGAGGCAATGCATGCAAATTGAAGAAAAGAATTTTGTGTCGGGGAAGGGAAATGTTTTGGACAGCTTTTGAAGGAAACTTTCTTCCCCAAGGATTTTAGGACCAGATGGTGCTCCCTCAACGCCCAGAGCTCGAAGTGGCCATTTACAACATCCAACACCAACTAAACCCAACGTCAAATACAAACACGCAAGACCTACATATATGTATACACCTCTACCGCTATAATGAATTGCAACACAATTTATTACACAATGTTCCAAACACCCTATAGTCAAGTAGCTTCGTGATGACGTCACCGTGGCCACGTGACGTCAACACACGGGGAGGCTGACGTCATTTCACCGGTGTTCTGTGGTTGGTTGTTTGTTGTTGGCTTTCACGTGCAACTCTATACCTATCAGACTTGGAATCAGTCAGACGGCTAATTAAGGGTTTAGTCATCTTTAAACACTTTCCAAGCTGCATGATTATGTGACTTGTATTTGGATTACGTAATCATGCACGGCTAGGCCTCCCCCCCCCCCCCCCCTCCCATGGGAAAAGCTGAAAGATTTGCTAAAATTAAAACGCACTGGTGTATTTTGACGAGAAATCCGAGCGTCATGGTTTCTTGCCAAAGTAAGCATGAAACAGCCGTCTGACTCCTATATGGCACTTCACGACAGATCTGAGTAATTACTGGCCAAGAAACTGGACACCAGGCTAAACAAATCCGCCATCTTTAATATCGGAACGGCAAATATATATTTCATGCTCGCTTTCCATAGTGTATTTGTTCGGCTGTGCGGTCCCAGGGCGTTCCTGATGAAAAAGTATTATGTCGGGGCCGAGTGTTTCACTTTTGGGGGTCTGAAGTGGAAAAACGCTGAGACGGCGAAGAGCGAACAAATGACGAGCATCTTCTGCCATTAAATTACGGCTCTTTGGCGGAATTTAATACCTCTGTGTCAGTCTCCTCGAGATTCTCACTTCAAGTGCAATGCGGTACCGTATAAAACCAAACTAAACCCTCCGCAATTTCACACCCACTCAAGAATCAGCGTTCCTCTTTTGGAACTGCCCGTCAGATTCGCATTCATCTGAGCGGCATTCTTAGCGCCGTTTGACATCGAAATCTTATTTTTACTGCCGGGTCTGCGAATATCATATATCGAGGACTAGATTTTCACTTGTGGATGGAAGGATGAAAATGCTGAACTTAAACCAACACGCTACAAGTCAGTCCTCTTTAAAACCTAAACTTATTAAACGGGGAAAATAATACGACCGGCAACACTACGAAGAAAAATAAATAATGGTAAAGTCTTAATTTAATATTTTGGCAATTGACAGCATTCGCATAAGACTCTCACGACCCTCACCCGTAATACTAATTTAATACTTTTGAAGTCCAAGTAAGCTTAACATCGGTGTGATCTTCAAGATTAAATTTTCCCCCCTTGGAAATGGGATTCTTAGAAACACTCTGTGGCAACTGGGAATCCGCTTTCATTTCAACTGTAACTTTGAAGCATGGGCAAGGCAGTAAATACGATGGAAAAGTTCATTAGTGAATAGCATCCCATTGCACACATCTTCATATTAAACAACAATATTTGGTTAAAGTTGCTATGTCCGTGCTGGGACTGAAAGGTCAACTAAACGGATTTCCCCAACTAACGATCGTGGAAGAAAACTGTATTTTTGAACCAAAAAAGACGCACTTACTACCGGTACACTATGCACTTTCTTTGGTCTTTCTATAATATATTTGTTTTATTCTTTTGCAACATACAAAGACTTATATACAGAAATGCTATTGGGGGTTAGGAACATCCAGTTCCGAATTAAAAATTTAAAAATTATTGAATCTGTTACTTATCGTCAGTCGATTTGTTTGTGTGTGGAATACTTCATTGAAAAGCTCATAAATGCTGACACATTTTTGCAGTTCAATTTAAGAATATATTATTCAGGGTAATACACCCGAAAAGCAAGGATATAATCAGCTGTAACCTTGTTTTTTTTCAAGAACAAGCTCTATTTTATTTTTCTATTTTTAGTGGTTTCCCCGCTCGGATCAGTGTTCAGCAGAGAAATAATGGATGTGTAGAGCCCGTTAATTTGTCACGGTTCGTGCCGCCCGCTAATGACATTCACGCTTGGCTAAAACACCCGGCCGAAGCTAATTAAAGACTGCCATCGCCCAAGACGAGGTCAGGACCCAGGCCGACCGGCCCCAGACTACTGGCACACAACTCGGGCCGGGGGCCTCACAAGAATAATGCATAATACAGCTAGGGCGCTGCTAGTAGCTGGGCTGATCACTTTGCGACCTTGTTCGCGATGTGAAGTCATGCAAGAAAATAGACCTGGGACAAGCCTTCGAGGACTCAACACTAGTCCATCTTTCATAAAAAAATACCACTGATTCTAAATTGGAGCATAGAGTTAGGACTAGCGCAAATTCCGACAGCTGACTTCACAGCCAAACACGCACACAATTATTAAGTGTGTAAACGCCTTCAATCGGGACCACCTATTGTCCTCCTGCTGTTCATACTTCAACTTTTTGGCAAGGACCCCCATTGGTTTTTGTACACGATTTTCCAACAGGGGACCCTTCTCAACCGGGGAAACTATTGTTAAAGGTCCCCTATTGAATGCAAAAACAATCCCATGTGTATACATGTACACAAGACACCAGCGAGCGCACACAACTGAAAATTTGCTCCGTGTGGCGGCACAATTTCTGCTCGATATCATTCTCATGCACAGCAGCCTTAAGGTGTGCAAAAATAAACAAAAATCCTCGATCCGGTCAAAACTGATAAAGGCACTAGTTTTAAGACGAGCCGGAGATGGAAGCATAACAAGTAGTGTTTTCTGCCACCAAGTGTTCATTCATATCCAGTCTGTTTAGGCCTGGAAACGCTAATTAGAGGGACTTTGTTTACATGAGACTAAGGCTGCGTCCTAACTTGTCAACCAAACGGTCACGGTGGATAAAAATCAGACCCCGGCCAGATTCAATAGTAATACTTTTTTATATGAAATGCTACACATGTCTACAAACAAATCAGCAAGTAGCCAACAGACTCAGTCGAATCTACCTGTTGTGTTCGTGCTCTGAATATTCCAATTCAAATCTGTATTTTTAGCCTCCTGTACGTGCTACGCGCAAAGACTGTCCCCATACATATACATTAACATATTCCGCTCCTAGTTCCGAATTCAAACCTATTAAATTTAACCTATCTAATGCTAACAAATTAGGTATTCAATTTGAATTTACTTTTTGGAGTGCCACGGCCTAAAGCACAGACACGCCATCTTTAAAGGAAAGATGACTGATTATCATTCCGCCAAATAAAACAGTGCGCGCGTTCGTGATTTATATCGAAAGACAGAATGTCTTTTGATATTTAAAAGGCACAAAAGAGTATACGCGCATGAGCCTGCATGATGTTGCATTTCGGTTGTGTTTTCTTGAAACCTACATTTGTGAACCGGATGAAGGCGCAGTCTTGAACTCTGCCCAATCCGATGTCGCTGTTTGTTTGTTTGTTTGTTTTGGTTTTTTTTTTTGGGGGGGGGCGTTAACGCCGTTGTTTTGTATACATGTAATAGCTTTCTGGAATGCACATTTATCCGGTTGTGCATATACATAGGATGGACGTTGGACTCTACCGACTGGACTCGGTCATTTGCATTTTACAAGCAGTTATAATTTTATGTTAAAAGTGAATTACGAACACCCCTAAAAAATGCCAAGCACGTATAGTAGTGAGTTGTAAATTGAATTCCTTTCGAAGGATGTTTCACAATCAGTTTGTTTATCACGTATTGAATATTAACAGCTGACTAGGACACGACTTTTATTTTCTCCAATATGTATTAGTTTATATTTTGCAGGCATTGTTCAGCGGTACAGACCCCTCGGGGGGAATCCACAAGTCGTCAATGTCCGGATCACGTGACGCAACAAGCTGTCCCGCCGGCCCAAAGAGCCCGTCCCGCCCGGCACGTGCTCCAACTCTGAGCACCCTCTCGAGCCGGGGAAATCTTAGTAGCCCGAATCTTGAGCGCCGGGCGGATTCGGTTTCCCAAGCTCGCTGTTTGTTGGGGTTTGTTTCGTCGTGCGCTCTCCGGTGACCATCAGCTGGGTTCCAAACACTCTACGGTGAGGCTGAGTGAGGATAAATAAACCAAGCAGCTATATAGCAAAGCACTCAGCGACCAAAGGTCGTTTATCACTGCTTGTGTAGTTGTTTTCCGCACGTTGGGGCTGCCATACATTTCACCCTCTCCCGCCCCGTTGACCGCCCGACGCCATTTTGACCTATTTGTATAATTTAACACCAACTGCAAGCGTAAAAATAATCGTAGTCAGAGCCGTTTGTGTGGTGAAAATAGCTCAGTTAAAGGCACAGCGTCTGTGGAATAGATTAGAAATCGCCCGCCTTATGGTTACGGGTCAAAAGTTTGCATGCTTAGAATGTGTCATTAACATGGCAAGTTTAGACGTTTGGTCGGGGGGGGGGGGGGGGGGGGGGGTGGGGGCCGAATTGCTTTTAGCTTCATCCCCGTTCATTAAGTTTCTGTAAGGATGGCAGATTGTATAACTGCATTTAGGCTGCATTTCGAGCAAATAAGGGCGCTGCAAGACGACGCCATTTTGGGAATATAAACCAGTGATTCCACGTTATTAAATATATTTACATTAATAGCCTTACAGCAAGAGAAAAAAATCATAATGTTCTGTGCCACTGAGTTGAATGACCGTGAATTCACATTCGTTTAGACCTCCTCAAAATGACGCATTTACAGTGTCAGCCATCACTCAAAAATATGCAAACTGGAGAGCACATCGGCTGTTCGAGTTGAATCCGCAGTCCGCCATATTGGTACTCCTAATACAATAGGTTCGACGACCTTGTCCCCAGGGTCGGTTTTCATCCTCGTTCTCAGTAGTACACGTTTAATCACTGTATTAATACGGAAACGATCCCATACAATGGGAGTGGTGATATGGTCGCTGCTGGCTTCAGTTTTGTTTGTTCGTGCCGTACAATGAACGAACTAACCAGTTTGAATAGAGATTAGTGATTCATGACGAATAATGATGGCTTGAAAAAGCTTGTTCTCTTATATATCTGTAGGCTAGCATTAACGAAATGTGGCCAGGGACCAATTTCACGGAGCTGCTAAGCACAAACATTTTGCTTAGTACCAAAAAGTCTTGCATAGTTAAACCAGGTAACCAGCCAAAAGGACATGGGATTTTCATGCTAAGCAAACAACAACTGAATGCCAGCCACACGCGATACACTAAACATCAAGATTTGGTTGGTAATCCTGTATTATGGAAACCTTTCATGCTAAGCAAATGTTTGTGCTTAGGGCCTATGGCATCGCCGCGAAAATGTCGACGATTCACTACCAAACACATGTAGATCGCGTGATTGGTCTGGAAAGAAATATGTGCTCTTTTCCCCCCATGTCATGGTGGTTGTAAGTAACCGGGGGTAAGTTAGGGGAATGCCTATTAAGGAATAAGCCGGGGAAGGCGAATCGGTTGAGCAGACAGGCTTCCTTCATACAGCGAGCGACCAGTCGGCCGGCCGATACCGACCGGACGGCCTCCCATAATGACAATCCATTACCAAAAGGCGCTACCCACTCCCACCGACCATGCATGAGAAAGCTAACACTCCAGACGCGACGGGTTTGTGTACGGGGCAACCGAGGCGTGCGTTGCGATCGAGCTCTGGGTATTAACTTGGACCCTGGATAAATGGATTTGTATTTACACCCGACGACTATTTTGGTCGGGAGCGATTAAGGCTGAATATAACGAAACAATGAATCAAACAGCAGTATACCATTTGAACACTGAATATTTCAGGATCGAACTGGTACGTAAAATATAATGAACTGAACAATACCAACGGTTCCAAATAGTCATTTGAATCTATGAATAATAATAATTCTTATTTGGTATTTTCCCCAAAAATTATATGAGTTTTGAACGGTTTGATGACCTTAGACCTCCCATCAGTGAAACAGATCGATTGATAATTACGCACAAAACAAGTGTCATGGCATTGACCCGATAGCACTGTTTGTTTATTAGACAAAAAATGACAAAAAAACAGATCCTTAGAAATTTAATGAGAGCGCGCGGACGGTCCACCATTATCATGCAAATGCGCGTTGTATGCCAATTAAACGACGGGAGAAGGGAGGAGAATTTCATAGAGCTGCTTAAGCACACAAATTTGCTTAAGCACAAAAACCTTGCTTAATAAAATCAGGTTACCAGCCGAAACTCAAAGTGACGAGTATTGCTTGGGGCTGATATTTACCCGTTATTTGCTTCGCATAACAATCACATAAGAACAATCACACTAAATGCATTTTTCCTTGGTCGTCACCCTATTCACGTGACTTTTTAGCGCGTCCATGCGGCAGAAAAGTCTCTACACAGTGAATAGTGCGCGCGCACGCGCTTCCGATCTAGTTTATTTATTCTTCTGCAGCCGATTTCACAAAACCTTGCGCAATTGCGTAACTCTACTTACGCCACAATTGATTGCGTAAGTTGCGCAACATATTGTGACATTTTAAAAATCGATTTCACGAAAGGTACCGGTAGGCCCTACGCAGTGCGTAAGTCGCTGATTTGCGTCACAAAAATATTATGGCGTAACTTACGCACTCGTTTTAGGTGGCTTAACCCCTTGAGTACGGTTATCGTAGTGAGGCGTCGGGGTGCCAGGGCGGCCTGTGCAGCCAAGCCAAACGGCCACAATGTGCTTGTGCAGTATTGCTTAACATACACAATGATCCAACAATGGATTGAAACTGCACAAATAGCGGCAAATGGCGTCATCCGACCTGGGGCCAATTTCACGGAGCTGCTAAGCACAACAATTTGCTTAGCATGAAAACTCTTCCTTGATAAAACCCAAGATTACCGACTAAAATTTCCATCTGTTGTATACTGCTTGTGACTGGTATTATATGCTGTTGTTTGCTTAGCATGAAAATCACACAGAGTTTTGGCTGGTAACCTGTTTTTACAAAGCAAGACATTCTTGTGCTAAGCAAATTTTTGTGCTTAGCAGCTCCGTGAAATTGGCCCCTGGTGCCACTGTTTTTTTGCGCCATTTGGCGTCATCCGTACGCAAGGGGTTTTAAGTTGTCCGCACAAACACCGAAATGATATTAGAACAGAGATGTTTTCTCTTTCCCGACGTAATATATGAAGCACTCTATACTCAGTGCTTTCCGAGAGCCTGTGTAAAAGAAATCACAGGCTTACTCGGGCGGGATTCGAACCCACGACTTCCTGCATACTAGTGCAGACGTCTCTTAACCACTCGACCACCGAGCTTGCCGGAGTCGGCTGGCCGATTCGAATCCAATGCAGCAGCGGGGACCGCGTAATCAGTCAGAAGATGGATTTTTTTGTATCGGGAATGTTTTCTCTTTTGCCCTGTCCCGACGTAATGTAGGCTATATTAATGTAAATGTTAATTTTTTAAATTCTTGAGCCAAACCCATGTCGCCAGAGGCACAATAGATTCTGGTGTTTCCATAGCATTGTGTCTCCAAAAACACTAACTTTATCTTACAGAAAAATCGTTTGGAACCATTTGTAACCAACATTTCTTCAAAACATTATTGACTGGTTCTTTTGGAGGAATGACTTCTGTAAGCATTAGGGCCTATTAGGGACAGCGATTTGCTTCTATTACCGAACAAAAACGCACCCTCTTGGACGACTAAATTGGAAATATATTTAAAAACAAAATTGAAAACCAACTCCTTCTTTGAAACCAAGCAAGTAGATTATGCTCGTACTGTTGACACTATTATCTGTGTGAAAACAAGTTGAATTAGATATCTATTTCTTTAAAGGTAGTATACATTTGCAAACATTAAAAAGAACTACCGAATTATTATAAAATACCTTGCTTGACTGTAAGTAAATAATAGTCTCAAGCATCCTGTGAAATCATGGCACCCGGGGTACTGTCATTTTCAAGAAAAGTGGAATATTTGTATCAATTTCCAGTGATGGTCAGCCGACCATTGTTGGAATTAGTCTATAGTTCCCCGAACTGATAATTCCCTGACGTCTATAAATTGTTTGTCTGAAGTAGAGTCAGGGAGCCAGACCACAAGAACATCAGTTTTTCAAATTCTCTGTTTTCTCAGTATCTATGCACACAGTATTTTAAACAGGTCGGTGTTACAGTAGACCCCTATACTTACTATAAAATACTAAACACCAAATCCATTCATTTCTGAAAATTACAGCAAAAGCAAATGTTGCATATACTACCTTTAATACACAACAGGCTTACCAATTAACGTACATCTCATTTGTCAGAGTGATTTTCAAAATCTATATGCACATACAGACTACAGTGCTTACTGTGGCATTGCCACTGTGTGAGCTGAAAGAGGACTCGATGTTGTAATGAGTGAATTGCTGCTTTCATACTGGGGAAGAGTTTGACCTCGCTCATGTAGCTATACAGCCGCATGTCAATTGCCTCCACGTAATCAGCAGTGCTGACCTACAAAGAACCATGGAGGTAGAAAAGGCCTCTGCGTTTGTTGCATCCAAAATACCACGCAGAAATGAAAATACCAAGGGGGCCAGGTTCTGACAAATAATAATGTCTTCAGCCGCTGCATTCCAGGCAATTAAACCACGCTTGATTAGCTGATTCCAACCACAGACGGCGGCTTATCCAAGATCTTATTTTCTTAATTGATGGGGATGTCATAAACGTCCCTGACCTATTGGATCTGGAGAAAGCTATCAGTAATGAGAGTAGGAACTGTATCCATGAAGACCCAAAACAAAAACAGAAACCTGCATTATTATCCCCAGAGCATCACGGCATTTTATCGGATCATGATCAGCTGCTTGGCGGTGTCATAGGAAAATCCGACTGCTAGGGAAATCGGACTCCTTTCCCCTATTATTGGTTAAACCCTCTCACGTGACCGGCCACTCTCCTGAGTATCTTCACTTAGGCATGTGCAATAGAGGAATTTCACATTAGCCCCTTCTGCGCACTTCCGGGTTGAAAGCGAGAATGTCAGTGGCAAACAAAACAACGCTTTTCAGCACATTCATTCATGCATGAATTAATCAGGAAGCGCACGCGCACGACCAGCATAAAGTTGTTTACTGTGACATTGAGATCCTCGTTTTCAAACGCGGAAGTGCGCAGATCGGCGCTAAACTCGTCGTTGTGGGATTCCTCTATACGACCAATGAGTCCGTATATTTCATAGTGACTGAAATTCACGCTACACCGGCACGCGTGCGCTATAGCTACTGAGCGCCCTCTGTCGAGTCTTGTTCGCTATTGGCACAAACGTAGACTAACTCATAGTCACGTAATGATTTCATGATTGCGACGGGAACCAGACTATATGTAGACACAAACTCTCGCGTGGTAAGACGAGAAGAACCCACCACGAGACGAATCCACCACGAGATAGACTTGGTCGGGAATACGGAAAACGTAAAGTCAACGGCCGGATTAACTTAAGTAGGCCTAAACTGTTATTTAAAAATACTTTTTTTTGCGGAAAGAAAACAATTCATGGTTACTTTTAGTCCTTCCTGTGTCCAAACATGGAATTCCCTCTATTGAAACCAGAATTTATAAATTTTCAAAACCAATGGAAACCTAATAGAGATTGGATTATATTTGCTTCCAGTAGGCATTTGGCAAGAACTGAACCGACAAAGACCAGTTTGTCGTTTTATTCGAAAAAAAACAAAAACAAAAAAACAAACAAACAAACAAACTCGTTTTTTAACCTGTTTTACTTTTTCAAAGTGGACCCCTAGTATTGACCTTATTTAAAACTTAAAGGGGGGCACAGAGGACAATACATTAAATTTGTTGCTGAACTAATCCCGTATTTATATATTAGCAAATCTACAGATGCTTCTATACTTGGCCATGGAATACGATTTTATGTGTAATTACCACATGGGGAAATAAGGCCGGTAATTAAGTCAGCTACCACTGAGGCTGAGTAGAATGGAAAATCTACACGGTATACAACAAAAGGTTACAAATTCAGAGAGAGTAGAAAAGAAGTGCCACTATCGCATTAACGTTGTACCCAAAATAAAATAGCCCTAAATGCCATGCGCACTCACCTTTGCCATGTCCACGACCGTACTAGCCTCGTCCGCTAATTTTCTTTGATCTAATTTTGTTTTCCTTAGCCTGGAAAGAAAAGAAAAAGGTAAAAGTAGACATAAATGACAACCGTGAAAACCATAACAAGTCCTACCTGTTGTACACTTTGCGCCCAGGTGATAAGAGAGTCCTTGATCCGTACAAGGACGCACGGGGTGGAGGAAATCAAGGAACTGTACTTTAACTTTAATCGCAGCTAAGTGGAATGCCGCAAGGCATAAGACGCGCACCTCCATCTCGTAATGAACGGAGTGATCGATCTGTACGTAAGCGACAGGAGCTACGTTTGGACTACACTGGCATGGGTTTCTCCTCAAAACAAAACATTCGGCTGATGTACTCGATCACATGGGGTCTAAATATCGCAGCAGCACTGTCTCATTATTTGTTGGGCACATTCTTTCACCAAATTCCCAAATGAGTCGTTTCCCAGTCAATTCATTTAGACCTATTAAAGGCAAAGAGGACAGAATGACTCAATTTCGTTACTATATTGGGAACATGCAAATGCAATCACGACCTGTGCTGGTGGCTTGCTAGTCTGCTTCTTGTCGGTTTCTTGGGGGGGGGGGGGGGGGGTCATAATTCGAGCCCCCAGGGTCAGGCAGGAAATTCCCTTTCTAGAGCGTGCGCTCCGCTGTATGTGTGTCGTTGCTGCAGCTCATACAATTACTACATCACACGCATCCTTTCGTCGATTGCCATGACGACCAGGGATGTTTCAGATGACGTCACGCGCTTGGGGAGAAGCCGGCCTTCCCTTAAAGAGTTCCCCTCAAACAAAAGCTCGCATCCGAGTGGCCGGTGTCAGGGCGCTTCAACTGAGAGGGTTCGACGAGGAGCGTTCCGCACAATGAGGTTCCGCTAATGGCCGCGACTTCCCGGATTCGGTCCATTTCGGTGCTTCAACTCCACAAAAGTGTTTGCCGTAAATATTGGATTCGGATTGAAGCGCAAGCTGCTTTATTTTTTAACCCGCTGCTGAATAGACAAACTTTGCACGACTTGTGGACCCCATGGTTAGGATTCGGTTTGCGGAGGATTCGTGGGGGGGGGGGGGGTGATGTTACAATTATGGCACCATTAGGGATACCTGTGCAACTTGAAAAGAAAAAAAATCATAGCGATTTTGTTTTTAGGATATAGGCCTATGGGTCCATCTTCCACATTAATACATGCCTTATACTCTTTAGGTTAAAGAGGTCAGATGTTAGAAATTAGCTGAAAGACACATCTTGAGGAGACAGTGGACTTCGGGGAGACAGGAAAATGTCTCCCTAAAGTTTTCGGCATCTATTTCTAGGCAGAATGTCTTGTCGCAAATAGTCTTATATTCCTCCACGCGGTCTATGACCTCTATGTGGAAAGTTTGTTACGGTATGTTAGGTTCAGGTTT
Organism: Hippasteria phrygiana; assembly: GCA_037893225.1. Taxonomy (NCBI): domain Eukaryota; kingdom Metazoa; phylum Echinodermata; class Asteroidea; order Valvatida; family Goniasteridae; genus Hippasteria; species Hippasteria phrygiana. The sequence goes on from JAZGUH010000502.1 coordinate 1,283,645, forward strand.
GTTAGTTTTGTGCACCAGTCTACGGGAATGTCTTCCAAATTACATGTAATGTACCATTATCGGTTGCTATTTATGAGCTCAAATTATGAACGCAATTAAAAATGACACGTTGTCTTATTTAATCTCTACACAACGGTTAACCTTTATAGGCGTGCACTCACTTTCAATTCACTGACAAGCACCTCAATTTGTAAAGAGCCCTACATCAAGAACTTGTTATTTCCTGCGTGGTAAATGTCTACCTGGAACTCGGGCCATTATCGCTCCAGGTAGCCATAACCGGGAAAGTCTGAGGAGATCGATAGGGTAAAAAAATGTCCCCTTCGGACAGGAGGTAGCGTAACCAAACCCTCCAAGCCCCAGCAGGAACCGTCACAGACTAAACATTAAACTGACTTGCGCCCAAAAACTGACCGCATGCATAATTACTCCCGGTTCGCCCCAATGCATAGAACCTTCCCTCGCCTGTGGTTTTCATATAGGGAATTTTGTCCGATAGATGTTAAGGGATGACGAGCAGCTCTCCATTGGATAATGCTGCGGCACCAGTGGGATTCGAGCGGCACATTTCCCGTGCGTCTCGCACTGTTGAGGCGAACCTCATGGGCAGAATCCCGGCGAGCGATTCTGAATGTCATGTCAAGAAAATAACAACGAACGGCGTGTTGTAAAGGTCCTTCTGTGTCGTCTTCTTTCCATCTATGATACCGTAGGATGCGGACCGTAAATCAGCAACGAAAAAAGAGTCATGTGAATTTATCACTTGAAAGACTCTGCACAGAATACAGAAAATATCTTGACGATAAAGCCTGCCAACCCATCTAAATTACCAGGAGAAATAGAATGTGAAGCCAGAATCAAACTCTTTTGATGGCATATCAATATTGAGATTTGTTTCTGATTATTTTTCTGATTATATTCTTTTTTTTGGTGCTATACTTATCGTTCCAAAACATCGTTGTGGGAAGAAACGCCAGCAAATCTCTCCAAAGGAACCAAGGCACTACATCATTCACCCAGTACAGGTTTCCCTGAAAAAAGTCGGCTTAAAAGATTACGGGTACGTGCACTGTATATATCTCCGAGGACAAGAGAAGAAAGGAAACACAAATACACCTTTCAGTCCTCGAACGTAGAGTCTTTTGTTGAAATCGGTCCTCGAACGTAAGGATACGTGCTTAGTCTATGGGGGTTGGTTATATTGAAGGAACAATTGGAAACACAAAGCATTGTCCTCGGACGTATTGGGGAAGTACGACTATGTGTTTGGATGCCGCACGTGGGTATACCCACGGCTTCTGCCCTAAAAGAAACGTCTTCCGGTGCGACTTGGTAAAAGAGGCTTTGAAGAGTGTGACCTCAGTCCTCCACTTCATTCAAGCCTAGGATGGACACAGCAACCAGTCTAAATATCCTAATCAAACTCTCCGCATCCAAATACTAGGACACTACTTGTCTATAGCCTTTAATATGATTGGGTGCAACCTTAAACAGCTGTACTAACACCCTGGTAAAATAGGACGATTGCCAGTCTGCTGCCACCAAGAGTTTTAAAAAGTCATCCATCACTTTGATGTTTATCCCGCGGAGCCTGTAGTCTGTTTTCAGATCACGTCCCACCGCCCGGTTTTCAAGCCAGGCCCAACGTTTAAGCGACCGACGGCGTGGAATCTCGAGTATTCTCGCCACAGACACGGAAGGTGCGAAAATGTTCGCGCCAAAAAGACTTGCAGGATGATCGATCGTCCGCGGCGAGGGAGAACGACACTTGGTTTGCTTACTTGAACGATCGGTGAATAACTAACCGGGAATTACATTATTTGCTATCGGAAGGTTCTATTCCGGGTTTTCTAGACTGCCTTCAACACAGATACTGACAAAAACTATACAAATCAGAAATAAATCGAATTTTCATCAGTGTGAAGTCTGTACAGATTTTGTCAAAATGCTATAAAAATGACATCACTGTAAGACAATTTTTAACAGAAATCTTACAAATATCCTTCATTTCGAAAATTACTCAATAATCAGGGAGAATTTCCTGAAAGTTTCAAAACGTAGGTGGAAGTTTGGACTTCGTGTTGTTTTGCTCTCTGTCGAGGGCGATGTGATGTGGTCTGAACGGGTCAGACGCAATCCTCGGGTGAGTTTATAAAATATAAATTTCACTCTTTGTATTGAGCTCTTCCCAAAAGAGACAGCAGAGCAATCCTGGCTGTCAATCAGAAAATGAGTAAAACGTTTAAATTGGGAGATGTTTACGTCTGGTGTATACTCCCCCACAACAACAGCAGCAGCGTAGCCCGAAGTGCGATAGCTCCTTATTTTTAATGGACTTTTTTTCCTTCAAATTGTGCATGCGTGAATACTCTCCAACGTGTCAAGCACATTCTATTCACTGTTTTTTCGCACCCTGTGGCGTCAAAACGTAGCCATAACATTAAAAGGTAGACGAGAACTGCAATGACGAGTCCCGTCAAAGATGGAGGCTCGCCGTGGAAAAATGTCAGCTTGACACAGGATACGTGTAGGCTTCGGGGCAGGGTAAATTTAATGCATCTCCGGTGCGCGTGTACAGGTGATTCGTACAGCGTAAACTCTCTCCACGGATGCGCCGAGCCAAACGCGTGAAGTGCCCGGGACAGGAGCGATGCTACAGGTCATATTGAAGAGGATGTGAGACGGTACATGAATATTGTTGTTTCGTTCAGTGAAACAGGAATCGAACGGTCAAGGAACTTGTGTTCTTTTTGCGAGACCTCCATGAGTCGATGGCTGCCGATTATGACGTCATCCTACCACTTACAGTCGAATCAGCGGCCGGTGAAAATGTTTCTGTGGTGGGCGAAGCTGTTGAACGGACACTTTGAGTCTTTGACAAATAATGAGCAGGAAAAAAGCATCTTATAAATTGAGTTCCGAAAAATATCGATCTTTAGGGTAGTGATGTCAAACATGGTGCTCGGCTAGGGAGTACGAATTGTTAAGTATTTTAAAGCACGGCTCGAGCCTAATGTCAAATGTAATACATTCCCGCGGTAAATGTGACGTAATCTTCGCCATCAGCAACGTGTTTTAAAATTATATGGCATATTTTACGCGAATGGGGGCGCTTTAACGATGCCGTGAGGGGTAGAAACGGAAGGGAATCGCTGATGTCCATGTAAACTGGACAGTGCATCGGCTGTTCAAGTTGCAGCCACCGTCCGTCGTATTAGTATACTCCCAATACAATCGGGTTTGACAACAGTATACGTTAATCACTGTATTGATACGGAAACGATGCCGTACGATGGGAGTACCGGTATATTATGGTCGTTTATATAGATATCAGTGAAGTGAATTCACAGTAGTTGCTAATGAATAGGCGCAGGGCTTTTATTTTGCAACATTTGTGCAATATGTAGTTTATTAATTGAGGGAAAAGTACTAAATTCAACAAACGTTAAATCGATGCTGTTTGTTTCTCCCAAATGGCGCCGGGCCGTGCCCTCATTCGCTCCAAATTATGGCCTCATGACCAAAAACAATCAACTGGATATGCATCGGCTGTTCGAGTTGAAGTCGCTGTCAGCCATATTAGTACTCCCAATGCAATATGTGTGCCAACCTTGTTCTCCAGGTCTACTTTCATCCTCGTTCTCCTTACACAGAGATCAGTGATAATTGGGAGTGTTAACATGGCGGCTGCTGGCTTCAGTTGCTTGTATAATAAATCAATTGCGTCCATACCAAGTCATCCGGCTGTCACACGACATTGGATTAAACCCATCTCGTCGATCCAGCTAAACAATTACCAACTTCCATACAGCTAGTTCGACTCGTAAATAGCGGCCGCATTACCTGCATTATTGTCAGATTCAATAAACGGCCCAGTCCCAGTGCCAGGGAGCCAGCAAGGCAATTTGTTCGCCAGAAACAAACACGATAGCTTCCCCCTTATCCCCCGGGCAGTAATTAGCCGTCTGATCCCATATCCCGACCTCATAACCAAACCACACGACTGAACCAGACGGCCTCTAACCCATCCCCAAAATTTGCATATTGCACACGGGCGTTTCCTTTATGTCCGTGTACATTAGCATCGCGGGTGAGCCGGGGCAGATTCGTTCGTATATAAAGCGCGGCAGAATGATTTTGTGGGAGTGCTGTCACATTTAATTAAGGTCAGGCTCAATGATGTGCATTCCCTCTTTAGAAGTAAGGGGAGAGGAGAGAGTTTCTGTCAATAAAAGTATCAAAATACCTCCGCAGGGTATACTGCTATGGGCTCGAGAACATAAGGGGAACGTATGATGGAATTTCAGAAGCGCATGTGAATTGGGATTTCAATCAGCTTGGGAAGATTTTAGACTACATGGTAACATTTATGAATACAACCGCGGATCAAATGAACTCAATGAGCTTATCAATCTAGCATGTTGGTAATGCGTGAATCGAAGCGATGACAAAGTGCAATTTGTTTCGGTAAAATATTGGACGACTATACTTCTCTGGCTAATGTGCATTTTTCTAACAAGCGGGAAAATGTATCTATAAGCGTGCACCTGAAATAATGTTATGCGATTGAATCGTATAGGAATGTGGATATCAAAACAATGATAGAGTCGGGGTTAGAAATCTCTATCCCTGTACATAGCCTGTCATATTCCTGTGAATGTTAAGACATGCAGAAAACGAGTTCAGATACCCCGGCGTCTATAAGACCTTTGCGGCCTCAGTCTTCAGGCTCGATGCTTTTTAACTCGAACAGGGACCTCACTTGAAATACTCATTCGTCACCTCGTCTTTGTATTATTCGCATGAGTCCGCGCGTTCTGTCTCCTTCCAAATGTGATGACGGAAAAACACAGGGGGTTCCAGGAAGCAACAGCCATTTGATCCACAGCCATTTGATCGATCGATGATTCTTAAGGTTTAATTGAGTTTTCAGTTGTTTTACTGCCCTTATCGGGTACTTGAGGTCAATCTCAACCACGACGGCACTTTTGCCTCCGAGAGTCTGAATCTGCGCTGATGGCAATGAGTTTACACAATGCGAAGACGTCACTGCAAACTTTGTAATCGAAATTTTGTTTTAAACAAAACACTCTGCACCGCGAGGGACCGAATAGCAATATGTATACACCCACTGCGATGTGTACATTTGGTATTGCGGCAAATATACATTTTGATTGCTACGGTAGTTCGGTTCGTGTTGTTTGCTCGGTGCATACTAAGAACCAGCTAGCTTCATGTCAAGAGTTTCTGAGTATAGGCCTATTCTGACTAGGCGAGAGCCTTTTCGACCGCCTTTATACGTCACGGTGCCCTGTACTGTTCTGTTGAGGCCACAAGAAAACAAACCCACACGGAGACTCAGTCCCATAAAACTATAGTGCAAGTTGACATTACCCGAATGACCCCCGATAAACCTCTCAAAAAGTCTTGATGGACAAAACCATGCATCGGCCCTGATGGTTTTGTGCACACAATAGAAGAACCAACCGGAGCAGAGTAACACGGCGACTCGAGCCGGTTAACCAACGGAAACACGAATGCTAACGTCCACTCTTTGCACACGGCATTAATGCGGAAGTTTTATCGAGACGGTTCAGGTAATGGAGCTCAAAATTCAGGGACATATTGCGAGAATATAAAGTACTTCCAGGCAGACCTTATACGTGGGCGGTTAGGTTAGCGGTACCTCCAGGCAGACATTATGATATACTTGGGCGGTTAGGTTGGCGGTACTTCCAGGCAGACCTTTGGGCGGTTAGGTTGGCGGTACTTCCAGGCAGACCTTTGGGCGGTTAGGTTGACGGTACCTCCAGGCAGACATTATGATATACTTGGGCGGTTAGGTTGGCGGTACTTCCAGGCAGACCTTTGGGCGGTTAGGTTGGCGGTACTTCCAGGCAGACCTTATACTGGGCGGTTAGGTTGGCGGTACTTCCAGGCAGACCTTATACTGGGCGGTTAGGTTGGCGGTACTTCCAGGCAGACCTTTGGGCGGTTAGGTTGGCGGTACTTCTAGGCAGACCTTATACTGGGCGGTTAGGTTGGCGGTACTTCCAGGCAGACCTTATATTGGGCGGTTAGGTTGGCGGTACCTCCAGGCAGACATTATGATATACTTGGGCGGTTAGGTTGGCAGTACTTCCAGGTAGACCTTTGGGCGGTTAGGTTGGCGGTACTTCCAGGCTGACCTTATGATATACTTGGGCGGTTAGGTTACCGGTACCTCCGGGCAGACCTTATGATATACTTGGGCGGTTAGGTTGGCGGTACTTCCAGGCGGACCTTATGATTTACTTGGGCGGTTAGGTTACCGGTACCTCCGGGCAGACCTTATGATATACTTGGGCGGTTAGGTTGGCGGTACCTGCAGGCAGGCCCTATGATATACTTGAGCGGTTCGGTTGGCGGTACCTCCAGGCAGGCCTTATATTTGGGCGGTTAGGTTGGCACAGTGGTTCTTTCCTCGCCTTCCACCGCTGGTGACGTGACTTCGATTCCCGTCCAGTTACGCCATGTGGACACCCGATACGACTACCCACCGCTGCTTATAAGCGAGGCTTGGGCATTGAAATGTCAGGCTATAACCGTTACTGTAATATAACATCACCGTATTATGTAATAAACTGTACACGCTACTTGGAGAGGCATGTGGTCTAGTATAATACCAGTTACTGCAAGACTGGTTCTCGGACAAAGAAAATCCTCCAAACCACGAATTAGAAAAAGAGCAATCTTTTAAGTTTACTCTAACCCGTGTTTAACCAAATTTGTCAAAAAGATACGGAAAAAAAACCAAGAAACCAGTCAGGTTCGAACTCGGTGCATCTGATCCAGGGTCAGATGCTTTAGCACGAAGCCATATATCTGAACAGTTCGGCCAAAACGAATTACTTTATTTTATTCAACGCCTCACTTAGTAGCGTGTCCTTACGGTATTACATAATATTATATTATATTACTGCCACGATTATAGCGTGTCATTTCGATGCCCAAGCCTCGCTTATAAGCATGTGTTGGTATCACTGCAAAAACAGTGTTTAGCAGTTAAACACTTTTCTAAACACTTTCTTGCTATCAGTTTGTAAACACGTTTACATTGTACTAAACGTGTTTAGCGAATTGACAGATAGTGTTTAGCCATTGAACATTGACGTTTAGGAATTGGACACGTAATGTTAAGCTTCTAAACATGTTTACAAACCGATAGCAAGATTGTGTTTAATTGCTAAACACAGCTTTTAGAGTGTAGTCGTCGTATTGGTTGATGTGGATTGGCTTTTCATTTCCTACCCGACAGCATGGGTTTTTCCCCGCTACTAAAACTGAAATTTCCGCGGTCATCTTCTCTCAATTCCTATAGGCTTTGACCTGGGGGAGAAAAGTGCCACTGCACTGATCAGGCAACCCAAGATAATTAAGAGAAAAAAAATACTACGTAAGAGAAACTACGTGTGAGGCGTCCTATTATAATGGAAATATATTTTGGAAAGGATTTCGTGGTAGTAACTTACAACATGTTGATAGATTGCAAATTCACGGCAATAGTAAAGGAAAAATTTGACCCCACTTCCGATCGATCTATCATTCACATTGCCTTCGGGTAAAGGCAAACTATAAGGATGCAATTATATAGGAATGAATATTCCTCTTAAAGCAGGAAAGATCATAAGATGAATTGAAACATGGGGATACATGACGAGGGAAGAAGCTACTGGCATAGGTTCTTGTTCCATATCTAGGTACAGCTAGGGTGTATTGGTGGGAACAGACTTGCAGACTCTTTTATCGAAGAATATTTCAAAGAGCACCTTTAATGAATAACCGTAAGTGCTTCCTGTCTCTTCACAGCTTCGGATAAACATTAATACCATCAGATGGCATTCGAAACACCCCCACATGTACGTCGCTGGCTCTGTAAACATCGGTCCATCACTGTCCATGGTTTGGCATTTTCTGAGCTTCCTAAGCGGCGCCTCTTTGTGATATATTGTGCAGGGAAGACACTCCTTAAGCGGAAACAATAATTTTTTCGGCTCTCGTTCTGACGGGCATTAATAAACAAAACAAAAAAATGACCAGAAGTGAGTGCACTTTCTCTAACAAAGAAGCGGGAAATTCATGCTCCGGAAAACCAGACTGAAAAGTCAGGTTCCTCTAAAATGGCATAATAGAGAATCGGTATAATTGATATCCAAATCAGCTCCCGAACCCGGGGTACAAAAAGGTATATCAAATACGCTGAGCCTGTGGCGCGAAGAAAAGTGCGCTTTTAGACATTTTTGTTCATGTGTGTTTTGCCATAACATGGAGTATTTTTTAGCGAAGAGAGTATAGAAACAACGAAAATGTGCCAACGTGACTTTCTGCGCACAGCTTCGGCGACGTTGTAGCCTCAGTTTTCGCTCCGGAAACATTACCTTTTAACGATAAGAGTATAATGGAGTATCTACACTGCAAAAACTGTGTTTAACACTTTTCTAAACTCCAGTTTTGCCATAAGTTTGTCTACATGTTAAACATGTTTGGACTATTGACAGATAGTATTAGCCATTGAACATTGATGTTTAGGATGTGGACACGTAATATTTAGCTTTTAAACATGTTTACAAACTGATAGCAAGATCGTGTTTAATTGCTAAATCCGGTTGTTAGAGTGTACTAAATACTCATGAGTTCGAAAATTTACATGCACTTGGAAATTGTTCCGACGACCGTTAGTGGAGCTGTTCTGTGTCTTACAATTTTTCCATCATAAATTCTCAGTATATTAATAAATGTTTCAGAAGTCCTTCTTTCATGCATTTGGATTTTGGCTCACAACTTTGGGATGAATTGGGAATTTGTTTGCAGGAATGCGGTGTCTGTGAACCTTCAACCGGATGATGAGGTGAGCATTTCTGCAATTTCCGGATTAGCCTACTTACATGCAGCTGTAGGGATTAGGATTAATCCATGTTACGTAATTATGCATCTATATACGGGCCACGTTCCTGTGTTCGGTGCAGTCATTTGAAGCAAGATATGGGACAGAGGGCCCCACCACCCCCCCCCCCCCCCCCCTTTTGTGTTGGTCATTGTGTTCCCGGAATCTCAGGAATTCCTTTCAGATATATAGGGGGATGTATTAGGTAACAATAGTTTGGAGTGTGTATAGGGTATAGGGACAAGAGGGGCGTGCCGGTACCCCTTGGTTCCATAATATTGCTGGGTATAGGCGCAGTTGGTCGTGGGACTTGTCGACAACGCCCATCTCGCTACATTCCTTTTGTTTTATACATTTTCCAAAATGCGAGTTAGTTTCGGACTATAACATTATTTGGACCCGGATTCCGTTTCGTGAGTTTTCTTCCTGGAGTTGCTTCTTCCCTCATGATCCCGCTAAAGTGTTTTAGGTAACACAACGATAGGTATATAGGCTAAACCGTGGAATACAATCCAATTCAGTATAAAATGGGGCACTCTTTGATACGAAAAAGAAATGGGAATATGTATTCGGAATTTAGAGACCCAATACCGTTCTCGCACGTCATCGCACAATCGTTCAGCTTCGACACAGATAGGCCCCTATGCCATTTCTGAAAGATTTTCCAAGCTCTGAATAAAAAAAAAAAAACACCGATTCTCATCTCCCCAGACCTTCAAATCGCAAAATGAAAGAGCAGAATTTCCCCGCATGCGAGCTGACCTATCGCAGCAATCAACAGGCCATTTCCCCCAGCAAAATTAAGGTGTACTCTTTCGACGTTGCACATATACACTGATGATATCCGTGACATACGGGTATAACACGGCCGACCAGGTGTTGCCTTGTATATTGTTCGAACCTCTACACAGTACACGCAGATTTTTGTGACGCGTTGCGGGCTGGGATAACGTCACAGGACGCGACCCAGATCCTTCACCACCACACAGCGGCGTTATGGTGTATATTTATACATGGGAGAACATGTGTGCACTGTACTTGTCACGGATGTGTATTACAAATACAGTTACAAAGATCCAAAAACCTAAAATGACCTAAACAAATCCAGACGGGAAAGTGTGAGATTGAAACGTGAGCTTGAGAAATAATCTTGCTGAAAGCAACAATCTTTAGCTCCGAATGCCGTTTAATTGATATGACATTTGGTAGTGTCCTCGTATTTTAATGTGCTGGATGGAACTGTCGATTCATCAGTCGACTTAATGTGTAGTTTGTATTTGTTCCTCTGTCTGACCAAAAACAAATTGACTAACTTGTCATTTCAGCATGAAAAATACACTTTGTCAAACGTGGTTTCGCATGAAAATCTCCCTTGGGTAATTGTTGCGTCACTGTTTTAAGCAAATTCTACTTCTTAATATCTGAAGCTTTCTGTTTCCGTACATACTTACATCTTACGTTCTGTGCTAGCGCCATGGCATTGGGACAAGATCTATTCAGGGGCCAATTTCATAAAGCTGTTAAGCACAACAATTTGCTTAGCATGAAAATGTCTTGCTTAGTAAAAACAGGTTACCAGCCAAAAGTCCATGTCATTTTCATGCTAAGCAAACAACAGCTGAATGCCAGTCAAAAGCAATATTCCACACATAGAAATCTGGTTGGTAAATAAATCCAGTTTTTATCAAGGAAGCATTTTCATGCTAAGCAAATTGTTGTGCTTAACAGCTTTATGAAATTGACCCCTGGTCTTAATCAAAGATAGTCCTTTTCCTACTACAAATACTTAAACATAATTTTACGAAAGTCTACAGTAAATGTGTACTTACTTATGGATGGCGCTAAGGAATTTTCGCTGATGCTTTCGTATTCGTCTTGAGCTAACGTTTTTCACCAGTTTGGTGTATTTGTAGATAAGCCACGTCTCTCGAAGAACGTTTGCTGCTGCGTTCTTTAACTGCAATGATAAAAAAAATGCAATGCATGAAACAACCTCGCGAAATTACAATTTCATTAAAACGGATTGAGATACCCAAAAAAGCAAATAGTGGATTTGTTCTTCGTTCACACAAATTCCTTTAATAAGCACAATTAATCCTTCGCGGGTTTCAAGATTTTATCTCGAAACCTAACTTCCTCCGGTCTTCCAAAGATGCTTTCCCTATAGACGAATTTCAAATATGGCCCTTCTGCCGGCTTCCTGGTTGAAAGCGAGACTGTCGATGCTAAAGAAACACAGTGCTTTTCAACAAATCCATTCATGCATCACAGCAAATAACAGCGCAGCGCACGGTCAGCATGGTCAAGTGAAAAAAATCGTCCAAATTCATTCTTTAATCGACATGATGTTCAACTATTTCACAGCAAAATGATTCTCAAATACACGTACCTGCATTAGATTGTTTTTGAACGACTTGATCAGCGATCAAATTATTTTACCGTGTAAACATGGCAAGCGAATGAAGGCCACATAGGTTATTTTATACTGAGCACTGGGCCTCGCTTTCAAACCTGGAAGTGCGCAGATCGATGCTATTTTCAGAACTAAAAAATTCTCATTGCTATCTAGGCACGCTTTGACATGAACGCTTTTTCAAGAGCATGAAGTTTGCAGTGCTCATTCAGTATGAAGTCCCGAACGGATAACATTACATGAGGTGTCATAATGTGGGCCGAGATATACAAACATTTGGTACATATCATTTGGTTTTATGATTATCCCCCCCGCCCAACCCCCCCCCCCCCCCATAATGTAGCAAATTATTGATCTCTTTCTCAGTTTCCCTTTCTTGGGGGGGGGGGGGGGGGGGACACCCTGCAATAATAAAACAACATGGAAATGTCAACTAAATTCAACAACAAACTATAAAACAACACAATTCCAACTGACCATGATTTACTATTACCACTTCTAAATATACGACGATTTACTGCTCAAACTGCCCCAGACACACAATACAAGACATCCATCTTTAAAATGTCCACACATTCCTCCAGCTTACACTGCAAGCACTGCGGTGTCAAAGTAACACATGTGGTATCTATATTGGACGCACTGTTCAATATACATACCAATTGATATTAATTTAACATCACAGTTTTTGCACCGTCGTTTCGTGTGAAACGAGAGAGAGATACAGCCGGCCGGACATAATCAGGAGCCGTGCTCGTCTGCCGACCCGGGCTCCCACGGGTCAGATCAATGAGTTCGGGTGCAACCAGTTGATCGAATTACTGCTCGCCTTGTGCCGTGCCGGGCCCTAGATATCGATCCTGGGCTCCACCTGGTGATTTCACTATTCATGCCCAACGTCTCCCATTTGTCTCTCTCTTTGCCATATCCATTTCTCCCCGAGATTCTACAAATAGACATTTCTTCTCTGCGCCGTCTTTTGGACGTTGTGGCCTTCGTCGCGGACCCCGAAGGTGAATCATAGATCACTATGCTGGGTCACAAAGGCACCTGCCTATAGTTCGGTTCAATTTGCACTCTAGAAAAAGAGGTAACTATAATTATGGGTCCAATTTCACGGCTGCTGAGAGCAAAAATGTGCTTAGATTAACATGAGAGGCCTTTCTAAAAACAGGATTACCAACAAAAACTTTAATGTGAGGTACACTGCTTGTTTGTGGTATTTAGCTGTGTTTTGCTTAGCTTGAAAATCATACAGAGTTTTGGTTGGTAAGCTGTTTTTTTCCACTAAGCAAGACATCTTGTGCTAAGCAAATTGTTGTGCTTGGTAGCTCCAAGAAACTGCCCCCGGGTAGTTAAGGCAATTGGGATGATTGAAATGAGCAGATTTCCTCATCTGTATTTTGTGAAATGCCTCATATGCCAGATTTTAATACCGGTTGCTCATAGACTCGGATAATTTTAAAGTGCAAATTGAACCGAACTACAGGATGATGCCTTTGTGATATAGCCTGGTGATCTATGCCTAGCCATCGGGGTACACGGCGAGGGCCACAGCGGCCAAAGACAGCGACAAGAAAAGTCTCTCTATAAACCCACGTGAGAAATTGATATGGTAAGAGAAAAAATAGCACCAAGAGGGAAAATGGTGTCTCATTGTGAATACCATCACAAAATACTACGAATACCGAAGATCACTGCACGATAAAAAGTACCAGTATCCTTTAACAATGCAGTGCCGGCGGAAGACTTGTGTTTATTCAGAAACTGGTGAAGAATTAAAACAAAAATTAGTTTTGGAGGGCTAAATGACAGTTTGGAAATGTATACAAGCCTTGTATACACGAAACCGTTCAGAAAGGTTTGAGCACTTAAAACAGTCGCCGGGCGGATGATTTATAATACTGCGGTTCTTATGATTGATGGGACTATCATCTCATTACTTCTAAGGCGTGCATGATTGATGTGAAAATGCTTTTGAAAAGTCTTGAAATAATTTTAGACCTGACTTCTGAAATATATGTACACTCTAAAAAAACTGAAGTGCTAATTTAGCACTCGAAGAGCTAAAATTGTGCACTTCTAGGTGCTCGTATAGTGACTACACGTGCCGTGCTGATTTAGCACAAGCATGCGTGCTATAATAAAAGCACCCACAAAGAGCTAAACTAAAGCACTTCAGGTGCTATTTTCAACAACTCGTAGGATACAAAATAAAGCACTAGAGAACAGCGGAAAAGTTTATACTGGAAGCTTTGTTGACATTAATTAACTACAAATTAACGGAAACACATGAAGTAGGAACCAGACTAAACAGAAATAACATATACATTTCTATGGTAGAGTGTACACTTGCTACGACAACCTACATAAACACTACAAACTGGATGATGTCGTGCTTTAGCTTTATATTCAGCCTATCCGACCATAAAAAAGTCATGGCTTCGCATGAACAATTTCAATATTTGAATACGAAGGGAGATGTAATGAGATTATTCACCTAGGCCTATGTTCGTAAAAAATAAAAAAATTATATTGTGGAATTGTTTGAATAAAACATTATGGTCAAGAAAGTGTATTTTTGGACTAAAAACTGCAATTTAACCTGATATTTGTAAACACAAATTTCCTCATTTCTGATTGGTCGTGCAATTGCAACGTAATTTGACACCTGAGCTGCAGTCAAGGAAGCCTCGGTATTCAGCACTCATTTTCAGCACTCATCATGCAGCACTTCCACTTTGTTGGGTCAAATTTAACACGTCAGGTGCTAACTTGTGCACGTTAGGTGCACGCACTTGCTCAGCACTCAGTATTTAGCACTTTTTTTCTTAGAGTGATACGCCCTCCATGCATAAAACTACCCAAAAGAAATTAGCAAGGGGTCAAAACACTAATGATTTTTGAATTATTATTTGTAGTATTACTATGCTCTATTAACAAGGAGCTCCTTCTTTTAAGAGTTAAAACAAACCGGTTCTTCTCAGAACCACACGACTCAAAAGAGATCAATTTCACATGGTGATACCGCAAATCCTGTTTACTTTGATCATTAGGGCCTAGTGTTGTTTGAACACCATGCCTAAAGCCCGGTTCATACTTCATGCGAATGCGAAGCGAATTTATGACGTCAACGCCAAATATTCGCACTGCGAATTCGCAAAGGTTGAACACATTTCAACTTGTGCGAATCTTTGCTGCGAATGTTTCATGACGTCAAATTCGCTTCGCATTCGCATTCGCATTCGCATGAAGTATGGACCGGGTTTTATACAGTCCAGCCGCGAAATACTGAACAAATAATGTTTTGCTTCATATTTTGTTGTTATGGAAGTCGGTCAGGCTACAACAGAGGTGGTGGGGTTGGCCACACTTTAGGTTGCCATTCCTACCACCCTTACGGTTTTCCTGGGTCCATGTCAATAGATACCAAAACAATTATTCCACTTTTCAGACCTACAGACCCAAGTGTGCTTGCACCGATGGTGGAAGTTACCTCCTGCAAGATCATGTCTGCTCTGCCCATCGTCTTAATTTCAAATCTCATTCTATTATAGGAACCAGTTTTGTTTGAAAGACAATTTTGTACTCACCCTTTTTGTCAGCTGTGTGTCCATCATAAAATTATGTACATGTTTCTCAGCTCGGCTGAGTTCTAATTTTGTCGCCAGAACAGCAACAACAAGCGCCGTGCAACCAGCACCCTATACAGGAAGAAGCAGACAAAAGTGCTGTTATTTAACCTGAATAACATCGCAAGGATATTCTCCAAATACATACAAATCCTACAACCTCAGCCAAGAAACAAGGCTATTACTGTCAGAAATAGCGTGTGTTGGCTCACATCATCATGATGAAGTCATTATTTCCTATCAACAGCTGTATTTGAACACGAAAGGAGATGCGTGATTGTCTAAATATGTAATAAAAATCATCATAACTTGGTATATAGGAAACGTTTTACGAATTAAGCCCGGTTCATACTTCATGCGAATGCGAATGCGAAGCGAATTTGACGTCATGAAACATTCTCAGCGAAGATTCGCACACAAGTTGAAATGTGTTCAACTTTTGCGAATTCGCAGTGCGAATATTTGGCGTTGACGTCATAAATTCGCTTCGCATTCGCATTCGCATGAAGTATGAACCGGGCTTTACACATCATGACGGCTAAAAACAGTATGATGATTTCAGCGCTTACACGTAATGAGATGTATGTAGGGTAACAGTAGATTCTCTGTAAACAAGAACAATTCAGAGAAATTTGTTGTATATTGACAGAGAGCAGAAACCAGATTTATTTATAGCAACAGCAGATTCATTGAGGTCACAAATTGCTTCTTAAACATCATATATATATATAGAAAACTACAGGGAAATAGTCTAGAAACAGCATATGAGTATGTACGGAATTTCTATATAAACCTACATCTACAGCAATTGTTTGGCTTTTTCAACACAAAAACCAGTGTATTGTCTGATTTTTTAATGGCGATGTGAAAGATGGAAACTAGCTGCATTAAGATGCATAAATTGGTATACTGTCGAAGGTATTTTAACACACTTTTGTGTTACACACAAACATCCGTTGTATTTATTAATTTCTTATTGTTTATAATAGTTCACAATAGTATATTTTTATAGAATTTGCTATTTACGTTTAAATTTGTTTTACCTATAAATTGAACTGAACTGAACTAACTGAATTTAAATGTTTTAAAAGTGAACAAAGAAAACTGGCAGGAGCGGGATTCGAACCTGCGACCTCCGGAATACCGTATCGGTGCTCTATCAACTGAGCTATCTTGCCCTATGTTGGCGGTCTCCCAAATTGTCAGTATCTTTGTTCGGGTGGGCGCTTGTCAGAAGTCATAAACCCATAATGCCGTATAGCCAGGTATCACGCCTAATTTAAATGAATTTAAATGTGTTAATTTTTGTAGAATAATCTATTCCACCTGATCAGTAAACTTTTTCTTAATTTTTGTTTTTTGTTTTTTTTCAAATGTGTGTAGGCCTAATTCTCTCTCCTTTTAAATGAATAATAATAGTGAATTAGAGCGCTTCATACAAATGACTCAAAACAGTTTTATCGAACAATAACTTATGAATTTTGATATCTCCCATAAGTGAGGGACCTCATGCAGATAATCCTTGAAATTCAGATGGTTTGAACCAACCGATGAAAAGCCTCGCATGCCAATCATGCAAATAAAACCATTACCAATTGATTTGAATTGAAGTAATCGGACTTCGCTATATTTCTATTTTTACAAAAAAAGCAGCAAGGAAACTCGGCCAAACCATCACCCCGACTGTGATCAAACATGTCTAGGTGCTCGTCCCCCCGAGGCCTGACAGCACTAAGTGCCCAATTTGGAATTCCAGATATATAAAAACAACGGTAAAAAGACCCTTCTGCAGAAATAACCGCGAGCGCGATTTGGTTTCCACTTCTTGACTACGGAATTGCACGGCATCCTGAACGACTGCATGTGAAAACATTTCAGCCAACACTAGCGGGTTTGACGTCACAGACCATCGCGGGCTACCGGAAACTTGCCGCCAGCCAGTATGTATAATATGTATAATTTCATGGTAAATACAGTCACCACCCGTTATGCATTATTTTTGGGGTTCATCGGCTCGAAATCAATCAGCGCAATTACGATTTATCCCGATAGAGGATACGGTTGGCTGGGCTAATGTGTTTGTATAATGAGTTTGGATACTCTGAAGCCTCAGAATTTCCAGGGGATTTCTTCCTTTTGAAAGTGTGGGATTATACTAGTGGAAAGACTACCATATATCTCGACAGGCTGAAGACGTCTCGCACATTCTCGCGAAAATTTAACGACCCGTACGTCTGCAGACTTAAAACAATCCAAGTCATGCATTCAGGACACGCCCCCCTTGAAAGGGCGTTTCCTTGCCAGCAGTACAAATGACCTCACACTGTTTGCCAAGTGGGGACATACGGAAAGATTACCACGTCGTCGTATATGATTTCTCCATCAAATGTACATTGTGCGTATACATGCTCATTGTGAGCATTATTTTTACCGGTACTTCACATGATGGGCCTGAAGTAACTCATTGTTTCTTTATGAGTCTAAAAAACGTAGCCTTGGTATCAGTCGCAAAAACGGGCAGAACTTTACATCATCCCAATTTATATATGTACTTAAATGCATACCGTGATACCACAGTGCGCTGTTTGTCTACACCTGGCTTCACGATCTTAAATGCAACGAAGTAAACACCGTGTGACGTCATTTGTACCGAGGACTATTATGTCATCATGTCCTCGGGTCCCATCGGGTCGCCACGGTAAAATTGAAACTTGAGGCTGTCACAGTCACACAGTATGAAACCAGTACATAGATAAATAAATAAGGGCAGAGGTTTACAGATCATTTTAATTGTGTTGAAGTTAGTATCATTTGGTTCAACTTTAATTGATCTTGACAGCACTCGATGGTGACGATATGCAACATAAACCCACTTCTTTCTATTGTCCGAATTCTGATAGATTTTTCAGACACCGGGGAATGCTAAAACCCTATTGCCACCCAATATGGAGGGTCCTCAAAACCAACCAACCTCTCGTACTCCGATCCACTCCCCTTAAATCAAGTCGAATGATCGTTTCCATTATACCCGTCCGCCTCCGTGATCGGCTGATTTGATTTTTGTATTTCTACCAGGGAACGGCATAGGTAAGTGCTGGACCAAAACTGAGCCGCAGCAGCACGGGGAAAAATAAGAATAAGAAATGCCGGCAGAAGTAGGCCAACTGCCGCGGGGTATTGCGTCCACACGCTTGCAGAAAGAAGAACTATAAGCGATGCAAACTGAACGAAATGAGAATCTTTCAGCGGGAAAACGTTTGCAGCATGAGGGTCCATGCATAAGGCATTCGAGCTGAGGAAGAAGAATCTCTGTTTGTCAAATAAATGTAGCCCGAGCTTTCAGGCTACATTTATGTACAAGTGTTCGGGCTGAATATGGCTCAGGCTATATTGAGGTCTCGGACTACATTTTAGGCCTCGCACTTCATTTAGGTATAGTGGTTGGGGGCTATGCCTACATTTCAGGCTCTGGCTACATTGAGCTGTAGGGTTACGTCCACATTGAAAATTTGGGCTAAATTTGGGTACAGGGGCTACATTTGGGGCTGGATAGGTACAGGGCTGAGGCCCCGTTTAGGGTCAGGTTACATTAATATGTACAGGGTTGTTACTTCATTTAAAGATTCGACTACATTTAGGTACAGGGTCGATGGGGCTACATTTAGGGCTCGTATTACATTTAGCTACTGTACATCCGTGTTTGATGATGTTTGCTTGCACAGACACTGCAAAGATTCCACTTGGCATAAGCTGCTCAATATGAGCGCTCCACACAAGAGAAGCGAAGTAAGGCCGTGTTATTTCAGATATCAATAGCATCAGCGGCATGCACCAGTAAATGTGATCGCCAATTAACTCTGGCCCCGGGATTAAATTGTCTCTGTTGTTCCTAATTAACGTCTTCCTCCAAATGAACTTCTCCCATTCCAGAGGTGACGCGACGATACACAAATCGGATATCATTAAGCGAGCCGAAACGAATGACGACACAAGATCAAATGTCGCGCGCGGAATCAAAATGGCCCGCTAATTTGGCTGCGATATCCTTCAGCACGTGACAATTCAATTGCGCACCGGGCAATTTACAGATAATTGCAACGGCAAATGGCACTGGTCCCCCGCACGTATACAGGCCGTGCCTATCGAGGCAATTGACGCTGGTACCCCGCGCGTACAGCCTTAAGATGCAGCTGCTGTGATGACGAATGACGAGTAATTCCTTTCATTTCGTGGGCACGTCATAGCGTCTTACTCCAAATACACATTGGGCGATAACACAAACCACAGATAGCTCACATTCAATCACATAGGTGGCATTTTTAAGGCCTGGCGTGGAAACTCTAAACGGACTCAGTGCAATAATCTACTTGAAATAAATGTTAGAATGGGGTTTTGATTTCCGTATTTTGTTTCAGCATCGACTACAAGACCCATCTTAGCTACACTGACAGAAAGTTGGGCAAACAGATTACCCAACGTTGGTACAATAGTCAACTTGTTCAACCTTTGGGTAATTTTTCACGTAATTTACCAACTGTTGTATAACCACAGCTGCTGTTTAACCCCACTTTAACCAACAATTGGTTTGTGCACAGCTGTGGTTATACAACAGTTGGTAAATTACGTGAAAATTTACCCAAATGTTGAACAAGTTGACTATTGTATACCAACGTTGGGTAATCTGTTTGCCTACATTTCTAACAGTGTATGATAAGTTTTCAACGTGAACAAAGAAACTGGCAGGAGCGGGATTCGAACCTGCGACCTCCGGGTTGCCGTACCGGCGCTCTACCAACTGAGCTATTTGCCCTATGTTGGCGGTCTCCCAAATTGTCAGTATCTTTGTTCGGGTGGGCGCTAGTCAGGAGTCATAAACCCAGAATACCGTATAGCCAGGGATCACACCCAATTTTACGATACAATCTGGGAAGCGACATTGTGGGGGATCACTCAATAAGGATACGACTTTTTAACTTATAATTCGTCAAATAATCCAAAAGGCAAACTGACTAGGTAAATTTGAATACATTTTCAAAGTGAACAAAGAAACTGGCAGGAGCGGGATTCGAACCTGCGACCTCCGGGTTACCGTACCGGCGTTCTAACAACTGAGCTATCTTGTCCTATGTTGGCGGTCTCCCAAATTTACCTAGTCAGTTTGCCTTGTGGATTATTTGACGAAGTGTATGATAAGACTTAAATTTCAGACTGCCAGCATGATTGGCAAGTTACTTTTTTTCAACGGCTTGACCAGATCATGTGAAGGTAAACAAACCATCACGTGTGGACCGCCTTGAAGTGATCATCGTACACGTATCGTATGGAGCAGGTTAAAACACTTCACATCACTACACTGTGCGGTCCATGACGACACGTGAAAAAGGTCTACAGGAAATGTAAATCTGTGACATCGGGGAATCCTATAGCTATAATGTGTCGTGTCAATTCAAGACTGTGTTCTATTTAGAAAGAAACAGGCCTTTGTGTGCCGCAGAAACAGTTTTGTTCATCTTCGGTAGCTGTGTCGTTTATATACATTTTTGTATAAGCCTCTGCCATGCATCCGGAAAACCCAACGATGAGGGCGTGCTTCACCGAAAATTGTAAATATGGCGGATTGACACAATGCAGACAGCTGCTAAGAGCAAGTTCGATCAAAGACCAATGGTTAACTGGTGGTTGGTTCGTGACGTACGTAGCGCATGAGCACTGAAGTTGAAGTGCGAACGACTCTAGTCGAAGTATTGTCATGTCAACGCGACCATGAGAAAATGGCGGTGGCTAGTTTGTTTACGTTTTTGGACGAGCTCATAGATGAAAGCGACACGGAAGATATTTGCTCAGTATATCAACAATGTCACAAGTGGTAACTTGTGCATTATTTCAACATGTTAAAAGAAAGACAAAGTAACAAAAAATGATCGTTCACTGCTGCTGAATATTTACTTACATCTTTCGGTTTTTTTCGCCATTTTTCTGATAACTGGTCCTCTCTGCACTGTGCTATTAAAACGGCTATTGGTAACGAGCGATGCGACCAACCTCGGTATAGGCTGGTCGCGAATCGTCGACTAGACTAGTCCAACCATCGTCGACTAGCGTGCGTTCGATCAGAGTTAGTCGAACTATGGTTAACTATAGTCCTTGATCGAATTTGCTCTAATGTGACAACCTGCCACTAAATTAAAATTGTCCGCGAAGCACGCCCTCATATTTAGGCCATGGTTGAGGCTCATGTCATCGCTCCAAATGCTATTCTTCATGGAAGTTCAACAACGCCACCTGTTGACGAAAAATCATTAGGGCCAAACAAGTATTGCGTCACACTGCACAAACAGTCGTGTTTTACGATACAACTGCGGAAACGGCTTTGACTTCTCTGTTTGTCATTTTCCCACAGACCAAGTCATGCACATTTGTATCTCCGAGGACCTTTTATAACAAAATACCTGCCTCAGAGGCCAGCAATTATTTCATTGTGTAGGCCTACTGTACAATATGCCGCGTCCACGGACGTGTATAAACAACATGGACTCGTCATGTATGGCAACTGAAGCCAGTTGAGCCATGTTACCTCGTTCTCAATATTACTATTGAGAACAAGGATTTCGGTAAGGATGTAGGGGACAAGGTTGTCAAACGTATTCGGCACGGTAATTTGGCATCAACTGGCTGCACAACCACGGACGTATTGCGAGTATATATGCGTCCGTGGCCGTGTCGATAGTTACCAAATCATGTGTATTACTATGTTCAATGATTTGTTTGGCAAAATCATTCATTTTCTACCAATCTTATAAAGATTATTAACAGCGAGGGATACAAGTTAAAATAACAGACTAATTTGCAAACATTTCAACATCATCATCATCATCATCAAAAACGGACCAAAAAAAACTTGTTCAATTGACATTCTGATCAGTTAAAATGGTTAAAGGGTGGCTGCAATGAAATTGTACAAGCAATTTAATTTTGTGATGTATAACTCTTTTACAATATAAGAAATGTGATTAAAATGTGTTTTCTGTGTTTCTGCCCATTTTTGGTGTTTAATTTTCCCGGAATAAAGTGCCCCCCCCCCCCTTCTCTATTGTTTCTGCGCCCCTAAATGCGTGACGTCATCTCGGGAACACAGAAACTCAGCAAGAGTAGTTTGATCAGTGTACGTTTGTGCACGTGTGGATGTATGCCGTTGTTGAGGGAACCAGCCACGCGCGATTCAATAGCTTTGGATGAAGGGACCAGGGAAACATTTCTCGTCGCGTTAAAATCTTCAAACATAATCTTTTTGATCTGAATCTGACAATCAAGTGTCGATTTTAGACTTGTTGATTCAGACACTTCTTCGGAACATTATTGGGGCGAGGAAGAGGAGGATCTTGGAGCTCTTCCGTACATGTATGAGCCAGAAGGTGAGAGTAACAGCGAAACTACTGAAGACTCCGAATCGGACTCCCGATGCGGGACGCGTGAAAGACTTGAAAACAACGATTGCTAGGCTAAATAGCACTCTCCGAGTCCAAATACGACGGTATTTCAGTTCTACTGGAAAGAGGTGAAGACTGACACCATCCTTAGTGGTGTTGCTGAATCTAGCAGCAACACAACGACACGGTATTATCGACGAAAAACATTCGCAAAACACTGAAAGATTTTTTCGCGACACAGCGAAAACACACGTGCATGTCAATGCAACGCACGCTCGGTGTACTATGGCGGACCATACCACAGCCAGCCGGGTTCCCGGGATGACGTCACATCGGCGTTACCACTTGATGGGCGGGGCTGATCCCCTCCCGCATTAAAAAAAAAATATTTTCAAATGCTTACGCGAAATAAAAAAATACAAACAACACACAGTTGTGTTTCAACAACTATATTTCATCGATATACACAATAAAAATTGCATTGCAGCCACCCTTTAAGCAAAAGAGATGCGACGTCTGAAATACATGTAAACATCCTAAAAATGATTAGGATCTAATTCCTTAAAAACTGACGACGATAACGGAAGCGTTTCAGACAACTGAAATGCACACGGCAAACGGGTGACAAAATTGTGATTCGAGCAATTTACAGTAACCACATGTGATATCTAAACTTCACCCGAATATGTAATTTTGAGTTTTGGGTGACAAACACATCCTAAAAATTTACCGAAAAATAATGACTAAATGAACCCTCCACCGTGAAGCATTTTTTTACGCCACCGCTCCTGCAGGCTTATAACCACTTCACTCCTGTTATTACAACATCCAAATGACCCGGCTCGATCGATCTCTTTACTAGGTCACCGGATATTTTCATCATGGATTTTACTTTTTATTATTTAATCAAGGTTGAGGGTATGTTTGGTGCTCCGACGGACACAAAATCAATGACCAGGAGTTGGGGTAAACAGTTACAGTAATTATCTACCTTAATTAAATAGCATTGTGCCTAATGTGTAATAAGGTTATAAGGGTACAGCGTTATGAAAATGCTCTCAGCTAGATGGCCTTGGTGTTTTTGTATAAATTAGTCACTGAGGGATTCGCGGTACTAGATCAAAGATGGCAACCAATGAAGAAATCAAGGTAACGATGCCTGTCAGGCCCGTTTCCTGCCCCGAGACTGGGGGGGGGGGGGGGGGGGGGGGTATTGTCAAACCCCAAAATGGAATTTTTGGCATATGCGCAACACTGTGAACACATGCATGCGGACGTGCCGTGGCCTATAGTGGTTTGGAGCATTGAATTCGTGGTCTGCGGGTAATTCTGCAAGTTGTGGGTTCGAGCCCAGTCCTGGGCTACAGCACTTCTACGCTTAATATGGGTAGAGGCATTATTAATGTCTTGCAGTGGACTAGTTACCCATCCCGACCCTATTCATACTGTAAAGAGATCAGATTATCTTGTCTTGTTTCAGTGCGATGAGCTGGTTCTTCCACACTTTCCTATGTAGCCCACACCTCGAGTGGCCTTTGGCCCTTGTGATGGGCGATTTGCATAACAAAAGGCATACATACATACGTACCACGAAGTGCTTAAGCGTCGTACAAGTTGCATTTACCTTACTAAAGTTGAACATTCAGTGATACATGTACTCGGGCTAGCCCGAGTTACAGTGACTTACCGATTTGGTGTTTTTTTCGGAGCGGATCTTCCTCCGAACCCCCCCCCCCCCCCCCCGAGCCTATGGACTCTTTCCGATTCTTGTTTCGTTAGTAAGTCATACAATTTTCAGCGATCATGTTATTCACCCGTGTTATCTATCTGTTCGTATCAATGACGGTGATTGACTTCCTTGGATCGGATAATAATTAATGTGTTCTTTGCATGAACCAATTCTTGCAATATACACAAGAGACTTTGATGGATGGCCGCTATGCTAATGAACTATACCAGTTGGAATTTACCAACTTTCCTGTCGGGGCTCCATCCCGCTTGATCATAATGGTTTCCTATACTTACATGGATTACCCTTCCCTCTAAACTGAACATTATCATCATCACCTAATTCTCTATTTCCACGTCTTTCTTTCGCAAATGATCCCCGACACAACCCACTAACCCATGCACCCAGTATTTTGGTATACCGCTTATCTAAACAGATGGCCATGCAGATTAGACTAGTCTGAACTGGATTGATCCGGATCGGACCGAGTACTTACCATTATACCTGTAATAACCGAAACTCCCCGCCCACAGTAAGTATTTGGTACCATGTCCCCGTAGCCAATAGATAGGAATGTAATAGAGACGATCCACATCGCGTTAAGAATCTCGCCGTTATCGTGGTCGTGATATCTGTGGTTGCAAAAATAGGAGGGAAAGGAAAGAACGGAAAAGGTTAACCCAATTCTGTCATTCAAGAAATACCAAACATGGCCGCCGGCTTGTGGGCGATTGGTAAAGACTTGTCCCCATGACCTTGTGAAAAGGTTTCGCTGCATCTACAGCGCTCACCCTCCATGTAAGAATAACCTCATCGATTTTAATCGAGAGCTTGGACAGAAAACCAGACATCTGGAGAGAGGAACGGAAACGCAACACAGAAGCTACAATGCATTCTCCAATTTCACTTGAATTATTCTTGGCACAATGTGTTCTTGTTTCGATAATCTCCAATTTCACTTGGCTTGTTTCGTACTACAAGGTGCTAGAAATCCGATAAAACACGTCTACTTTTAGCTGTCATTTTGCATCGGTAACTTTCTTTTTGAAAATTACTCATATCTTTGCATGCATATCATATTTAGGGTAAAAAATTGGCATAATTTCAGATAATCGATTTTCAACCAAGATTGGTTATATTTCATAAAGAGTATAGCCACATTATGCTCTGACATCTTACAAAAAAAACGCAACAATAAAAATTAAACATTAATAACGTCTTATAATCAGTTCAAACATTAACGTCTTATAATAATTTTCAGCACACCTAAAAGTTTAGTGATTATGATGGGTTGCAAACAAGCAATGGGCAGCATTACCAGGCCGTACATTTTACACGAACCATTTGTGACACATCACAATATAAAGCAATATAAGTAAAATTAAAGATGGAGAATGGCGGGTCTCAAGTATCCGGCGCCACTGATGTTAGATATTGTATTTGACAATTCGGTACGAAAGAATATATCAAATAAAAAACAAATTCAAAGTGAACAAAGAAACTGGCAGGAGCGGGATTCGAACCTGCGACCTCCGAGTTACCGTACCGGCGCTCTACCAACTGAGCTATCTTGCCCTATGTTGGCGGTCTCCCAAATTGTCAGTTTCTTTGTTCGGGTGGGCGCTAGTCAGAAGTCATAAACCCAGAATGGGTGTGTTAAGTATTAAAGAAACACATTATACTAAACATTGTTAAATAAATTCAGCTGTAAATTATATACAGTAATCTATAAAGGGCAGTTCTGCGAATCGTTCTGATAATACTAATCAATTAATTATTCCACGAGGTGACGAACAAAGAACACCCTTGGATTCAATTACACGTTTTTCATTGTGTTAATGGTTTTGAGATTCCGAGATTTCATCAGCAATGCACTGGGAAAAAGATGCGGTGAATTTACCCAGGGTTTCTCAATGGCTGGACCGGTGTAGCGTGAATTTCTGTCACAATGAAATGCGGGTTGATTGGCGAGGTGTGGCTAATGAATATACCACATCATTGATTATTGATACTGTGGTCAGATCTCAGAAAGTGGTTGATTCGTTTTCATCCTGCAGTTTTATCGTGAGGCTATTTCATAGTGTGAATTGTAAACAACGAACTAAATTAACAAGATGATTTGTTTGAAGAAATATGAAATTTGCAACATATTATTTACAAAATTTTATAAAAAGACCAGAAAAAAACAGAAAAAAATGGGGGGAAATATCAACTTTGGGAAAAAAAGACGAACTCGATTGCTTTTGTGTCTTCTCAGCATGTTGCAGATTTGGTCTGGGCGCAGTATGCTGGACGACCCTCACCCTTGTCAAGAGATCATGTTCTTTGGCAAGACACTTTACTACAATTGCCTGTGCACCTGGGCGTATATATGAAAAATAAATACGATTTGAAGATTTGCATGGTGGGTACGATAAGAGAAAGACTGAGATTGCGGGTAATACCATGTGAAATAAATCTCTTCTAGGAAGATGTGTGGTTCTGAAAAGAACCGGGGTGAGTGTGTAACTCCACGTTTCGGACAGTGTGCTCTGTCCGTCCTCAGGAGTGTGAGGGTAGAGAACAGGTTGAGCTAATCTCGAACTGGTGGCCAGACGACCAAGGGAGTTAACCGGGGAGCACTTCGAAACGTTTTTACAAAAGCACTATATAAGCACCACACATATTTCACATCTGCCCACTTCCGGGTTGAAAGCGAGGATCTCAGTGCTGAACAAACACAGTGCTATTCAGTTAG
Source organism: Hippasteria phrygiana (assembly GCA_037893225.1). NCBI lineage: Eukaryota > Metazoa > Echinodermata > Asteroidea > Valvatida > Goniasteridae > Hippasteria > Hippasteria phrygiana. Next base: position 1,310,506 of record JAZGUH010000502.1, read on the forward strand.
TTCATTCTACATTTCAAACCCGGAAGTGCGAAGATCGGTTCTATTTTGTCTGTCATTAATATATACAATTAAAAACTACTGATTAAGCCACCAGATTACTACATTTCAAACGAGACAATGTAAAACTGACTAAAGCGCCGGTCACACTGGCCAAGATGACGACGACGATAACGAAAACGGTGGAATTGTCGCGCGTGTAATACGCGAGCGTTCCATTCACTAATAGAGAGCGTTTAATCGCATCGTTTTCGTCATCGTTATCGTGGCCAGTGTGACCGGCCCTAAACACAGGACCTCTATTCAACAAAAGAGCCGATCGCGGATGCTGCATGCTGGGAGCCCCTTGCTATTACAGTATACCGCGACGAGTTTGATCTTGAGCTCGATGCGATCACGAAACACGACCGCGGACGAATTCGTCGAAACGACCGCTGCGTGTGTCCGCAGGTGAGCCGCCCACTCGATACCTCGTATCGCGCACGCCGCCATTTCACGGCCCTTTTGTCTGACCCACATTTCAGGCTTCCAGTATCGTCCCACAATTGTCGTTTTAAGTGGGGCTTGAGAATCCACCCCTGCGGGAAGGAATATTCCCCATGTTTATCTGAGCTACGTGTCCCTGGGACTGCGTGTGCATGCAACAGTTCCAGTTGGTTCTGTGTATCTATAAAATTGATCTCCTTCAAGAACAATATCGCAGGGATAAGAACATAACACGGAGGAGCTCCTAAAATTCTGGGTCTGAGAGAGAAACTGAATTTCAGGTAAAACATTCCCCATTTTTAAAGGTATGGAATAGCTTTGGTAATGATAAAGAAAAACTGGTTTGTTTCAATCTAAAAGCTTACTGTTTATCATTTCGTTCAAATTGTATCTGAAGACCTCAAAACACGCCGTGTATCACACCTTTTAACTGCCGTTCCATCTGTCTTATCGATATCAAAACTGGGGACTGCAGTAAAGAGTAAATTAAGGTAATCGCATCTCAACCAAGAAATTAATGCTTTATTGTCACATGGTGCTCTTTATAGCTTAAAAAATGCCAATATCAAAATTGAAAGTAAAACGAATATTAATATGTGCTACATATTTGCCAATACCTACTTCTTAAATAGTAAATCGCCACACAAAGGTTTTTGGCGATAAAATAAATAATATATTATTATAATTGCTTTATTATACAATACCAAAATTAAAAAGGACATAAAAAACATGTCATAATATCTGAAGTAGAAGTCTTGAACTGATTCTTGAAATAATTTGTTTAAAATCATATTTTTTTACCCGGATCTAAAGTTACCAAAACTTTCATGGATTTTTGTACTTCCTATACGTGGGCACTATAAACCTATTATTAACCCCACGCGAGCAGATGAAAAGAATCGTTCATTACCACATAATCATCTCCCACATGGTGACAAATATTTACTTTGCAGAAAATATGCAGAAACACTTTATCGAGTTTCCCCTGAAAAGGTATATAACCCACACCGCGTACTCCATTATAAGTCTCGGCCTGTCGATAAAGTCTGACAATTTTTTAATGCATTATGCAAGCCATATGGATTCTTAGATTGTCGATATGGATCGGTGATAATAAAAATTCAAATCTATTCGCCTCACGCTTGTTTCTTTCTTTCTTTTCTAACCCGGTTCGTTGTCGATCGCAGGCAAAGAGCTGGACACCCAGGGAAAAGTGTAAATTAATGAAGTTACATTATCCAGATCTGGGATTTTTCGATCGATCGAGTTGAAACGTTATCCTTTTGGCGTTACGTGACACCGTTCTTGATGGGGGAACCGGTTTCTTATCCACTATGCGTACAAGCCGCTGCTGCACCACACGGATTTTGTTCACAACACTAATCTTGTTCTCAAGGGTGTCAGCCAGTGCCGTAATTAGGCTGACACACCTGGGGGTGCTAAAAGTAAAGGAACTCCTGCTTGTATAATTTGTGTTCATTTAAGGATTTCAAATGGGGGATGGGGGAACCGGGGGGGGGGGGGGGGGTACGGACGTCAGCTGGGGGAGAAGTAATGCCCTGTAGTTTCGCCACTGGTGTCAGCAGACCAGTTTGAATGGGTCTTCACAGAAATTGCCAATAAGGTGAGAAAAAAATAAACAAAACAAAAATTCCACAAAAAGTTCTCCGAACAATTTTCAGGGAGCAGGAGTCATTTGACGTTAAGGGCACCATTTCATTTGCCAGATTTGGTACTATTATACAACATTGGCCCAATCCACAGAGTTGCTTAACGATAAGTAGGGAAGCTGTACTGACTATAGCAGAACAAATGTTGCTTAGCTTATAAGCGATATTTCACGGTAAAGTCGTGCTAACTCCGGCGCGCGCAGGGATATTTTTTACCGTTGCATAGGCAAACTGTGCTTCTGAAGTCGGCGAGCCTTTACCTGCGTTTAACGCTTAAGGCCTATTTACACACGCGCGCGGTAACGGAATTCCGCGCGGTTAAAAATATAGAACACATGGTTTTCTATGGGGTTGTTTACATTAAGAGCGGACAAACCGCGCGGTATAGCGATAAACCGCTGCGTTTAGAAACCAGAGCGATTTTCCAAATATACCGCGCTGAGACTGCGCGTTCTGACCAATCAGCGTTCTCGTTGGATATGACGTCACGATCAGCTGGCACGTCTCTAAAACAAAGATGGCGTCGTACGGGAGTAGCAGCACTGAGATTTTGATCCTGGAAGTAGAGAAGTATCCTCAATTGTATGACACATCACTAGAAGCCTACAAAGATGCAGTCAAAAAGCAAGACATTTGGGAGTGTATATAGGAGCGAGAGTGGACATGCATGATTTTGGGTTGAACTAGTGCCAAGATTTCTGCAAACTGACCACGCGACATTCTGAAGTACCCAAAATAAACGATCTTCATGACTATCTAACTCTCGTACTAATCTGTGGTATTCCCCAAGCTCTGTTCTTTTCTGAAGAGTTTCATGAACCCAAATTCTTCGTTTTTTATTTCGCTTGAGACGCAATCTTCTCGCCAAGATCAGAAGTAACAGAGCTTCCTCGTGCCTTCGATTCTTTTTGCGGGGCGCCATTGTTTTTGTGGAATGTCGATGCATTAACATAAATACCGAACGGGTTTCCGCTCGTGTGTAAATGTAAAATATCGCGCGGTATACCGCTTTCCGTTACCGCTTTCCGTTACCGCGCGCGTGTGTAAATAGGCCTTTACGGTCTTTATGAAATAGAAGGCGTTCTGTTAGCAAAAAGCCGTGCGCTTACCAACCATATGAAATTGGGCCCTGCACTCGGGACTTATTTTTTTAATTTGTTTTATTGTTTTATCTTCAGTATTCACTGTGCGGGACCTTGACACTGGCGGCAAAGGGAAAGCGCAACCTGGAATTGTCTATTAGAGGGTACACCCTGAAGTGGATGGACGATGCCTTGGTACAACATTCACTATTTGCCGACAGCAAGATACTTTTTCCCCATACTCCCCTATATAGCGAGGCCTTGATTGTCCTTTAGATTGCTTTTTTAGTATCGAAACATGTCATGCTTCACTAATATTTCATCGCAATGCTGACTTTATAATAGATATCCGTCAAAAATCTGAGGTTGCAACACATTTTTTTCCGACAAAGCGAAGTTCACATTTAAGGCAGTAGGATGGAAGTCACGATTTCCAAAAACTATACATATTTAATCCGGCAAGAAATATGCACAAGAAAAATCCTATGGCACTGATGAAGCACTGGCATCCTCACTGCCTGTGAATATATCTACACTCGCGCATAAATGACAGAACGTCTTCCCGCCAAAATTAATTAGGGGAACCGCCGTTTTTGACTACGTCTGCCTCGAAGGCACGGTGTAGTACACAAGGGCTGGTTTGTAAACTAATTTTGGTTGAATGGTACTAACAAGAAGCGGCGTGTGCTCGCCTAGCCTGGGCACGGACGGCGAGTTGGAAATTTACCCGTCGCATGTAAGACGTAGAGTTGCGGTCGAAAGTTAACTTACACTTTTCGAAATTGTTCACAAAGCTAGTTTTTTTCTTGCATTTTTTCGACTGTAAATTTTCAGTATATCGGAAGTTTCAGAAAGGCCTTCCTTGTGCATGCATTATCATTCTGATTTGGTTCACAGCCTTGGGATGAATTGGCATTTGCGTGCTAAACTGCGGTGTATGTGAACATATACTATTTGCACCCTTACGAAAATCTCCCATGTTATTACCACGGGGAATTTTTGCCATGGGAATGGCATGGTGAATTGGCCACCATGTAGCATGGGATCTTTCCCATGAATGATTACAAAATCCCATGTCATTTCCTAAAGAATTCCAAATTTTCCCTTGGAACTTTCCCAAGGGGATTGTCCCATGCACCCCACGGGGATTGTCCTATGCACTTCATGGGGATTGTCCCATGCACCCCATGGGAATTACCCACTGCACCCCATGGGGATTGTCCAATGCACCCCATTGCATTGCCCCATGCACTCCATGGGGATTGTCCAATGCACTCCATGAGAATTGTCCCATGCAGACTTCTCAATGCACACTTTTTGTGGTTGTTCAACAGAAACCTTTGGGAGGACGTTCAAATCACAAAATCCCCATGGTGTTCCCATGGTGTCTATAAAATCCCCATGGTGTTCCTATGGTGTCCATAAAATCCCCATGGTGTTCCCATGGTCGCCATGGTGTTCCCATGGGTTTCCCATGATCAGCATAAAATCTCCCATGGGGATGACTTTAACTTACATTGTGTTATTGATGGGACCCCATGGGAACTCCATGAGAACCCCATGGGATCCCCATGGGACATTTTTGTAATGGCAGGTTAAATCCGGTTGTTTTTTAAAGTAATAGTGGACAGAAATGAGAAGCAAATAATCTTGATTTGGGCGGTCGGTCCCATATGCTGTTGACCTGACTCAAAGACTGGTTGGCTTAAATCCTCAAGTACATATTCTAATCCTTTCAAGGAGAGCAGACGTTTTGAACAAATGTGCTGGTGCAGCCGAACTATTGTATATCACTACTTTTCCGACAGAAAATTTGGAGATGGTGTAAAGCCGATTGAACGCGTTCATTTTCAACTGTCGTTTTGGAAAGTTGCTAATGGTTATACATGCATGTTGGAATTTGGGGACAACTGTAGGGTTATTAAATTTTATATAGATTTTAAATGTTTCTGAAAAGTAGCCTGGTTGTGGTCTTTCATCTGTAAAAAAGGGCAAAGGGTTGTCAATTGACAGTTACACAAAATGAACGTATTGTTATGTTGCCAATTACGATGAAGTGACTCCATTTCCATGCAGCTTTCGTAATGACGAAAAATGATTATTTCAATCTGAAAAGTTATGTTCGTAAATATGGCATGCACCAGTACCAATCCTCCCGAAAAAATATTTCCGCCTGAAATGCTGTCATCTTGGAGAAAACTGTGTCTGAAGATTTCAAATTTTAACAATCGAGATAAAAAAACGTGCACAAAACGACTGTTCAAACTGAACGGTTTTCACTTTTTTTTCTCGTGACTTGGGTGCTGGGTTGAGCCTAAAGTCAAATTCGTTTTTTGTGTAATTGTATAACTTATCTGAATATTTGGATATCGCAAAATGACGACCAAAGAAAGCATTCCACGGAGACTGGGTCCAGTTTCGATCGAGATTATCTCGTGCTGAAATCAATGAGCAGAACTGACATTTCGGTGGGTGAGGCAGGACAACCCGACCTCCGCTTACCCGTCCAATTTTAACCGACCCGACCAGCTGCGGCCCCAAGTAATAGGGTCTACCCTCCAAAGCCGTCTGCCGATGAGTAACATTACGACTTAACCTGATTACGGCCGCGTCATCCCTGCCCGGAGATCTGGGGCAGGTTCCCCAACAAATTATGCAATCCCGCCAAATCCCACTAGTTGATACAATTCCATCTCATTGGCAAAATGTAGCAGCATTACGCGCCATTCGCTCTCCTATTTCTCACAATCTCGCATTCGGAGCGCGGATCGTGAACTGTATTTATAACAGAGAAAGGAGGTTTGGGAAAAACGCGGGAGAAATGAATAAAAGATCCGGAAGGGGAACGGGACTCCGTTTTAAAAGTGACCTGAGTGGAGCCCGGCTTACCTGTTGTCACAATATGAATTCATTGGCACAAACAAAGGAGCTCCATTATACGGAGCGTGTGTGGATGAAATCCGATCAATTTGGGTCATGTTGTTCAGTTCTTGTTAACGTGAGGGTATCCCAGAACAAAGTATTAAGGATTGTTCAGAGTTAAACAACCTTTGCTTAGAATCGCTCATTGAAAAAGAAATGGACAACGCGTAGGCCTATATGCAGCAAGAACTTCTGATGGTACCGGTAATTACATTTCGTTCGTGCGCGTTGAACGATCCAGTTCTTACGCATCGCATATCGCATATCGCATATCGCATCATCGCATCATCGCATCATCGGGAATCAGGTTGGCGCAGTGGTTACTATCCCCGCCTTTCACCGCTGTGGCCCGGGTTCAATTCCTGCCCTGGTCCACATGAGGATTGGGTTTTCAGTCCTACCTGATTCCGTGGGTTTTCCCCAGAATATTCTTCTGAGGTTTTCCTCCCACCTCTAAAACTGTAACTTCTCTCTACAGGTTTCTTCAGGCTTCCGAGCTACAGTGCCTAGGGCGCTTTTGAGGAATCCTTGGTTTCATTACCAGAAAGAATTAATAATAATTAATAAAAATAATCGAAGTACTAGGTCACGTACTTCTACGGCATCATGCACAAAGCTGGTCGAATCGATTAGCACAAAACGCACGCATGCGTAATGACACCAAGTTCTATATAGAACCAAACAAAATTGATCTTGCATCTAAGTTCTTAGCGCTATATAGGGCCTATAGAATTACATGCAGGAGACACTAATCATGACCTTGTAACTTCGTCCGGGAATAACGTTTAAGAGACAGTTTGTGAGAATATCTTATTGAAAACATCTTTAAGTGGGGGAGGTGGGTTTGTTTTTGCATTCAATAGGGGACCTTTAACAACAGAGGACAATGGGGTCCCCGGTTGAGAAAGGTGTACAAAACCAATAAGGGTCCTTGCCACCAAAGTTGAAGTATGAACAATAGGAGGACAATTAAAGATGTTTACACACAAAGTTAGTCTCACCAACGGTGGAAGTTACCCCACCTGTGTGTTTAGGTCTGAAAATTTGAATAATTTCTTTGGTATCTATGAAGATTGATCCTCTATTTAGATCTGGAACCAGGAAAACCGTAAGGGTGGTAGGGATGGCAACCTAAAATATGGCCAAACCCACCACCTCTGTCATAGCCGTTTACCTAGAGTGGCTTTTAGCCTTGTATTTGGCGACTTCCATAAAAAAAACTCTTATGAGTATATATTGCGGTTAAGACTTTCTTCCAAACGACAGCAAAACAAACTGATCGAAACGTTGACCTACACTTTGTAATTCACGACAGTACACAAAATGTGGTGTAAGATTAACACCGTGGGGTGTAAGATTAACACCGTGGGGTGTAAGATTAACACCGTGCGGTATATACATGGAAAGAATGGTTCAATATTTGGACCGCATTGAGTTAACTTTACACCACAGGTTTTGCAGCATAGCTATTGGTGTTATACCTAAACATATAGCGCTCGGGGTAACGTATACAATGTACAAAAGCGAAAAGGTACAAAGACTATATGAGTTACAGAATAATATTAAATAGTTTGAGATACAAAAAAAAAAAAATTGTATTTTGAATCAGTTTATGTTATCCTTTCTCTCCCCTCAATAATCCAATTACTGATAATATAAAATTAAAAAGGTTGAGACAATAATTCCTTGATTTCGTCCCCTTACGGCAACAATGACACACAAGGTACAACATCGGTAAACAAACACTCTCCAGCAAAATAACAAAAGCACAACAAACAGACAAACAAACAAATAAATAAAATTAAACTGATAAGGGGTTCTCATCTGCGTCTAGTCTGGGAGTGTGTATCAATTCAATTTGTTTCTTGCAAGATGCCTGCAGGGAAACTTTGTTCCGAATCAATTCCGTTTAAAAGCAATTTCAAAACAAGATTATTTTCCAGACGCAAGGTCGTTCGCAAGTCGTTGCCAGCTGCGAAACTACACTCCCCACTGTATATCTTTTGTTCTGTTTGATTTTGTTTCCTTATATAAATCTCCATCCACTCCAATCCAACTTGTCCTCTTTTCTTTAATTATCCTGTTGTTCCTGATTCTGAAATATTGAAACTCTCTTACACAAATCAAGCGGTCAATATCGGCGGAATTTCCCTCGGGACGCGGGGAGGGAAATGCACCTATTATTCGTTACGGATGGACACGGGGCCAAACCAATTTGATTTTAAATAGACTAAAATTGCAATTCGGACAACCCGCCCAGAACAATGGAAAGCGCGGGAAACCGGAATACTCATGCTATACACTTAGCCAGCAGTGAAAAAGACAGACGATGTGCTTGATTTTTCTGCACAATGCAGAAGGGAAAACAGAATCTCATAAGGAATAACTTTGCATCTCTTCTGGAGGTTACCGTACGCTCCAGAACACATACCGCACAAATGGCGTGACATAGAGGGCAGTCTTTGTTCTGCCGTGACGTAGTAGGTTAGACACTCAACTGGTTCCCAGTCCCTGCATTATCGTTCTGCCATAAATGGACCGGTAGCAGGCAATGCTATACTACTCAAAACAATTTAAAGGATCATAAATTTGCCTTCAAAATTTCAGCCAGGCGTGTACCTCATTGCTTTTACATACTGTGCACTACAGCGCAAGTTCATGCTTTTAGTTGAGCCCCATAGAAAGTGAGATGACGCAATTGTTTAGTTATGTGTTTCAGAGTACAGTTGACTGGAGAGGTAAAAAACACTAATAAGTTCGATCCTTTAATTTTTTGGCGGAGTGCATGTAGCATATAGACAAGAAGGAATGTTTTCCTGGAATACAACGAATATTGATATACCAAAAATGCACTGCGATGTTTCCAAACGCTTCAAGGAATCCTTCCGCTACACCTCTTCCCATTCGCGAAAAAAGAAAATGACTCCATGATTCAAACCCGCTGATAAGAATGCAGACAGCATCCAATTCTTAATAAATGAGAAGTTATTACAGCGCTTGCGCGAGCGTGGTACAAACAAAAGCGCCATATCCGTACCAGCCACGGGCCCCTGTTGGGAGTATTCGAAACCCCGTTCTAGTGTTGAATGAACACGCGAACAGAGTTTCGAATGACGAGAACCAACACGCGAATGGCGTTCACGAAAATGATTTTCACTCCCCACTTATTGGGGAGTACATAAAGAACGTCAACTAACAAAGATGGTGGACTTAGGCCCTTCCACTGCAGAACTTGCGTACATTTTTTGTGAAATTGAAAGCACTCATTCACTCCAAGAACAGTATAAATGAGTTGGATTGTCTTTGCCAATTGTTACTGCTGTTTCGCGATTTCAATTATTTTTGTAAGATCGTGAATTTTCCTTTCTTTTCATTCGGAGTCTTAATACGGCGGCTGGCATCTTGAATTTTCGCCCAGATGCACTCTACACGGCACTTTGGCGTTCGTAATCGGCAACCCGAGAACACTGTACTCGAGCCACTCGAGTACGGGGTTTCGAATACGCCCTATCTGTCTAGGGGCGAGAACCAGTCAAGAGGCTTTCTGCTTTTATTGTAGACAACAAACCACATGCCTCCAGTGAGTGCGCCTAGTGCCCGGTCTCTTTAAAGGTATGGTGTACCATTGGTACCGCTGATGACAACACAGTTGCAGTGCTCACATTTGTGTGATTTAACCAATGTAATACCAAACCTGTGTAAGTCTGAGTTCCGTCCGAATCATAAGAAAATACTAGGGCTGTTCATTTTGTTATAATATAGAGTTCGATTATTCGAAACTGGGCTTGACCGAATATTCGAATATCCAATACTCGGCTACAACTGCAACTACGCCGGTGTTTTACGTGCGGCGATCGCTATTATGGACCGCCGGATCGACATTTGTTTGTGCATGGGCCTATTGTATCAAGATCATTACGGGTACATAACATTCCGATAACAAGAAACCAAACTCCAGCCTGCGTTTTTGCAGTTTTTATTTTATATAAGCGTCAAGGGTTTTACGGACGGGAACAATAGGCCTAAATGTGAAGATTGAACAATAAACCTCCGTCTGACCAAAAAGTTACCGCTGACAAAAAGACGGCATTTGACATTACTAAGCGCTGTAACTTTTCTATTATATATATATTTTTTCTACTATTCGAACTGACAAAAAGGTACTCTAATATTCGGTTGACGATCGAATAGTCGAATATTCGGTATATTGGTACAGCCCTAGAAAATAGTGAAAAACCGTTCTGTTTTGACAGTGACTTTGTGTACGTTCATCTGTGCTTAATTCTTTAGATGCAATTTCTTCGAAGATGACAGCAGTTCAAACGGAAATATCGTCACAGTTTTCACAAACAGACGAATTTTGCCTCTCCGCACTAAAGTAAGGTTACAAGAAAATCAGGTTTTAGGCTGCTCACTTTTTAAATTGAAGATATTACCTGCACTTATACCACATGTTGATTCAGTGTTGACACTTGTTTATGTTAAAGTTCAGTTCTCGGATTGATAATGCTACCATCTTTATAACCATGACTTCTGACTAGCGCCCACCCGAACAAAGATACTGACAATTTGGGAGACAGCCAACATAGGGCAAGATAGCTCAGTTGGTAGAGCGCCGGTACGGTAACCCGGAGGTCGCAGGTTCGAATCCCGCTCCTGCCAGTTTCTTTGTTCACTTTGAAAATGTATTCAAATTTACCTATTCAGTTTCCCTTGTGGATTGTTTGACGAATTATAAGTTAAAAAGTCGTATCCTCATTGAGTGATCCCCACAATGTCGCTTCCCAGGTTGTATCGTAAAATTGGGTGTGATCCCTGGCTATACGGCATTCTGGGTTTATGACTTCTGACTAGCGCCCACCCGAACAAAGATACTGACAATTTGGGAGACCGCCAACATAGAGCAAGATATAGCTCAGTTGGTAGAGCGCCGGTACGGTAACCCGGAGGTCGCAGGTTCGAATCCCGCTCCTGCCAGTTTCTTTGTTCACTTTGAAAATGTCTCTATATTTCAGATTAAAACTATTTGTTTGTCATTACCAAAGCTGTGCCATACCTTTAAGACAGTGTACATAAATGTAAGGGTAAAGTAAATTAGACCAGACAGGGACAGGCAGCTGTTCGCATCTGCTGCGTACACAGACACCCCCTAGGTTTGGTAGGTCATAGAGCCCACCCTCTTAACTTGCTTCTTCTCGCTCTATACGAACTGGAGAGGTGTATTCGGTAAATTGAAACGAAATCGGCTGGAAGTGAACTAGCTCATTTTGAGTATGTTTTTAAATTTTCGCACGGAATGATTGAGAAGGTATTGGCTCATGATAAGGCCGGGGGTATATGTGGCTTTCTCCTTTGAACTGGCAAAGACTGAAGTGTTGACAGGCGAGCTTCGGTCCATAAGGGTTTCTATCGCCGTGTTGACATGTCGACGCATGACTCTGGTAAAATAACTTTGCCCTCTGAACTTGCAAGCTGAATATGACCCGGTTATTTGCAATGGTCATGTATTCGAAACTTTGGTATCTGTCCTCGCTCAAACAATATTGCGTCGCAAGATACCAAATGAATACAACAAGTGGACCGTGAACAAAAAAATTCAAATGAGGACCATGCGCTACCTAACTTGACCTTTTAGAGGTAAGGCAACGCACTATTGGCTTGCTAGCTACTTCAATTGCTCATTAATACTCTAGAACTGATTTAAATATTTCATCATAGTGGGACCCAAATACATACTCCGTCCGTGCGAATGAAGACCTTACCACGGTGACGTCACACTCCCATCTCCCCCGAACGTTGATATGATACCGTTGTAAGATCAGATTAATATTGATGGCAGTATCAAGTTGAAACAGCCGCAGGATCGGCCGGGAAACACCGCGGATAATAGCCGGTCCAATTTCCCATGGGGCCGTGAGCAGCGTGGCGTATTTGGCTTCATCCATTTTTAACCAGCCCTGCCCCGGTTTTGTTCCATCGAAGCGTAACCGGTTGGTAATGGCGTGATCATGCGGGCCTGCCGCGCACGGGGCAGACAACACTGGTAACACTTTGGTTCCTTCCCCAGAGGAATCTCGGAACGGCTGTCTGCATCTTGGCAGAGCGCTCCAATCTATCAAAACGCATTTTCCACGCGTTCTCATTTCAAGGTCCGAGTGAAGGACACATTTGGTAAAACCATGGAGTGGGAAACCGGGCTTAAGGTGTAGCTTAAAAGAAGATGAATTTTGTCTCTGGAGGTCGCCCATAAAGTCGGGTTTACCCTGCGCCTGAACGCGATACCTGGACGTAGGCAAGAGGCTCTGAACAAATTTCACTTCAAAAATATTTCTGTACCTGTAAATTTTGATTTAAAATAAATGCAAATAATTGTGCTATTTATCCATCATTTTCAGTTACGTTAGGTTTTATGTATACGGTACCTTTTTGACCATGGGGGAGATTCCATTGAACTTTTACATGTAAATCCACTGACATTTTTCAACGCATGTTGTGGCTGCCTCTTGAGGGCGCCACACCCCCATCTGAAATCATGGCGGCGTTCGTGGGCACGCCGTATACGAATTATTGTGATCAATTATGCAACATGGCGGGGCCAGACGTACCTTTCGCACACGTGGAGTATCCAACTCGCTATAATCCATAACGTGACAGTGAAGACCAAGAGCACTGTTCCGGGACATATTGTCATGAGAGTCTTCAGCACGAACCTCGTGTTGAAGTTGATTCTGTTCAGGGCGCCTATGCTCCGCGAGGAGGCGTCCGTAAAGAGTTTGCTGTGCAACAGCATGACCCGGCAAATCAGGTAGAGTCTGAGGAACATGGGGATGGACAGGAGGATGTCCACGTCGGCTCTGGCCAACCTGGGGTCGTGGGTGTACGCAAACTCGGCGGTCCATGCGAAAAAGTAGTTGCCCGGCACCGGGTGGATGACACACACACACAGTTCGCAGGTGATAAGGGAGATCCGCGACCACGTCATTGCGATCCGCCATTCGTCCGCACAGTTGTCTACGAGAAAGAGCTGTGAAAAACAAACCAGAAAGACAAATATTGAGAGAGGCTACTTTAAAAAGAATGGATGAGGGCTGATGGAAGGGCTAATCTACTTCCTTCACTGTAAAGGAAACGCAAAGCGTTGTGGGTAGCTTACCATGACCCTGTTTACGCACACCGCGTGTTGATCGTTCAAAAGCGGAGACAAAGTAGAAACAAACAAAAAATACTTTTCAAAAGCTGCGTTCAAAAGAAATGGAAGAACTATTCGGTCGTACCGAACGCCCAAAGGAGGCCGGTGAGAACTAATCTCTTCCTTTACTGTGAAGGAAACGCAAAGCATCCTGGGTACAATGACCCTGCTGCGCACAAACTATATGAAAAACCATAGAGTTATATTATCAAAACACAGTGTTTGCCCACTTTCAAAATGGCTCCTGTCGAGCCGCGTGACGTCATACTCGCACCCTCTCTCTGGTGAAAACTCAATAAAGATGTAAGCCATCATCAGCGCTGTTGGATAGGACGGCCGGTAGGTACCGGGAAGAAAGAAAAAAAACCGGCCAAGAATGAGACTCCTATAGACTAATCCGGCGACCAAAATTAGAAGCATTTACTGCGGTGGCGAGGCGCTCGCGTGCGTGTTAGACGCACGCGCTCGACGCAGCTTCGACCAACAGGGTGTTTACAACTTGCCAAAATGCGCACGCGACTCAAATTAAAGAACGCGCGCAGCCTGCACGCGAGCGCGGCACCGCTGTAAAAATGGCGTCGGCGAATTCCTGTATACAAGACCTTGCGTTTAGGAATCAGCAAGACCGCTAGCTTTGGGCGCAACAAATTTATCGAGAGAAACTTATGCCGTGTCCAAATCGGGTGACTACAGCTTCGACTACAGCTTCGGCTTTGCCACTAGCATGTTATACAGTGTATAACCGCAGCCGTCGAAAAACAAAGTCGCCGGTATCGGATACGGACTTAGATAACCAAAAGAGCTTCAAAAACGTATTGGCAAAGGGTTTGTATACCAAACAAATGGCGGATGAATGAGAAAGAATGTAACTGACAGAGGTTTCGATCATGACAGAAACCAACATGGCGCTTAAAGTAGAGACGAAAGTTATCAAAAAAATAGGTTGCACTCACGAATCCACATGGCAAACGGTGAACAAACTTTTTAGTACTCAGCCAGGCACCTTCCTGACTAGACACGCGACTTCTGTCCAGTTTATACAAACATTCTCCCACCCTTCGAATTCCCGTTACATTCCCCGTCACTCCGACTATTAAAGACAACAACACCGGTATAAAACGGCCCATTCGCGCCGGTCGGCATAGAAATTCTGCGCGCCGTGTTGATCTTTCATTAGGTTAACGGAAAGGAATAATTGTTGTGAGCTGGAATGTCAACGCAGTGAGATGATTATTAGGGATAATGCGGTAGCAGTATTGTCTTGAACGGCAGATATTCGACGACGAGAATATTAGAACGACGGTTTGCTAGTACTTGGCAACGTGAACAACCAACAGTCTACCATTAGCAAGCCTTAGGCCTTGTACAATATCAGTCCAAACTCCCTGCATTAATTAGTTCCTTATCCTTTTCAACACATCTACCAACAAGTCCCCTTGGAATTAAGCACTTCGCTGCGGTGTTTAATGTAAATATTTCTTAAAGTAGTCAACGGCGTCGGAACAGGGGGGGGGGGGGGCGTTTTCCCCCACTTTTTTTACTTTGGGGAAATGGCCCCCCACTTTTGGCAGTTCCGCATAAAGAAAAACATAAAAAATGGCAGCAACCGGCCGGCACCGGCGCTACCCCCCCCCCCCCCCCCCCCCTCACACACACACATGTGCGTTTTCCTATACTAACCATTCTTTTGTTCCCTTTGTTTGTACTTTAACTTTTTCCGAAAAGCTCCCATAAGGTTTGTACACGAAATTCTCCCGAGGACTCGGCCCAAGTCCTCGGTGTCATTGTTATCCCTAATCCCCCATTGTCCCAAGTCCTCTCTCGTATAGCCTAACCCACTCACACTTTCAAAAGTGTTCCGGTGCCGTTTGAGTACATTTCGCAAGATACGGTCACAAATGTTTTCAGCTTCGTGCCACACCTTGGCACTTTCTGAATGGCGCGATTTACATGTCAACGCTTAGATATATTACACAACTTAGGTTGATTCCTGCTATCCATTCCATGATAATTCACAACTGTGACGTCAGAGACGGGGACCAATATGGCATGGGTGTGTGTGTGTGTGTGTCAAAGGTGCCAATATGGGCGACATGAATTCCCGTGTACATGTCACCAACACCGTATAATCCACTGTGGTCATGTAATAATGTTCAACATGCCTGCCACGGGCATGCAACCCAATATAACATTCACGAAATCATCATAGCTGCATGCGAGCAAGTGTACACGCGTATACAAATTCGCGGGGATCACTCCTGCGTGTATGCGAATTAACGAGGAGCCCAACATTTTCACGATCGCTATAGAGTACCGAAGTCTGACGTCAGTTGCCGCGGCAATGGTTCCAAACACATGCAGTTTAGAATGTATTCTGGTTCCAAACATTGCATTGATTGACGTCATCACTTCGGTACTCTATAGCAGTTACATAATCGCAAGTTATCACAAGTCATCACAAGTCATCACAAGTCATCACAAGTCATCACAAGTCACTTCGCAATTCTGGTCTCAAGCCATGTAACAAGCTATTCAAACACACAATATAACAAAAGCATTCCTTTGTCATTGTTTATCCCATGTAGCTTGTGAGCTGACTTGTGATTGACTTGTGATCTGCCTTTTGTGACTTGTGATCTGCCTTTTGTGACTTGTGATTGACTTGATTACAACTGTTCTTTCGACCGCAACTGTAATTGAACACAAAGGTGGCATTTTAGACCGTTTGAAATTCAGATAATTTAACCATACGATACCTTTGAGGATGCTTGCCAACTCCTTAAACTAATGCTATAAAGCTATGGCCGCGTGGCCATTTGGAAGTTCACTCTGTGGCTACGACTATGCCTTTACGCGCTGCATGCAATGAGAGTGGACATACACTGCAACAGACAAGAGCAAATAGAACTACATTGTTCCGTAACTCTATTGTCTGTCCACTAACTGTGGCTTTATTCATCGAAACACTACAATTCAAATCAGCAGAACACAACTGAGCGTTTTGTTGTGAAAAATCTGTTGACTTTAAAGGGACACATTGCCTTCAAATGTCATGACATTTTGCTGTTTGGAAATGTTCCTTGTCTTTTATAAGAGTTGTTCATGCAAAAAAACACGTATAATGTGTTGTAATTAGTGAGTAGTGATTACAAAACAAACAATTTGCCGCTGAATCCTGACATCTGACCCGCGAAAAATAGACTTATTTCCAGTAGTAAATACCACCGTCTAAATAATGCGCAAAATACACTGTAGGAGTCTTTAGGCTGGCGCCGCAGCCAGTGGCCTTGTGAACCTATCAGATGATCGCCAGGTACAATTCTCTACCTCGCGACACATATCGCCAGTGCTGCGCGCCGTGCCACAGTACATCAAAATGGATCAACAGAACGTACTTCAACCAGATGCGACTGGAAATACGACTGGTAAACACGGTCTGCCATTTTGTGGAGTCAAAAATTTGGTTCTACAAAATGGCGGACCGTTATTTGTCACGAAATTAAACAAAAAACACGCAATTTGAATGGATAGTTATGTGAATCTTTATATTCTACTTTTAAATAAGCTTCCCAACCATATCAATTTCAGTTTTATAGCCCAAATCGCAAAATCCAAAGCAATGTGTCCCTTTAATGGTTTGATGTCAACGCGCGAGATAATGTTATACGCTTCAAAATGTAATTTATTTCTTTTCTTCGTGAGCTTCAAGGTTCTGTAAAATTACATTGACTTGGCAGTACCATTGTACTTCTGTGACAATTTTGTTTGCATTTATCTATTTTTAGATAGAATGGCCCGCAAAAGGCAGATACTCGATTTTGTTTTGCACGCTGTTTTTCGGTCCGCGCATATACATAGTTTGCTTACATGGCGGTTTGGTGGTGGGTGACACGAAACATTTCAGGAAAATTACCAACAGATATTGACGCATTTTATTGATTACAAGAAGCCTACGGTGTTTTCGCAAAGGTGTTGATTCAATATTAATCCGATTAACATGTAAACAATACCAACCAAGCCTGCAGTTAAACATCCCATTAAAAACATTACTAATTTTCGGATCAAGACCTCTTGATCGAAACAACGGCACTTGGGTAAAAAGTGAACAATATATCATGGCCATCTCTCATTTGCCTAACATTTTGGCGTGTAAATGTATTTCCAGCGTGAAAGCCGTCTGCCTTCTCAAAACTTGGTGATTGGAGTTTTCGAAGCTGTGTAAAATGAACTGAAAGAAAAAAAGCATAATTTAGCAAAACTCTGTGTGTTTCTTTTTTAGGACTAGCAGTCTGCTCAATCCACGATGCATTGATATTATGACCAATTGGCTTTTTTTCCCTCAGATAAAATTTCAAAATACATCCGATGTTAATTAAATTTTGTTTCCGCCGAAACGAGGTACATGACCGGGAAGCCTATCCGAAAACAACAGATTCCTGCCTGAATGTCAAGATTTCCCTAAATATAATTTGGCATTCTCTTCAATGACACAAACATCATACAAAACCGGGAAAAAGAAAACATAAGAAATACATAAGAAGAAGCAAGAAGCAAAATTACCGCGTGTTTGATAGAGAAAATTTAATTCTTTACCTGACGAAAAAATTATGACGTGTTCTTCCCGCGCTACAGGGTTAGCGTTGTATCTTCAGTGCTTTGCCAGAGCCGTCGAGTAAACATCTAGGCTTACTCGTGTGGGACTCGAACCCGAGACCTCCTGCTTACTACAGTGCATCTTAACCACTCCAGCATCAATCTTATACTAGGAATGGACCGCCAATTCTTTTTTCATCTTATTCTAATGGAACAGGTAGAAAATAAACTAAACTGAACTGAACTGAGTCCCGTATTTACTATTTTCCCAAACCAAAACCCAAAATGTTCATTAAAAAAATTCCAAAGCTGCTGGCTCGTTCGGCAGCACAGTTGCTAGATACATTTATGATACCCATTTTTACTATTCTGTATTTCCACGGACTAATCTTAAATAACCATGAAGCAAAGTTGTTTTCACTAAAGATCGTTTATCAACCCACACTTAAATAAAATCCCTTTGTATTTTGGAGAGAGACCTCCACTGATTTTACACCTTTGTAGTGGCCTTAACAGATAGCGATGGCAAAGCTGTAGCAGGAAAACATACCCCAAATTCGAAAACGGGGCTGAGTTTGAAGACCTTCAGTATTAAAATTGTTATCCTTAGGATTATATTGCATAGCGTTCTTGGGATAAAGGTGAAAACAGTGACAATGAAAGACTCGAGCAGTTCATATATCGACTGGCATTCGATTTTTATCTTAAACTTTGTTTATGAACTGACTATCCCAAATAGAAAAGACATGACAACACATTCGGGGTATGGGGTCCGTGGTTGCTTCATGAGGAAATTGCTCGACAAGACGACAAATTTAAGCACAGCAAACTGAAGCAATTGCTCCCCCATCTCCCTCCTTTTTAATACTGGACTTGTAGTCCGTACACGAAGCCAATCGAAGCCCTCCTCTCTTGTTGTTAGGTCCCATCGCTTTTAAACCCAATCCACCTCTTGCCAAATCGCGGCTAATCCAAGCACCCTCGAGTTCCGGTTTGGCTCAAGCTTCACTCTCAGACTCTCGGCTTACAGAAGCCTCCATCACCTCCATCAAACTGATGCCTGGGTCGCCAGCTCGGATGCATTCTTGCTGATACCCGTGACGTCATCACGACTCAAAACACGCCACAGCGTCATCTGTGTTAATACATTAAAGTGCGTCTGGAACCCTGTCGAGCCGAATGTAGTCTTTCAATGCATTTCCCATCAAATTTTAACACCATGAATACGCTATACGTTTGTGGTTCACCCTTTCTGGTGAAGCATTCCCCTCTCATTGTCCCATGCTATTAATTGACCCATGCTATTAATTGACCGATCGCCGAAGCCCCGCCCCTTGACGTATTGACCAATCACAGCCGTAGGCACCGCACGTCAGTCACGGACGTCGAACCTTTGTCGGACCATAGTAGCAGCTATGATTGGTCTATTGTTACCCGATGGTCATATGACAGAATGACTTGCCTGTCCTCACATATTTGAAATGGATTTCTTAGACCTAGGCCTAATGCAAAGAAAGACTCAGCCCTTTCTCAGAACGGGTCATGCAGCGATACAAGTGGGTTTTTGTCAAGCTGATACCGCATGTCGCGTTCAAAGCTGACGTACCGGTAGTGGCGGATCGGACTTCATTACCTGACGTTTATTATTCTTCCTGACTATGAAGGCAATTCTGCGCATACTCAGAACTCCTTGAAAGTGCTGCCACCATGAGGCCAAAATCTGCCAGTCCTACAGACCTACACATATAAAGAAAATTTATTTTAGCCAAATTGGAATTAGGTTACCAATACGACAATACAACGCATGCGCAGAATGATAAACACGGCTAGGTTTTGTGCACATGCATGGGAACTGGTAACCATTTGAGACAAATTGCGTGGAAAAAAAGCGAAAGTTCCAATTCGAGTACCAGTTCCCATTTGACTTGTGCACAAAATCAATCCATGTGTAATTATTCAAACGTGGCCTACTGCACATGCGCTGTAGAGCGAATTCCGTTTTCGCCTTTGGGTACATGTATGTTGCCGAGTCTTGGTTATGTTGTAAAATCTTTGTTGAGGCCTTTTTGGGGGGTGTGTCTAAATCCAATTACAATGAAAGTACACATTGTCTACTAATGCTTATCCCACATGAACAAAGAAATGCACTCAGATGTGACGTCAGATACAGGGCCCCACATTCCTTCCAAACTGCGTTTGCCTCTTTTGATGACCTATTTAACATCAAACCCAACGGGGATGACAATGTTTGAGTTCTAATGGCTTTATGCACGCAAACCCCTCGCAATGGGGTTCATCCAAAGGTTTAATCCCCGTTTTCCCGCCATGTTGTCTGTGCATGAAGATTTATTGTTTCAAGAAATGGGGCCCATTACGGCCTGTGATGCATTTTGATCAAATCCAGATGATGATCTGTGCGCGGGAAAATGGATCGCCACTTTCGACCGTAACGGTGCATATTCTCGCGATCATCATCATTAGACAAGTCCTAACGGCCAACCGGTAAACAAGATTAGCCAAATTGCGCCACATTCTCTCACAAAGCCCTTTAGGGTCTACATACTATTTTGAGGATCCGTGCATAGACCAGTCACGGATCAACGAATGTGAACTAACTGTTGCTCTTTGTGGACATCTACACTGTACAAATCTGGTGTTGGATTTACGTCGTGCGGTATCTGTATTGAACGAATGATTAAATACAGATACCGCTAGTGTTAATTTAACACCAAGCCTGGCAGTGTATGGTGCTTCTACGTACTGATTAATATCGCCGTGCAAAGAAATAATTAAACTTCACAGTCAATATCCCCATCAAGTAGTTCAGTATGAAGTCATCTCGGTCAATTAATAAAGGCGTATATCTCCACCATTTCTACATTATATGTTGTAAATCCAAGATTGGGTTTTGCCCTTCACGACGTACTTTTATAAACACTGTATACTCAGTGTTGTCCCGGGAGATTATTTGGGAAACAAATAATCTCTCGGGACAACACCGAGTATACAGTGTTTATAAAAATACGTCGTGAAGGGCAAAACCCAATATTGAATTTACATCACCCCGACGCAAATTCCATGAATAATTATATGTTGTGGTCAACTTGTGTAATAATCTTTCTTAAAAAGTCGGTTCGCAAACAGTCAACATTTTGAAGGGGCTTGGATCTTACTTAGCTAAATATATTTAAAGCAGGTGAAATAGCATTTATTTTCTGAATATCTTTCAACTTTCAATATCGTCGCTTACTTGGAACAATATTGTGTCAGTGCCTAAAATTACGCGAGGTAAACTTGATTTAATTTCGAATTGAGATGAACACGAATGTGTATTGTAACCATATAAGCAGCGGTCAACTCGAATGACTAAAAACAAAATCTGCAGTAGACGAGTTGAGTTCCCTAACCGAGCCTCGTAAGAATAACACGCGGGCCTCCCGTGTCGAAACTCACCGCCCTCCATCAGCTGCTGACGGGTCGGCAACAGCCGCACTAATAATAGCTACACGGTGGGAATGACGTCATCGAGCGAGGGATCCCCGCCAGGGGGCAAGCGAGATGACACAATGATTTGCGGGGAAAAATCTCCGCGACTAATTGTTTTCCCCTGCCGATATGGTGGCTGGACGCGGGTTTGGTGGTGGCAGTCAGTTTGCATTGTGACTATTGACATTTTCTTGCAATAAAATATAGATTTGTTTTGGGCAAACGCGTCGGCTTTTACGGTCCATGCTACCAGTGGCATTCGCTTCATTTCCTGAGGTTGTAAATATTCTGCGACTGCCGCGACCATTAAAGCCATGTTCATTGACAAAGCTAGAAACTTCTAGAAATACTAGCGCTGTTCCAGCATACAAATTAACGAATATATGTCAAAAATACTCATTTCCCTATATACGGTGAATTAGCATTTACCTCAATTTAAAGGCCCTGCTGCGTAATAAAAACAAATTATTCCTCAAGATATTTTGTGCAAATATCCATGCTCCTGACATTCACCTTTTGAACTTGAAATATGGATTAAGTACTCTTTTCAAATATTCAAAATGCTCAAGCTATATTTCCTGACATGTGATGGCGCTGCTGCTATGACGTCAATCAAGGCACTCACAATGCAGTTTAGGAACCCAAATGTCAAAAAAAAATTCCAATTTCACTTTCAGTTTGCACATTTGATTTGTTTACTGACTAGCTGAAAAGTGAACAGTTTTGGGCAATTTCTATGCATACATCAGCTATGACACTGAGAATTATCTCTTGTATGATATTAGTCTTATATTCATGAACAATGAAATTCACATTTACATAAAATCCAAAGAAATTAGTAACGGGTGTACAAAACACATTCAGAATGGCAAAATTATGGTCAATAAGTATTGGATGTAAAGGTGCAGTCACTGCAGTGTGGGTTATAAAATTCCATTTTGATGGAATTTTTTTACCTTTAATAAGGTGCCTGGAGATATTGCATTAAGTATGCCAGATACATTCTCATTTACATTACCGGTAATTCTTTCGTTCTTGTTTTTTCACTGGAACATTAAACACCCTGCACCACTGACGCTTTAATACATGAGTAAAAGGACACACATTAATCATGATATAAAATTGCATGATCGTTAATGGAATGCTGAATCGCTTGAGAGGATACCAACGTGCTGCGCACAGAGATGGCAGAGAATTGCAGACAGTCATTATATTGTTCTGAATCCGATACGAGGAGCCGGAGCCCAGGCCATCCCCCCCCCCCCCAAGACCTTAATGCTGTGTCGTGAATGCATTTCATGAATTGTGCATGTCCCGTGGGTAAATTGACGACGCATTAAAATGTATAGGCGGTAGGAAAACTTCGGGAAAACCGATATCTATGACCCCCACACAAAATACAAGAGCTGGTGACTTTTATGAGCAGAGTAGGACTTTGTAATGAAAAAACAACAATGTTTAAGTAAACAGGAATCGTGAATAGTGTCATATTTTGATTTGGCTAAAATAAGATCACTATTTGCTGTCCTTATAATCCTATAACTTGCGTACTGTACACCACCCATACCCCTAAAAAAGATGAGTGCCAATATTTTCCATCGTTAAACGACCATGGATATTTACTAATCTATCCGTTTGTCACTTGCAGTTTTAAAGCAAAATGTCGGCATGATTTTCACTGTCAAAATAAACGAATAAATGTCAGTCTCAGATTTCCCATGCAAAATACAATCGTAATTTTTACAAATAACAAAATACAATCGTAGATTCTTTGCAGGTGATTTTTGTACAAACTGGATTTCGCAATGACGAAACGTCCACACATTTTAGCAATAAATGCCGCGTGCACAAAATACCTAGGCGTGCATGTAGACGGAATAACAAACTTAAATCTAGGTATTCAAAGGTTAAGCATGTTTAACAAAACTTAAACATAAAATGGCAACCGTGTGTATTCAACTTGTTAATTTATTGCAAGTGGACTGCTTAAATAACACGTCCGACACTGGTAAATGAAACATCTAAAGAAGAATTATTTATTGCATATCTGGCCTATTTCGGTTCAATTTCCCCCCGACTGATATTCCTCGTTCCAAACAGGCCATATAATGTCAAATTCACCATATTTTACACACAATCCCCATCCGCGGGTGACATTTTCCAAAGTCAGGCATCTTACCTTACGTACACTGGGGCATTCAGCAAAGGGCTTGAGTTTTGTTATGAAATTCTGACGGCTGTTTCATGAAGAAATCTGATCTTTAATACAGGTCTAACTTCATTTCTTCTTCTTCTTTCAACTATACGGACGGAACCACTCCGAACGGGAGATGAGTTTGACGTTTTCTCTATATTTTTCCTTTTCTGAAGGCCACATACAAAAATATGACCAAACAGTGGGTGAGAGGGGGTGAAGGCAAGGTGATATTCGGAACGAAACGAGACTCGATGACAACACAACACCTTCAAGAAACATACACCATGCAATGCAAGACATGGCGCAAAAATAGCAGCGTGGTCTTTCAAATCGGACGTCCAGTAAAAAAAAAGACCTGCAGGTCTTTTGGGTGGACAAAATGGACGAAAAACTTCCCGACAAACGAAACGAAACCCAGCCATAGGCATTTAGACACCAATCTTGTCGATTCCTCGATGGAGAAAATTACCCTGTAGTCAGAACATCTGTGAACATTTCCAAATGTTAACTCAACTTACATACTTCACACCCCTTACAGCTGCTTTGTGCGTATTTCAACTGAAACTTAAATTTGAAGTATTTCCCCTACTATCAATTCAATATGAAGATATATTTGCCAGGCCAACCCACTCATAAGAGCACGGACATATCACCTTTAAACCTGTTCATGATATTCCAGTGGTGCTGTTTGTACAACGGCGCAAAGAGACAGGACTTGTCAGAAAATACAAGAACAAAAATGTCTGTGCACCAGACGGCATCTTATGTGTCGGATTCTTAACATGAAACGCACGTCTGGGGAGAACATGACGCCGCATCACAGTTGCCTCAGTCTGCCTGTGCCAGAGCGAGGCCAAAAAGAAATAAGACGGGACTCCCGCGGGCAACGAAAACACAGGAAATTGCTACTAATTTTGCTGAACACTTCAGACGGCGAATTCAATCTGCCTGTATGAAGTACCAATGCGCTATCGCCCGGAAAGCAATTACACTCGCCCGTACATTCGACAAGGGAAGAGAGTGAAGAAGAGAAGACCCAGACATACCAAGAAGAAGACAAAATTTGTTTCTGTGTTTATGTTTGTGCAGTGTTTCCAAATCCCTCTGGTAAGTAAGTGGCTTGACTATCTCACTGTGTGCACTGCAGGACAAAGCAATCCAAATGATGTACATCAGTCCATGACAAATCAAATGCCCAGATGCTGTGTTCTTTTTATGTAGTATACAACATCAAAAACATCAAAAACAAAACTACTGAATTATTGCGAAATAACGTACTAGACTGTAAGTAAATAATAGTCTTAAGTATCCTGTGAAATCATGGCACCTAGTGTGCTGTTGTTTTCAAGAATAGTGGTAATTTATATCGTTTTCTAACGGTTGTCGGCCGACATATATGGGGTTTTTCGAACCGCTGGATTTGGCTTGGCTTCGGCTTCGTCTCCGACTTCTGAATAACTGAGAAGCAAACCAAATGGAAATATTCTAAATGTTGGTGCATGTTCTGCTTCAGGAACATTCATTCGGTCGATTATGAAAGCAAAAATTAGAATACTTACATTTTGTTTGCTTCTCAGTTATTCAGAAATCGGAGACGAAGCCGAAGCCAAGCCGAAGCCAGCGTTTCGAAAACCCCTATAGTCTACTTCCCTGACCTGATAATTCCCTGACGTCTCTAAATTGCTCCGTTTTGTCTAAAGTATTGTCAGGGAACCTGACTACTATAGAACGTAATTCTTTTATCTCTGTTTTCCCAGCATCCGTGCATACACAAAACCTTAAACAGGTCAGTGTACAGTATTTGTTAGCACGCTATTAAAATACTAACCCCAAAATCCATCTATTTATGAAAATTACAGCAAAAGCAAATGATGTATACTACCTTAAAGGTGAATAGGGGCAATTCAAGATACAAAGCGCCACCAAGCGGTTGCACCGGAGAGGACATGTTTAAACTGCATGATCAACACGTTACCCTTACCACCCGGTTGATCCAGGAAATTTCAGAATAGTAATACAGCATTTGGAAGAGAGAATATATCCAGGATTAGTGCTTCTGTTGCACTAATACATTTTTCGTCTCGGAAAAACACGCCTTTACCGAAGATATAACTATGTCATAATAGTTTACATTTATAGAGCGCACACATCAACTAATCATAGCGTTCAAATCAAGGTGTTTCATTAATACCCACCAGGCCCTCCATCATTTCGAAAGCTTCTACATTTTACATGTAGTACAGGAATCGAGTACCCGATTGAAAAAAAAACAACGGGTAGGCCTACCCGTGTACCCGATAAAGAAAGCCAAACCCAAAAATTAAATCTCGGAAATTGCTGTTCTTATTGTTTGTAAAGGTCCGCACGTTAATACTACCACATCGTTTCATCAATGCAGCAAGATACGAGTGTGTACAGTGAGCTCTATAGCTTTAAGGTGTAAATTGCATTTTCGCAAGCGTCATAAGCATTAATCTGTTTTGTTTGTCCGTGTACCCTGGTTTTCATTTTAAAAATTCCCCACAAATGACATGCAAAAACTGTCTTTTTCATTGTCTGAGAAATTACCAAGTAATAATATTATTATTTCGGTTACGGGTACTCCATAATCTGGTACCGGTTCCTGACATAAGCAGTCGGGCACTCTGGTAACCGGTTCGGATGCACAGCCCTATTCTGAGCTCCATGGCATGGAGAGAATGAAGCCCAGCTGCACGTTAAGCGCAATGGGCTAATCAAACACATTAAACCACCACTGCCCACACAGGTTGCTGGGTACCCGAGACAAGCAATTCATGACAAAGTGTCGTGCTCAAGAACACAAGCCTAGTCCAGCACGGCTGGGTTCAAACCCACAATCAGTATATATCTCCCACATCTTCAATGCAAACACTGGTGTTTTATTAACACCACATGTAGATAGCGCATGTGTTGAAATTTACAGCATAACAGTGTTGATTCCAGTGCACTAGACTATTATTAAGAGGCGACGCACTTCAAAATATAATCCCAAATAGAAGTGGCCTTGTAATAAACACGCTTTAATTATTGTATGCATTAGAGTTTCAGTAAGAGGCCTTAAAAAGAATTTTTTGTAGATTACCAATTCATTAGGCCTAAGAGTCTCCATAACATCCTTTAAATAATAGTATACAAATAATGAATGTTTGTGAGTGCAATAGTAACAACAATAATTTCATGAGGTGACAGATGCAATGTTCCATTCCACGGGGCGTAGCTGACTGGAATGGAAAATTCCATCTGTCACCGATTAACATTCTTCTTTCCATTGCACGAACGTGAAACATTCATTATTTGTTTTATACAACACCTGAATAAATTTTAATCTGATTGGTCAGAGCGCGACCGATGGTGTGACCGCATGCAATGGAAGTTCTCTTCACCGTTGAATAGAACTTCTATTTTTGCGGTGCGGCCGCGCCGATCGTTGGTACGAATAATTCAATGCGCGTGATCAACGATCCACCAATCAGATGGCAGGGATTTATTCAGGTGTTGTATAATACATGGTTTGTGAGACTATTACATGAGTAAAGATTTACACTGCAGACAACCGACGACATGTTATATATCAACCACATCGTCGCGCGGATTTCTGGGCTATGACAAACTTATAAAATCCTGCACTACTTCCGTTTCATTCTGCTTGATGATTTCACAATTCTAAACATCGGCCCAACGGAGCCTTCGTGACATTCACAGAAAAACATGCCCGTCGTTGGGAATTACATTTAATGAACGCGTAATTGAATTTCAATATTGGTATTTGACAAGTATTTCCGGTATGCCTGATTGTGCTTGCTGCTGTCCGTCTCCATCATTAAATATTAACTGTTCGAAATCAAATTTTTACAACAAAAATAGCAGGGATTTGAAGAAAAAAATTCGCTCCTATTTCAAACGCTAAGAAGTGCATAACATTTGTACCAATCATTAAAAAAATCATGTTTATAAGACATATTTGCTTGTCAGAAAACTTTGAAAAATTGTAATACTTGATAAATTTATTTGGCACTCATATTAAAAATAAACACGTGAAAATGGTTGTCCGGGTGTACAAATAAAAGCGATTACAATTAAAACTCTACATAACTAAATACAAATACATGCTACATACATTTTTATAGAGTCAACCACATCAAGTTTACAGATGAGTAAAAAACACACCGAACACATGGAACCCATAAATTGCCATAATAGCCCCCCCCCCCCCCCAAAAAAATCATAATACAAAATAATGAAAAATAAAGATATTGTGATCATACTTTCTAGATTCTGCATAATTTTTCTAATTCTTCCAGAACGGTTCAGTGAGTAAATATACGCTGCTGAAAATATATGCAAGTGCTTAAGGATGAACCATGCACCAACTGTTACAACAAGAGGCATTCAAAAGATTCATTGATCGGTGAGTAAAATTACTACTTTCGCAAATTACTGATGTTTTTAATATATGCTCAGTGTAGCTAAAATGTCCTCCAACATCATTTGTAAAAATTACAATGTATCTAAGTTACACGCTAATACAAAGTGAGACAATTTGTTTTCCACATTCGACAAACTATAAAGTCCAACTTAAACCCATAGCGAGCTGTAATTTATCAAGGATCGCTGCCTTCGAACCCCGTCTGTACTTCAGTAGCAGACCGATCAATCATACCGTCCCAAATCGGACGGCAAACAAACAAACAAACAAACACAACGCCCACAAAAATTCACAAATCTCCACGGACGAAATTATGTAGAACAGGTTCTCACCACCAACGCCACGATATAGGCCAACCACATGACGGTAAAATAACCAAATGGGTGATTCATTTTTGTTGTTAATGCCGCTCTACCGGACGTCTCTATACAGTATTGATCCCTTCATTATTTCATTTTGCACGGTGGATAAATCGGCGCATAAAAGACAATACTACTATATATCATTTTGTTTTGTTTGGGTCCTGAGTGGGTATTGGCGTTTGGCGCGCGAGTGAACTAATTAGACATGTCTGCAGGTTCATTTAGCACAGCTGAGAGTTATACGGAACAAGATGGACGAAGGTGTTTTGACGGAGTTAAGGAATAGGTAGACTGAAGGAAGGGAAAGGGGAGAGTGTTAACGAATCAGGGGAAAGGTTGGCGAATGAAAGACTACTGAAAGCCTCAACTTTTCAAGCAAACTGAAAACAAAATGGTGGGAAATATATCGAAGGAGACTTTTTTTTTAACCCGAGATTGGTTCATATTTTACTCAATTATACTGAGCGATTGTTTGCATATTTTCACCAAATGTCCATTAATGAAGTTGGGAAAGTGTAACAACCAGTTGTTGGGAAAATTTAAAGCGAGGATTGGGCAAGTTATCTAACCCAACTTAATTGGTTGATACTTTAATAATTGGTATTATATTTTTGGTCCGTAATTCTTACGTTGCGTAATACAGTTTTAGGACACACTGTTTGCATGACCATTAATTGATCTGCCAGTCAAGACAAATGACCATCCATTGCCAAATTATGTCCAACGTATTAATCAGACTCTGCTCATTATGTATATACCTATATGGGGAAATTGAATTGAAATAAATCTGTACCCAATAATTGGAAAATGAATCAATATACACATACAGTACTGATCTTTTTGTTTACCCAACTACGGGGGAAAACTGACCCAACCATGTTGGGTAGTAAAAGCAATTGTGTAGGCATGTAGTGTCTTCACGAATGTTGGCATCGAAGTTGGTCTGATTTGATCAGGTACAAGAGGTGCGATATGGTGTCAAACAGGAATGGAAAATCTAGAAAGACATTTTTTGCGGATGCAACATGTCAGGTATTAAACCCAAAGAGCGAAGTTAGTTCTTAGAAGAGCCAGGGGCTCTTCTAAGAACTATTCTTCTCTTTTTTGAGCTTGTTATGGAGAATCCGAAAAAAATCTCTCTATAGTAGTTATACTCTCCATACACAAAGCCTGAAATTACATTAACCCTCCTACTATTTAAAAGGTCAAAATCAGTCAAAATTTTCTTCCACCTCCCCTGCTATACTTTTACACAGACATGATCAGATTACATGTGGTTTTGTACTATGGCAGGAGGGTCAAAAACAATAACCTTGACTGATTTTGACGCATACAACAAGTTAACATGGCTCAGAATGTATGTTTGCAGGAGGGTTTTTTAAGGAACGAGATAGAAAACCAAATAGTGGTGCCGATAGAAGACACGGTACAGCAAACACAGTGGAAACACACCATTGAAGATCAAACCAATAACCACTGTATGAATCACTCTTCCAGTTTACTGTCGTTTGTTTCAGTTTTCAAGATTAAAACCCTAGAGCTTTAACTGAAATGTGAAAAGGACAACTCGCAGTGGAAAAAACACATTCCCAATCAAGTGTGATTCTCGTTTCATTCATGGTTTGTTCACCAATGAATGAAACGAGAATGTTGGAGGAAAATAATCTGGTGAGTAAATCACGATAACATCAGGGCATACATTCCAACACACCGTCCGTGATGATGGAGAAAGACACACCTCGGAAGTGTCACACAAACTGCCAATTAGAAACACCTGATGCCGTGAAAAATTACGGTTTGACCTCGTTAGCGACTCTGAAACAATCTTTGGGCATGATATACAGCAATATTTTACCCTGGCACGGCAGGGGAAATAAGAAAAACGCACATCTAGCATTTAGAGATATGGAAGATATTCTATGCGAATGATTCTAAATATATCTGGCAAGAATTCCACGCCTGCATCGGTGTCTAAGTGATGGGTGACAAGCCAAATGCTAAAACTCGACACATTCGGCTTTCAAAGTCTGGTAGGGAACAGAAGCGCATTGCCGTGTTTAGTTAAAGAAGAGTAAGGCTCATCCTATAACAACCACTCTCACACCAGGCATCCGTTGCTACCATCAGTTTGTTCATGTATTTTCATGGTAGATGTTTCACTAGTCTATCCACCTCGGTTCCTCTTGTGAGGGTGTTTGAGCGTGAAACTTGGCCTTCCGCTTGTTCTCACCAATACACTCTAGCTATCATGTAGAACTATAAAGCTACGCCAATGGCCTTTTCCTTCGTTCTTGCCATATCGCCAACAGACTAAACAGGGAAAATGTCTTCTCAATCAGAAGTGCATATAGAAGTTCACATATTTATAAAATGGTTGTGTTAAACTAGGTTGATCTTCCACTTGAACCTTTTGCGGACAGCTTTTGTGGGACATTTGCGTCAAAATTGTGTGCACAAAGTAAAACGTCTATAGATCTCAGAACTCTGTTCCCCTTTTCAATCAGATAAGAAAGAAACCACGAAACAGTCGCAATTTTTTAGAATTGCATTTTTGTTTTGCTTTGCTTTTTATCCTTCCCACAAATAGTCCTTGATCTTTCTAACTTACCAACCACAAATTGTTCCAGCCAAATGCCCGATTCACTTAACAGGAGTGTTTCGGAAAACTCGGAGGGCAAAGGTAGTTTGACTGAAAGCAACCCCCATCCTTTTAGGGAAAAATATTCTGGCACATTTTTTTCCTGGAAAATACACAAAGGGTATATTATACCAACTTCTCCCAGTGCAGGTTGTTTCTATGTTGTATGCTCATGCCGATTTCAATGGTGTCCTGATGAATGTTGCATTGTTTTTAAAGGTAAAATACAACATTTTCAAACATAAAAAAAAAATACTGAATTATTACGAAATACCTTACTTGACTGTAGGTAAATAATAGTCTGAAGCATCCTGTGAAATCGTGGCACCTGGTGTGTTGTCATTTTCAAGAAAAGGGGAATTTTTGTATCAATTTCCAGCAATGGTCGGCCGACCATTGTTGCAAATAGTCTCGTTCCCCGACCTGATAATTCCCTGACTCTATCCTTTGCTCCGTTTTGTCTAATAGGGTCAGGGAACCAGACTACTAGAACATAATTTCTCCTGTTTTCCCAGCATCTATGCACACAAAACTTTAAACGGGTCAGTGTTACAGTATTTGCTATAAAATACTAATCCCCAAATCCATTCATTTTATGAAATTTACAGCAAAAGCAAGTATAAAATACTACCTTTAAATATAACAAAGAATGTTGAACGCTAATCAAGCTAGACAAACCTAAGCAAATATTTGGGGGGTTTGTGGTTTGTTTGACGAACCAACAGCTCATTACCTTTCATTCAAGTTGATATTTTGATTCGGCTGTGCCTATGGCATACTGTGGAGTTATCAATTACCCTTCGTTGCTCTGACCGCCGTGAAGCTTATTTTTCATTTCAACTCACACAAAAAGTAATTTCCTCCGGAATGATGAGCAAATCACAAGTTTGTAAAGGTCTGCCTTTGACAAAATGTCACTCTGAATTAGGCTCTATGGATTCACGACACGTCTACGTCTGCGCATACGGGAGGGGGGGGGGGGGGGGTCAGGAGGCGAAGCTGACAAAATCCTGTACGTTCAACAACAAACTTTTAAAAAAAGCATCAAAAAACAAAACTACTGAATATTTACGAAATACCGTACTACAACAGCAGTCTCAAGCATCCTGAGAAATCATGGCACCCGGTGTGCTGTCGTTTTCAAGAAAAAGTGGACATTTATATCGTTTTCCAACGATTGTCGGCAGACAATCGTTGGAAATAGTCTAGTTCCCTGACCATAATTCTCTGACTCTATAAATTGCTCCGTTTTGTCTAAAGTAGGGTCAGGGAACCAGACTACTAGAACATATCTTTTTCTCTCTGTTTTCCCAGAGCATCTATGCACACGAAACTTTAAACAGGTCAGTGTTTCAGTATTTGCTAGCACGCTATAAAACACTAACCCACAAATCCATTTATTTCTGAAAATTACAGCAAAAGAAGATGTTGTATACTACATTTTGCAAGGACATCTGACAGCGGTTAACATTTTTACATTTTTTAGAAAAAATATTAGATTTTCACATAGTTCAACCCGGCATCAACAGACACAGGTACCGCCTGTAATCATAATTGACATGTTTCCATTCTGCCCCTCTCTTGGCCTATATATTTTCATGTCTTTTTTGCAACATTTCTCGCCTAAAATGTAAAACATTTCAACCATTAAATCACACATAATTATTGTAACTGCAAACTCGTTGAAGATGGCCTTCTGGTTAATGAGCCACCTTGAACTTTACTAAATGAATCGATCCCGTCAATCAATGAGACAAAATAGGAATATCTTGCATTGTGTGTGACAAAAAGGCGCCAAAGCATGAGCACCACTCCTCCGCGGATTTACACAATGCGATGACGTCAATATCGCTGACTGGTCAACACCTGCCGCACGGGCTGTAATCCACCGTGAACTTCCAATCTTTTGTCCCCTGTCCCGAGGGGAAAAGGACAAGGTTTACCAATTATTTACCCACGTGGACAAGACACGTGCTGTCTTTTGTTTCCCGTGGTCTGTATGGGGCGGGGAATTGGCGGCGCTGGTGATGACGTCATGGAAATCGCCAAAGGTTTTCTGAGGACAAATTCCTCAGCCATCGCCCCCGCCCAGCCTGATCAACATTCGACCTTTATACAAGACGGGATTTAGTACACAACTGGCATGTTTCTACTTCTCGTTTTCTCGTACTTTCCTCCTTAAGGAGGCATTCTCTGTACTGATGCAGGGGAAAGTATGTGACCGTAATCCTTCAAAACGAGTCTTAAGGTTATTTTTGGACTTGGAGTTGTTTGGGGGGATTTTTTGCTTGCGTTAGAAAGAACATACGTGGCTCTTCATGCTGATATTATCAGTTTGACATCCTGATGAATATGAACATTATGTGGGTGAAAACATTGCCAGCTCCTACTAATTTTCACTGCTAAGGTTTTGTTTGAAAACCTGTTACTCAAAAGCATAGCTCTCGCGAGTTGTGACTCATTTTGTTGGGCTGCTTCACATAATGTGGCGTCTGCAAGGGAAATCGGACATAAGTCGCATGACCTCATGAGTCATTGCAATTTACATAAAATTCCTTAAAAAAATCACAATTCCTGTTGTTTTGTCAAAATACTGTAGTTTAAGCATATTAAATTCAAAATAACTGGATTGCTTTTATGTTGAGACCATTAAATGTGTACAATTTGACATTTTAGTCTGGCGTACTTCCGAAAATAATCGTGTAAACTACGTATTTTTTCCCATTCTCAATGCTGCAGTTACGACTAAAATATCGTATAACAGTATTTTTGGTTCACAATTACAAAGCTTACATTAATATATTTTATTATGGAATGGAAATCTCAATTTTTAAAATTACCAACTTATGTCTGATTTCGCTTGCTGGTGCCACATATTGTCACACTCCTTGGAGAAGAGGTAATTTAAATATACTTGATGATTCTGAGATGCTTCAAATGAGCAAAGTGATTCATTTGTATAATTTGTCATTCATAGCACGGGGCGAACTTTCGAAATATTTGACGGATTTTAAGATCGACTGTAGAATAACGCTTTGAAAACAGTGCATGGTGATGGATATCTCGAGGGAAACCATAATATTCAACACACAGTCATCATACGCAACATAAAACGTACAGGCCTGTATGCGGTTAAATCGATCCTCGGCTGCAGATTACACAGTATTCAATCATTTTCCCCATAAATCTTGCATCCCTATATAACAAGTGACGTTGTGTAAATGGCTGCCGAATTCCAAGGAACTACATTGTGCGAGTCAAAAATGCCATAATATGCGCTCGTTAATATTAACTTAGGGCGGTTTATTTACAATTCCTTTGCATTTTTACCGTTCAGACACCGTTGTGGCATCCTTTGTTTACACATTCACTTTCCTTTCCGAACTGCTGAAAATAGAGAAGCACCCTGCAATTAATTTGGTCTCTACTAAAAAATCACCATCCATCTTTCAACGAAGCCAGTCCATTTATCTCCATGACAAGCACAGACACGGGCCGGACTCTCGCAAACTACCACTGCCCTCGCGTCAACGGCAAGGCTATATACCGTGACGAGAGATGGCCGGGAGAGCCCTTTGTGTTGATGATTCCATATAACCACTCACTACACGAACTTGATGGATCTCGTAGACGCTGGAGAATTCGCGGTCCAATGTTCAAAAGAGTACAGAGAAACCTTCCAATCGTGCCAGAACCAACCGTCTGACGTTACCACGAACCGCTGAAGATGATCGCGATTTCACCGACACACAGATTCTTTCTTGGGCGTTTCCAAACCTGGTGGTTTTTAAGTCGTGATCTTGCCTCCTTGTCTAGCTTACCTCAGGACTCATGTGACCACCATTCAAACCTAAAGTTGTACGCACCTCATGCCCGTACATGGATCGGCATACTGAAGCGCATGAGGCGCTTCAGGCAAGTTAAGTGAGGTGAGGTACACGCCTCGGGTGATACCGGTACTCGGTGTTAAGCATTTGAGGCACTGGAAGAGGTTTTCCAACTTTACTCTCATGCACTGTTGCAACATGGACTTGAGTCACAGTATGTGAATGATATATTAGTACTTTCAGCTACGTCGGGCACTTGGCATACTCAATGTGCTATAGTGCACCGGTGCATGAAGTGCATTGACATTTAACAGCATATTAATGTACTTTGCGAAGCCACTCAGTCGTGTTTTACTTCGTCTTCTCTATTGTCCCTTTATACTTTACCACGCATAGGCTAAGTACACATTTGTACCTGCCAGGTCGTTTTCAATATTAGACCTCCCTCAGAGGACAACAATGATTTCATTGTTGTTTCTTTATCCCTGTGTTCTCAGTAGCAATACAATGCATGTACGTTGCAACAAGCACGATCTCTTTTTTGTAATTTTGTAAAGGCCTACCTCATGTACTTGGTATTCCCACAAGTGGGTATGCGTCAGGTGCATTCACCTTTTACAGCGCACTGTGTGCACTTGGCACAGCCACTGGAATAGAGCCCCGAGGAAAATTACATAATACTCTGTGAGAGGATTCACTTATTCAGACTTGGTTTCGTGATCCTTCCGGGACAAACCGACACCGAAACCCTTTAAGGTATTAAAGGAAGGCACTTTCCCAGTCGATCTCGAAGGGTGATTAGCGGCCTTGTGCGGACGCTGTTCAAGCAAAAGACTAGCCAGGACGTGCCTTCCGTGCCGGAGAAGCAACGCCTCAGACCCGACAAAAGTAGCCATTTAATTTGATCAAGCTTCGCTTGCAGCGTATTTGCACAGTCCCTATACGACGTGCCGTTACTGTCACCATAAACTCGCCAGCAACGCTCGCACTTTCTATTTTAAAGTTGATGTGACCGCAAGAATGTTTAAGTATGCTTCAGTACGCTCTAAAATGTTGTCCGAGGCTGAACTAAAGGTGCTTGATATTATACACACGAGAAAACGTGCCCCTTTGAATCGTCTCAAGACTTTTCTCACACAATATCGGACATATTTTTTAGAGTGTAGCTTCCAGAAGCTGGCGCCGAATTATCAAATTGACACCAAACTACCCGCCCCGCCCACTCCCAAGAAATACAGGGTATATTTGTTAGTATCTAATTGAGCATTTGTCAGCCTAATCGTGGGCATTTTGTTTTATGTGGCATGCTGTGCGCGGCTGTTCATGCAGCTGATTAAGATGTTTGATTAAGAAGCACTCTGCAAAATGAGCCCGGGACGTGATGATGAATGCACGACCATTCTGACAGATCAATTAATTTCCCCGTTGCAACGCCCCACGCTCTCCCCCCCCTCAACAATCGACTCCCCGTCCATCGCTGGAGTGCCGGCCAGAAATTAATCAGTTTGGCTTCAAGTCTGAGAGTGAGAGTGAGAGTAAGAGTAAACAAGCAGACAAGTCGGTGATGTTACTAAGCAAGTTTGGGCAGAGACCAATGAACGCTGTGCACCATCTCCGGATGGCCATGTTTTTGGGACCCTTTTCAGGTACTTCCAATTGCTCTCCTGGTACATGGCGAGATGATAACCCCGGGACGGCAGGCACCGGGTATATCATTTGCTACATTCCATTGGGTGCAGCATTCCGTACACATTGCACATGACCATACCACTGTGTCTACGATTGCTGGGTGCACCAACATGACGCAACAGCTGTCGCGCATGCATTAACGGCTATATGTCAGCTTCTTAAAAGTGAGGGGTGGTCCAAGTAAACGGCTACATCGGACACGCGCTTAGAATTGCGTTGCGCAAAATGTGACGTCACATGCGGCGAATGCGTTAGTCTAGACTGGAGACGAAAAACGCAACTCACGGACAAGATGCAGTACAGACGCTAAGTACACGACTCCATGAACTTTATCAACTTGTCTAAACCAGTTCAAACTTGAAACTGTGCAATTTAGGTCAAAGTTGAAATTAACACATGCACGTAACATTTCACAGCCTATCCCTCCTTTTCACTGACAATGTGGCGCACTTGAACTCTTCATGAATGCTGAAGTGTGTTCAACATTGGTTGATCGATCAATTGATTGATAGATCAATCGAAAAAAATATTTATTCATTCATTCATTAACGCATCTATTTATTAATGTAAATGATGCAGCTCCATTCAATAATACAGTGTATGTGTATGTTATTCATTTAATCCTCCATTTAAGCCTTACTTTTGCTACAGTCCTAATGATACCTCATTGCAATTGTATTCTTTATTTTTTTTTTCTTTCCTTTTTTGTCTTTCTTTTTTGGAGTGGGCGGATCAAAGGTCCAATCATGAATTTTAAAAAGCTGTCGGGGCAGAAAGGAAAAAACAGAGGAAGCTTCGTAAAGCTTGCTTGGGGCAATCACGGTAAGAGCACCTGACCGCATATTATCAGATTTAAACCATTATCAAATTCAACCTCCTTGACTTGCTGCAGATGACGGAATCAGGAGAAAAACCTACTGACAATGAATTATGCTGGGTCCAGCACAATAACTCTGTGCAAAAAAAAAACCTCCCACCAAAAAAATAAAATATAAACAAAAATAAAAAAATTAAAATATTACATATAATAATGTACAGTACACGTGTTGACATCTCTCTAGCAATGTACGTTGCCATATGCACTTTTCAGAAATCTTTGCTTTCATAATACCAGATTGAATTAAATTCAATACATTGCCCACCCGAAGCCGAGTCTACCTCCCAGATAATAAAAGACTTCTTGCAATTGAAATGTTTATATCTTAGTCGAAAAACAAACCGATAAAAAAATGAACCTGCATTTTTCTGCAGGACTTTCTGAACACACGTAACTGTGTGCGTTTTAATTACACACTGAAAGGGAAGGTTTTGGAGACTAAAAAATATATGCGGGTAAAAATTCTATCCCCTTCAAGGACATCGACAAAAACATTCGAAATATGCAAATGGTAGTAAAATGTAAGTATTCAGCGAGGAACAGCGACAAAAACCCTGACCTAACCTTACTGCGATTCCCAGTGCTGAATGGAGCTCAAAGGCGACAGTGGGTCCGCTTTGTAGACAATACAATATCTGATTTTGGGCTGTCGAAATGGTCGAAAATATGTGCAGAACATTTCGCCAAAGACTGTATAGATGATAGTGTTAGTATGAAAACTCAGCTGGGTTTGAAGGCACAATTCCGTTTGAAGGCTGGAGCCATTCCAACTCTAAAGGCACTGAGCATTCCAATCGTGTCCCGGACTCACGCGCACCACCGCGACGACGTTCCCTGCGGTTGCCGGTTCGAGCAGCCAGAGCCCCAGCCGTCTCCCTGTCCACGCTCGCTTGACTCAACATGCATTGTACACGTACGGTACCGTAAATAGGCTGCATGTGATTGAGTCTGGTACCTTATAACAGAAATTGTGTGTATAGTTCTGAGAAGGTGCGGGTCCTTATGAGGGCTGCATAAGCAAAGTCGCCAGACTAGAGTATAGCATCAGCTCACACACAACTCACCGCGCACTCATAACTAGCTTTTC
The DNA here is from genome assembly GCA_037893225.1 of Hippasteria phrygiana. Taxonomy (NCBI): domain Eukaryota; kingdom Metazoa; phylum Echinodermata; class Asteroidea; order Valvatida; family Goniasteridae; genus Hippasteria; species Hippasteria phrygiana. Next base: position 1,349,055 of record JAZGUH010000502.1, read on the forward strand.
AGCAAGAACAAGCCTACAACCCCAATTCTAAATGTGCCTGCGCTTCCTTTCATGGCCTGATTAATTTATGCATGAATGAATGTGCTGAAAAGGTTGTTTTGTTTGCCACTGACATTCTCGCTTTCAACCCAGAAGTGCGCAGAAGGGGCTAATGTGAAATTCCTCTATTGGGTCAAGGCATTAGCCAAACTGGGCATAATGCAGCATGTCACATCAACCAATCAGGGGACTTGTTATGTCTCCACTGGAATTTGTTTTTTTAGGAATGGCGCCGCAGTGTTCACTGCACCACAGCGAATGAAGCATGCTGAATGAACCTGCCCGCTTTTGTTTGGAGCGAATGGTGAAAATTTGGGGGTAAACAGCAAAAGCTATTACAATTCACTCCAGAAAAAAAGCCACCGAGATGTAAAACATGGCCTTGACGTCAGTGGCGCTCGTTTACGTGTACATGTACCGACTTCGCACTATATAATGGAAGCGTGACATCCGAACATTTGTTCCTTTATGTGCATAACTACGTCAAAAAGTGGGGTGTTTTTTTCAGTTCAAGACGAAGACTAGCTTGTTTGTTTCCAGATCAACACCTTTAATCGTTTTTGTATTTGCACTCACAATGATCAGCGACTTGGAAAGTTCACAAACAACAGCTCGCCTGTGTGCTGTCTGCCTGCCTGCAAAACGATTCACGGGGTCTACAAACGGGGAAAGTACACACAAAAAATCTCTCGAATGTCAGAGTATTTTGTACAAAGCTGATGTCAGCGGTCTAGATCGAGCTGCCGTTGATTTTAGCAAAGGTTGGCTGCTGAGTTGCTCAGTTGCCTGATCAAAATGGTGGCTTAAAAGCCAACATGTTGCCCTTGGCCCGCTTCGCTTTGGTACACTCATCCTTCCTCCATGGTACACTGAAATGTGCAGAACGGAACTACTCTCCCAAATACTGCCAGCTTTCATGTGAAACAGGTAACACAAATCTGGTCTAAGAAGCAGTTGGGATCATACAATGAGGATATTTGCTATGTTGAATTTCCTAGTTTTTTCCACTCAGATATTTCCTCAGTTCATAAGGTATGATGTACACTGTGTTTAGCAATTAAACACAATCTTGCTATCAGTTTGTAAACATGTTTAGAAGCTAAACATTAGGTGTTCAATTGATAAACGTCAATGTTAAATGGCTAAACACTATCCGATTCAACAATCTAAACATGTTTAGTATTTGAACATTGTTTACAAACTTTCAAAGTGAACAAAGAAAACTGGCAGTATAGGCGGAATTCGAACCTGCGACCTCCGGAACTGATAGCAAGAATGTGTTTAATTGCTAAACACAGTCTTTGCAGTGTGGCATTGGTACTAGCTGACAAACTGTAGTAGACAGTGGCTATATACTTTGTGTGATTCAACATTACGCATGAAATAACCAAACCTTTGAAAGTTTGAGCTTAATCCGTCATCCGAGTGACGAGAAAACAGTGAAAACAGTAATTTTGTGCACGTTCATTAAGTGCTTTTTTCGATAATTGTTCAAATCGAAAAAAGCCGTTGCGTTTGGGAGGTCTGTTGACAAAATATTCTCGAAGATGACAGCATTTCAGATGGAAATATTTCTCACGAGGATTGGTATATACTGGTACTATCTGTTTATATCTGTAATATCATTTTTTTGGTATCATTACTACTCCTATATCATTCATTTAAGTACCATTTTTTTAGCTACCCCGTGCGCATCTGGCAATTGTTTTGGACCATATGCATAGTCACAAGGCCCGGTTGCAATACATTCGGGGGAAATCTCTTACATAATTAAATATTCAAAGAGATACTGGACATTTACAATAGAGAAATTTCACATTAGCCGCGTCTGCGCACTTCCGTGTTAAAAGCGAGGATGTCAATGCTAAACAAAAACAGTGGTATTCAACTAATTCATTCATGCATGAATACGCCATAAATGGCAGTGCAGTGCACGTTTAGCATAGTCAGCTGTACTTTGCACTGAGAGCCTCTTTTACAAACCCGGAAGTGCGCAGATCGGTGCTATTTTCCTCGATTTGGAATTCGTCTATACAAAAGTTATTTTCTAAAGGTTCACTGTAAAAACCAACGGCTAACACTTTTTGAACACTTCAACGCGTTAATATTAATACTTTACACGTAAAGGTATAGGAGGCGTTGTACGCGATTAACACTAAAACACGTTTAAATATAGGCGTTGATGTTAATGATTATTAACATTCTAAAGTGTTAATATCTACCTAAATTAACACCTCAAGCGTTGATAATCATCAAAACCAACGCCTATTTAAATGTGTTTTAATGTTAATCGCGTGCATGTGTTAAAAAAAGTGTTAGCCGTTGGTTTTTACAGTGTTCCTGCGTGTAAGCCAGACTGAAAAAAGAACTCTGAATTCTCTCGTTGAAGTTTCTCGCATGACACCACCCTACATCTTTGCAATCGAAGTTTCCGTTAATTTTGTGTGCCCCGAATTGTACCCATTAAGTCACATGCACTCTGCAGGCCATGATGTTAAGTCAACACCACATGCGGTATCGATATCAGACGAATGGTTGCATGATGTTAATTTAACACTACGATTTTGTAGTGCAGAAATTGGCCAATGAGAACCTCAACGAAGCCCTCATCAGTCTGGATCCCCTTTCCAATAAACCACACGGGTAGTGGCCATTTAGTCATCAAAGAGAGTCATTGAAATTCTGTAACAATGTACCGGTACCATAAAAGGTTTGCACAAGGTTACCCTTGGATAGGCATGCGTAAACCTTTTATGCGTACATTGTTACAGAATTTCAATGACTCTTTGATGATTAAATGTCCCTTTCTTCCATAGGCCAAGTACATATAATGATGCAGGATATGGGGCAGAGTGAACCCCCCCCCCCCCCCCCCCCCTCTTTTGTGTTGGCCATTGTGTTCCCGGAATCTCAGGAATTCTTTTCAGATGTATATAGGGGGGGGGTGTTAGGTAACAATAGTCTGGAGAGTGTATGGGGTATAGGGACAAAAGGGGGTACCCCTCTGCCCCATATCGTGCTGGGTATAGCCTATAGTAAGTCTACAGTCAACTCTCATATAAAGCACGATACGGGGGGAAAAGGGACCCCCCTCTTTTGTGTTGGTCATTGTGTTCCCGGAATCTCAGGAATTCTATTCAGAAATCTAGGGGGATGTGTTAGATAACAATAATCTGAAGTGTGCTAGGGTATAGGGATAAAAGGGGGTACCCTTTTTTCCCCCATATCGTGCAGGGTATCTCAACTCTAACTGTTCGGTCTATTGGGGTCATTGCGTTGTTACCCACACAAGACCTGCGGGGCCAGATTGTGAGTGATGTCCAATGAACGCTAATTGACTATGGGTTAGGGATCGTTCGTAGAATTCATTGGATGTAATTTAATCAATTTAATAAATAATCTAATAAATTTTCGTCTCTTGTTCGGACTATTATCCAGTCCGAATCGCATTCGAACAATTGCCCCGATTTTGTTGCGGCATAATGTCACGTGGCAAATGTCAGGCATTATCCTTTACCTTTTAAACCGATCGATACACTGTAGTCTTTCTACTGATCCCCATCCCTCCCCACCCAAAAATTAAATGAAGTAATGTGATTCTTTTTAGGGGGTGGTTTTTATAGATGCCCATGTTTTACACACAATTTGGACAGGTCGTTGTTTTACCATACGACTGAATGAGTTGGGTTTGTACCAGATTTCAGTGCAGGTGGCAGCGTTGGCGTACATTTTGCCTGACTTGATTTTTTTTACTTTGAACCCCATGAGTACGGTATTTTACGGGAGACGTCGGGGTGTCGCGGCGGCTCTGGCAACCAAGCGAATCGCTACGATGTGTTTGTGCAGTCAAGCGTAACATATACACAATAATCCAACAATGGATTGAAACTGCACAAACAGCGGCCAATGGCGTCATCCGGCCTGGTGGCACTGGTTTTTTTGCGCCATCTGGCGTCATATGTACGCAAGGGGCCAGTGTTGTAGTCGAGTACTTTTTTTCGAGTACCGAGTACTGCCGAGTACTTAGATTGCCGAGTACCATTCAAGTCCGAGTACTTTGCTAACCGAGTACAAGTACAGGTCTCCGAGTCCGAGTACTTGTATTTCCGAGTACGAGTACGAGTCCGAGTACTTGTATTTCCGAGTACGAGTACAAGTACGAGTACGAGTACGAGTACGAGTCCGAGTACATTGGATGGGACGGTTACACGTTTAAACGAAAAAAGAATGCAAATCCGTTTAGAAATTTTCCCAAACGTTTAAACGGAACTCAAATTTTAAAAATGGGACCTTGTATTTACGCAATCTACCTTCAAGTTTTATTTACAAAGAATCTGCGATCTTTGAAAACGTGGATGTTAAATACATTTTCCAAACCCGTGTCTTTGTCATTATTTTAGTCAGTAATGCAAGTTTCCAACACAAAAACACACAACAAATGCCACTTCTTGACGGGACATCACTGACTGCGCGACGGTCGCGGTCAACGTTAAACCGCCATCTTGAATTGCCTCATTATGTATTCATGATCATGAATGCATTAAGTTGATATTTAAGCCAATAGGGGGAAAAGGCGTGCTGTGTTTCGGGCCGTGTTATGAATATTTAACAGGTCAATCTCATGACCATTCATAAATATCTAAACTAGAATCCCCTGGTCTTATAAGGGTGGGTAATTTGAATTTGAATGCCTGTATCAGAAGGCGCCAATGCCACTCAAAAGTGAGATCAACGATCACCAAAAAGGGATGCTCCAAGCCTGGCATCGGCATGGGGAGGGGGAATTCCAACCGCGATATTGCCCGGAGGCTTGGGATTTTGGAGGGTACCGTGAGGTACATTTTGCGGAAATTGCAAGATAATAATTCTATGGAAAACGATCGAGGCAAGATCTGAAGACCACCTCCTGCGGAGTTCGCGCCGAAACTTCGCACGAAATCTAAACCATCGAACGACCATTTTGAGAACACCTCGGCGTTTCACATACGATTGGCCCAATTACGGGTTCACGGCTAGATATTTGTCTGGTTCGCTTGTGGCCCCCGCCTTGCAAACAGCAGGACGCTGGCAAGGGCTGATCTCTTTGAGCTCTCATTGGACAGATTTTGCATGACCTGTGACGTAGCATGCAGCGCACAAACTCGATTGCTACAGCTGTTTATCACGTAGCGCTAGCTGCATGCAAAGGTCATGAAAAAGTTACCCATAATGCCATCTGTACTTCCTTCACAAGATTCTGTGAAGCGACATCAGCCCTTCCCATGCCCAGCGCCCTGTTTGCAGGGCGGGGGGTACAAGCGAATTCGTCCGGACGGACGGTGCGCAGAGGAAGTCGTTTTCTCCGCAATTAACCATTTGAAAGTACAGATAAAATAATCAGTGAGGCCGTGGTAAGTAAAGCCATACGTTGCTTTTTTCGAGTATTGCTATTCGAGTACGAGTACCTTGATGATCGAGTACAATTTCGACACGTCGAGTTCAAGTACTTTGCTGCCCGAGTACGAGTACCGTCTGTTGGAGTACGAGTACTTTGACATTCGAGTACAAGTACGAGTACGAGTACTCTAAAAACGGTACTCGAGTAGTACTCGAGTACGAGTACCGAGTACGAGTACTACAACACTGCAAGGGGCTAATAGGTCTTCAAAGGATTTCGGCAAATCGCACCATTTGATTGTATTTCTCTTTTTAAGTTCATCAGAAACTTATTTCAAAAGGTCTGTGTTATCAATAAATATAATGAATTTACTTCAAACTATGTTGGCCGACAACTCCAATTTGTGCAAAGACTGGGTTCGGATGTAAGTATGCACCATACGACAACAAAATCGGGCTCACTCGCACAAGTAAACTAATCCGTGCAAAAACAAACCCCAAAAGACCCAAACAGCAAAACGTTGAAATTCCGCCTTGACCGATAAACATCCACAACTGAAACAACAGTAATAGTTATCGGTAGCAACACAAAATTATGTACAATTTTGTGTTATGATAATTACTTTTATCATAATTATACGATAAAATATCTTATACACAGCGACAATATTATGGGGATTTCTGCTTAGCCATGCTTCTGAACACCCATACATGTACACACACATTCTGTCGTACTTCCCCAATACGTGCGAGGACAATGCTTTGTGTTTCCTACTGTACGTGCACTGTATTATATCTCCGAGAACAAGAGGAGGAAGGAAATACAAAGAAACCTTTCAGTCCTCGCACGTCAAGTCTTTTGTGGAAATCAGTCCTCGCACGTAGAAGTAGGGCCTACGTGCTTAGTCTATGGGGTTGGGGTATTAAAGGAACATACAAACGCGTATCCACCGTCGAACGCAGACGTCCTATTGTTCCCTCTTTTGTTTGTACTCGCGGACGTTCCCTGGGAATCGCGGACGATATTGTTCTCTTTTGTTCTCATGAATTTTTCGTACGCGGTTTGAATACCCCAACACGTTCAAACTAGCGAGGAAAATAACAGTAACGTGTACTAAAGCATAGCCTGTGCAAGCATTTGTTTACTGCATCGTTGATGGTCACTTGCAAACACAGGGCAATACAAGGCTATCATCAGCCATGGCCAAATAAGGTAATGAAATTGATACGCTAATTAGAATATGCAAATCTTGATACTTTCAACCAATGGGAGCCTTAATTGCCGTGGGGTATACGCGCGTGCACAAAGTTCGTTTACACCAATCACTTTGTCACAGCTATCGATCGGAGGCGTTGGGTTTTTACATTTGGGAAAACAATGTATGTATAATATTATTATGAAGAATAATGTAGGTCAAATTTGCTTCCAAATAATCCAAGTCAATATATGGGTCTTTACCCTTCACCGACGTATTCATAAACACTGCATACTCGGTGTGGTCCCGAGAAATTATTTGGAAAATAACACTCGGGTGGGACTCGAACCCACGACCCCCTGCTTTCTAGTGCAGACGTCGTACCACTCGACCACCTTACCACTCGACCACCTTACCACTCGACCACCTTACCACTCGACCACCTTACCACTCGACCACCTTACCACTCGACCACCTTACCACTCGACCACCTTACCACTCGACCACCTTACCACTCGACCACCTTACCACTCGACCACCTTACCACTCGACCACCTCACCACTCGACCACCTCACCACTCGACCACCTCACCACTCGACCACCTCACCACTCGACCACCTCACCACTCGACCACCTCACCACTCGACCACCTCACCACTCGACCACCTCACCACTCGACCACCTCACCACTCGACCACCTCACCACTCGACCACCTCACCACTCGACCACCTCACCACTCGACCACCTCACCACTCGACCACCTCACCACTCGACCACCTCACCACTCGACCACCTCACCACTCGACCACCTCACCACTCGACCACCTCACCACTCGACCACCTCACCACTCGACCACCTCACCACTCGACCACCTCACCACTCGACCACCTCACCACTCGACCACCTCACCACTCGACCACCTCACCACTCGACCACCTCACCACTCGACCACCTCACCACTCGACCACTTAAATATAATTCAAGATTGTAATCTATGATTTTCGAATACAATTTTCCAGTCAACAAGTTTTAATTATGTTTCCACAGGCACCAGATTGATCCCCCAAGAAAAATAAATCAATCAATGGAAGAGACCAAGGAACAAAAAAGATATGGTCCTGGAATTGGAAAAATACACTGAACAATCAGTTTTGGGAAATTACTTTTCTTTGGTGAGGAGCTCAGGGGAATGGAAGCCACACAGTGTATGGACTGAATTCGCGTGTTGGATTACGACACGGGCCCGAGGGGTCAAACCTGCAGCCTCTGGATATCACACGTTCCATTATAACCTAACAAGAAAGCCGGAGAGGCAATGTCCTGGGAAAACAGAGTGGTGGGTAAGTGCTTATTTTCTTAAAAGAAAATCCCACTAACAAAAACCTGTATCAACATGCAAAATGTAAAAACTCTGCCAATATCATATTATGCGGCACCTAATCCAATATGGAGTTACACGATAACATACAATGTGGTTCAAAAAACCCTATATACACACTTTTTTAGAGGAAATTTTCTCTGAATTGGGGAAATATGCCCATTTTTTAAAAACTTATTTATTAAATACACCATCGTAGTGGTATATGGTGAAAATTACGTTAAAAAGAAAACTCAAATCAAAAAATGGCATCGGTTTAAAGAACAAGGTGGTTCTCGAACCACGCGTCTCGCCTGCATGACCCAAGTTTGATTCCAATTGGACTTCCAGTTTTCAAAGAGACAAGTTGGACAATTCCAGCCTATTTTACAACTTGACCTCAAATGACCTTTGACCTTAGTACTTGACCTTTGACACATGCATCATATAAAGGTTGCAATATTGAATGCATGACCCAAGTTTGATTGCAATCGGACTTCAACTTTGCATATAGGACAAATTCTGCAATTCCAGCCCATTTTACAACTTGATCGCAGATGACCTTTGACCTCAGATGACCTTTGACCTCAGTACTTGGCCTTTGACCTCATTACTTGACCTGTGACACGACCATCATATAGAGGTCGCACTATTTATTGCATTACCCAAGTTTGATTGCAATCGGACTTCAACTTTGAATATAACACCAATTATACAATTCCAGCCCATTTTACAACTTGACCTCAGATGACCTTTAACCTCAGTACTTGACCTTTGACACGACCATCATATAAAGGTCACACTATTGAAAGCATGACCCAAGTTTGATTGCAATCGGACTTCAACCTTGAATATAACACCAATTTTACAATTCCAGCACATTTTACAACTTGACCTCAGATGACATTTGACCTCAGATGACATTTGACCTCAGCACTTGACCTTTGACACGACAATCAAATAAAGGTCGCACTATTGAATGCATGACCCAAGTTTGATTGCAATCGGACTTCAACTTTGCATATAAGACCAATTTGTCGAAACTTTAACAAAAATGACACATACGGACGGACTACGAACATAAATAGTGATTGCATAGTCTCTTTCTGAACTTCGTTCAGGCGAGACAAAAATGGCAAAAAGACAGATTGTCCACACGAAAGTCTATAGGAGTCATGCATGCTACAAAGATCGATACTCATAGGTCCACCCAGTATGGAAGTAATAAGTATTCACTAACCCGGGAAGAAACAAAAGCACAACATAACACTTCAACTGTTCTATTGTGTCAAATGCTATTCACTGTAAACGCTTATATCTTTTTCATTGACAGAGGGGATGACACATTTATTGAAGTTTGAGTTTGCGCAGGCGGTGCTAAAATGTATTTTGTTTACCAAATTCCATTGACTTGCGTGTGGACAAACTAGTTTTTGACCATTTTTTTTAATATCGACATTTCTTTAGTTGAGCTCTATTTTTAACACAATTTGCACCATATACAACAAAGACGTTGTAGTTGACGAATATGTTAAAATAATTTGACCAAGATTCCCCAATTCCGAGATATTTTCCGATAAAAAGGTGTGCAGGTTTTTTTGTTTTTGTTAACCACACTACTTGCATAAGCTCATGAAACCCGCACAATCAAACCCAAAATCCACCCAACAAGAAAATCTTTACATGTAAACATGATATTAAAAGCAGCACGATTCTTGCCAGACAGTATGGCGTCTCACGTTCGACGGTTTATGCGGTGACAGAAAAATAAAAAACCTTCATTCAAATTTAAATCCATTTTATTTGATAATTTCGAACTTACAATGTACATCCCGATGACTGCAATGAAGAATAATTATGGCTAAAACAACATGGAGCCAATTATGAATGATGCACGGATATTTTTGTGTACCTATTTTCCCTTTGCTTTAAAAAATATGTTTGCTAAAAATATGAATTATTCTGTGTGACGGATAACCCAAAGCTTTCCGGTACATATACTTTTTTCCAGGTGATTTTTTTGTTCTAAAATTAAATAACTGTTGCCGATAACTGTATTACAGTATGCGCCATTGACCTCTCGTCCTTTTTTCCAGGTGACTTGTTTGTTCTAAAATTAAATAACTGTTGCCGATAACTGTATTACAGTATGCGCCATGGACCTCTCGTCCAAGGTATGACGTCACCTTGCATTATAAATAAAACGGACCGATGATCTTGATTATATGAACGCCGAGGGGAATTCAGATAATCAAGTTGCCATGGTTACGCCAGGTTACCATGAGAACCCGGCCTCGCAAGAAGATGGAGAAATAGCTTATAACAAATGAATAAAAGATTTTTTCCTCTCCGTTTCTCTGATGGATGATCCGGAAAATTTTCAATCTCACTTGGTCATTTGGCTATTTGTGCAACAGTCTTATTTTCGCGCGCCATTTTGTTTTCTCTTCAGCATACAGCAGCAATATCGAACCGTTGCCATGACGAGTCAAGACATCTGGGCACATGAAGTTATAACCAGCTCAGAAAAATTTGCTTAGTACAATATTTCTTGCGAGTTATCTGCACATTGATTCGCTTCTGATCTACCCAGCCTACGGGACAAACGTTCTCTGAATATAATATATAGAAAACACGTCATTTTAAAATTACGCTTTAAAAATACAAAAAGAGGAATTGATGCTCACTCAAGTCCTTTTAGGTACAGCTCCCGCAATAACAAATCCTCATTTTTTTTCTCGCCATCATTAAAAAAAATCCACCTACGCCTTTCACATTTCTCATTCTTTTCTTGGTTTTCTGCTGCCAGAAACCAAGGGAGTAACATACGGCGCTATAGGCCCTATGTGAGTTAATACTAATTATCGTCGTGACTGGGACAGAAATCAATGGAAGTCGACCCCAATTGTTGAATTCAGAAGGATACGTTAGTTATTATAGTATCATTGGTAAGAAAGACAAGCATATGATGCACGATATGGGGCAGAGGGAACAAACCCCCCCCCCCCCCCCTCTTTTGTGTTGGTCATTGTGTTCCCGGAATCTCAGGAATTCTTTTAAGATGTCTAGGGATGTGTTAGGTAACAATAGCCTGGAGAGTGTATAGGGTATATGGACAAACGGGGGGGGGGGGGGTACCCCTCTGCCCCATATCGTGCTGGGTATAAAGACAAGGTGGACATGAGACACACACACATACAGTGGTTACCGCTAGAGCATATGCATTATAGGGAGCTTTACTTAAAGGAACCATGCTTCTCAAATTGACCGGATCACATTTTATTTCATAAATAAATTCATTTATATGTATTAAATGTGAATTAAAAGCCAAACTGGTTCAAGCGAAGTTTTAGTGTGATTATTTGCCGCTCAAAAAATGACCCCCCCTTTTTGAAATTTGTTGAGACTCAAATTGAGGGCGCTGTTCGTGACGTAGACCGAGGCACCGAAATTTATGGATCGACTCGATAGTCTGGACCCGGCCCGTATACACACACTAGGTCTACACGTGCAATTTCGTAAGTTGCACATCTGGGAACTTTGTTGGGATGGCAGTGGACTTGAGTATATTTTTAATGGTCATCCCAAAGGATTTGAAAATACCAGTATCGAAACACGACGGCTCAAAGTGGTCGCTACATAACGCTGAAAAGCTGCTGGGGCCGGACCTCTTTGCTCTTGTCACCTTTACTTTCGCCGTCCAAATTCTCTGATATTTCGCTTCAGTTGGAAATAAATGAAGGCTTACTCCACCCGTCGTTGTTTTGCTGCACCCAGCAGCCACACACCTTGTCGGCATGGCCGAAAACACTATATTTTGCTTAGATTTTGGACGAAGAATTTTCGCCGTACAATGTACACACAATGCCTACCCGTGATGAATGGGTAATGTGCCTCGATCTACGTCACACACTTATGTTAATGAGGGTCCCACTCAGGGGGCGGAGTAGCTTGGACAAACATTTTCAAAAATTGTTTTCTCATATTTAATCTGGGAAATAATTGTCTCTGGACACAAAATATCATTGTCAAGATAATACTTTATTGTTTTAAGCAGGAATAATGCAATATAAATCCTAAATCATGTTTCCTTTAATGACTTCGTATTCTGTTGATTCTGTTGATTCCAATCTGAAAAAGGAGAGCGATCAATAAATTAAGGGGCCATGCATTTTTTTTTAATGACTCTAATGCATGCAGGACAGCTTTCTTGCCATGTTACTGTGAATTTCCACCTCTTCTGCAGCGATACTAGGGAGTAATTGCGAAATGTCGGTTTTTATTCTGATGCAAATATCCTCGTTCATAAGCCGAAGCGTGATGTCATACGAGGCGCAACAGTTGTGTTTCCATGCTTTGTGTACACAATATATATCAAGCTTTTCTACATTTTCTTTGAGCAAGGCTCTAAGTTTGACTTGATTTTTTTTTACATGGGAAACCGACTAGGTAAATTTCAATAAATGTTCAAAGTGAACAAATAAAACTGCTAAAGAAAATAAAAAAATATACTGACAATTAGGGAGGCAGTCAACATAGGGTAAGATATAGCTCAGTTGGCAGAGCGCCGGTATGGTATTCCGGAGGACGCAGGTTCGAATCCCGCTCCTGCCGGGTTTTCTTTTTTTCACTTTGAAAATGTATTTTTGTTTTGTGTACGTTAACACGTACGTCGACAACCTTTTTAGGTGTTTGTACGTTTTCGGAACAGAAACAGCAAACAGTATTTCTTCAAAACCTTAGTGGGTTATTTTGAGGGAGTGTTTTCAGTAGCGTTCTTATGGTCTTTTCCCTAGAGTTATCGACAAAAACAGCGCCCATGCATCAACTGATTATTAACTCAGATCATATTTGTATTTTAGTAAGACATGGTAACGTCCAGAAAACAAGTTAACCTGGATGGCCATTCCTTTAAGCCCGTACTCCATTTCTGGAGTCAGAATCTTGCAATCATTAATTCTACAACAAACATATAATATCATAATAATACAGATAGTTTGAATATTACAGATACAGTGGTTCTAAAAGGAAGGATTTATACATTCTTCGGCAATATGCACCTATTCATATTTGCAAACTGATATGATACTGATAAGCATAAACTGGCCTCGTGTCGTGTATTATACAATGAACCCCGATATCGATATTTTAACCAACGAGACGAGATTAAAACGAATATCCTGGAGACCTGTTTAGGAGAGGTATTTGTGCGTGTCTATTCAATATGCAAATGAGGTACCCACAATAACAGCATTGTCTTGTTAATTTCACAGTGGGTAGGAAGCACTGCCGATGGGTTGTAATAACTGCAACATATAGGCCTAATGCAGGCTCGATATAATGTTGCATCATCTGGATTTTGAAAACTTATTAAAAAATCGTTAACCTTGCACGAACAGAATTTTGCGGGGGCGGGATACACAATAGCATTGGAAGGTTGCCTTGAAATGCTTTCGCAGCCCCCTCCCCCAAAAAACAAACAAACAAACAAACAAACAAACAAACAAACAAACAAACAAACAAACAAACAAACAAACAAACAAACAAACAAACAAACAAACAAACAAAAGGTACAGGTTACCATAGTAGATTCCACCTCCATGTCCCTGTATCATTTCTGTGAATGTAGGAGCCCCGTGTATGAGGGACATAAACGAGTCTCTGGACAAAACATGGAATCAGAAAATCCTCTTACTGAAGACAGCTGAGGTTAGTAAACAATAGAGTACCGAAGTGATGACGTCAATGCAATGTTTGGAACAAGAATACTTTTGTTATTTTGTGTAAATGTGTTTGCATGACTGGCTGTTAACTAAGGAACAGTCGAAATCTCCATTTGTTTGAAGCCAGTTGTCGCGCCAACTGACGTCACACTTCGGTACTCTGTGGTCTGTGTGGGACAAACCAAGACAAATCCTACTGTGCCGGGCTTGTCCAATCGATCACGTGCTCTTTGTTTACATCTAAACCGCCTATATTTAAATATTTAAATAAGCACACATCGTGTTTTGCATAAAATTTAAGGATGACATTAAAGGTCACATAATTCAAAGGCAATCTGACGTGACCTGCGACGTCACTCCTAAAACAAATTTTATGCAAAGCACGATTTGTGCGCATACCGCCGGGAATTTCAATATTGATGTAAACACGTGACGTCAGAGGGCAAATGTATTGATTATAACTGCAGTGATGCCCTATTTTACACAATCCGTGTAGTTAATACAGGGACGGGAATATAAGGCTGAATCTATACTACATAGTGATTTATGATTCCTTAGTGCAAGTTAAGCCAAAACGTTTCAGAAAAGTTTCCGAATGTTAATGGTCAGCAACATTTAATAATTGGAAAATCAACCAAGCCAGTCATTCCGGTCATTAGCACAATTCTTTCATCAAATGGTCACATCGCACTTAATTCGTAGTGATAGGCGTATCAATCGATTAAAAAATTCCATAAATTCGTTCCTAAAGTTGGTTTCGTTTGTTTTTTTTAAGGTAAAAAGATTCTTGCAATGCAAATTTTTGTGGAGAACTTACGTCTCGGATTAACTTGCGATTCAAAGCCTATCTATGATATTTTTAATGAAATCTCCAAATTCGGGTTCATAAGGTACACGTATATTTGTAATTGTCGTGTTTCATCAGTCAATTTCTATGGGGAAATTAATAATGGTTTCAGGGGCGGATCTAGGTTTTAACTAAGGGGGGGTTTACCTGAGGTGATTGGCCTACACACCCCAGCGTGCCGAATTTTCGACACCCGACACTGGTTATTTATTTTTTTTTTCAGCCCAAGGGGGGGGGTTTAAACCCTTAAACCCCCCCCCCCCCCCCTAGATCCGCCACTGGGTTTTGCATGTATGTCTTTGTCTTGTTTGAGAAGGTTGTATTATACTGTATTGATTTTCGGCCAAGATATTAATATTTCTCCTCAAAAAATAGGCCCTGGCCAGATAGTGTGCTTTCATATCTTCAAACAGGCAAAAAGCATTGGCAGATATTAACGTGCGAATGATGTTAACTTTAAAATATATTTCTGTATGAATTCTTTGCCCACCATTTGTTTCTTCTTTTTGTTTGATTTTTTTTTACAAGTTGTATATACAAATACATGCAACAGCTGTACATCCAGGGTGAACCCGGTAGTTTTCTCAAGTAATTATCGCGCAACAACCACAGTTCGGAGCCGTGGTGCCAAGGTTGACGGGAAGGGATGGGCGCGCTAAATAATGCAAGGGTAGGTTCATTCTGCACAGAAGGTTGTCGTAGTCACGCAAAACAACAAATTTACAGCCATAGTGGGCCAGTAGAACACCGTTTCATCCACCGTGTAGCTTTCTATATAATTGACTTTCTTCTTTAAACAAAATTAATAGGGTCAGAGATTACAATTCATAACATTCGTCCTTGCCGTTGCGGCATTCTTTAGTGAGGCTTTTTTTAAACTTGACTTTTCTTTGACCTTTCTCGGCGGTCTCAGGAGGGAGATGAGCTATCCTAGCATATAACTCTAAGGGGACATGACCTAAATGGTTAGGTGACTGGAGCCGGAGAGTCTGGGGGTTCGAACCCATGCAGTTAGAGTGTTTCGCGTCCTTGGGCAAGCCCGTGTTTATTTTCGACGATGTCCTGCCCCTCTACGACCGCGTTCCCACTCGAATTGGAAAAGGTGGATCAAGATCCGGCATTTTGGTGTGACCGTTGTCTAACCGCAACGAAACCGCAAGTCGCGTTCCCACTTATGCTTGATCCACCTTTTCGAACGGAAGTGTCGAGTCCGAAAGGTCACCGAGTTCGGTATTACGCATGCGCCTGCTTGCTGAGCGCGCGCTGTGTGGCTGTGTTGCATGCTGGGACGGGTCAAATACATGTGCGATGTTTTGATGTTCAAAGTTTCAACATGGAGGAAGAAATCCAAATGCTTCTCGGTCTGATTTTGCCCATGGATGCGGAGAGCAGTCCAAACTTAATCGTATATATTATAAGTACTGGCTCGAATCGGATCGTAAAACGTATTTTCTTCAAACTTTGCTACGGTTGTTGTTCTACGACACGCTGCAGGCTATACACTAACACGGAATTGTTTGTGGATGGAAAAATAAGTAAAATTGCATGAATGAAAAAGGTTTAGAAGCGGACGACTTTCCAGTACGGAACGAAAGGAATACACATGTACGCTGAATGGTGCATGCACGCTTGCATCGCCCACGCGTGGTGACACATTTTGTATACAGCCCGTAGTTCAGTAGTTGTTTATTGTGAATGTCGTGCACGTGGGAAATTTTCACATGAGGTACACGCCTAAACGTATTTCTTCTTTCATCAGACCGCAAACTTTTCGCGCCACTCGTGCACCAGCCGGATGTTGACAGGTCAAATTGCCGGATCAGATCCACCTTTTGCGTTCCCACTTGATCGTGATCCACCAATTGCAGGATCTGATCCACCAATTGGGGGATCTGTATCCTGGTCTTTAGGTGGATCAAGAAAGGTGGATCAGATCCTGATCCACCTTATAACGGTTAGCGTTCCCACTAACACAATTGCAGGATCTGATCCACCAATTGGGGGATCTGATCCGGCAATTTGGCAAAAGGTGGATCAGATCCCCCAATTGGTGGATCTAGTGGGAACGGGGTCTACCTCTCTCAGCCCAGGGATTTAAATGGGTACCGGTATCTGGCAAAGCTGGGGCCAGTTTCACGGAACTCTGAGGAGCACAAAATTTGGCTATAAAGCAGAGAAAAAAAACTCATCACAAAAGCAATTTACAAGTCGAAATTGAGCGTGATGTATAACGCTTGTGACTGGTTCTCGTCTAGTTTGTTTGGCTTAGCAATGCCTTTTACTTGGTTATTATGAAGATTATGGTAAATGGTACATTTTTTAGACATTCCATAGATTTGTGCACAAACTTAGGCATGCACAACTTGAACGCGCCAAAACCCAGTCTCAGCTCAAGAAACTACAAAATACTCGACATAAAGATTTTAGACCATGAGGAATAGGTAGTGAACAAACATATCGAACTAGCTCCCACACATCTACATCTGAATTTTTTTTCTATTTTACTTTATTTTTTCCCCTATCAGCAAGGCTAATGTTTTATAGATGGAAACTGTAAAAGGAGATGGCTTAACCATGGTGCATGCACAATGTATGAATAATTAAAAGTGTGCACAGTAGTTTGACCTATTGGTTGGGCGTTGTACATTTAGAGGCCTAGCGCTATAGACTTTATCGATGCACATTCATCGCTTAACCTTCTGTGCTAATTAACATATCTATAATAACATGTATACAAAAGTGGGTGTTTGAATATTAGGCTCCGACGAAAACCACACTTCATTAAACACAACAACACAACGAGGGAAATTCAAAGCAGGGAGGTGAGTTTGGTCTCACCGCAGAGCAAGGAACACAGTCACCGATGCGTTGGTGGAAGTTAATACTTTGCCTGGGTCTATAGGTCTGCAAATTGGGACAATTTTGTCCGGCTTCTGTTGAAGATTTATCCTGTATTTAAAGGTGAATCTAGGAGACCGATCGGGCGGTAGGGTTATAGCAAGCCTACCATCTCTGTTAGTAACAATCACATAGAGTAGCTTTTAGCCTTGTATGACCTGCATGTTAAAAAAGACAAGGCATATAGCAACCGGAGCGACAGCAGTATTCCACATGTCCACGGATACATAATTGCAAATAAACTATTCAAACCTAATTGATCTGAGCACCTCGGCAGTGTAGATGACGGCTTGACACCGTCGAAAATAAACAGCCCTAGGGGTATATCCGGCAGACCCGCTATAGAAGATATCTCTATTTCACCTCCGTAATATACATGCAATTATATACCGTCCCTGCAGCCGCCGAGAATATCGCAGAGGCCAAGCCATCCGGATTCCGCGGTTCACTTGTTGGTTAATGGCCGCTTTTAATGGCCGCTCTTAGCCGATGACATTAGCGCAAATTGCCCTTATCTGTTTTGCTTTTCAACAAGTTTCGTAAGTGCTTCTCCAGGGATCCCTTTGTTTTCTTTGCTTTTTGTTTTTTTCCGTAAAG
Source organism: Hippasteria phrygiana (assembly GCA_037893225.1). Lineage (NCBI taxonomy): Eukaryota > Metazoa > Echinodermata > Asteroidea > Valvatida > Goniasteridae > Hippasteria > Hippasteria phrygiana. The sequence continues at coordinate 1,367,091 of JAZGUH010000502.1, forward strand.
GCTGCTGTGTAAGGGCATGGAACTATAAAGCTCCATGGTAAGGGGTTGACTTAACGTCTCGTGCGCACGGGAATACACGCGAGAGATTCGACGAGAATTGGGCAAAATATCTATCAACCTTGTCTTGCGGGCATGTGACATACGCAGCGTCAGTGACATTTCCACCGCCTCGAAAGAATACGCCGAAGCACGCGAGAACCTGCGTTATGAAATCAATGAAAATGTGCCCGAGTGAAATTAATGATTTTCCCCCGACGTTCTCCTCCACAGAGCATTACCAAGGAAGTCAATGCTGTCGCATGTAGGCCTACATGTACAATATCAAATTATATATCACAAACATTTTTTCTCTGACCTTAAAGCTATTATATCGGTGCTCTGACCGAATTGACATCCCTGCCAACAAAGTATGGAGGAAAATTGTATTTTGGAAAAGAAACCACACCTATTATGCTATGCAGACTATGCATGTCTTCCTAAAATATATTGCTTAATAATGTGGTACGGTCGAAGATTGACTACATTTGAATGTAGGAATTAGGAACGTCCCCCGCTTAATTCAAAATTGGAAATGTATTCAATCTATTACCCCCAGTACCTGTCGTCGGTCGAAATTTGTTGTGGAATGCCTCATTGGAAACCTCATAACTTATCTAATGCTAACAAAAATTAGCAATGCTGTTTGAAAATTTTCTTTTCAGGGTCACATCCCATGGACAGAAACATCAGATTTCAGGGGAAATGCTACGCAAGCATCACATCACTAGGCGTATACGGAGTACACAGACAATACAACATACAGCGAGGTTCACGCTCGTCGTTTTGGACGCCATTACCACCCAGCTCTTGATGAGTATATCGGGGAATTAAATTTTTCATCGCTGGGGGCGCTACATTGTGGCCGCCTACACCAGTGAATCAATTTCCATAGACCCAAATGATAAATACGCCAACTTGGAAAACCAATATGAAAACTTCAAAAATTCAGGAAAAATACCTATATGACTCTCCAATGTGTTTGACACAAACATCAAATTAAAGCTTATTTCATCATTTTTCAGTTTCTGTTCAATTTTGTGGGGATTCACCAATGACTTTTGGTAGAAATTTCCATCCAAAGATGATCCCCCCTAAAAGTAGTCCTATAGCCCATCGCCAGCTAGAAAAATGATGTCTACGCTCCATTGCAAAATTGAGCACTGCAGGGCTGTAGTCGAGTCCCTGCAAGTCCTTTCACAAGTCCTTTCACAAGTCCTTTCACAAGTCCTTTCACAAGTCCTTTCACAAGTCCTTTCACAAGTCCTTTCATAAAGCCAGTCACAAGTAACTGGATGAACAATGACAAAGGAATGCCTTTGTCAAAGCTCATTTAAATAGCTTGTGATTGAAATTATGACTAGAGGGTTTGTGATGGACTTGTGATGGACTTGTGATGGACTTGTGATGGACTTGTGATGGACTTGTGATGGACTTGTGATGGACTTGTGATGGACTCGACTACAGCCCTGACTTTAAAGGCCCAATTTCATCCGAATTTCACAGTAATACAAGCTGGCAGTCCTCTGCACGGCTTCCAGTTCATGGCCCACAACATGCTCTAATAAAAGCAGAGCATTTGAAATCGTGATTTGGCCGGCGTGGGCAAATTGTGGGCCAATTTACTGGTCTGCAATCTTTAACTATGCATATTTCAAGGTCGAAAGTTTACCGCAGTCCTGTAAACAAATTCCCAATTCATCCAAAAGCCGTGAACCAAAACCAAATGATTATACATGCATGAGGAACGGCTTTGGAATCATGATTGTATTGATATACCGAGAATTTATATTAGACAAATTACACGATACGGAACAGAGTATATAGGCTCTACGGAACAAAGGAAGGAACCATTTTCATATGCAAGTGTGCACAGCCACAATCATGGGTACACTTTTTGTTACAAAGACACCATCATAAACGACAGAGCAATGCTGAATAGCTCTTTGAAAAAAATTAGGATTTGCCACACTTAGAGCACTTTTTATTCCAAGTTGGCATAAAGCTGGATGACCGATTCGTGTGTAATCTCAAATAATGTTTACATCATTGTTTTTCGAAATGTTGTTCATAATATATTGATTGTGGAAGTGCATAAGTGTATAGGCAAACCTTATAGTGCAACTAAAAGTCTTAATACGACGCATTCATAGAAATCTGAAATTGAAATTCCATGACCTTTCCGAGACTTTCTAGCACAGAATTGCAGTTTTCCATGACTAATTCTTACGCTGTATTTTTGAGCTTAATTTAGAGTCTATTTACAATACACTGGTCAGTCATCACACTGAAAATAAAGGTCTGTGTAGCGTGCATAAAGCCCCGTTCTCATTTACAGGATTTTGTGTACAACTGCGGTGCGACAAAAAAATCTTACAGCCGTGCGATTTTCGTACGAATTTCCCTGTTTCTCAGTCTTCTCTGGTTGTCTTCCATCTTGATGTGGACAGCTTGAACATCAGGTGGCGAATGATTTTCAGGCCGCTGAGGCCACTTATTATATATTTGTTGGTGAGATCCGCCCAGGTTGGACGGCAGCAGCACCGCGCTCGCATGGAGTCGGACCGCACTTGCATGAGATTCCTACAGCTTATACAGCAGTCTGATGGCAGTCGCACCGGGCTCTCATGAGATTCGCACAGGTTGCACGGCAGTTGCACGGCAGTCTGATGGATGTCGCACGGGGTCTGCTGGAAGTCGCACGGCCGAGCCGTGCGACTCTCTTCAGACTCCCGTGCGACCTATCAGACCGCCGTGCGACTGCCGTGCGACCCCCCCCCCCCCCCCCCCCCCGGCCATGCGACCAATGCGAACTATGCGAACCGTGCGACAGCCGTATGCAAATTTTCAACATTTGAAAAAACTCGCACGGGCATGCGACCCGTTCGAATTACACACGACACCCCTACAACCTGTGCGAATCATCAACAGACTTCCGTGCGACTCCCGTACGCCCTGTGCGATTTGGTAGTCGCACGGCATTCGCGTGGAAAATCGTTCAAGTGAGAACGGGGCCTTATCATCAACAAGATGGTCTCCACCTCCACTTACAACCATCCCATCATCCCACTTTAGTATACATGTCACCAAACACTTAAAAGAGGGACAGAGAGAATGCTTAATTGTGCACTTTTTGCAAGACTGCCGTAGTTAAAGATTCTGCACCATTTGGGTAGTGCAAGATTCCATGATTTGTTTTTCTTAGCACGTCAATTTTCCATGACTAATTGTAAAATAGTATACTACCATGACTTTTTCATGACTTTCCACGATAGTTTTAAATTCCAGGATTTTCCATGGCTGCAAGAATCCTGCATTCACATCGTGTTCAATGAAATTAAGTCCTTTCCAGGGGTTAATGAAAAATCCACGAAATCCACGAAAAATCCACGAAAAATCCACGAGGACCCCAGATCAACATACTAGGTGGTCCAAAAAAAAATGAAACGGCATACGTCCGCTACCTTCCGATTCAAATTATCTGCACCGATGGATGGAGAATCTTTCTAGAAGAAAAATGATACTAAGACCTCCCGATTCGGTGCGATTTTGTGAAGCAAGGTCGGGTCACTTGGCCATTTGTTCCATGCAGAAAAGAGGATGATGATAGCATCTCGGGACCAACCGACTTTGCTTCACAAAATAGGCTCTGCAGCAAAAACTACTGGACCGAATCGGGAGGTCTTAGTATCATTTTTCTTCTAAAAAGATTCTCCATCCATCGGTACAGACAATTTGACTCTAAAGGTAGTGGAAGTATAGTTTGTATTTGCCTAAAGACACCCCCTTAAAATATCCGTTTTTATTGGTCTATATCCACTCTTACAGGTAAAAACACCTTTAGGACAACACCTCAGGAATTCCAGATTGCAAACAAAGATTCTTTTAAAATTCTGAAATCCCGAAAAAAAATCCTGAAATCAGAATTTTAAAGCTCACTAAATTCTCGAGAAAAAAAAAGAAAACAAAATCGTGAGCTGTGGATTAAGGTCGTGCGGCCGAGTCGTCCATCACATACCGGTACTGTGCCTGATTAGCGGCATTAATAACTTCCATTATCGCCAAGCAGGGAGGAAGAGAGATGGGAACCCTTGCCATTTTCAATTTCATCCCGACTGCTTTTGACGGTCCAGAACAAGATCTAGAGACCTGTGGGCTCGGCAGGGATCAGAGCGGGACTTGTCGCCGTATGTCTACCGTGCGCCCCCCGGGCAAACTTCAGCTTCGCGCGCGCGTCAACATCATCATCCGCGGTAAAAACCATGCGACCACCACTTAGAGGTCGTGCCTCTACAATGTGTAGCGCCGTTTATGGCTCCGCTGTACGACGGACGGGGAAAACAAGACGGACGGGGATAACAAGACTGACAGTGAAAACGAATGAGTCGGTGCTCAGACCGATATTTCAAAAGGAAGCCTTACATTTTGTACAACACAACATGTCTTTATGGTTCTCCATGCTCAGGAACAACGTTCGGAGGTATCATTAATCAAGTGAATACAAATGAAGAAATCCACTCATTCGAATCAGATTTTACTTATGTCTTGTGCATAGCATCGGACAACGTTTTGGATATATGTAAATGACGTTTCCAATTAAGCCCTATTTAAATAAAGGTAGATTTGTCATTTGTGAAATGTAAAATACTCATATACCTCGACATAATATATTATATAAAATTATATGTCATTATTGTCAATGGGCAAAAAAATTCATAACTTTATTTCTATATCTTACAAATAATGGCAATGCCATTCTTGTTCACCCTCAAATTGGCAGTGGCACTGCCACAATTTCATTCATGTCTGATATACTGTTTACCGGGTGTAAATCCTGAGATTATGTCCGTAGTATTTAAACGGCCCGCTATTTAAACTGATGTCATAATGTCACACAATGAGACACTAAATGTTTCTCGATTTCCGGTGATTTTTTTTCCATCACGGCAGGGGGGATTTATCCGGCTGGTAATGTATTGTCGTCGATTCTGTCACGTGCTGTTTTATACGCACGTTCAATCAACAAAAGCCCCGCCGAATCTGCAATCTGACACTTTAACGAGAATGTCTACTTTCACGTGCTCACTACAGACATACACCCCCCCCCCCCCCCCCCCCCCTCCATGCTCCAACTGACGGTGATTGATTTGGAAACAAAGTAATTTTTCATTAAGAGAATGACATTGCAAGCTCTCGGGGTTTTCCCCTTTAATTATAGTCTGGTAGCGAGTCGATATTTGACTGATATCCGCTCACATGCGGTTGTGTACAGGACGTGTAGTATATTGCATCGATTCAAGCGATCTTAAACGTAGTATACACGATTGGTAATTATAACGAAATACCTAACTAGACTGTAAGTTAATAGTAGTCTCAATCATCCTGTGAAATTATGGCACCAGGTGTGCTGTCGTTGTCAAGAAAAGTGGACATTTATATCGTCTTCCAACGATTTCCAGCTGGAAATCGTTGAAAAACTGCCCTGTAGCCTTTAGTCAAGGCGCGCGTGGCTACCCGGACGAGTGGCGCGCTGGACATGCTGGCATTCAGGGCGCGTCACGTGTCCAGCTGGTAGCCACGCGCGCCTTGACTAAAGGCTAACATCCGCCCGACGGTTGAAAACGAGCGCCGTTTTTCTCTCGGTTTTTTGCCATCTAACAACGCAAAACTTTGAACAGGTGAGTGGAACGATATTTCCTGTAAAATACTAACCCCCAAATCCGCCCATTTTTGAAAATTGCAACAATGACAAATCATGTTTTCATAATCAACCGAATTAATGTTCTTGAAGCAGAACATGGACCAAAATTTCCATTTGGTTTGCTTCTCAGTTATTCAGAAGTCGGAGACGGAGCCGAAGCCAGCGTTTCGAGAAAAAAAACTATTAGTTGTTGCCAACAGTCATTGATACCAGAGCTTGTATGCGCCGAACGTAATTCAATACTACGACAATATTGTTGGGTTCACCTAACCGGAGTCGTGTTATGTTCTTTTTCATTTTGTATTGTCTGACCAAGGTTCCCATGGCGTTTGCTTATTTCATCCAAAAATGTCAAAGAACATTGCGCACCTTTGCGTGGAAGTTATGCATGCGTGAAAAGTGCACTAAATTTACGGTCAGGGACAAATTTCACGGAGCTTAGCACCATGAAGGTCTTGCTTTAGTTAAAACAGGTTACCGGCCAATTCAAAAGGCCATGGGATTTTCATGTTAAGCAAACAACAGCTGAATGCCAGCCAACAATACACTTCACATCAAAAGTTGGTTGGTAACCCTGCATTTACCAAGGAAGACTTTTCATGCTGAGCATATTTGTGTGCTTAACATCGCCATGCAATTAACCCCTGGTTGAATTCCTCATTGATATTCCCTCTCCAACGCCCACTCAAAATTGCTTCAAACTCAAAAATACAAATAGGTTCGAATTACTTGTGGCATGGTGCCTGTTTTCTGGTCTGTTTGTTTTTGTTTTGGTTTGGGGGCTTTTTTTTGTTTTTTTGGCTGCAAGTGCACTGGTTGCACAGAGCCGCCATATTGCAACCAAATCGAGGTTCTTTTGCGTCGTTACTAATAATAAAAGTACGTAATTCGGCTACAAACTGCTTGAAATATATAAGTGGCAACAGTTCGCAGCTGTTAACCTATATAGGCTACCGTAGGGATCCATTCAAGTAGCCGAAGCTTGCCAGTATATAGCCTCTCTTTTGATCCAGTATCGTACAAAGAGCCAATAGAATCAGTCGCGCGTGAATTAGCCTCTGCCATGGATCCACCATTTGCGCCATTTTGAAGCACGCCCTCATCGGATCTATGATAGAGGTATTATTTTTCGAAATTCACTTGCAAAACTGCAAAGAAATTAAATCGGGAGCGAAAGAACCGGAGACTTTTCCGATGGCGTAGGGGGTGAGAAACGAGTATATGGCAGCGCCTTGGGACCATTTTCATAGAGCTATACTAAGCACAAAAGCATAAAAAGTCTACTCCTTGTGACCGGCATTCAGTCTTACATGCAGTTTTGGCTGGTAACCTGTTTTTAATAATCAAGACTTTTTGTGCAAAGCAAAATTCTCCCAGCGGTTCTAGGGCTGCCCCGAATGTACCGAATATTCGAATAGCTTTTGGCCGGTTTGAATATTCGACAAAAGAAATCTGCACTTGTACACCTGACTGTGTTATTTTAATCGTAAAGTTGAATTTTGTATTGTGAGATGCCACTTTTTACATGTTTATTGGTCCCTTTCTATTAACTGCGTAAAGCACCTTGACAGTTATAGAGTACTTACTGCAAAACACTCCTGCAGCCCATAATATCCATCGCCGCATGCACATTTTAACCGGCGCACTTTGTATGAAACCTTTGGCCAGCGAGGATGGCGGCTACCGTAACGGCTGGCGTGTGTAAAACTTGTTCAGCGAGTTTCAAATATTCGAATACTAAATTATTCGAAAATGGACAGCCCTAAACGGTTCCCGGGTATATCAACGGGTGAAACCTATAGTTAGATCGTGGGACCCCGTTCATGATGATGACGATGATGCTGACGACTTACCTGAATCTCCCTGGCGTGGTAGAGTACAATGAGGACGAGCAGAACAATTGTGGAAGTACTGATGAAGGCTTTGAGTATGTAAGAGTACACAGAGTCCTACATTCAAGGAAAAGACATGGAAAATATTAGAATCACACGTTAACTGACTTACAATTTAAAGATTATTTTTCAGAGTGCGATAAGAACAATATGCACAATGTTGTTTTACAACAGCACTTGTTAAAATAATTTAAATACACCAATGTTTATGGGCAAAATGGCACATTAACAAGAGTACTAAAGGGGGTGTAACGAACCCACTGGACCCCTTAATAATAAAGTAGATGTGTAAAGCGTATATCCACCACGATCATAGTGCTTAAGGCGCTACGTTATTACCGCTGCTCATCAGACCTATTAATCATTCCTGAAACCTTCTCAGATCCCTGGGGAGTATACAGCACCGGCTGCAAGTTAAGCGCACATGGGCTAATCAACACACTTAAACCATCACTGCCCTCACAGGTACCCATTTACGCCTGGGTGGAGAGAGGCAACTTGTGACAAAGTGTCTTGCTCAAGGACACAAGCACCATGACCCCTGCTGAACTCGAACCCACAATCGGTTGTGTCTCCAAGATCTTGAGGCCGATACACTAGACCACTAGACCACGAGGCCACAGCGCTCCACAGAGTCTCTGTGAAATGGACGGTGATTCCGTTATAGACGGAGCAAAAACAGCCCTAGAGGCATACCAGAAATATCCAAAAAGTGTACACAAGCTTTGCAATGCTCTAAACATTGTCAGATTCTGCCAATGCGTAAGATGTAAATCAAATTTAATGCTTTAGCGCAATTAAGATGATTTAGATGAACTATTTTCATCAGTTGTATCATCCCAAGTATCTTTGATACCAGAGTCCAATTTATAGGGTTGCTTAGCACATGATTTTGTTTCTGCTAACAGAACATCTGTCCATTTCACAGAGACCGTAAGCTTTATAAGCACAGGAAAAGGCTCGCTAATTTGAGGGGCAGAATTTGCTTAAAGTAGTGCGCAACAATAGAAATCTCCATGTGCGCGCCGATTACAATTTAGACTTTTTGGACTTATCTGATAGTTTATGCCTCCCCAAAACTAATATAACAAGTTTCATAAGTCTGAAAATAAAATTGTTTTTGAGCCTTTTCCTTCTGAGCCACTTTGACTCGATTCAGAAAAGGCTGAGGTCAACGGCGTGCCGTATCGCGCGAGTGATGACGTTACGTGCAGAAACATATGACGTCACTATATTTATACGACAATGTTTTACGTAAGTATGTACGTATTTTTTTGTCTAAGGCTAGTATTACTTGCTGTGCTTTTTGCATGATGATTCAGGTGTAACGCCACGGTAAATATATTTTAAAGTGTTGACATCTTTGTAAGACACATTTTGAATTGGGGTTGTAGGCTCGTTCTTGCTGAAAAGTTAGTTGTGAGTCATACTTTCCTTTGTTTGCAGTCGGCTTTTATTGAAACCTGCACGGCGAGTTGTGTGTGAGCTGATGCTATACTCTAGTCTGGCGACTTTGCTTATGCAGCCCTCATAAGGACCCGCACCTTCTCAGAACTATACACACAATTTCTGTTATAAGGTACCAGACTCAATCGCATGCAGCCTATTTACGGTACCGTACGTGTACAATGCATGTTGAGTCAAGCGAGCGTGGACAGGGAGACGGCTGGGGCTCTGGCTGCTCGAACCGGCAACCGCAGGGAACGTCGTCGTGGTCTGGGGCGCGTGAGTCCAGGACAGGATTGGAATGCTCGGTGCCTTTAGAGTTGGAATGGCTCCAGCCTTCAAACGGAATTGTGCCCTCAAACCCAGCTGAGTTTTCATACTAACACTATCATCAATACAGTCTTTGGCGAAATGTTCTGCACATATTTTCGACCATTTCGACAGCCGAAAATCAGATATTGTATTGTCTACAAAGCGGACCCACTGTCGCCTTTGAACTCAATTCAGCACTGGGAATCGCAGGAAGGTTAGGTCAGGGTTTTTGTCGCTGTTGCTCGTGCAACCCCCAACTACACACGATCGAGGCATAATGATTATCTCAGAACCATGCTCATACTAAAGTAATATCAAAATTAGACAAAATAATCGGGAAAACGGAGGAATTATGTCGACAAAAACTCTTCCAGCAGCATCAACTCCACGTATGTACATTCACTAGTGTTTGGCTGTAGCATCAACCGACTCTACACGTGTACGTCACGGGGTCACGTACATACATTTACATACATAATGAGCTTTCGCGAAATAGGATAAATGGTTTAGAATAACAACCCTTTTTTTATAAAACAATCCCTCTCGTCTGCAAACTAATCTCCATCAGTAAAAAGAGTATTTAAACTGTCGGAAAAGTCCAAAAAGTCAAAATTGTAATCGGCGTTTTAGTTGCTCTTTAAAGCTAGCATTTGTTTCCCCGTTACAGTTAGCCTAACTTGTTTGCTTACCGTTAAGCAACCCTGTAAAATTGGGGCCATAATCTAGGTACCTCTTGCACATAGGCCTAGAGGAATTGCATCATTTCGTAGAGCGTTGGCCACACAGACTATAGTGTGTCCATCTCCTTAGAACAATCTTCGCTCAAAATTCACTCAACAATTCTGTTGACAAAATTTGAGTGAAAACCGAGTCTTTAGTATTAGCTGTTTTGTACCCTGTATTCTGTTTTTAAATACAAGATTTAAGATGTCGTATGGTTGTTGACACACAGAGATAATGACTGGAAACTATATGAGTATTGCAAATATCGGTTGTATTTGCATACATGTCAAATTTCGTTGGCTGGCCGTGATGTTGCTTGCGTTGTGTTAGGTATAGTCGTTGGATAACCAACGAAGCCAGTGCCGCCAGGAATTCCTTGCGTCGACTATTTATGTTTTCACGACAACCAATGATAATCAACATTCCGCGTGTATTGATTTTTGTCCCCCCCCCCCCCCCCCCAAATTACGGGGTTAAGATGCGCATACAGCTGCCAGTCTTAAACCTCGTGTCCTCCTCCTAGTGTAAAATAGAAGAAGATGGTTCTGCTGAATTTACGATTGCAACCAAGAACGATTTGGACTATAAATATTTTAAATATCTGTTGGGATTTAATGACAGCTTGTCAGCTGGATGTGGCATGATACTGGATTTATTGTATGGCTACTGACAGGGGTGTTTTGATAGATAAGAGCTTCAGCTTGACTTCGCGCCGTTCGGTAACAATATTTACTGAACTCGCACCGGTCCCACGCTAAGGATTTCACTAATGTACAGAAAATGATTATTTTTTATGATAGCACGATTTGTGTAAACAAATAGTGACACACTCAAAGACAAGATAAGATATGATTTAATGTCACAAAATTATTTCTGTTCTGTTCTGTTCTGTTCTTTTTAACCAATTCGTCTACATTTCCCAAATATTATCTCCTTAATGCGGGCGTGTGAGAATGGGAAGTAATTTTCATTACACGTGGAAGACTATATATGGTGGCTGTAAATTTTCGACATCCTCCCAAAAAATTATGGCATATATGCTCTTCTCATTCCAGCGGGAAACACACCCGAGTATGATTGACTATAGGCGTAGCTGCAAATTCACAAGTGTATACAAAAAAAGTTGGAAAGCTGAGATCACCAACAACAACAGCGGCAACAGTTGCAGCCAATCTCAGTGTCTATTCAGATGTCACCGTGGTTTGTCTGAGCCGTCGACAAGCGCCCCCGGGCATTCCAACGGCCATAACTCGGCAACGTGAACATCTCTTCCCGCGCGCTGGCTATAGCCGGGCCCAGCCAATAACCGCGCTCTTTGCCGATAATTTTTCAGAGGAGATATTTATTCAGGGGTTTAAATCATCCAGCTATGAATTACCCCAAGGATCAAGGGATGGGGGTGTTATGGTCGTGAGGGAAATGCAGGTAGGGGGAGGGGCACTCCTGCAGTAGATGTACATGCATGTATATATAATTCAGAACAAATGCGGATTCGCCCTGAGGACTGCAATGTTCATTATCAGTAGCTGAAATGAGCAGTTCGCCGTTACCTATAGGTGATATAAAATTCAAATGATGCGATCTATCGTATACGTAAGTTCCAATCACTTTCCTCGAAAATCTGGGGTTTTATTTAACCCTGTGTATCAAACCTGTGGGTGTTTGCATGTGTGCACGTTATAAACAACTGCACTCATACAATAGAATAAATATTTTTTTGAGCGAATGAGAATTATAACGACGCCATTTTGTCAGAAAAGCAGAAGTGAATTTATGTGTGAAGATGGATTTTGCGTCTTCAATAAGAAGAGAAATTTGCGTCCTTTCCCGATAGTGTATGAAATGGCGCCTTTGCACAGCACCGCTGTTGGGTCAAAAAAGCATTATTTCACATCACGCTGTACGGACACGTGCAATGGTGTGGTAAATGAGGATTCAATTCGTGGCGAACAGCAAACAACGTGGTCATAGACTACATAGACCCAAGGACGAAATCGCAAAGGTCATGCAAAGCGAATTAACCATCTGGTCTTTAATCCACATGCACAAAAATCGATAACTTGACAGACCTCTCTTATGAAGATGTCAATGCGAAGCATACGCGCGGACAACAGATCTATATGCCGTATACCGCCCATACAGCGTGCAATATTGCGACTTCCCGGTCATTTTAAACGCGATTAATGTTAACGTCTTGGTACCAGACACTGACTAGTCTAGCGACGGACTCCTTTGTCGATACCCTGCACGATATGGGGGAAAGGGGTACCCCTTTTATCCCTGTACCCTAAGCACACTCCAGATTATTATCTAACACATCCTCCTAGATTTCTGAATAGAATTCCTGAGATTCCGGGAACACAATGACCAACACAAAAGAGGGGGGGTCCCTTTTCCCCCCCACATCGCGCTTCATATGCCTTTGTCTGCCTTTACCCCGTAGCAATGTAAATGATATATTGATCGGCAATTGAGGCCAAATTTCTCTTTATTATTTTGGTCGTTACATTTTTTAAATGTTGTAAATTGAAACGTCTCTATTTCCTCCACAACACTGCAAAAACTGTGTTTTAGCAATTAAACACTTTTCTAAAAACACACTTGCTATCAGTTTGTTTAAATACTAAACACGTTTGACGGATAGTGTTTAGCCATAATAATAATAATAATAATAATAATAATAATAATACTTTATTCAGGCATTACACAACAAAAATATACAATTACACAATTCATAAATATAAATGATATAGGGCATGGAGTTGCACAGATTGAGTAAAATATTACTACAAACCAAAATGAACATTGATGTTTAGGAATTGGACACGTAATGTTCAGCTTCTCAAAGTCGTATCCTCATTGAGTGATCCCCACAATGCAGGGTTGTTTGATTTAAATCACTCGATTTAAATCATTAATTTAAATCATGATTTAAATCACTGGGAATTTTTGTTTTTAAATCACTAATAAAAATCACGTTTTGATATTTCTTTTTTCTGTTATTTTTTTAATGTAAAAACAATTTCTGTTATTCAAACCTGACTGTCATTAACTTTAAATCGCTTAAACTCACTCTAAAGGGATGTATAAGGCCAGTTTCCTGAAACAGTGTACTACATTTATCTTGTGTACAATGCATATGATTCTGAAGTACATTGTGTGTGTAATGTACTACCTGCATGTATGATACAGTATTCGGAAAGAGTTCCATATCAGGACATCACTTATTTTCCCTTAATATGACTTAAAAACTACCAAAAAGTGTAAATCTGATGAAGAAACACGAATTTAGGAGGGAAAAATTGTCAACTTATTCTTTGAAAATACTTTGACTTTTTCTGTCATGGCCCATAGACTTTGTGCACGAGGTATAAGTGATGTCCGGATATGGAACTCTTTCCCAGTATTCCTCTCATACATGTACATATAGGTTTAATAACTCATGCATGTTGTAATGCGCCTATCAATTGATACCCATCGACCTGACCTGACCTCCTCCCCGCCCCCTCCCCCCCCCCCCCCGCCCTTCCCCTCCCCCTTCCCTTCCCCTCCCCGAGTGGTGATTTTTATCTAGTTCATCATGCATTAAGGACTTTCTGCTGAGTTGTATAAAAATGAACATTAACAAATGTTGTGTTGGGACTTTTAATATTTACGTTTTCCAAAATTGTAAATTTTGCCTCATCATCTCTGCTAAATTTTCTATATTTTAACATAGGCCTAAATCTTCAATGGTGCTCTGTCCATTAAAAGTTCCATTGTCTGGTTTCCATTCTACAGCTGCAAATGCAAAATGATGCCGAAGGACAATATTTCCACCGCAAAAATCGTAAACACTTTTTACAGGATCAAAATAAGGACAGTGCGTTAAAAAATATGGTGGCTGCATTAAATAGTTTTATTCCACCATGGTTGTGTGTAGAGAGGAGGGGGGTTCCTGTTATCAACTTGGATTAGAAATGTGCAGTATGATGGTGATGCTGTAACAGAGATTTTAAGACAAACTTTGTATTCTAGAAAAGAATATGATCAATGAAAGGGATTTCAGAACTGATTTTCATGAACATAAACGATTTTATTTATATATTTTTTAAATCATGATTTTTATCAACTCTGCCACAATGTCGCTTCCCATGCAGGTTGTATCGCAAATTGGGTGTGATCCCGGGCTACACGGCATTCTGGGTTTATGACTTCTGACTAGTGCCCACCCGAACAAAGATACTGACAATTTGGGAGACCGCAAGATAGCTCAGTTGGTAGAGAGCCGGTACGGTATTAGCCTTTTAGAGGTATGGCGGATACAATAGGAGGGCGCTATTTGATTTGGGTATACCTTTTGTGCCATACAAAAGGTATACCCAAATCAAATAGCGCCCTCCTATTGTGTCCGCCATACCTCTAAAAGGCTAATTCCGGAGGTCGCAGGTTCGAATCCCGCTCCTGCCAGTTTCTTTGTTCATTTTGAAAATGTTTACCAACTGATAGCAAGATTGTGTTAAATTGCTAAACACCATTTTTAGAGTGAAGACCCTATCATTGCGGTTTCTCGGCTCAGCCCAGTCAGCAAAAAAAAATCATAAAATAGCACGTCGCACACTTTCGTGCCCGGAGCACCCGGTATTCCAGCCAAGTCTCCTCTGATTTTGATGTCAGTCTGCATGCTCCATTGGCGCTGCGGTCAGTTCACCAAGTCACGGCCGATTAAGGAAACCATATTTTGCAATGTGAGGGCAAATTTATTCGCCAGAACACCTCTCCACTCCATTGTCCTTTGACCCGTGTGAAAGTACGAGTACTTGGTCCACTCTTTCCACTGATCTCAATGGCACGATCCAAGTAAACGGATGGCGGTGGTTTCAATTATTTTAAAATATTTCCAATTTAGTAATGTACAAGGCGCTGTTGTTTTTGTATTATTATTATTATTAGGCCTTTTTCTGGTTTATTAAACGTAGTGTACACGATTGGTAATCCTCCAATTTGTATTTTTAACTGAATTATTACGAAATACCTTACTAGACTGTAAGTTAATAGTAGTCTCAATCATCCTGTGAAATGATGGCACCAGGTGTGCTGTCGTTGTCAAGAAAAGTGGAAATTTATATCGTTTTCCAACGATTACCAGCTGGAAATCGTTGGAAAACTGCCCTGTATAGCCTTTAGTCAAGGCGCACGTGGCTACCCGGACGAGTGGCGCGCCCCGGACATGCTGGCATTTTCGGGGCGCGTCACGCGTCCAGGTTGCCACGCCCGCCTTGAATAAAGGCTATCATCCGCCCGACGGTTGAAAACGACCGCCGTTTTTCTCTCGTTTTTTTTCGCCATCCAACAACGCAAAACTTTGAACAGGTCAGTGGAACGATATTTCCTGTAAAACACTAACCCCCAAATCCGCCCATTTCTGAAAACTGCAACAATGACCAATCATGTACACTACGTTTAAAAACTGCCAGTAGCAGAAAGGAGGCTGAATCATAAATAATTGTACAAAATAGAGTTAAAAATTAACTTCAAATTATATGTTTGATAATAGAAGGAACTCCTTGTTAAAAGAACATGCAGTACAAACGCATGCCTCCAACATAACCCAGCGTCAAAGTTTTGAAGGAATACTGGTTAGAAATAAATTCCAAACAGGATTGTTTGTAATGGAAACCAACAGTGACCTGGCGCCTGCTCTAAGGAAATGCAAACAAAATAACTTAAATATATTTTGCACACAACACAATGGATACACCGCTGTCGCGCCTCCGGTGACGTCATGGCTCAACAACATGAAAACCACATAAACGTATATAAAGACCAAAATATTGTGCAAAATTACCCTTTGAGTTTCTCCAAAGGACCAGGCAACTTACAGTAGCATTGAAGAAACACTGCCCTAAATGTATCCATGTCATATGTCATATACTGCACGGTCTCTTTAAGACATCTGGTGTGAGCTGGCGGGGGTGACGGGGAGGGGGCCCGCGCGGACGACGAAAGACGGCCTCAGATCCGGCGTTCTATGATAGCTGCCGGGGTGACATTTGGCGGCGAATATGCCACGCCAACGGACGTGTCTGAAAGTGCACCAAACACGGAGAGAGAGCGCCAGGCCTGACCCAAAAAGGCACGAATGATTACCCGATGATGGGCAGCATTGGGGATTCGAGATAATTATCTGCTGTCTACGCATGAACGGTGCGAAGATGCGCCCAGCAAGGAATTACAAAAAGACAGCCCCGTGTTTTGTCATTGACTTGAAGACTGGAATTCCTAACATCTATTGCTCATCCATGGAATAAGCTGAGCGAAGGGAACGAGAGGCCTTTATTGCAGCCATTACCACTTCCCTTTTTCCCCCTTACTTCAAACCCACGAGGTCTGCCATTTCTGTCTTTGAATTCCACATCCCGATACCCCACCCACACTTTCGCATTCCCTGACCCTTGCATCTAAACTCCCTCTCTCGTTTTCAGCCGTCGTTGCTTTACAATCCACTGCACATGGGGGGGGGGGGGGCCTAAACGAAAGGGTGAGGGCTTCAGACGGCACATTTATCCTTTTTTTCTCCGGCCAATTATCCTAAACATATTGGATGGGAAAGGCTTGGGAGCCCCTCAAATGCACCGAAGCGAGCTGCCTCTCCACAAGAGCATGGTTAAGGTGCCTGGATAAGGCAGCCTCTCTCCCAGGGCTATACTTAGGTCCCCAAGCAACGAGAACCTTGAAGGACCCAAACCTTAAAAACCATATTTGTAACCACTGAACCGTCTTGAAAATTCACATTTCTGAGGAGTTTTAAAGACCTTGTTCATTTTGTTGGGCTGGCATTAGAAAGACTATGTTTGGTTCTTTATCTGATTAAAGGTAATATACAACATTTGCAAACATCAACAACAAAACTACCTTAGTAAATAATAGTCTTAAGTATCCTGTGAAATCATGGCACCTGGTGTGCTGTCATTTTCAAGAAAAGTGGAATTTTTATATCAATTTCCAGCGATTGTCGGCCGACAATCGTTAGAAATTTTCTAGTTTCCCGACCTGATAATTCCCTTTGTCTATCAAAGTAGATTCAGGGAACCAGACTACAAGAACAAAATTCCTTGACGTCTATAACCTCCTCATTTTTGTCTATACAAGTAGAGTCAGGGAACCAGGCTACAAGAATAACATTCTCTCTATATTCTCTGTTTTCCTAGCATATGCACACAAAACTTTGAACAGGTTACCGTTACAATATTTGCTATAAAATACTAACCCCCAGATCCCTTTATTTCTGAAAATTCCAGCAAAAGCAAATGTTGTATACTACCTTTAATATGGAGATAATGTGGGTAAAAAAATTTGACAGTTCCTGTTTATTTTCAATGTATAGGGCCTAAGCCATGTTTGAGAGTCTGTAACTTAAAAGTGCATCTGTTGACGTGTGTCTCATTTTGCTGGGTTAGGTCACAATGTTTATACGTGTGACGCAATATTATATGTTGCAATAATTATGGAACCAAGTCAAGTACGAGTAGAGGTAATTTTACGACGTTTTCCAATCCGATACAGTGATCCTTCTAGGATCTATAACAAAATAAATATTCATGGAAGGCAGGCTGGATGCAAAGAGATACGACTCCGTGCAAAGTCGCTCGGGCCTTCATTAAATGTCAACCGAATTTCAGTATATACCGTATATTTATATATATATTTAAATACTCTGAACTAGAAGCTGAAATCCGGCACAGACCTCGCATTTTCTATCGCAGACTATATACATTACGAGGCCTCCAGTACCGTAGCTATCATATATGGTTTCATTAAACAGTCTCTGTGGCGACAAATCCAAACGAGAAAGTGTAATAATCAAAATCCTGGCTAAAACCTTACGGCTACCTTTTGATATGGAAGTCGGCTAATACAAGGCTAAAACCCACTCTATAGGTAAAGGGCTACACCCAGGGTAGGGTTTTCTACATATTGGGTTGCCAAGCCAACCCTACCACCCTTTACAAGAAGATATATGTATGTAGTTCTCGTTTGTAATTAAATACAACATTCAAGAGTGGATCGACTGACTTTCTCACCAAAAGGTATATGACTTGTTTGCCCTAATTTTGTTTTCATTGAGGAGCACCGTATATAAGTTCAATGCACGATATGGGGCCAAGGGATACCCCCCCCCCCCCTTTTGTCCCTATACCCTATACACACTCCAGACTATTGTTAGCTAACACATCCACTCCCCCCCCCCCCCCCCCCCCCCCGGATATCTGAAAGGAATTCCTGAGATTCCGGGAGCACAATGACCAACACAATAGGGCGGTTCCCTCCGTCCCATATCTAGCCTCAGATGTTTTTATGCCATAAATAAATGTAGAATAACGTTATTTCCATGGTGTACTATAAATTCTAGTTCCTTCGTACCAAGTGTAATTGCAATCTTTCGATTTTTATGTTAATGCTAGTTTTCATATTTATGAGCCAAAAGCATGATGCCATCAGAAACACAGTAGTTGTGTGTCCGTAGTGCTGCGTACAATATCAATCAATCTATTTCTAACCCCGATAATATAAATCAAAATGACGGTAAACAATGAACAAGCTATGCACAGGGTACACATTATGCACGTGTAGCCAAAATACGGTTCTGGTTGAAAACTGTTAAAATGTTTGTCAGCGATGTACCCACGACATATGAGATAACCCTGGGATACAATAGGATCTGCAACTGACAGAGATCCATTGTAAATGTCAACATTGTTACCTCGAACATTACCGCAGCTATTAAAGGTTCTATTTCAGGAAGCATTCCCGCTGGTGGGCCGCACTATACATGTAGGCCTAAATTCATTTCCCCTCGTATTGGTGTATTCATTATTGGCACCGCATGATCAGTGTCAGCCAAACCCGGCATGCTCGCTAAAGCGGTGTAGTAGTACTCGTACACGGTACTCGAGGACTACATGAGCACCGATTTATGGTACTCAAAGTAATTGGGTACTCAGTTGATGGTACTCGTACTAGAGTACTGCTCGAGTACTGAATTGATGGTACTCGTACTCGACTAATGCTATAGTACTGAGTTGATGGCACTCGTACTAGAATACTACTCGAGAACTGAGTTGATGCTACTCGTACTCGAGTACTGCTATAGTACTGAGTTGATGTATTCGTACTCAAGTACTACACGAGTACTATGTTGATGGTACTCGCACTTGAGTACTGCTACAGTACTGAGTGCTTGTACTTGTACTCGGGTACTATTTGAGTACTGCGTTGATGGTACTCGTACTTGAGTACTACTCGTGTAGTGAGTGCTGGTACTTGTACTCGAGTACTATCCGAGCACTGATTTGGTGACACACTACTCGAGTACTAAATTTATGGTAAACTTACTCGAGTACTACTTAAGTACCGGTTTTATGGTACTCGTACTCGAGTTCTAATTGAGTACCGATTTTTTTATACTTGTACTCGAGTACTACTTGAGTAGTGAGTACTGACTTGATGATACTCGTACTCGGTCAGCAAAGTACTCAACTCAATTTACGGTATTCATACTTGGGATTAAACATACTCGGACTTAGATTCTTACATTTGTACTCCTACTAGATTTTAGGACTAACAAACAAGGAAAATTTACAAGAGTGAGAATTGATCCTACAACCTCCGGCGCAATGTCCCACTGTTTTTTGATAATACAGTAAATTATACACTAAATGTAAGCATTTTACTGCCCGTTCAAGTCAACAAGTAATGCGGGGGTTTAGAATTTTTGTATTTTTCAAAAGGTTGAGCGTATTTTCTGCACACGCGCCATTGACTTTCCGCTTCACAGAACCAAACCTTTTCCATGCTACCTTTGTCCTTCAAAACTTGGTTTATTTTGTGTTTGTCGGTCGTGTTTTGATGACTGTCTGTGAAAGCCTAGAGATTAAATGGTTATTTCTAAGGAACGACTTCACACTTTTAAAATGATAATAGCATTCTTCTTCATTTTCATACCAATAAATTGATGCTACTCTCACACATGACTGAGCTGAGACGGACCAAATGGAACCATTCAGAAATCGTTTTGTGTGTCAGACGGAATGCCCCGATTCTTTAATCCAAATTCAATTGGGGCGTGTTGAAGGACACTGGGCTTAAATTTGGACAGAAGTTAATGTTATCATTGGAGAGAAGGAAGACTGAGATTGAAAAAAGGAGAATTGAAGTCTCTTCACTGATTTTTAGCTAAACAGCTGCAAATCTCATCGGTCTTAAAAAAACCTTGAGTACGGAATTTTACGGGAGACGTCGGGGTGCCGCGGCAGCTCTGGCAGCCAAGCGAACCGCTACAATGTGTTTGTGCAGTCAAGCGTAACCTATACACAATAATCCAACAATGGATTGAAACTGCACAAACAGCGGCCAATGGCGTCATCCGGCCTGGTGGCACTGTTTAATCCAACAATGGATTGAAACTGCACAAACGGCGGCCAATTGCGTCATCCGGCCTGGTGGCACTGGTTTTTTTTTTCGCATATCTGCGGCATCCGTACGCAAGGGGTTAATAAGGCGCAAAGCCGTTTCTAAAAGGGTCCTTTAATAACTATCCCTTTTCGGTCTCGGTCTCGGTCTCGGTCTCGGTCTCGGTCTCGGTCTCGGTCTCGGTCTCGGTCTCGGTCTCGGTCTCGGTCTCGGTCTCGGTCTCGGTCTCGGTCTCGGTCTCGGTCTCGGTCTCGGTCTCGGTCTCGGTCTCGGTCTGTATTTGTTTAAAACAAATTTGGGGTGTGTTTTTTTTTGGGGGGGGGGGGCAAAAAACGTATAATTACAAAGGTAAAGATGCAGACCTGCTAAATGTGGCAATTTTTGAAACTTTTGAGAAGGCAGTTTTGAATATCGGCTCCTAATTGTCAAAACGCCAACAGGCTATGAAGACGCCTATTTGGGGGTACATGTACAATGTCGTCATAGCGCCCTCATTGGTTCAAAAATAATGGCCAATTGTTGGAAAAATTTCTTATACTTTGATGACTGAGACATGCTACAAAGCATCGTTACATGACAACAAGGAATATTTTGACTGTTAAGAAATTCTGTCTGGTGTTCCATAACGACAAGAGGCATATTTTAGTCCGCAGAGTCATAATACTACGTATACGTGTTACTCTTATTGCCATAAATAGACGGAAGTTTTTTCTAGGAAAGGGCGGGTATGCATGGAGGAGTATTTTTAAAATAAGACACGAGGCCATGGAAATGTCGCCCTTGGGGAATTATAACTCTGATCATGATAAAACGATGTTGAGTGTTTGGCCAATCAGCTCTGTGTTGATTTTCATCCCAAAGTCAATTTTGACATTGAGCGATCACATATCTGACGATCAGTGTGTAAAAGAAATCTTGCACAAACACCACAGACAAGAATACTAAAGTATTGGGGATGAACCTGCAGGACTCTACGGAATACTAATTAATGTCCGATCTTTTCGAGTTCCCGGAAACCTCATTCATTACATTATAGCCCATAGATGGCCGAAATGTACGTATTTTAAAATCTTGCACACATTCATATACAATGCCTGATGTTTTTATACTAAACTTTATGATTTACAGGACCCGAACATTTCTATAACTGCACTGGATACAGGGATATGTGGTTTCGGATAACACAAAACGATACTACAACAGTGCTCAATCTTGGGGGTAAAAGCCCAATGCGCTTAACGAGTAGCCCGGGGCAGCATACTCCCGGGAGGTGAGAAGGTTTCAGGAATGACTGATAAGTCTGATGAGCAGGGGTAATAATGTATCGCCTTAAACGCCATGATCATGGTGTATAATGCGCCTTATAAATGTACGCATTATTATAACTATCCTCTGAGTAGTCTAAATATGTTAACGTAAAAAATAATATCTAATTTTAATATTTTGTTGCCATTACCAAAGCTTATCTTATCTTTAACCCGGAAAGTAAACCTTTATCATTTCGTATATACATGTATATATTTGTTGGCAGGGGTGGAGACTGGAGAGAGCACATGTTTTTATGATAAATAAATAAATAAATATACAAAATTGATTGGAATATTTCGACACTGTTTGCACAGAGAGAGAAAAGTGTCGAAAATTTATCATTTTCCGGTTTTTCCAATTTTATACAAAAGTGTATTGGGATCGCAGCACTTTCAAGTGGGAAAGTGAGTGATTAGTGGGTAAACGAAATATGCTTATTGCTCTCGGTAGAGAATTTTCTTTCTTCGTGTGAGCGATGACGATTTCGTGCCCTTGCACTTTTCCAATCACGTGAAAATGAACAAGACATGTTAGAAATTATGTACGCTTCATTCTAAGACCAGACAGAGATCTTTCGCATTGATCGGGTATGTGTTTGGAATACCCTCTTCATCCATATTTGCTCTTCACACAAATGAACGGTATAAGGCCTTTATGATGTCCCAACTGTTCCATCTGGCATTTAACTTGTGGGAAAGCGTAAAGGTCACGGATAACGACGACGTTTCCTGCTGGTAGGCCTCGGTCATGAAAACAAACAGAATGGCTCATGGGCCTGTATCCCTTGCTCAAACAAGTTGAAATGGGGGTGAGCACGAAGTATAAACTTGTTCACGGCACTTGTTGTCTGCGACAACGCACACGGGCTTGGAATGGCTCATGAAAACAACATTACCCATGCTTTATAGCAAGCTGTTTCTTGATGAAAATGTTTGGGTCAAGACGAAGTATAAAAGCTCGTTGTCCACAAGAACGCACATGGGCCTCTGCTTTGAGATATGCTTGACAATGGATCCTGGTCATGCCATGCTTGGGAATTTTCTATTGTTATTCCAAAAAGTGGCGGAAACACTGACAAAACCTTCGTCAGACTAGAAAAGCCGCACAGCTGACCCTACTGAATAGGCAAGGTAGGTCGGGCAATACATAACAAATTGTACATGGACAGTTCGTACTATTCATTTGTATTGAGAATTTGTACTGCAGGTCGACTTGGGCATTATTTGTATAGAGATCTTTTATACAGATGTGTATGGCCTGTTCTCTTTCATCTGAAATGCAATATGATTTTTTATGACTTGAATAACTAAATTTCTACCCTCCCTTTTAGCAATTCTGGGGAGTGCGTTCAATATTTTGGTTGTTATTCTTATGAAAATTCTCAAATTCATGAGCGAAAGCACCATGTCATCAAAGGCACATTATTGTCTCCATAGCCATATCAAACTTCCCTGAAGTGGCACATTTACACTGATTTATCAGTGGCCTACATTTCTTCAAATCTTCGTTGGTATAGGCTACGTTGAAATATTGATTTTTTTATACTGTTCTGATGTGCTGTTTTAAAAAAGAGGTACCTTCTATTGCCCTCTCACATAAACCGACGACAGGATTTTCTAAAAACTGAAACAAACCTTTTCACTTGCAATGGAAACATGAACTTATGTTTATATGTTTGTAACACACGGTAGTATGCGTTGAACTGGATATCCATGACACGTTTCATTTAATGTCAACTGTACCTTGAGTTATCATCAAATACATTACTATCTTCCACATATTCGACATCTAAAAGATCTGTATTTAGCATATGTTTTAGTCAAATAAAGTAAGTTCATTATGTGGAAGGCTAGAGGGATTATTTGAATAATTAAACAGTTGTGTCTGTGTAGGAGATGGTTGAAGGTATCTAAAGGTGATATACGTTTGCAAACATCAAAAAACAAAACTATTGTATTATTATGAAATACCTTACTTGACTGTAAGTAAGTAATAGTCTCAAAGATCCTGTGAAATCATGGCACCTGGGGTGCTGTCGTTTTCAAGAAAAGTGAAATTTTTGTATCAATTTCCAGTGATGGTCGGCCGACCATCGTTGGAAATAGTCTAGATCCCCAACCAAGTCTATAAATTGCTCCGTTGTCTGAAGTAGGGTCAGGGAACCAGACTACAAGAACAGAATTTGTATCGCTTTGTTTCCCATCTCTTTGTTTCCGTTCATTTCTGAAAATTACAACAAATGCAAATGTTGCATACTACCTTTAACATTAATGTATGTGATCAATTTTGAATACAAGGACATATAAACTCTCTGAAATCTGAAAATGTCCATAAAAAGTGATTATTGTTCATGTTTTCTTGGTATACTTATAAATGAATCATTAAGTAAATTCATGTATATAAAATGTATATTATTCAGTATTGTGCAAGGTGTAAATTCATCGATGTGAATTCCATACTTGAATATGTAAACACACAATATTTGGTAAGTAATTATCTTCTTATTTGTCATTGAGGGCTCTACACTTTCATATTTGCCCCTGGGAACTATAGAAAATGCACGTGCCTGTCAATCAGTCGAAGTCGGCTGCTATACAATACGCTACGAAAGACGCCATTAGTGTTGCTATCTACCGTAGATAAGAGTAATGAGCTATATGCCAATGGGCTTTTCGTGCAGGCCTGTCCTGATATCAAAGCGTCATGTCATCACGACGTTGAAACGAGTGTTAATAATAATGATTCCACATTCGGGTATTCTGTCTGGTTGTTAGGTGCAGGCGGTGGGTGCGAGGTGCAGTATAATACACGGCCCCGTAATATAAAATGTAAAAATACGCCAGCACTGTACACACACACAATCAAGTACATACAAGTACACACATCCGCGTTTTTGCATCCCTGTTCTCATTTATACATCTCTCTGTACATGTACTACATGTAGTCGAAAGTGTGTGTGTACGTTTGCGTTGGGTTTACAGGGTGTGCATATATTAACCATTCATTTGGGGAAAGTAATTGGAGATGGATCATTAAGCACGTATATTTAGCATGGCCAAAAATGAGCATTTTCACATTATACAACAGGTGTACACTCCAATCACAAGGGCAAACTTGTGATAAACGTCCTTGGTTGGCATTTTCGCTATTCACTTTACCACCCTTTCATAATTTGATGAAATTATGTATAATGTACAATGTACATAAAGCATTGCATTACTCGCAGTGCAGTATCAAATCCTAGTGTCTTACCGTAGGCCTATATTACTTATGTATATATGTACATATATAAACATCATTACATTAAGTGCAGTATCCAATCGCTTTCTCTCGTCTTAGCATGAGTATTATTATGGAGCTATAATATAGTGCTGTGACCAATCATATTCCCGGTCTGTAATATCGCGACAACGTGATGGTATGCACGGTATTCGATATCCCGCTGCCCAGTCTGACGGAGTATCAGTTGCACACAGGCAGTACTATAATACCCACAGATGGTAAATATTATATGCACACTCAGTACATATGCGTGCATATAGCCTACAATATCATTACATTTTCCCCCAACGCAGCGGCATAGATGCCTTATCCCAATGCATCTCGTTATAGCAGCAACAGGATAGTTTGCCTATACTGTCGTTTATAATTGCAGACGAGAATATACAAGTACCCGGGGTCGTAAAATAATGAGATGTGGGTCTTCGTTGCGACTTTGCGATGTCAGATGACGTATGAGCGGTATGACGTTGATGATGTCAAATGCTACCGGCTGGCCAAACACTCCCTACTGCTGTATGTGGACATGTGTACATGTACATGTATCTAATACTACATGTGCACACAACAGTAGTGCATACTGAACAGTTGTTCAGTCATCACCAACGCCATGTTTAGCAATAGCAGCCGGCTGTACATGATACGAACTCCAGTATAAATATATATAGCGCGGCCTATGGCTTTTCATTGCGACCAAAATGCGTGTATAATTCCACTTTCCAGTCAACCATGATCCTGCAATTGACATGTAAAATGCCGAGCATGATTATACGAATACTGCAAAATATCAATGAATATTTTAATCAACTAGAACCACTCTATATATTTAGAGATATATGGACCGCTGTGACGCTGGGGGGGTCATGCTGCTTGTGTCCTTGAGCAAGGCACTTTTCACAAGTTGCTTCTCTCCACAAAGAAGTAAATGGGTACATTGCGAAGGCAGTGATGTTATATGTTTGATTAGCCCGTGTGCGCTTAAAATAGCAGCCGGGGCTGTATACTCCCCAGGGAGCTGAGAAGGTTTCGGGAATGATTAATGGGCCCGATGACCAGAGGGTAATAATATTGTTGTGGTGCATTCTACATTGTGTTTAAATGTTCTGAATTCTTCAGCTGCATCTGTAACTGAATATTGTTGGTCTGACGTAATATGTAGTTATGTATAAGTGAGTAGTTTGCATTTGTTCAGCGCAGTTCGTTCTTCGGCGTGGTGCCGTCAACAGCGGCTCTTTCTATTTCTTTAATTATGGTAGCCATAGTTTAAATAAAGTACTCCAGACCCAGAATATGCTGTCGCCTAAGTTTGATTTCCTGTCCCGGTACCTCGATGTGTCAACACAATATTTTAAAGCGCTTTCATCTTGCTAAAACGCTATTTAAGTACCTGTATTGTTGTTATTATTATTATATGCATGTGTATTTAAACAAGGCGAGTTATATAATATAATAAGGCTTTGTTATTGTAACACAGTAGCGGTACATTTTGGCAGTATGTGAATGAGTGCCAACCTAAACACTAGTCACCACAACTGCGCATGAAAAGAGGCATGGCTTGATTCATATATACGTCAATGTTATTGTCTCAGATATTGACCTTGATGGTGTATTACCCATCCCCTTATGGAACGACACTCAATATTAAGGTCAGATTGGAGGGGGACCTTTGGCTGACGAGTAATCAGTGGCTATACTACACCCAAACTTCACTGCAATTTTCGATGCTCGTTTTGGAGAATGGAAGTACCATGTACACATGGATTCCAGTATGTAACAGTGTTGGGAAAATGATTTCTGGTGACAATTAGTTCTTGAGGATTGTAGCCTACTTCAAGGGATAGTGGATTGTGGAGGTCGGTAAAGGTGTCCTATACTGGGTTCAATATGTATTTAGTGTTTAAACTGTGCAAAAACTGTGGTGTTGTGGTTTTAAATTAACACCACATTGTATCTGTAATACATCCCTCCAATTTAGATACCACATGCTGTTAATTTAATTTTGTGGGCATGTTACAATGTGTACTTCCACGCATGTATATCTGCATGTTGCTATTTGCGTAAGCAATTATAGGCTATCCAAAATCAACAAACGGGGTTTACCTTGCTGTAAAAGAACCACGACAGCTCCGTTTCCACAATCATGACGACAATTCCAAACATAGCGATCACAAGGGCATAATCACTGAGTTGTTTCCGCCTTTCGAAGAGCGACCTCCGCAAGCCCAGTCTGTACCCCGTGTTGGCATGGCTGTAGTGGGTCCTCCTTTTGCCGCTGCCGCTGCTCTTCCGGCTGGATCCCTCGGCGGACCCGTTGCCTTTCATGTCCGCCACCGATGAGCGGGCCTGGGACCGCTCCGATCGGTGCAATTGAAGCGGCGTAAACCGGGGGATTGTACCGTTCACGAGAGCCGACCTGTGGGCCAGGTTGACGAACCGATTGTCACTGGACGGCTCAGCGAGATGTTTCCGTTTTTGTATAGGTCTCCTCGTAGCAGCGCTGGAGACCTGCCCCCTATTTGGGTGTTTTCCACTCGAGCTCCCGCCACCGATGAAAAAAAGTTCCTCTTTGGTTGCGCCGTCATGTGCATCATCTTTGTCTGCTCTCTCCAGTAATCCCGTGTGAGCGGTTGTTTGCGGAGAGTCCGGCGTGGATCCGGACCCATCCCGAGCCTGTAGTTCGTACTCTTCCCCAGCGTGGTGGCTGCAGAGTGGCTCCCAGGCTCCTCCACGACCGCGGTAATCCATGGCCACGCCGGTCGCCTCATGCAGCTGTTGTTGTTGGTCGATGGTGGGGATTGCACGGTGGCCAGATGAGGGCGCCAGCACGCCTGCACACGGTGCTGTCGACTCGTCCGTCTGGCGGCAGAGCAACTGCTCCGTCGAGTCTATGCATGATTGCTCATTGGCTGGCGATACCATTACAACTGCCATGCCGACCTTCAGGGTGAGTCCACACAATGCATGTCAGTCCAACCTCCATCTCATTGTGTTCGCCTCAAAAATAATGGTCGGACGGGGTCGGCTAATGAGTCGACCCTAATTGTTTCGCCGCATTGGCGGCGTTGGAAGACAAAAACAGCGCTCGGAAGCGAGCAACATCGCGATGTCCATGAGCTCAGTAATTCCTCGTAAGCGTTGCCTCCCCCTGCCGCTGGAAATGTTACCTCCCGCGCAATTTGTTGACATTTTCCCCTTGTTTTAATAACGCGAGAGTTTTAGTCGTTTCTCGCTAAATCCCGGAGAAACATAAATTACGCCAAGGGAGAGCTATGGACTTCGCCCGGTGATTTACTGTCGGTGTAACGGCACAATTCCCGCAGTGGGAATGGCTCTCTAGCTCTATCTGTCCGCTTTCGAAATTCCGTTCCTCGCGCTCGGTGATGTTACGAGATAATTCCTGCAAATCACTGCAGATTCACACAAAAATACACTCGGCGCAATCGATCCACTCCAAGTGGGAAAAACACTAAATCCAACAGAGAACAGTCTTCAAGGTACTGGCGTGATTCTCCCAAACTGGCCCGCCTAGCGAGAGATACGAAAGACGGGGAGAGATGTGAGCGTTTCAAGAGCTTGGGGAGACTCCGTCGCTCTCTTGTCGAGCCGACTGAAAATGAAAGTCGAGATTTTTTGTCTGCTCGTTTCTCTGCTGTCCTAACATCAATCTACTCGGGCTCAAGTCACCGGCTTGGACGGCGATCCGGGGCCCACTTGAGTTGCTCCGATCATCTGATTGGGAATTCACGTCAGCGTCAGGTAGTCTAGGAGATGGCCGCTCGTAACGTAAATCCTGGCTTTCCTCCGAGCAGTTTTTTTTCACAGAATATCAATTAAAGCATAAAGCCGGCCGCAGTCTTTCTATGTCAAGAGCAGTCCCTCTTGAAAAACACACGGGTATGCTGCCTGCATATACAGAAAGGGGGAAATAGATGATAACGTTAAATTAGCCTTGCGAGGGGACAAATTATAATATTCAGATTTTTTTTGCTCAGTCTCGAAATAAAGCAGAGTTCACGGACCACTTGGTTCAAAATTAAAATCACTCGTGTATGAAGTTCAGCAGAATTTAAGGCACTGTGTCGATAGCAAATGCAGCGTTGCAGTGAAGCGCTGTGGCCTCGTGGCTTTGTGTATTGAACTCAAGATCTCGGTGATATTGTGGGTTCGAGACCAGCTGGGATCATGGTGCTTGTGTCCTTGAGCAAGTCACTTTGTCACAAGTTGCTTCTTTCCACCCAGGAGTAAATGGTTACCTGTGAAGGGTAGTGATGGTTATGTGTTTGATTAGCACATGTGCTGCTTACTTTATTAAAGTTAAAAAGTCGTATCCTCATTGAGTGATCCCACAATGTCGCTTCCCAGGTTGTATCGTAAAATTGGGTGTGATCCCTGGCTATACGGCATTCTGGGTTTATGACTTCTGACTAGCGCCCACCCGAACAAAGATACTGACAATTTGGGAGACCGCCAACATAGGGCAAGATAGCTCAGTTGGTAGAGCGCCGGTTAAAAAGTTAAAAAGTCGTATCCTCATTGAGTGATCCCACAATGTCGCTTCCCAGGTTGTATCGTAAAATTGGGTGTGATCCCTGGCTATACGGCATTCTGGGTTTATGACTTCTGACTAGCGCTCACCCGAACAAAGATACTGACAATTTGGGAGACCGCCAACATAGGGCAAGATAGCTCAGTTGGTAGAGCGCCGGTACGGTAACTCGGAGGTCGCAGGTTCGAATCCCGCTCCTGCCAGTTTCTTTGTTCACTTTGAAAATGTAAATTAAATTGAATTGAATTTAATTTAATTAAAACTCATTCTCTCAGTGAGGCAAGGTGGTTCGATGGTTTCCCGAATATGAAAAAAACATATTCCTGATAACCTCTTTTTGTGGACGGAGATTGTTTTTCCTTTCAAAACGTAGTAATGCTTCAGAAAACCTAAGCCGTCATAAGTGGACCATGAGTTTTGGTCTGAATTTTCTTCTTTACTTGTCCGAAGACAATGTCAAGCTTCACAAGTCCCGGTTGGAAGTGTTGGTCATTCGGAACCGGCTAAACCGTCGTGCTCGGGCAAGCTCTAAGAACTAAGACCAAGACGGGCCTTATTGCGTGCCGGCCAGTAACCAGACCAAAGAGTGTAAAATGATCTCCGCAGCTTGTGAAGCTTCTTATAGAGCGTGCAGGCTGACCTGAAAATCCAACGAGATTTGGCGAGACCTCCGGGCACACCACTTAGGAGCTTCAGAAATGGGCAACGTCCGATTTTATTAAAATTCAAAATATAAACCTGAACGTCTAATGAACCCATCACTTATATTGCTCTAGGGTCAAAACAGACTGCAGAGTCCATCACCAGACTAGTCAGTGTTTGGTACCAAGACGTTCACTTAAAAAAGCAATGCAAAGTAATCGTGAAATCGCGAGATTTCCACGCTCTAGGGAGTTTAAACTAAACATGGGATTGCAATTAGAGAAATATCAGTATTTCATAATTCAGTTGGTTTTCTTTTCTTGTATGTCGTCAGGGGAGAAGGGTGGTGTCCGTTTATTCAGAGATGCTGAGGTGAAGTTGAAAGTCCCGTGAAGGACAGAGGTATTAAATAGCAGGCGCACTCAATCATATCACTATAAAGATAATCAGAAACCATCGAGGGAAGCTGTATCAATAATGACAATCTGTATGGTATGTACATTAGGGTCAATCTATGTAGTTGGGACACAAAGTGTGACATTTTGCTACCTGTCCAGTTACACACTATCTATTATATGGACTGAATTTTTGGAATATTTATTCATGATATATGTATATGTCTTTGATGCATGTTGGACAGATTTGAGCACGTTTTGTACCATTCGAACGTTAGTTGCATATAGGCGGCGGAACAGAGGGCGGGGCACCCCCCCACACACACGCATGCGCGTTTTCCTATACTTATGAGGACCATGAATGGAACCCTTCTTTTGTTCCCTTTGTTTGTACTTTAACTTTTTCCGAACAGCTCCCATAAGGTTTGTACACGAAATTCTCCCGAGGACTCGGCCCAAGACCTCGGTGTCATTGTTATCCCTAATCCCCCATTGTCCCAAGTCCTCTCTCGTATAGCCTAACCCACTCACACACACACACACACACACAGTCACACAAACGGGTGCAATCGTGGACCTCCCATTGTTCCTCTTTTGTTTATACTCTAACTTTTTCGGAAGGCCTCCCATTGGTTTTGTACACGATTTTCAATCGTGGACGTTAGGTCAAACGTGGACCCCTTTGTCTACGCCCGAATTCTTTTGTCCTAGGTCCACGATTGCCGGCATATACAAACTCACACACTTTTTCCACTTGTGGGAAATTCCCCCTCCCACTTTTGGCAGTTCCGCAAAAGAAGAACATTTTTTTAAAGTGCAGCTGCTATATCCCCCCACTTGTCACCAAAAGAAGCAGGAAGAGTTACTCTAAAAGTACATATGAAAATATCTTATCTATATTGCTACAGAATAAAACTATGGCCAATTTTAAAAGTGTATCGTTTTTTTTAACTCGCACTGTATTACTTGCCATCGTTTTGTAATAATGACTTTGAAGCTGGTATGTCCGTGTGTCCTTTTTAGTGTTGGTTTATCACCCTGAAACCAAAATAAATGTTCAAGTTGAATTGCTAATTTGACAGCATTAAATGAGTTTATATGGGCTTTTCAATCTGATTTTACACAAAGAATTATATCGATGATGAGTAACAAATTTAATACGTTCTTAATTCTTAATGATTATAAATCTTCGCACATGGCACTTACAAAATGTTTGTAGAAAGGCCAAATAGTGCACAGTTTAGTAAGGTTTTTTTTTCTTCAAAAATAGCTTCATTCAATAACTCAGTAGTATAGGTGGAAATCATTTATAGGTAGAAATTTCCAGTCAAAGAACGGAAAGAAAGCGCAAGTCAGAATTACTCTGGCGAGACGCGAAATTTTAATGACCGGAAATGATTGATGGGCAATGGTGGGGCATTACTTGTGTGCTCTTGTGACATTTTGCGAAATAGCAAAGGAACGCCCACATCGGCAAATCCGTTATTTACGCCATGACGCCGGGCTGTAAACATTTTATAGTACCGATGTAGCTCCACACACAAAAAATAGCAAAATGCATTTAATCATCTCTGGGTTTAATTAGCACAAGTGGTGTCCACCATGACGAGCCAGATACACTAGGGATCCCTGCGGAACACACTCCTCATAATGAGGAACAATAATGGACTTGAACAAGCCAGGAGGAAAAATTCTGCATTCGAGGCAAAACCCTGCTCCGTCTAAATGTCAGGTGCGTGACCCCTCAGCGCCATCAATCAACTGGTACAGCATCCGCGGCAGTGTGCTCGTGCAGGGGCCCCCTGATCGCTTAAGTACAAAATGATCTCAATACGTCATGACTACCAGTAACAACCAAAATCAATTTATCCAAAGCTTGGTCTTGGCAAGTCTTGGTTAGTCAAACCTGTTCTTACGCTAAGCTGAACTAGACGCTGCAATTCATCGTTACTCCCGGGGTTCCTGACGAAACACTCGTTATCTGCTAATTTATTTCCAACCCGGCGCCTGAAAACAAAGGTCTGAATTTGCAAATTTACCGTGACAGCTGTTTCGGCTGGTTACTGAATTAGAAAGAAAAAAATTGTGTGCACGATAGCATGACCAAACATTCAAGGCCTGGCATATTCTGTTTATGCATAATGAGGAGTACAAATCATTATTATTCCAAAACCAACCATCAAATTTCGTTCCCGAGCACTTCCTTATTGATTCAATATAAGTCAACTAAGCTACGCCTACAGTTAATGTAAATAAGCAAGGGTCCCGCTCATTTATTTATTTACG
The DNA here is from genome assembly GCA_037893225.1 of Hippasteria phrygiana. NCBI lineage: Eukaryota > Metazoa > Echinodermata > Asteroidea > Valvatida > Goniasteridae > Hippasteria > Hippasteria phrygiana. The sequence goes on from JAZGUH010000502.1 coordinate 1,400,109, forward strand.
TATGATAAATATAACATCCGCCAGACAAATGAATCTTACACGTACGCTGATATTCGAGAGAAAAAAAACGTTTGGAAACAAAACGCAAAAATACAAACATAATAATGAGCGCAAAACACCCGTGTTTTCTTCAAAATGAATTATCGAAATCAATAGACAGAACTTGGGAGAACACAGTCGTCATCTATCCAAAGTTAGAAAAATGCATTCATTAGACAAGCCAGTCTTTCCACAAAGCCTCCGTGGGAGTCTGTGAAGTTCCAACTTCCGGGATTAATTCCCTGCAACAGGTGTTTCTCTATACTTAGACCCGATGACAAGTGTGTAGGACACATCATAGCTAACTATCTCCGATGAAATACTTCAGAGAGCAATTATACACGTACACTTCCAATAATTGGCGTCTATAGACGGGTGGGTGTGCAGCTTTACGAGGTGAGATATGACGACAACCGGCCGTATCAACATGTCCCATCAAAACACACTGTCGAGTTCCTCTGTATTGTCTATAAAAGAACGCACGAGATTTGGCGAGACTTGGTTTACTTCGAGTTAACCACCATTTTAATTACGACTGCGATATCAAAACTCCGTTGCCCCTTCCCAATTTGTTGGTTCTCTCAACTTTTGTGGCAATTTCCATAAGCCACATTCAATGAGTTTTTTGTTTTTTTTGATTAAAACAGCTGTGAAATTTGTTTAAACGAAACAAAAATGTTTTCTCCCTCCTTTGTTATTTTTCACTCGACTCACCAAACTTCCAATTTGCATGAATTCCAAAAAATGTTTATTTTCTTTAGTAGACGACCCTCTCATCTTGGTTCAATTTCATGCATCTACGGAGCACTACAATTTGCTTACCACAAACAAAGTTAAGCAAAAACGGGTTAACAGCCAACCTCTCCGTGTGATTTTCATGCTAAAAACCAACAGCTGAATACCAGTCACATGATTGGTAATCCTGTTTCACCAGGGAAGACTTTTCATGCTAAGCAAATTGATGTGCTTAGCATGCAGCTCCATGAATAAGTGGAACGCCCTCTGCTGTTATAATCTGAAAATGGCAGGAAAAATGGTGCCGTCTATGCAGATCTTACCTTTATGCCTATGCCTTAATTGTCCAACATGTCGATATAAAAACATTGTTGTTGTTTTTTTTTCCTTTAACGGTTTGTGTTTGGGTCGAAGGAAAACAAAGAAGAACAAATCATGTGTTGTAAAGTGCGAAGGAATGCCCGTTTATTTTTTTTTCTATGACCGCATCAACATGTTGGATCCCGTTGATGCGCATTTTCAAATATGGCGGATTTGTTCCTTTGCGGATATTTCGATCAGAATTTGGCTCATATAAATTGTAGCAAAAAGGCTGGCATGCCTTGACTGTTTGAAGCCTATATCTTGTTTTGAGCAGTGTAATCATGTATTTCCTGGCGTTATAACTCGCTAAAAATTACAAGTTGCATTTCCGTGAGTGCGTTTTCGGTGTTTCGTGTCCGTGCGTATTACAGGTCTACAGGCCTAATACGCAACGGGGACCGAAAACGCACTTATACAACACGCTTAAGCTTGCTTTCCATTTGCAGTCCGTTTTGCATCCGTTCCGATTTAGGTACAGACACTCATTGAAAACCGGCTATACAGGACGAGGCAGCCATTCCGTACGTGCGTTTTCGGTCCGTTCTGTGTCCGTTGCGTATTACAAGTGTACAGGCCTGAAGCGCCATCATTAGACACACGAAAACTTTTGAAAAGCCAGCTTGGCAAACACTTTGGAACGGACGAATCAACCGCGACGTACCATGTCGCTACGGACATCAAATCTTCCGATAACCATTTGGAAAAAACATCACCTTCCTTCTGGCTATAGTGTCTTGAACCTGACCCTTTTTTGCTAGCGATAATTAGAAGTAGTGTACTTGATTGGTCATTGTCGCAATTTTCAGAAATGGGCGGATTTGGGGGTTAGTATTTATAGGAAATATCATTCCACTGACCTGTTCAAAGTTTTGCGTTGTTGGATGGCGAAAAAACGAGAGAAAAACGGCGCTCGTTTTCAACCGTCGGGCGGATGATAGCCTTTAGTCAAGGCGCGCGTGGCTACCTGGACGCGTGACGCACCCTGAATTCCAGCATGTCCGGGGCGCGCCACTCGTCGGGGTAGCCACGCGCGCCTTGATTAAAGGCTACAGGGCAGTTTTCCAACGATTTCCAGCTGGAAATCGTTGGAAAACGATATAAATTTCCACTTTTCTTGACAATGACACCACACCTGGTGCCATCATTTCACAGGATGATTGGGACTACTATTAACTTACAGTCTAGTAAGGTATTTTGTAATAATTCAGTAAAAGAAAATGGGAGGATTCGTGTACACTACCGACTACCAGGAAACCGTTTCGATAGCAATCAAGGAGTAGGCCAAGTACATCTCACAAACATTTGTTAAACAAGTCTCATCGTTACATTTTACGGACTCACAGTCTGAGCACGACGAGTACACGTTGACAATGACAACTACAACGACAGTCACAATAACGATGCATACACGTTGACAATGACAACCAGAATTAGTACATGGCAATGTAAAGACAGTGATACAATGACATGATGAAAACCAGTGACAATGTCAATCAAGATACATGTACATGTAAAAACAGTATAAACAATAAGATCATGGCAATGACATTAAGCGACATCAATGACGGTGTCAGCTGAATTCCATTTACCAAAGTCAACACTCCCAAAGGTGAAAGTGCAAATAAGTCTGCACGTGCATACTGCACCGACACACGTTTTTACTTCATCGCAGTACTGTGTACCACGTTATCAATTCATCCCACGGCGTTCACCATCACATTATCCAAAATAAACACAGATCTGAGATTGGTAACAGTCCTCAAACAAAGGTAGAATACATGGATGTGTTCAGCCTACCTGAATGTCCACGCAGAACGACGACGGCCTTTAGAGCGGAAGTGCAAACGCTATTAGGGATTAGTGCATCCCTCCCTAACAGCTAACAATTCCGTGTCGGGTTTATTTTAGCATTAAACTCTTTCGAAATATGCAATTTGGAAAATGGTCCTACGGTATTTGCTATGCAAACGCCATACACTACAGTCGTTGCACATGTGCGATCGGCCGCCGCAGTATAGACCATCGCAGCATCACTCGCGAAACAGGTGTTCCTGCTTGTGTGTTTGTGCCTATAATAGACAAAACTACATTTACGGCGAACATTTAGTCTGGGAGTATAGTCCAGCCAACTCTCTCTCTCTCTAATTGAATTAATGGCACACTCACATTACAATGTAGATCCGTTAAGTGTTCACACCCTCTTCAGTCACAAATCCCGCCCTTTACCGTCATGTATGAGGCTAAATTGATGCCCGTGAGTTCGTGGCATTCTCCTACACCGACGATTCAAAGTCCAAGTACGGCCAGCATATGCCACAGCATCCAGCGTGCTGATGCCAATATCGAATGTAATTAGCATAATACACTCGCTTCTGTTCTAGTGTCATTAGAATTATTTCAACAGCGGCACATTATGCCTGTTTGTGTTCGTGCCGAAACGTGCCAGTTTGACTTGTGGAGATTAATCAGTTGGGTATTCTCACAAAACTCAATTGCCAAAAATAAATACACTTTTGGGCGGCATTATGATAAATGTGTCGTGTTTTGAATGTTCAATCACTTTGACACACGTGACTGATGCTAGACAGAGACAGATCCGGAAGCTGTCCCCCACGCCATTAGGACAACAACCCCACACTAACCGAATTCATCATGCAACCACTTCACACCGTGGTGGCGAGTAGATCATGGGAAAGCCTCAAGTGCGTTTCAATAGCTGCACATGTGTAATTCATCAACTCAGTTACACGATCAGAAACGAACAGCAAAACTCCTGGCTTAGAATCATTCTCACAAACAGATTGCATTGCATCTTATCGTCACTGTTGCACTAACAAAATATAGAGAATGAACCTTGACCACGAGATCTTACGTGACTAGACGAGAACACACGACGTCCGGTAACATCCTATGATAAGTGTAATGAACATTGTTTTTTTAATAAGGGGATAAAAGTGTGATGACAAAGTCTTTACCACGTCATTCATAAATGCCTCAGCGAGTTTCACTATCCCTATTGGTCGAGAGCCTGTCACGTGGGTGTGTTTAAATAAGGAGATAAAAGTGTGATGACCCGGTCTTTACCACGTCAATAATAACCGAGGAGGGGCGTGACCGCTGTAAATGTACCGAGCCGAAGGCGAGGTCATTAACAGCGGTCACGCCCCTCCACGGTTATTATTGACGTGGTAAAGACCGGGTATCACACTTTTATCCCCTTATTATTTTAAACACGGCTGGAAGTTGTTTAAACACAGATCGAACGGCGCTTGTACGGGGGTCGCACGGCGCTCTGATTGGTTGTACGGCGGTTGTACCGCATGCGCACAGGTCGCACGCGAGTTGAACAAAAATCGCACGGCGCTTGCGCGGGACTCGTACAGGTTGTACGGCAGTCGCACGGAACTTGAACCGCTATCGGATGTTTCGGGAGGAAAAGTCGCACGAGAGTTGAACGGCAGTCGCACGGCAGTTGTACAAGTGAGACTGCGCGGGAAAGAAACAGGGACATTCGTACGGAAATTCGCACCGCAGTTGTACAAAAAATCGTTCAAGTGAGAACGGGGCTTTAGACCCACCAGCAGCAACAGAAGCAGCTCCGATAATTTGTAGAAAAATCGAGAAGACATCGAAAATGTACAGTGTATGTTTCCCCTTTCGTTCAAGATCTGTCGTCACGCTTCATTCTCGAGTATGTCACACCGGCTCCAAATTAAGCACTTAGGGCCTTTCATGCCCTCAATTTTAACACCCCGTCGGTTGTCATCGTCTTAATGATCTCACTTCTTAATTATTGTCAAGCTCCCTCAGACTGGTAATCCTGACATTCACCGTAACATTTATAATAAGATGTTCGCCAGTGCATGTCACATTCAGATTAATCCCCGTTATTATTTGAGGCAGCGTGGGTATTGATTTTCCAGGGGGAAGCACTCCGTTCGATACAGAGCCCGCTCCTCATTCCCGCTCTTCATTTATTTGTTTTCATATCTACGAGGTTCGTCGATTATTCATCAAGGTTGACTTGTTTTTGACAGATTTCTTTTTTTAATCTGCCGCCCATTTCTAGAGCATTTCATTTTGGCATTGTCACGCACTCTGCTTTGAAGGGATTGTGTTATAAGTTTCGGGGATTTAGTCACCGGTCTCGCATGTACAGGTTCTGTATATACTTCCGAGGACAAGAGGAGAAAGGAAATAAAAAGAAACCTTTCAGTCCTCGCAAGACAAGTCTTTTGTTGAAATCGGTCCTCGCAAGTAGAAGTACGTGCTTAGTCTATGGGGTTGGGTTATGTTAAAGGAACAATAGGAAACACAAAGCATTGTCCTCAGAAGTATTGGGAAAGTACGACTACATGGTCCAGTTGTGTCAAATTCGTCATCTTCTTTCATGCGGAAGTTATCTACCGTGCTCTGACAGAGAAATTACGTCACCACTTTTGAGTCGTCTGTTGGTTTGCAACATGTGTGGCTGCCATAAAAATGAAACACTGCCCATGAAATACAGATATGTTTTAAGTGAGTGTTTGTTTTCCTAAGTACGACTCATGCACGTCTTTATAATAATGTTTGAAGCTGACTTGGCAAGAGCTCTCTCCCGAACCAAAACAAGCGAACTGCGTGTTTGCGACGACTGACGTAGACTGACACAAACGTGAATTTAGAATTTATAGGTCTATTCGTGATTAAACAATCTGTGACAAGAAGCGAAGCTACGCTTTGCAGCAAGGGCACTCAGAAATGATTGCAGGATGCAGTGGGCTTAATACACCGTGTTTCCAATCTACCAAGCGGTAATTTACCCGCTGCCTGGAATATACGGCGCGAGTATAAGCAATACCCGAAATGGGCGCGCTCGATGCATCTCAACTCATCCCCGCGCAACACATGAATAATTATAACGAACGAAAATAGAATGGCGTTACACCGAAGACTAAATTGAACTTGATCGTTGGCGATTAAAAGAACCATGTACTAGTAGGATTTTTTGTGGGAGTTGAATACATGTTGGATCGCTACAATAATGAATGGCATTTAGAACGTTCTTATTAGTTGAAGGTCCAGCGAATTGAAAACCGTTTCCAAAGACATCTTTCGCACATGACAATGTTTCTAAACCGTGTAATCATAAGAGAATTCCCTTTTAGACTTGAAATAAGGATTAAGAGGTTTTTTGTAACTATTCAAAATGTCCAAGCTATTTCCTGACATGTGAGGGCGCTGTTGCTGTGATGTCAATCAAGTTACTCACTGTACGGGTTAAATGTAGTATACACCATTTGCGTTTGCTGTAATTATCAGAAATAAATGGCTTTGGGCTTATAGTATTTTGTAACGTGCTAGCAAATACTGTAACACTCACATGTTTAAAGTTTTGTTTGCATAGATGGGAAAACAGAGAAAAAATATTATGTTCCAGTAGTCTGGTTCCCTGACCCTTAGACAAATCGGAGCAATTTGTAGAGTCGGGGAATTATCAGGTCGGGAAACTAGACCATTTCCAACGATTGCTGGAAAACGATATAAATTTCCACTTTCCTTGAAAACGACAGCACCCCAGGAGTGCCATGATTTCACAGGATGCTTGAGACTGCTATTTATTTACTTACAGTCTAGTACGGTATTTTGTAATCATTCAGTAGTTTTGTTTTTTGATGTTTGCAAATGTTGTACACTACCTTCAAGCACTTACAAGTACAAACAAAGTTAAAATTTGATTTATGGTCGAAGTTTGTACATTACATTTGTTTACCGACTGGCAAAAACACAAACTTCCAGAAAAGAAACCCCGGGAAAAGAAAGGAACATTTCTGCAATTTCTGTGCACAAATCAGTTATGATACTGAAGCTTCCCTTGAGTGACATCACTCATATGCTCATGAATATGTAAGTTAACATTAACATAAATCATAGACATTTTTAAAAATTAAAAAAAAGAGCATAAAATGTCTCTAGAATGGCAAACGAGAGGTTGAAAGTGGTGGTAAATTGGATGTACAGATACATGGTATATATGTTTTAAGTATCTGAATTGAATTTATGTTAACTAAAATTAGAGCGTTTACAATTACAAGTTGCACTGCTTTGCATGTTTCCGTTTTCAGGGTTCCCACCATTTCATGAAAACAACATTCTCAGATTTTTTCCCTGAAGAATTTTCAAATTTCCAGGATAATTATTTCGACCCATATCTAGTTTGACACGTCTTGTTTTAGGTCATGCACCACCACAGCCATGCACCTGGCTAAAAAAAATAAAGAGGGATTTCCACACTAAAAAGCCACCATAGCCAATCATCCAGTGGATACGCTGTTTGGCCATTAGACAAAATATAACAGACTGACCACTTTCTCTTTTGGGCCAATCAAATTCCCTGACTTAGTAATTTGAGTCATTTTTCTCAAATTCCCTGACTTTTCCCTGACTGGAAAAAGCGAAACTCATTTTTCCGGGTTTTCCCCGATTTCCAGGATGCGGTGGGAGCCCTGGTTTAATAAAGGTCACATGAAATTGAATTTTAAATACGTAAACCTACACCATAGACCGGTGCAATCAATTTCCCACCACTTTCAACCTTTGGTTTGTCATTCTGGAGGTATTTTATGACATTTTTAGCAATCTCTTGGATTTTATGAATTTACATATTAGTGATGTCACACAAAGCTTCAGTGATTTCTGCATTAAGTGCTATAGGTATAGCCTGCATGTCAGAAAACACATTAACGTACAATTTGCTGCAAATCAAATTTTGATTTATGTTTTGTGCTGCAAGTGCCTAAAGTGTACAGTGAGTGCTTGATTGACATCATAGCAACAGCGCCCTCACAGTTGAGGAACTAGCTTGAACATTTTGGACAGTGAAGCAGAACACTTGGTATTGGTATTTGCGCAAAATATCTGTGGAAACGATTTTCATTTCGCTGGACCTTTAAACCCAGTCGGTTTTTCCCAGTCCCGTTTGCTTATTCTGCAGCGGCTTATATGGCGATGATGACAGTCCGAGGGGCGGCCCAGCCGAGTCTCACTCATCGTTCGGCTTCTCCTGCTAATTTGCGCCACCCTCGTTTGCCGCCAAAACGCCGCGCGGACTAATAAGACCGCCGAAAACTACATAGGGCCTGCATCACGCGGGTGACGTGAAGGGACACGGCAGAGCGTGTAGATGACAAGACATTGGAGACCAACCATGTTGATTGCTTTTCATAGGAAACATTAAGGTGCTTAAAATATCGTGAATTTCGGCGTTTACTCCAACCCTTACATTGCCTACTCTGACAGCTCCCACAGATCTAATTGTGATTTACATTACTGGTATGATTTGTCTGCACCATTAACGTGCAGATGTAAGCATTTCGGGAAGTTTTAACATTGTTCGTCGAAAAAGGGAAGCTTCAGGGGCCCTTCAACGACAGAAACAAAATCGAGCTAAATATCCCCTTTAAGGAACCAATCAACCGATTTTAATGACTTTATAAGCTATTTGAGCTGAAATGTAGAATATGACTGACAACCAGTCGACCAAAATTACTGTGCAGCCTTGAGCAAGTTCGGTTGGGCGACTAGAGTGACTAGACTTAACCTTAGTCAATCTAGATGTCACTCGAACGCTGCGTGGTTTGACTAGCTGGTCCAACTGGATCAACCTAGCTCCGGACCATGGTTTCTCTAGTCACTCGCGAGTTACGTCACGGTTTCAAGATGGAGGATAGGTAAACTGGGCAAGTTTTGCAAACGTTTACGGTCAATTGTTAGTTTTGTCTAATGATAATAACTCTTTGCAATGAGATAATGAATTATTTATTGCACTCAAGTTAAATAGAGAAAATAATAGAAATACATAATAGAAAATAAGAATGACGTACCAACATTTGCTTCGTTAACAATTAGCAGACGACATTCTTTACAGTTTGTTGTTGCTACACAAACTAGATTTGACGTAGTTGATCGACTAGATGCGTTCGAGTGAAAACAGACCACGCATGCGTGATATAAATCGCAAAATATTGACAAAAGGGACTAGATCAGCAGCACCCGAACTTGCTCCCTGGTGACAAAAAATATTGTTATATCTCCGTCTTGGATACTGTATTTTGATTGGCGTAGAACGATCACGTGTCCGGTCTATAAAAACAACTGGCACACTCCAAGCATGCTATCACATACATCAGTCAGCCAGCTTGCTGTTGAGCTGTATCATTGGTACCCACGCAATTTTCACCTACACTGTTGACGGTACTAAACTATAGTGGGAGCAGCGGATTAGCAGACGATCAGCTGTTTTGATCGCGTGATTTGTTTGAGTTAATTTCCACCGAGCAAGGCAAGTTGAACTGAACAAAAACTGGGTTTGGAGATATAACAAAACATGACGTTTCTAACACCCTCGGGGACGCGCCTCGGGTGCTGTGCGTCCCTCGAGTGTTAAAAACTGACAGTAGTCAACAATTGTTAAATGTTTAATTATTGATATGGGTTATTCCATAAATTAGGGTGCCAACTTGTGAAATTTTGACCCAAAATGGAAAAATAAATTGACAGGGGATTTATTAATAATGTTCAGTATAACTTAATTATATTGACATTCCTCATTAATTGTAGCTAAAATTAGACAATATTTACTCCAGAAATGCCAAAATATCATGTCAAAACCCATTCACGGTTTCACGTGTAAAGGGGACACCAAATTAGTTTTCTGCTATTTTTGTGATAATTCATGCTCAATGTGGTGTGTTTATTTTAAAATGTATTTTTTTGTCTTACCCAGGATAACACATCAAGGTTTATTGTGAAAATAACTTGATTAGACTAAAAATAACAATTCAGTGCATGATTGCGTATTGGGGACACCATTTGGTGTCCCATTTACACGTGAAACCTAGTAAATGGCCCCAAAAAGTGCGTCTTGTTTACAAGTGAAACATTTTGGCTAACACACTTGTCAATCTCGGTCAACTAGTTATTAAATCATATAAATACGGTGCCATTCTTAAGCAGTATTAACATGCTTTAAAATAATGAAGGGCAATTTTTCATACACATATGTGCACATGGTAGTATTTGAGAGTCAAATAATGCATTTCAACAGCAGTTTTTAAAATGTCGCAGCTTTGGTGTCTTTTTACACGTGAAACCGTGAACTATTTAGGACACCATACTGTCGGGAAATTAGTTAGATGTTTCATCCTTTGCTATACCAGATATTTAGTTACAAGTACTATAATTTGAGCAAATAGAATCATTTGTATATATATTTCACTGTTGGTAATACTAGGGAAACAAATATCACAATGTAAAGAGGGACACCAAAAGTCATTGGCCCCCACATTTATGGAATCACCCACATACATGATTTCAGGCTTTGCATTGGGATATATCTTTATCGGGATCTGTTTGGGCCATACACTGCAATTCCGTGGTGTCACAGTAACACCATGCGGTATCTAGGCCTATATTGAACCATTCGTCCAATATACATGCCGCCTGGTGTTAAACTAACACCACAGCCGGTATAAGGAATCTCTAAGGGGATACAGTGCTAGAACTAGAGAATTCCTCACGACGACCAGAACATATAGATCGAAACGTTGACTACATTGATGGTTCTATGTGTGAGCTGCTTTATCTCATTCATGAGCGGATCCAGGTTGACAAAAAGCTTGGCAGTGTGTGGCGCAAACAAAACAAATAGGCAAAGTGTTCTAAATATTGATAGAGGTGCACAATTAATTCTACAGTTTTTTGGGGGACATGAATGATCTTCCCCCGATCCGGCCTTCGTTTCCTTAGAGATGCCTTAATTGGATATATGCCTATACAGGCATTTACATAAATGTCTCAAACTTATGATCAAGTCATGATCGTGTGCAACTGAAAGTGTGTTTTAGTGGACAGTATGGAGGATACATTCAAAGTATACAATGCCATAAATTATGTAACATCCATGCGTTTTCTGCTGTCGTTTCTTGTTAAACATCCAGTTTTCCCCAACAATCATGCATCGCCGGTCTACCTAGGTGTCACACTAGATCGTTCCCTCACCTACAAGGACCACATTGTCAAGATAAAGGCAAAAATTGGAGCCATGCAGGAATAGCATCCTGAAGAAGCTGGCTTACACCAAATGGGGAACAGATGCTAGAACCATTCGTACTACAGTTCTACTGCTGAGTACGAGTCCCCTGTCTGGAGTAGGTCGTCTCATGCTGCAAAGATGGACCCAGTCTTGAACACCGCCTGCAGAGCTATCTCCGGATGTCCAAGACCAAGAGTAGATGACCTATACTTGTTGTGTGGTATCGCTCCCCCACATATCAGACGAGTGGTCTCATCACAGATGGAGAAATACAAACAAGAAAATGACCCTCTTCACCCTCTCTTCGAGTGTGAACCAGCCAAACAGAGACTCAAATCAAGACACAGCTTCCTCCACTCCGTTGAACCCCTTGATAGCAATGCCCATAACCGAAGGATAGCCCTGTGGTCCAATCATCTTCAGGCAACGCCACACAAGCTTTCCTTCAGTCCCAAGGAATCTCTACCATCAGGCTCGAGTGAGGCATGGCCTATCTGGGCATGTCTAAATCGCCTCAGGACAGGGACTGGGAAAAGATCTCATGCAGAAATGGGGATATACTGAGGACGGATAAACTGTGTGTAGGTGTGGGGAGGAACAGACATTGGAACACCTACTGGTCTGCCCACATCTGCCAGAACCCTGTACTTTCGAAGATGCGGAAGGGTTCAACGCCCGGGCTAGCTCATGTGTTCTGTAGTGGACGGGTGTAGTGTAGTGTAGTGTAGTGACCCGAGAAGAAGTCGGTAATGGGAAAGGGATTAATGGCGGTCTAATACACTGATCACGATTCTAAGCTTCTGGGGCGAGATTCTGACTTCCCAATCTCTCCTTGAATTTTATTCCACTTTGGCTTTACAGTTGTCGCTTTACCAATGTCCTCTTTCTATCTCCAAAACGTCTTTTTTTTACTACATGAATTGTGACAATATCGCATAGATTTGGCACAGACGAAGGCTAGACCAAAACAACACCAAATACTCGTTCTAAGTTCAAACCCCTGGGCTCCGAGTGTTTAGCCATATCGCACAGAGGCGACATGCTTGACACTCGACTTGCTTATTATCCTAGGCGGGTAGTTGATGTCTCTTCTGTTTTTCTCTCTCACCCTCTCGTTCAGTATAGACGGCCATCTTTCCTGGCATTCCGTGAAGTGTCAATGTAGAATTGTCAATCGTCATGCGGGTGTCTGATCCGCATAGAAGGTTCGTGTAGTGACTGGGATGTTCCGAATGTTAACGCCTAATAGAGGCTTAAGCTTGCATACAGAGTTCCCACAGGCCTGTTATTCAGTACTAAATGAGGAGACAATTCTCTGGCGAACATCATGTACGTACATGTACTGCCTTAGGGGGTACCACGCACAATGGGAACAATGGGACCCTGTAAGGAAGTCTTTAGAAATCTATGGAGCCTGTAAGGAAAACGCTATGGAGTTTGAGATTTGGAACAAAGAAGAATAATAGAAGGAAAGTGATGTAGACAATAGTGGTACCCCGTATTAAGGGTGCACATGTCAAGATGTGTGCACAAGACTCTGGGGTATTCTGAAAAGCATGGGGTTCTTCAGATAAGTTCTGTGTGGTGATGTATACACCTCAGGTGAGGGTCAGACAACGGAAGTGATCAGTCAAACCTCCTTTCAGTGTTGCATCATGTCTTGGAGGTTCAGTGCCTCGAGAACTTCGTATGACGAAGGGTTCATGAATGAGGGCTAAATACATGTTAGTGCACCTCATGTTGTAGGCCTACCTCATGCACTTGTACCTCATGCACTTGTACCTCATGCACTTGTACCTCATGCACTAGCACGTATTATCCCAGGATCACGAATACTTGAGGCACATGCAGGGCGCGGGGTAACTATCAGGGGGACGTGAGTTGGTCTCACCAACGGTGTACGTTTCCCCGCCTGGGTCATAGGTCTGAAAACTGGGATAATTTCCCTGGTATTGAAGATTTATCCTCTATTTAGATCTGGACCCAGGAAAACCCTAATGGTGGTAGGGCCAGTAACCTAAAATGTGGCCAACCCCACCACCTCTGTTGTAGCCCTTTACCTAGAGTGGCTTTTAGCCTTGTGGTTGCACACCACTAAATAAACTTCCATAGACTCCAATGATAAATACGCAAACTTCCAAAATTCAGGAAAAATACTTTAGAACTCTCCAAGGTGTTTAAGACACACATCAAATTAAAGCTTCCCGGGTTGTATCGTAAAATTGGGTGTGATCCCTGGCTATACGGCATTCTGGGTTTATGACTTCTGACTAGCGCCCATGCACCCGAAGAAAGATACTGACAATTTGGGAGACCGCCAACATATAGGGCAAGATAGCTCAGTTGGTAGAGCGCCGGTACGGCCCAAGTTCATCCGAATTTCACAGTAATACAAGCTGACAGTCCGCGACTTCCAGCCTTCTCTGTTATAAACCCTCAAGTTCATGGCCCACAATATGCTCTAACAGCAGAGAATTTGAGGGGTCGCAAATCGTGATTTTAGGCAATTTTCGGCCCATTTACTGGTCTGCACCCTTTAAATAACAGAATTGTTTTCCTATTTCCCCCAATACCGCTTTTATTTATTTTTTTATTTTTTTTATTACATTTCTTTACCCAGGGTGTGCCCAAACAGTTTAAAACTGGTTTCCATTGGGGCCCTGCATATTACTAGTTAAAACTGAATATTTACACATTCATACAAAATATTTAAACAAATACAATAATGTTTACACAAATAAATCTATTTTCGGTTAACTTTTCAACTCTCCAGAAGCCTATTGCTGATTTACGGGATGGGCGAAAAACCCGCGAAAAAACCTTTTAGGGTGAAAAACAAGGGGAAATTCCCATCCGGCTCCAAAGTATTTTGGCAACCAAGTTTATAACTCCGCAGATCAGCGTAAATGACAGAAATATCGCTGATAGATGGCTTTACGTAGCTCCGATTTAAATGTACTTAAGGAGTTTATGGTTCTCATTTGTTCAGGCAGATTATTCCATATACTGGCACCACTCACAGCGAAACTTGTCACGTAGCATTCCTTTTTGGCGAAAGGAACTTTCAGTGCCATTTGGGTCGATTGTCGTGTTTCACGAATCACTGTAAGTGGTGTGAACAGATTTGTCATGTACAAAGGAGTCATTTTGTTAAGGCTTTTGAAAACAAGGATAGCCTTTTTGGACTGAACTCTTTCATTAACAGGAATCCAATTTAGTCTGGCAAACATATCAGCTGAGTGGGTGAGGGAGGTACATTTAAGGATTATTTGTGCGGCTTTTGTTAGACATTTGTTAAGGCAAGAGTAAGTATACATGAATCATATTTCATCCAAAAATCAAGGTACAAACTATTCTAACGTCAGAAATTTGGCATGAGCTTGAGCAGCTTGTATGTGCGGTTTCATCTATGCGTTAAGGTTAAAGCGCCCTGGGCTCAATTGAGTTCCAGCTCCCCCTCCCCGCCCTCCCCGCCCCCACCACCTCCCCCCAACTGTTTTTAAATTTGCTGCAATCGGCGGATGTCCTGTTGGCACGCTAAATTTGGTTTTTAAAAAGCTCTGTTGAACCGACCTCGGAATCCCTTCTTAAATGCTGACCCCCGGCCCCCCCTTCCGCGTGGTCCCGCCGACTGAAAAAATAACCACTTTCGCTGCAGACATGGAAGACGCCATCTTTAGTGTATAGGTTGCACACCAGTAAATAAACTTCCACAGACTCCAATGATAAATACACAAACCTAAGTGCATGATGTGCGCACACTTTTTGTATTGCAGAGATGTGCACGTTGTTTCCCATCAGAAAAACATGGATAGGCAGTAATTACATCAGTAATTACGGTATTTGACAGCAGCCCGCGGCCGAATGAGGAACATCATATCATCCAAGCAATTAAGATTCCATCGGCGATACGGCGTCGTCCTGGGACCGGGCCAGCCATAAGACAAACTCCCGGTGGTTGGATCTCGCGACAGCTCACGAGGTCAGGGGTTCGAATCCCGCTGGAGTCGGCCTCCTTATTTGGAAATGTCGCCATGATGATACGCATGTATAAAAGTGTGACTGTTTGCCATGTGTGCAGATTCACACGCTCACAAAAACATACCGTTTTCCTATACTTATGAGGACCATGAATGAAACCCTTCTTTTGTTCCCTTTGTTTGTACTTAACTTTTTCCGAACAGCTCCCATAAGGTTTGTACACGAAATTCTCCCGAGGACTCGGCCCAAGCCTTCGGTGTCATTGTTATCCCTAATCCCCCATTGTCCCAAGTCCTCTCTCGTATAGCCTAACCCACTCACTCCAAAATGTATGAGTGATTTACACTAACTGTGTTAAAACTACATCCGCTGTGCTAAAACAAAATACACTGGCCGGTTTAATATAGGTTTTCCAGGCTATTTTAAAACATTTATCATTCGAATTCACCGTCTTTAATATTCAAATTCGTCCACCAGCATCGATTTAGTGCACTTCCAAGGTTTAATTTCGTCTGTTGTCATACAATTTCAATTGTTGTTCAATCGAATTCAATCCACGAACACCCATTTTCGGCGAGGAGTATTCAATTTCGTCTCGTCCACGCCAGACAGTTTTATTCAGAAAACAAATTCGTCATTTGCCACACAATTTAATGATAAGTTTGTTCACAATTTCGATACACTTCATTACGACATCTTCTGCAGAAGGCATAAAGGTCGCAGGTGAGGATAATTCCTCCACTATTTTTCTGTTCTTTCCCTGTTATTCATAAATATAGGCCTATTGATTTTTTCTTTCGAATCAGTTTTCTTAACTTAATATGGTATAGACTCATTGGTAGCCTACACAGAAATGTAACAAAGGAAAATAAGGGTCATCGACTGTTGTTTGTTTTTTACATGGGTTGTCTTTATATTTTCACGCTTTTTATTCATTATAAAATTCTAAAAAGAACTTTGTTTTGCTGTCCTTCTTAATTTTACACTTTTGTTGTAAATGTATTGTTGCAGTTTAAATTAAAGTTAACATTATAAATTTAATTATGAATTTAAATTAAATGCTTGTAAATAGCATGCACACGCCAGACCGTAATTTACTTAACAACAGTTTTAAATGGATTGGTATAAGACGAATTCAATCTCTGAATGCTGCCATTCGGCAACAGCTTAGACGAATTTGATCTGGAATGACGAATATTCTCGACACTGTGCTTAAATGTGGTGACCGAACTTTGAAATTGACTGGTAAATGACTAAATCGCTTTGGTAAAAGCATGTAAATTTTTGTCTCAGACTAAATTGAATGTTAGAGTCGGTGAATATGAATGAAAGATGTTTTAAAATAGCCGGGAAAACCTATTGTTACACTACTGGTGTTTTGACATAATTGAGAGCGTGATTTAAACCGCACTAACTGTGTTTAAACCACACCCGCTATGCCAAAACAAAATATACTACCGGGTTGAATAGTTACACCACTGGTGCTTTGACATATTAAATTGATAGCCTTGTTGTTACCACACTCTAGTAATGTTTAAATCGTGTTAAAACTACACCCGCTATGTCATAACCGGATAGCCCATCATTAATGCCAATGTTGAAGCTTAGGCCTATGTGCAGCAGTGCAACACGATCGAGGAAAAACCTACGTCCACCCCAACCCAGCTCGTATATTCCAATGACAAGTTCAGCCATATCGCAGTATACCCCGAGAGGTCCCCACTATCATCGACGCCTATAGCCACACGTGGCTGAACACATGCCTATTTTTATTTGAGGAAGATTAGGAGTCATTCTTAGCTTTCCACATCTCACCCAATTTACGACTCGTGTCCATGTACATGTATTTATCGCCATTTTCAATGTACGTGGCCTTGACGCACTCGCGCTGTCTGTGCAGTTATGAACGTGTAGTGCAAATACAGGTTTGGGAAAGGTAAATTGGTTCCCCAACCTACCCCCACCCCACCCCCTGAAAACCTAAAAATATAAAACCATTTTTTTAAATGTATTATTATATGAACATGAGGAGTTGCTAGCCTAACATCATATTTCTCGAATATTTCAAATAAGATTTTTAATATTGATGCGTACCACTATTGCAAAAGGTTATGTTGAAAAACACAGGACATCTGGGGCGTATTTCACAAACGTTTTCCGATTATCGCAAATGGCCAAATCGGTCGCTAAACTCAAAACCCATCGCAACTTAGCGATGAATGTTGAAGAACGATTTCACTAATACTTGCGATGAATTGTTCATCGCAAATAATCAAGTTAGCGATTGATATTTTGCGATGCGTTATTATAGTGTCCGCAAAGTCTATTTTTCATCGCAAACAAACATTTTCGCCATTTTTATTCACATAAGTTGGACGACGTTTTGTAAATATGGCGAGCTCTAGAGAGAGGGCGTTTCGAGAGAAAACTAACCCATTTGATACTTACAGCGACAAGAAAATGCACAAGTATTATCGCTTCACAAGAAATGGCGTTGCGGTGGGTTAGATACATGTATGTTAGAGCCCTATCTTAGGCCACAGACTTTTGAGAAGTCAAGCGATTGACGCAACAACCCAAGTGTTTGACTGTTTGTAGCTCTGCGTTTTTTTCGCGACTGGATGTGTCTATATACAACTACCTCAGAACATCACGGTATTTCTGGGGCCGATTTCACTAACGCTTTGCGATCATCGCAAATGCCGAAATCGCTCGCTAAACTCAAAACCCATCGCAACTTAGCGATGAATTTTGAAGAACGATTTCACTAATAGGCCCCTACTTGCGATGAATTTGTTCATCGCAAATAATCAAGTTAGCGATTGATATTTTGCGATGCGTTATTAGTGTCCGCAAAGTCTATTTTTCATCGCAAAAAAACATGTTCGCCATTTTTATTCACATAAGTTGGACGAAGTTTCGTAAATATGGCGACCTCTAGAGAGAGGGTGTTCCGAGATAAAACTAACCCATTTGATACTTACAGCGACAAGAAAATGCACAAGTAGGCAATCAAAACTTTTTAGTTGTTTCTTTCGCGGGAAAAAAATATGAATGAGTGTTTTGCATAAGTGTTGCATACTAGTGGAGCACACGCGTGGGCGAATCGCAAGCTCGCGTGTGGTTTCGGGTTACAAAAACTTACATCCATCATTGATCTCCATTATAAATGGAGATCAATGGGTTACATGTTGCGGGAATCCGGTTTTGGCGAACTGCGCATGCTCGAACCACAATCCGCCTCGTACAATACATTTATTTTTTTATTTCGCTATCGCAACAGCGATGGATTTAGTGAAACGAAAAAAACGACGCAATCGCAACGGCGATGGATTTGCGGCTAGCGATGAGTTTGCTGGATGAATAGCGATGATCGCAAATTGACACTTTAGTGAAATCGGCCCCTGAGGCAAGTACCTATCGGATCATTCACAGGGTGGTGCAAGTCCTTGTTGGCATGAGAGACTGAAAACATTTGCTCAGCAAAAAATCAGCTTTGTAATGACATAGGGGCCTATTGGGAAAATTACCAGAACTAAGGGGCTGTGAAGTGCTGGGAAACACATTTACATGAAAAACGCGAAAATGCAATAAAAACTAAGTTTCTTTTTAGTTCGTTTCTTTCGCGGGAAAAATTATGAATGAGTGTTTTGCATACGTGTTGCTTACTAGTGACGTACCGGCGCAGGCGAATCGCAAGCTCGCGTGTGGTTTCGGGTTACATCCATCATTGATCTCCATTATAAATGGGGAGATCAATGGGTTACATGCTGCAGAAATCCGGTTTGGGCGAACTGCGCATGCTCGAACCACATTTCCACGGGTATTCTACGTGAATCAGCCTCGTACAAGCTGATGGATTTAGTGAAACAAAAAAAAACACGCAATCGCAACGGCGATAGATTTGCGGCTGGCGATGAGTTTTCTAAATGAATAGCGACGATCGCAAAATGACACTTCAGTGAAATCCGCCCCAGGTTTAATAACTGAAAGTGAGAGCATTATTTTCCGATTGGAAAATTCTCTTTCATGTTCCATGAAACGAATACGCGGACTGTACTATTATACAACTCGGAGAAGGTAAAGTGGATCCTATTGCGCAAGCAGATGTCGATTTTGTCTGAAGTTTAAGGGAACGTGCAATGGATACCCAGTTCAATATCCATGTCTTACAACAGTGTCAACATGATCTAAATGCTTGTTTTCTATGACGTAAAAAAACAGAATTCTTCGGAAATCTTTCTAATTTCGTAATGCGAGAAGGCGCTATTTGTGTTCGGTAAACAAAGGAACACACTGTAAAACAAATTCCGTAAAATAACGATTACCCTCCTGTAAAAAGAAAACAATCACCATTTTTTTGTTTTGTTTTAACGGATTTTGGACGTAAAATTACGGTACAGTAAATACGGTAAAAAAAAATCACGCGTCCGTAGTTTCCGTGTTTTAACGTTAATTTACACAAAGAGGATGTACATTTACAAGACCACTTTGTCAACATATTTGTTGTAAATATATAGCAACACCAACGAAGTGTTTATTTATACAGAAAATCTACTGTTCTCCTACACGAATCTCATTACGCGGCAACTGACTAATCAGAACTAAGGAAATCAGTTAAATTGTAGTGTTTAGTCCAATAACACTTTCTTGACCATAATATGTAATATTTATTATTCAAACAATTCCACAATAAAATTTAGAATTGTTTTTGCACACATAGGTGAAGAATCGTATTACATCCCCTTTCGTATTTAAATATTGATATTGTTCATGGGAAACCATGACTTCATCATGGCGGGATTTAGCTGAATAAAAGGTAAAGAACGACATTATTAAGTTTGTAGTGTTTTAGTATTGGCATTTGTACACTTCAGGCACAGTAGTAATGCATAATACGTTACTTCCATTTAGTCTGACTTCATTAATTTATGTAAATTTGCAGTAATTTTAATTCTACTGGCAACCTAGTTTCCCACTTTTTTCCCCCAGTTTTTTTATACCCCGTCTCTTTATGGGAATAGCAAGGTGATTTTTAAATGGACAGTAACGTAAAATGACTGTTCGTGAGTCGTGAGATAACAGTTTGCATCGTAATTCCACGGCTGTCGTTTTTTTTTACGGGATGGTACTGCACTGTAAAAAAATCCCGTAAAATCACGGGTTTTTCCCGCTGTAAAAGAAACAAGACTATCACCGTATTTTAGTTTGAATGGCTTGTGAACGTGAAATCTTATTTTCTCCTACACGAATCTCATTACGCAGCAATTAACCAATCAGATCTGAGGAAAGTTGTGTGCACACAAGTCATGTTAAATTGTAGTGTTTCGTCCAAAAACACGATTTCTTGACTAAAATATTTAATTATTTAAGCAATTCCACATAGGAATTTAGACCTTTTGTAAACAGAGGTGAAGAATCGCATTACATCTTCTTTTGCATTTAAATATTGAATTTTTATCGGAAACCGTGACTTCATGATGGCAGGATAAGGCTGAATATAAAGCTAAAGCGCGACATTATTTAGTGTGTAGTGTTTAGTAAATTACCGTAATATTTGTACATTTGATATCTATAGAGTAATGTCTAATAAATCACGTCTATTTAGTCTGGTTCCCATTTCTGCAAATTTGTGATACACCAAGTTTCCCGGTAACTTAGTGAATTTGTTTATACCCTGTCTTTTTACGGGGATAGTACAGGGTTATTTTAAGGGACAGCAACGTTTAATAACATTGTTCATGAGTCGTTAGACTCCCGTTTCTTTACGGGATTGCGCTGGCGTCCAAACTGCCAGGAAATTCCCGTTAAAAAAACGGTGTGTTTCTTTTTACAGTGTGGCGTCCAACTGCCAGAAGAGCATGATAGAAATACAAAAATAATTCCTCCAGAATGACCGATCAAGAATGTTTCGAAGAAATGTATCTTTGAAATAGGATTCCAAACAAGATATTTAATACTATACTGAAATCCACTAAAACATAAGCCCTTCTCCAGGAAAATGTACCAAAACTTCACACAAAAAAGGGCACAAGAAATGATACAAATTTCCAGGTATGATGTAGCACTGGCGGAGCTGACAGCACAGTTGCAGGCAGTGATCATACTTTGTGTGATTCAACATAGGCCGCCTATAGGCCTATGAAATAACAAACCTGTGAAAGTTTTAGCTCAATCTGACAACCCAGTCACGAAAAAATAATGAAGAAAAAAAGGTTTAGTTTTAACAGTGATTTTGTGCACATTTATATGTGCTTATTTCAACTGTTGTAATAAAAATAAGAAAGGGGCATTTTTGGAGGTCATCAGATACGATTTTCTCGAAGAACAACAGCATTTCAGATGAAAATATTTCACACGAGGCTCGGTACTGGAACCATCTTCATAAACAGTAAGCTCTGAGACTGCAGCTATATCAACCTTTCTATCATCAGTCTCTGACAAAATTAGGATCCGAGACCATTTTTAGCGACAGCCGAAAATAGCACCCGCAAGGCCGAGCATTTCTAACTCACGTCATGCTCTGAAGGAACAGCGTAAAAAATGCATCATCAATACAATCAAACAATACAATTCTATACGGGATGCTTACACATCAATTTGTTGCAAATAATTTGACGAGAGAACGGGTACAGCATCGACACACACAAAAAACGCGGGAATAATATCTTGTTCTATTCATATTCTGTGCCAGCCTTGATTAACCTCGACCACTCGCGGGGAGGCCGTTTCCATGACAACCGTATAATGGGCTCACCATTTCGACCAGTCCGACAATTACAAGTAAATATTCGCCGGCATCATTTTTGAGCGCGTGTGTGTCTTTGAGGGACCGCTTAATTCATCACACGTCACGTCTCTACAATGAGAGTCTGTATACGCTCCTTCGCAAGAGGAATTCGCTCGGGTAGATTCGGCTAAAATCGACTGCTTTATAGCTCCTTTCCAGAAGGCTGATTATATCCCGCCCTTGCTGGGGAACCATTTAGGACTTGTTGCCATATCAACGTTAACCTGACATTTGTTGGGCTTTCTTTTGGAACGTCTTTATTTAAAATTTCATAGAAGACTTTAGAGGGACGAGGCGATATTTTTATGTAATGAATAAATATAGGACAGCGTTATTTATATGTTACTTTAAATAGCCCGGTCCCTTTTTTATATATCGAAATTCTAAAGGAGTAACTGCAAATGTTTGGATTTTTTATGTCAGTGCTAATTTCCATATTCATAAGAAAGCATGATGTCATTAGAAGCGCAAGAGATGTCTCTATAACGTGTGCACACTTCTTCTTTTTTTAACTTTTGGAGAAGGTTCAATGTTTTTGTTGATTTCAATGTTAAACAGCTTGTAAGGAATCAACATTTATAACCAACATTTCTTCAAAACACTGTTAATGGGTTATTTTGGAGGGATGACATCGTGACTATTATCATGATCTTTTTACAAAGGGTTTCTCCTATTAGTCTAAATAGGATATTAGGGAGACATTTAGTAGTTCATAATCATCACTTAGGGAGACATGGGTACTTAGGGAGACATTTTCATGTCTCCCTAAGTACCCAGCCCCCCTAAGGAGGCAGAATGTTACTGTCGAAAGTGAGTTATATCGATAGAGAATGGTCCAAAACATTATTATACCAAAAATTCGTGGGGGTAGGATAGGGGATATTTGGGTTAGGTTACTTAAAGTCGGAAACAAAGTTGTGCACAAGTCTATGGGAATGTCTCCCAAATGGCCCATCTAGGGTAGGCCTAATTATTATAACCAAACCAATCTAGCGACCTCTTGCATTGAATAAATTGAATAGACTTGACCAGAATTTAAAAATATTACCTTCTTGTACTTCAAATGAAAACATGCATTCAGAACTTGCTCGTATTGTTGTAAGATTGATTACTGGATGCTAATTGCATGTTTCCTTTTGAAGTTATGATCGATAAAATGCGTATAGTGCTTTATACACACATCTCAAAGCGTTTCACAATGAATACCCTATTTGAGGCGACATGTGGGACCAAAAGGCCATGGGATTTTCATATCAGTCACAAGCCATCTTTGTTTTTGACATTCTTCATCAGTCCCCAATAAGTGGGGAAGTGAAAATCCTGTTCGCGAACACCGTTTGCGTGTCGGTTCTCGGCTGTACGCCATTCGAAACTCTGTTCGCGTGTTCATTCAACACTAGAACGAGGTTTCGAATACGCCCGTTAACTCTATGCAGGCCCGGAATGTAAGCGACGACCGGGATCGTGAAAACATTGACAAACTGGCTTTTGGAGATAGGCCACGTCTGGCACTTGTTGATTGAACTTCGAAAACAGACAGAATTATTGACAGCTGGGAGCGTTTCTTTCTGGCTTTACGGTGGTGGGATAAAGCTATAAAGAAACACCCTTATCCTCGTACTCTAAAATAACAATTCATGGATTTTTCTTAATGGAATCGTGACCCAACCCAACAAAATTAGTCACAAGTCGGCGGAGCTACTTTTTAGTTACAGTCCCCTAAACACGACTTATACTGTAGAAATCAATAGCAACTGTCAATGTTTTCACTCACGTCATGTTCATCAGGAGGCCAAACAGAGTGATCCTTAACAAAAAAAGAGTTAAATATGTTCTTTTTAAATGCAAGTCAAACAAAGTAACAAGTGGAAAAATATTCCTGAGACTCATTTCGTAGGATCCAGCCACAAGCGGCTTGATAATGACGGCCTAAATTACACAATGTACTTACTTGATGAGACGTTTCTCCGAGGACATAAATTATAGCGAATCGTGACACCACGGACACGGCCGATCATACAATCCACACTTGGAAATTCAGCCAAAAAATTCACGACGCCGTCGGCAACACCGCCTCCGTCCTAACTGGACAGCGGGCCTGCGCGCGCGAGATACACTATAATGATAAATTGCCCCCTCGGAAGAAAAAAAACCGCGGAGGTACTCAACCTTTTGGAGCTGGACAAAACAAAACGAGTAAACTCCCTTTGAGTTTGCACGTCAACACGTAAGGATAATAATCAGCGGCTTATTCCGATGATTGTACCGGTATTTAACATGTCCTTGGGGGGGGGGGGGGGGGGGGAGGCGGAGAGTGCCGAATCAAACGGCGGGACATGATTAATATCCCACACGGATATCGTCTGCGGACCGGGCTGTGTTTGGCGAGTATTAACATAATAAGGTTTGGAGCGGCTAGGGAGGGCGACAATAGTAATTGCTAATGGATTAAGTTATTTTTCTTTACCTTTTTCGTTTCAGATAACATCAACTGTTGCAATCGATAGATGCATTGCACACTGCAAAAACTGTGGTGTTAATCTAACACCATGTTGTCTTTATATTGGGCGAATGGGCCAATATAAACACTACATGGTGTTAATTTAACACCACAGTTTTTGCAGTGCACGCGTACAAAACAAAAACGGGCCCAATGTTTTGCTTCAATCCTACTGTGAAGAGACGTTTTACAGGAAATTACCGTTAAAATAACGGGAAATTCCCGTTAAAATAACGGGAAATCCGTGCAGACGTTACGGTCACCTAGAACCTGTAACTGACCGTAATTTTACGGTTTTTCGTTGGCAACCCGTTTGACAGTGAATTTACCGTAAAATTACGGGCAAATTGTTTACAGTGCACTGAACTATGACGTGACATTAATTATTACCCCCTATATTTGGCTGTAAACGCCCCCTCAAATGGAATTGGAATGTTTCATTACACTCTTCGGATCTGCATTCCAGCATGCCGCGTAACACTGCAACAACAGTGGTGTTAAACTAACACCATGCGGTATCTATATTGGATGAATGATTCAATACAGATATACCGCTAGTGCTATTTTAACACTATGATTTTGCAGCGTAATGTTAAGCTTCACAGAATGTTAATTCACACTCCGAAGACCACTTTAATAACCGAATGACAAATAGAACTAGGGTGTGCATCGGAACCGGATACCCGAGAACCCGACCGTTCATGTCAAGAACCGCTTCCAGATTATGGAATCTAGTACCCGTACAGCTTTACATTATCGCACAGTAACTTCCCAGACAATGAAAAAGGAAAAGGTTTGAATGTAATTTGTCGGTGAATTAGCACAGATTTCAAGTTTATGACGCTCACGAAAGTTGACAAAGGGAATTTACCGGTGGTGGCTTTTGCAGTCTGGGTATAGGAATAAGAGCCTTGACAAGACATAATAGCATGCCTCATTCCACAATAAATACAAGTATATAAATGGGTTAGTTTCCAGACAACTGTTCTTTGTGATATGTCGGCGCATGCAATGTGTAGGCACACGCAAAGGCGGCGGAGAAGTGATCATGTTTACTGGACAGGCATGAGATTGTTCAGACTTTTGTATCCCAGAGAAAGACATTATTACAACTTCCGGGATTGGAAGTTTTGAGTTGGGTTTCTTTAACGGGTACCCGGGTATCCGTATTTTTTCAATCGGGTACCAGGTTCTTTTACTACCGTAAATGCACACCCCTAAATTGAACCACCCATCCTAAACATACACACTTCCTCACAGTGTAAAATGAAATGGTGATTAAAAAAACATGTTATCCTCCTTAGACCTCCAGAGAAAGTATCTGCCTTGCTATAAAACGTACTGACATTCAACTCAAGCGGTTGTACTATGGAGGATTAAACAAAAATTGTTTTAATGGGATTCGGGACAGTACATGTATCATTCCGAATATTATCTATGGTTACCGTTAATTACAATTCAGTTTAGTGTGGCCTTGGTTCACTAGACCTACTTTCACGTTATGCATGTATTATACGCATATACTTGAAATAAAAAAAAAAAACAGCAATTACCCGGTACTGTATAGTGTTCCATTCAACTCTCTGAAAAACTGTGACAGGCATCTATATCTCATTAAAAAAAATACCAATTTATATAATTACAAAACAGCTTTCTTATAACCCCGCTGCTGTGTGTAGTCCGTAAAGGCCATTCAATTCCATTCGTAATTATTGGCTGGCTCTCTATTCCAGCAGTTGTAACCCCGAACGTGAATTGGATGGCGTAATGATGACCTCACAACGGACAGGCAATAGAGTACCGAAGTCTGACGTCAGTTGCCGGGGCAATGGTTCCACACACACATGCAGTTTAGAATGTATTCTGGTTACAAACATTGCATTGATTGACGTCATCACTTCGTATTATAATCAATGTGGAGTGGACTGCGTTCTGCTGTAATGGCCACGCAGTGACCGAAACATATTGCAGCAGTAGGCTGGCCTACAGAATTTCTACACGGCGAATTAAAAAACAATCGAGCAGACATGTTCCCTGGAGCAGGAAAATTTGCGTACTGACCATGTGCTTTTTGTTTACATTTAAACCGTCCGATATTTAAATTAACGGCGGTATGCGCACGCATCGTGTTTTGCATAAATTTTGTTAAGGTGAATCAAAGGTCGCATAATTCAAGGCGACCTACGAGCACTCCTAAATACATTTCATGCAAAACAAGATGCGTGCGCATACCGCCGGGCAAATTTCAATATAGATGTAAACACTGACGACAGAGGGCACATCGTCTATAGTCGTGACGTAAGCTTTCTTTAAATACAAACAAGTATCCAATAAGCCATTTGCGAGTTAAATTTGAATAACATCTGGTACACTGACGTGCACAAAATGCTTTGCACATTTTAACTTTGAATTCTCCAGACCAAAGAGACTGTTACTATATCACGTGATTCGGGGCAAGCCTTATGCTAGCAACCCCCAGCTCAGGAATGGTATTGGTGCTAAGCGTCTCTTGCGTAACTATGCAAGAGCTTGCCCCGAATCATGTGATATAGCAACAGTGTCTTTGGTCTGGAGAATTCAAAGTTAAAATGTGCCAAGCATTTGGAGCAAGTCAGTGTACCAGATGTTATTCAAATTTAACTCGCAAATGGCTTATTCACCGAGGTTGTTGGCAAATTTTGTCCGTTGAAGACGAACGGTGTTTTGGACCTTGTACGGCTGTGTCGGCGTCAGACGTATTATGCTAGAGTGTATTCGCAAAAGCACAGACCTGCAAGCTTCCCCAGGGTAGCCATTCGCGTAGATGAAAAGGCAATGCAGTGAATTTGGACATTTTTATGTAGGTTAACACTAACAATTTTGGAAAGAAGTCAACAATAAAGATAAGAAAGCAAATTAAATTATGGAAGTGGTGTTCATGGTTTGCCGAAAATGACGAGCAGTAGACCTATCATGTCACGATGATGTCGGTGATGTGAACAAACTCCTAAACTCAAATAGTTCCCTGAAAAGTCTATAACTCACCAACGACGTTTATAACTCGCCAACAACGTGCGTTTTTCAGATGTATTTCGCACTTAAACATTATTGAGCTTTTTTATATGTACACTTTAAACTATAAAATACGTAGAATTTCGTAAGAATATAGTAAAATGGTTGGGTTCGGTTATTTTTTTACTCACCCTGTACGGTGCCCAGCGCATACCGTGAACTGAAAGACGTGCATTTTATCAATCTGGTTGAATATTTAAAACCGAAAAAAAAACAGTACAGAACCAGTATCAGTGTATATGAACACGATCGATTGCGCATTGCGATTTTACACACACATGGGAGAACGCATACAAAAGTAAAGCCAGTCATGCCTGATATTATTAATGCGCTATATGCGGGTCTGATCCCCAATAACATAATGCCGCTCCCACTCATCAGTCAATCAGCTCACCCTTGCGAACTGAATGAGAAGCACCATGCATTATCGAAAAATCCATCCCTGGATGACGTCACTGATGCTGAGCGAACTTGTGCGACAATGCAACGATGACGTCATTCCTGGGTTTAGGGATGTGTGCGAGTATGTAAATACCGGTGTCAATATCCGACTCCCATGAAATTTGGGCTTCTCTTCCCTATTATTGGTTAAACCCTCTCCCGTGACCGGTCACTGTCCCATTCATCTCCACTTAGGCATGCGCAGTAGATCCACTAAGTCGGCTTTTCATCAGGGTGACGGATATTCATACTACACCGGCAATCGTGGACTAAGGACAAAAGGGTTAGGGCGTAAACAAAGGGTCCACGATTGACCCAACGCCCACGATTGAAAATCGTGTACAAAACATACAGGAGGCCTTTCGAAAAAGTTGAAGTACAAACAAAAGAGAGACAATAGGAGGTCCGCGATTGCCGATATTTACACACTTGTGTGCGTGTGTGAACCAACAAGGCTGTTATCGATTCACGTTCTGTACAAATTGGCAGATTTCCAAAATTGCATTTTAGTACAGTGAGCCTTTTTAAATTGCATGATTATTTTATTCTTTGTCTTTCTTTCTATATGTAATTATGATTCACCGTTCATCCTTCAACACACTGTAGAAACTGTGTTTAGCTATTAAAAAACCTTTCTAAACACTTTTTTGCTATCAGTTTGTAAACATGTTTACATACTAAACATGCTTAGATTGTACTGACGGATAGTGTTTAGCCATTGAACATTGATGTTTAGGAATTACAAACAGATAGCAAGATTGTGTTTAATTGCTAAACACGGTTTATAGAGTGTACTGCATAATGGCCGATCCGGCCCGTCAATCAAACAGCGCGCATTGACCAATAGGATTACGACTTTTGGTCAGGTAAATTAGCAACAGTTGCTACAGGCGTGGTCCGCCAATAGCTCGGTCAAGCTCAGTCAAACTTAGTCACATGCTCTGTGAAAAGTGTACACAAACAAATGTGTTTGGTGCGGCCGGGCACCGTATTTTTTCGATAAAAGTGGGCAGTTGGTAAAATTCGGAGGTGGCCGGAGCTTACCGAAGGTAGGTTTATATACAATGTTTTCTAGCCTTACAAATTGGTTACCTGTTAATAATATTCACTGATATTATACCATTAAATCGGTGAAATCTAGGAGGAATGAAACATTTCAAATACAAAAGTAACGTTAGTCATTCTTTTGGTCAGTAGAAAGCACAAAAGTATAATATATATGAGGTAACCGGAAAACGTAAAGAGTCTTCTTTAATATTAGAATATGGTATAATTGCGTCGTAACATCCGCGGTGTATTTTATTTTTATTCCAATACTAACTTACCCAGCAACACAGCTACATCTACTTTCTGCAACGAGCCCGTCCTTTCCGAAACACAAATTTAAGCAATGTAGCGTGTCACTCTTCCTCATGCTTCGATAACATTTCCCCTCAACAGCAACTTGACCATCCTTCATGGCTTCACAAATGACTTTAGGTACATACCCCTCCAACCCCTTGCGTACGGTTGACACAAATACGTGCAGATTAAAAAAATTCACCAGGCCGGTTGACTTCTATTTGTGTCAATCTCTGCACTTTCAATCCATTATTGGGGTATTGTGTACGTTATGCACAAGCCTCTTGTTTCCGTTTTGCTTGGCTGCATAACCCGACCTGGTGCCCCGGCGCTTCCCATCTAAAACCCGGGGTCAAGGGGTTAAAATAATTGTAACCCTGAACTTTCGCCTGCTTGCTAATTTTGTCCCCGCCTAAAGAATTTAAATCCACCGCCTTTGGCAAAAAACGGAGTCGCGCTGTCGACATTGTGCATGTATTTGTCCGGGTCGCCGTGCGTTACACGTAATGTTTGTGTACTTGAACGTAAAGCTTGACCGAGGTAACGGCGTCGCCATGCCGTTGCTAAGGTGGGCGGGGCTTATGGTCAAATCCGGATCGGTCCATTCTGTTACTGAGTTCACTTCTAAAATTGCCCGGTCATTTCCTTCATCACGTGACGATTCAATCCTCTCCCATTGGGTGCAATAGTCGATCTATAACTCCCGGCCTCTTCCCTTCTATATTTACAATCCCGAGTCTTTCCGAAAGGAATATTACGGTTAACAACTCAACATCAATTTGGTCACATAAGAGCATGCAACTTGAGCTCGAAATCCAAGGAGATTTGGTGAGAATACTGTACTTCCGGCCTCCATTATGCTTTTTTCGTAGTCGAGAATTTCTGTTTACTTGGCTATGTGAGCTGCAAGACAGGTTCTCAGACTTATTTTCCCTTGAAATAGAATCCTTCGCACCACAATTAGTACAAGAAAAAGAAATATATACAAGACAGAGGATTCGAACCCTGACCTCGTGCTCCTAAGCCTTACGTTCTATAACCACAACAGTAGGTCGACCACATCGATTTACTGCAACCTACAGTTGTCTGAAGACGTCACTATATCTAGCGCCCTCGTGCGATGCATATAATATAAGTTGACTTAATGATGAATATGCATGATGGCAATTCTGGCGCATAGTCCCGTGTCATGACATTATTTTGTTTTCCGACTGGGTTAAGCGTGGAAGGTACAACAATGTGGTATTGTGAGAGAAAAAGAGGGAAATCAATATACAATTATGACCGAATGATAATTAGCTAACGAACAATTTCGACTCAACAACCGATCAATGTATCATTTACACAGCCTATAGGATAAGACAGACAAGAGAGTCCGTCGCCAGACTAGTCAGTATTTACTCTCCAGGCATCCATGCATAAAACAATGATAAAAGATGACTACACCTCTATACAGGTTTCGTGTCGACCATATGGCGCCTTTTGCAGAATGGCAGTTTCATGATTGTTGTCACCGAAATGCTAGAGCGCCCCCTACACGACTTAAACCCGAATAAATCAAAAGAGGGCGCTACATACAAAAATGCAATCACAGTCATCGGTGAACTGTGATGTGCCGACGGACATTGGCCAAAGTTGCCTGCGCCGACCCGATCAAGTTTTCTGTAGAAAGTTTGGACTTTGAACACCCAAGGAATAGAGAGATTGAAGACATTCTTTGTTGCCAATTTGTGGAAGCTGAGGTAATTGTGGTATTTGAGGTATGTTATTTTATTTAGTTGGATGTAAAATAGCAACGAGGTCTCAAATTCTTGAAATGGGGGCCTTAAAGGAAACATGATTTAGGATTTAAATTGCATTATTCCTGCTCAAAACAATAAAGAAGTATCTTGACAATGATATTTTGTGTCCAGAGACAATTATTTCCCAGATTAAATATGAGAAAAAATAACTTGAAAATGTTTGTCCAAGCTACTCCGCCCCCCTGAGTGGGACCCTCATTAACATAAGTGTGTGACGTAGACCGAGGCACATTACATATTCTGCTCGAGCCGGCCCCATTCATCACGCGCGCGTATGCATTGAGTGTACATTCTTCGTCCAAAATCTAAGCAAAATATAGTGTTTTTTCGGCCATGCCGACAAGGTGTGTGGCTGCTGGGTGCAGCAAAACAACGACGGATGGAGTATGCCTTCATTTATTTGAAACTGATGCGAAATTTTTGAGAATTTAGACGGCGAAAGTGAAGGTGACAAGAGCGTAGTGGTCCGGCCCCAGCAGCTTCTCAGCGTTATATAGCGACCACTTTGAGCCGTCGTGTTTCGATACTGGTATTTTTAGATCCTTTGGGATGACCATTAAAAATATGCTCAAGTCCACTGCCATCCCAACAACGTTCCTAGATGTGAGTAAGATATAGGCGAAAGCAGTTAAACGGCCCATTTCCCGAGGAGCCTTCGCTAAAAGGGAGAAAATCAGGGTAAGTTCGGTGTTAGTTGTTGCAACTTACGAAATTGCACGTGTAGACCTAGTGTGTATAATGTACGATGTACATGCGTCATTTACGGGTCCAGACTATCGAGTCGACCATGAATTTCGGCGCATCGGTCTACGTCACGAACAGCGCCCTCAATTTGAGTCTCAACAAATTCCAAAAACGGGGGGGGGGGGGTCAATTTTTGAGCGGCAAATAATCACACTAAAACTTAACTTGAACCAGTTTGGCTTTTAATTCACATTTAATACATATAAATGAATTTATTTATGAAAGAAAATGTGATCCGGCCAGTTTGAGAAGCATGTTTCCTTTAAGTAAAAAGAAGGTGGTGGTTTGAATTGGTAAAATCTGTCCAATTTCCTTGAAGAGGGCGCTATTTTATAAATACGTGCAGATTGAAAATTGCCACCTAGTCTATATGTGCCAATCTCTGCATTTTCAATCCATTATTGTGGTATTGCGTACGTTATGCTTGGCTGCACAAGCCTATTGTTTCCGTTTCGCTTGGCTGCATAACCCGGCCTGGTGCCCCGGCGCCCCCATGAAATGCCCGGTATGCCCGGGTTCAAGGGGTTAATTAAGAGCAGTTTGTAGGTCGCCCAATAATTCCAAGTTGACGAAAATAGCACCGATCTGCGCACTTCCGGGTTTGTAAAAGAGGCTCTCAGTGATAAGTAAACAACTGACTGTGCTAAACGTGAGCTGCGCTGCAATTAATGGCATGATTCATTCATGCCTGAATGAATTTGTTGAAAAGCGCTGTTTTTGTTTAGCATTGACATCCCAGCTTTAGTTCAACCCGGAAGTGCGCAGACGGGGCTAATGTGAAATTCATCTATACAAGGCTAAAAGCCATGCACTAAAGGGCTAGTACAACAGAGGTGGTTGGCCTCGCCACGTTTTAGATTGCCAGGCCCGGTAAAGGTTTCCTGGGTTCATATCTAAATAGAGGATAAATCTTTAATAGATACCAAACAAATTTAACCCAATTTAACCTATACAGGAATTCGCCGACGCCATTTTTACAGTGGTGCCGCGCTCGCGTGCAGGATGCGCGCGTTCTTTAATTTCAGTCGCGCGCGCATTTTGGCAAGTTGTAAACACCCTGTTGGTCGAAGCTGCATCGAGCGCGTGCGTAAAATACGCACGCGAGCGTGATGCCACCGCAGTAAATGCTTCTAATTTTGGTCGCCGGATTCGTCTATAGAGCCAGGCGGGGTAACTTCCACCGCTGGGGAGACCCCCCCCCCCCCCCCCCCCCCCCCCCCAATGGTAAAAGTAAACAAAATAAGTCCGCCAAAATAACCGATCAACAATGTTTTGAAGAAATGTTGCTTAGAAATGGACTCCGAACGAGCTGTGTAATAATATGGAAGTCAGCTACAACACGAGTCCATCTGCCATAAAATGTAGGAAAATATAGGTTGATTTTGTTTGTTAAAGGTAGTATACAACATTTGCTTTTGCTGTAATTTTTCAGAAATGAATGGATTTGGGGGTTAGTATTTTATAGCAAATACTGTAACACTGACCCGTTTAAAGTTTTGTGTGCATAGATGCTGGGAAAACAGAGAAAACGGAGGGAAAAAATGCTGTTCTTGTAGTCTGGTTCCCTGACCCTACTTCAGACAAAACGGAGCAATTTATGGACGTCAGGAATTATCAGACCGGGGAACTAGTCGCTGGAAATTGACACAAAAATTCTTGAAAATGACAGCACACCAGGTGCCATGATTTCACAGGATACTTGAGACTATAGTTACAGTCAAGTAAGGTATTATTTTCATAATAATTCGGTAGTTTGGTTTTTTGATGTTTGCAATAATGTTGTATATTACCTTTAAAGGTGCTACAGAGACACCATTGTCTTGCCTTTGATGACATCATGCCTTGGCTCATGAATGTGAAAAATTACATTAACATAAAAACCAAATGTTTCGATTATTCCATACAAAAAACCACAAAATGTATAGTTAGTAACATGAAAACTATGTTGTTGAAGAATCAAATTCTTCGAATACAAATAAACCGAGTAGATTCACAAGGCGCGCACCTTTAAAAATGCGTTTTGCCTCCGCAGTAGAATTCCCAGGAGCTTCAACTTCCAGCAGCGGCGCGGACAAACCCTCATGTGAGGGTCGATTTTCCCAACCTTCCCGGCGCGAAGATAGCTCTATTTCGCCGAACGCTGTTCGATGACGGATCGAACGCCGCCTAAGGTAATAGTTAATCGTCCGACAATTGTCCCATGATGTTTTCTAAACACTCATTGTGGTATCCAGGAGAGGAAGTGGGCGTGAAAAGCTTGGAGGATTAAACATGACAGACGATCGTCATCGGCTGAGAAATTGCGCACCCATTCACAACGATTAGTCTTGGATGTGTCAATAAATTGATTACGGAGAAGCGGTGTTATACGTCTGACAGAGATGAAGAAAGAGATGTATACGACTCCATACATGAGTGCGGAGACAATTCCCAGACGAAGGGTGTTGTTGTTTTTTTTTATGAAAAGGATCCCCACATCTACAGTAAATATGTCGATTATGCATTTTGAAAAGCAAAGATGGCAGTACGTACTTCATTCACTAAATGAGTGCAGGGAGATTTATTCAAATTTATGCTTTATGCAAACTGGGGGTGTGCATTTACGGGTATAACGGGAATTGGCTGCCCGATGTTTTTAAAAATGGACACCCGGGTACCTGCTGATCCCAAAAATTAAATAATTGTTTACAAGTTTGTTCACAAAATTTATTTAAACGTTTTGAGAGGCACGCGATTCCAGTTAAGTTTCAATTCACTAATTATCGGCTGCTTTTGGCAATGATAATCGAGTTTAAATTTGGCCGTTAAACAGTACAGTCGAAGTTGGACAAATCGACGATTGGCCTCCCAGGTCAAATTATTGAAGGATCGGTTGATTGAGTTCCTAAATTTGGGTTAAATGTTCAACATTCCCAGACAGCGAAAGGCATAACTAATAATGAATTGCATGCAGGCCGACTGATTATGCTATTTGAGAAAGCATAACAAAACTATTACAAGTGTTAGCCCACTTTTGTGTTCGACCTGTGACGATCCTCAACATCACACAAAATTAATGTGTGCGAGATTTAAACCAAATCTCATTATCTCCATGTGCATTCAAAATCTGACAAACAAGTTGTCACTGCTCTACAACACTGAAAAGCTTGAATTTACCATTGACGAAAGCGCTTGTGCTTCGTGGTTTATAATTGCATATTTGTACAGTATCTTCTAAATAGGCTAAAGCCGTGTCCGCACTGGACTTTTTTTGGAAGGTTTTACCGAGACAATGGTAAAATGAAAACTGATCAAATATGACCACCAGTGGCGTAGCCAGGCTCTTCCTAGGGGAGGGGGGGGGCAAACGGGGGGAATGGCTATTTTCAAGGGGGACATTCGACTTTGTTAAATAGGTCCACGCTATAGTAACGCATATCTACACACTACAGATGGCGACCCCCCCCCCCCCCCCCCCCCCCAAAAAAAATGGGGAAAGAGTTCCCACAGGGGGAAGTTTCCCCCTTCCCCCCCCCCCTCCCCCGGCTACGCCACTGATGACCACTTGGACTTTCGACACGGGAAAATTTACCTGGTCAGCTTTCCTGGGCAGCAGTTGCCCATGAGAAGTAACCGCTGGACTCAGGAAAAGTAACTGAGAGGAAAACGTCCCAGGCTGTCCGCACTAGACTTATTAAAATGGGAAAAGTACCCATCGTCTCGGTAAGTTTTACCAAAAAAAGTCCAGTGCGGACAAGGCTTTAGAAGTCTACTTACTTACGTATATACAACGGCTAGGACACTGAAAACGGGAATGTCGGACGCCACTTGTTATGTGTACAAATTCCACGAACATAACACTGGCTAAAACGCTGGAGAGAATATATACACTCTGACACCATTAAATTGTTGGTTGTGCACTCGTAGATATTTTTAAAAACTATTTTGAACCAAGTATCTTTCAGTTCCACTGAAATTCTTGTTTTCAACATAACCGCAGTGGCGTCAGGATGCACGATCAGTCCCAAATCATTTCTCATGCAAAACCTCATCACACACAGAGAAATTCGTTGCCTCGCCTAAAAACCTAAAACCTAAAACCTTTACATTTATAAAAGATCGTGGCCGGGTGCCACACACCCATGATATAATCGCCTAGTTTGGACCGTTTGGCCTATGCCACATTATCGTATTCATGCAAAGCCCTATACAAACCTCAATGTCACATAACTACTGAAGAATAACGAATCCTGTGTGTTAATGCGCTGGCTGTGATACTGCAAACAAACACGCACACCTTCTTTTTCTTACCCCTTTCGCAAACCACAGAAAGAGCCGATTACACCGAGAACGTCAGTCTGTCGCATCAAGTTGTAACCGTTGTGATCCTTTCCGTCGTACTCGATGTGATTCTTCACACATCCCGTGAGATCTTGGGAAGTTTCAGACTGAGGTAACGTCACTCTACGATGCGTACACACACAGCCCTCAAACGGAAGCTGTCAATATTACTCACCTGGCGCTTGTGCGGGTACAGTCGCTCCCTGTGTTCATGCAACCGGAACAATTGTATCCATGTTGGCACTATCACTGTCCACCGCGCGCTATGGGAATAGGTGTATAAAGGACACCAGTACATTGTGGGTCCTATTGTCAGAGGATCTGACAAGCCGCGGAAATTGACGTCACAGTCACTCGCTGTTTCGTACCGGTAGTACAAAGGAGCGACACAATGCATCACCTTCGTTTGTATCGATTATCGTACTAGATTACACATTGTTACCGCACATTATCTAAACCAGTTATAGAAGCCTTACCGACCAGCCATTTTGACAAAAGGAGAATGGATCGTTATTAATTATGCAAGACTTAAATTTAATGTTATTACATTTTTTCAAGCAAACCACGGGGTAAAAACCATAACGTACAAAATCGATGCATTACTATTAGGCCTATATAGTCCACGGGCCCAGACCCAAAATTCAAGTTCACTTAGGCCTATCGGTACCATTTTGGTGGGCAAATTCTAGTTGCCATTTTTTAATAGTTCAACATCCCTAGATTATGTTTTGACATGATAATTATCAATTCCAGAGTGACACCTTAGTAGTGGTTATCATGCGTTGAATGGACAGACCCCCTCTGGGCAAACCCTAAAAAGGCGCTTTATCCAGGCATCATTTGTTACAACATTACTACCTTCCCAGGGAGTCTGATTTTCTCCCTGATGAACATGTGCCCTGCATGTAGAATAAACCTAGATTGAATGAAATCCCAACATGTTTATTTGCTGGCCTTCAAACTCATGCAATATTATACTGATATTGGAAACAAATAGTACAATTTCATTCCGAATTGTGCATAGGTAGGGGAGCCATTAAACCCCCCCCCCCCCCCACCCCCACCCCATCACACACACAAACACACACAGTCATGTAAACGGGTGCAATCGTGGACCTCCCATTGTTCCTCTTTTGTTTATACTCTAACTTTTTCGGAAGGCCTCCCATTGGTTTTGTACACGATTTTCAATCGTGGACGTTAGGTCAAACGTGGACCCCTTTGTCTACGCCCGAATTCTTTTGTCCTAGGTCCACGATTGCCGGCATATACAAACTCACACACTTTTGGCAGTTCCTCACAAGAAAAACGCAGAAAAGGGCAGCAGTCGGCCGGCATGCGATTGAGTCTGGTACCTTATAACAGATATTGTGTGTATGGTTCTGAGAAGGTGCGGGTCCTTATGAGGGCTGCATAAGCAAAGTCGCCAGACTAGAGTATAGCATCAGCTCACACACAACTCACCGCGCAGGTTCCAATAAAAGCCGACTGCAAACAAAGGAAAGTATGACTCATAACTAGCTTTTCAGCAAGAACAAGCCTACAACCCCAATTCTAAATGTGTCTCACAAAGATGTCAACACTTTAAAATATGTTTATCGTAGTGTTACTCCTGAATCATGAGCAAAAAGCACAGCAAGTAATACTAGCCTTAGACAACAAAATACGTACAGACTCTACGTAAAACATTGTCGTATAATACAGTGACGTCATATGTTTCTACACGTATACGTCAATACTCGCGCGATACGGCACGCAGTTGACCTCGGCCTTTTCTGAATCGAGTCAAAGTGGCTCAGAAAGAAAAGGCTCAAAAACATATTTTTTATTTTTTAGAATCATGAAACTTGTTACATTAGTTTTGGGGAGGCATAAACTATCAGATAAGTCAAAAAAGTCAAACATTTTTTTGCCGTTTTAGTTCCTCTTTAATGTTACTATTATTGTTTTTTCTCATGTACAGTTTTGGGGAAATTCTCTTCACGGAATCGTTACGGGCGATTATCACAAATTATCAGCTTGTTATCGCAGTAACCAATCAGAAAAAAGGCGAGGTACTTTCCCAGCCAGGGTCTACTGTTGAGAACGTAGGTGAAAGTTGACCATGGGAACGAGGTTGGTGTCAATATATTTCAATCGCCCCACAATAGAGCACCGAAGTGATGACGTCCATGCAATGTTTGGAACCAGAATGCTTTTGTTATGTGTGTGCATGACTGGCTGTTAACAAAGGAACAGTCGACATTTACATTTGTTTGGAACCAGTTGTCATGCCAACTGACGTCAGACTTCGGTACTCTATAATTATGGCGGGCCTAATGTTATTGTTATGGCAACCTGAGTATTCGATACTAGTCTACTTTTAATGATCTTTCCATGACCATAGCAACTTAAAGGAAGAATGCCTTTTTGTAGCCTATTATAATTGGGCGCCTCCAAGGCAATCAGCCCCTTTTACGACAGCCGATCCACTGATACATTACCAGATGTGTCAAACAGGTGCAGATGGCGACGATATTAACCCGCCTTCTTTGCCGCTCGTCAAAGCAACTTGTCGCCTTATAAATAAATCATTGCCGGGCCCACATGACTCACTCATCTATATAATCTGGATTGGCAGCGCAGCAGTGATTGCCTATGCGTGAATTGAAGCCACCACGCGGCCATCTTGCTATATTCAAAACAATGGCGGTTTTCCAAGCTCCAGGCTTCAGCTCCGTCTCCAACTTCAGCCCATCCACAAACTGCATGCATGGATGCAGTTTGGCAATGAGCTGAATTCGGAGACGGGGCTGTAACCAGGGGCTTGGAAAACGGCCATTGTTTTGAATATAGCAAGATGGCCGCGCGGTGGCTTCAATCGCGGAGCTTCGCAGCCAATCCAGTTTATAGAGATCAGTGACACGACTCAGTAAGTTATGCATGAATCGGGAATGCTAGTCGGGTTCTTGTCGAGAGGTCAGGGACCCAGACTAGTTGGCTTTTCCCCATTCATGGATGTTTAACCAATTGCACACTAACTATTAAAATTCAGTAAATTGGGGGCAGCATTTGGGGGGAAAAAGTAAGGTTTTTTTCCCAACGATGGTCGACCGATTTGATACAAAATCCCACTTTTCTAAAAAATGACAGCACACCAGCTGCAATGATTGAGACTATTACTGTCAGGTAATTGGTCTTTCATAATAATTTTGTAGTTTTAGTTTTTGATGTTTTCAAATGCTATATATACCTTTAAAAGGGCAATGTAAAGTGGCCTAACATTCCACTTGTCCCTGCTAAATCTATGTTTTTCAATCCACATTTTTTTTAAATTGTGCTCTTAAACTGCTAATTATGCTCTTTGGAGGTCCTTGAATTACCAAACAAAGACAGCGCCCTCTTGCAGGAGTAAACTGAGAAGATTTTAAAAGAACTGACAACCTTATTTTTACATTGCAAATACTTTTTAGCAATTAAACACTTTTCTAACCACTTTCTTGCTATCAGTTTGTAAACGCGTTTACATATTGACGGATAGTGTTTAGCCATTGAACATTGACGTTTAGGAATTGGACACGTAATGTTCAGTGAGCTTCTAAACATGTTTACAAACGGATACCAAGACAGTTTTTAAGGTGTACTTCAGAAGCATTTTTAGATCATGTTCGTGTGTGTGAAAACAACTTGACCTGGGTATTCAGTTCGTTTGAACAGAAGTCTGCACACGACCTGACGAGCTGAAACACAATCCAGTTTACTGTTAAAACATACGATATGAAACAACGATAATGCAACATCTGCAGTATACGATGAGTTGAGTATCGACTTATCACCTCCCTCGGTCTAAATACATTCAGCAGATGTACCCTAATGATGCTCATTTTTTTTACCAATGACCCAACTGTTTTGCTGCTTGACCTGAAATAAAATGGTGCCTCGCCGCGCGCCGGGGGCGGCAATTATTTCTTGTGATGACTTGGGGGGAAGAGGGGTTATTGGCCAATGACCTATACATGAGTTAACTCTTTTCTTTGATTTTAGTCCTCAAATTGTTATAATGTACGCAATCAATCCAAGTTAAGAATATATTTTTATACCTAATTTGTTCAGCTTAATTGGCTTTGTTTTTTGTAGCGTATTTGTTATATTTTGTTAACTTTGCATGTTCGTGCCTTAGGCTTCATTGTTTGTTTGTTTGTTTGTTTTATTTATGAAAAAGACAATAGCCTGTATACAAATTATGTAAAGTAGCTCAACTCAAAAATGTATATTAATATAAATTAATCTGTAAGATTTCGTGGGCGTTTTATATCTAATAGGCCTAAAAGAATCTGCAATGTTACCGTATCCCTCTTTAAAACCACCCATATGGCCTGGTAAAGTTGTATGTTAATCTCCCATTTTTTTATTCCGGGGCCGTTTCTTTTACGAGTGAGTGCCCCTTCCTCGACCACCCATTTTCCTTTGCACCACACCAGCGTTTGCTTTGAAAAAAAATGATTGCCTTATGATTTAAGGGCAAACATTGCCCTAAAATCTCCAAAATTTCATCTCTTTGATTAGCTACCCAAAATATTTCCATGGTCTGGGTGTAAAAAGTATACCAATATTTACGCAGAAATGTTTTTAAAAAACGAAGCACTGACATACATAGGCGTACATTCAGACTGGTGCCGCACATAGTGCAGCCTGTACGCAGCCAAAGCGCTACAGACCAAGGACACCACTCTGAATTTTTCGATTTTCCAACGGCCTGACTTTTCCGAACCAAATTGGCGTCCCCGAAATGATTTTCGTCAATGTTTCTTTTCTTTTTTCAGACAAGCGGCGCGTTTTCAAGGGATAGCCGTGTGCATTATTGTATTTTCCATTTTCTATTTTGTCCGCCACAGCAATTTTAATTTAGGACGAACGCTTTTTTGCAGCCAAATTGGGCGACTCCGAGTTAATATTTCCCCTTAATGAACAGTGAATCTCAGACCAAAACCGGAAATCAGATAATATTCTGAAATAAAATTTCAACTCATATAGGGCCTAATGATAAATTACTGTAAACTTGAAACTTTGGCCGATAGAACGGAAATGCAGCGCATCGTTTGAAACTCGCAGAAAATCTCCATATAAGCATAATATTGGTAATTTATGTGTTGATTGTCTTTTGTATGTTTTATATGATTGCGTGGGGCTAGTACTTTTTCCCGCAACAAAACATCCACGTCTGTTCTTTTCACTGTAACATGCATATAATTTGGCTCACGGGCCACGAGTGGCGCGAAATAAATAACAAATTTTAGTCCAACCGGTTTTACTGCCCGTCTGACGTGCTTGTCTTTCTAAATCAAACAGCTACCACGATTCTATTTTTGAAGAAGAAAAAAAAAGTTCAGTGTCCCCATAGGATCTCTTACACTCCAACATTCACGTCAGGTATAGGGCCTACGGAAGCCTTACCGGTACCTCTTCAAGAATGCCGATTTTGTTATCTACATAAGGACCACCTGTTTTTGTAGACTCTAAAATCCACGATTTAGTGTGGAGCAAAGCCCGACGCCATCCTGATTATGCAAAGTTTATAAAAAAGTTTGAAAAGGATTGTATAGGGTTATAGTCCTCGGGCACTTTGGGTGTGGATGTGCTTGCAGCTGCCGGAATATAAGGTTCCGAGTGGGAGCTTTCATGCTTTCGTATGGTACATTCATCACTATAGTACAGCAGAGCTGTGAAATCGATGGCTTGGTGGAGTTATTCGTATACTGCAGCAATCACATAGATTGACAGTTTTCACCTAGGGCTCACACCTCCACATATCTACAGACATCAATAGCGAGGTTTGCGGTAACTCCATGTGAAATTTAACTCTTTTGTGGTTCTGAGAAGAACCGTTTTTTTTTTTTTTTTTTACTCGACGTTTCGAACAGTATGCTGTGTTCGTCATCCAGGGGACTCATCACCACACAACTTCTCAGTACCACACAACTCAAAAGAGATCAATTTCACAAACCTTCCACACTTTGTTCATATCCACCATGCAAACCTCCAAATCCCATTTAATGGGAAAAACACGGTGACTAAAATGTACAGCAAAATGAAGCTTAACTAATCATTTTCGGTTTCTTTTCAATTTACAGGCAATAACTTTTTGGGTGATATTCGCCTCCAGAGACGAATAACCCTGAAGAAAGTGCTAATGCCTAACCTGTATAGGGCGTCCATTTTGAAAAAAAAGAAAATCTCTTCGCTCTCTATATATCGCCAAATGTTTAGAGCCCCCATCACCCTCAAACAAAGACGCTGACAATTTGGGACACCGCCAACATAGCTCAGTTATGGCAGAGCGCCGGTACGGTGTTCCAGAGGTCGTAGGTTCAAATCCCGCTCCTGTCAGTTTTTTCTTTGTTCACTTTGAAAATTCAAAATGCTCAGAATTAGAAGCTCACGATCCCGGACTGGGGCTATACACTGTATCTCTACAATCTCTCAACTGTATGGCTCTCAAAATGTTCTTTAGAAACTATTTTAAGAGCATGCAAAATGTGACTAAATCGACGCAGCCAATTTGGGACGTATTTGTGACCGTGCACCCTCAGAGAAGATCAACAAGCCTATACACGTAATACAAATTTTCACAAACATAAGGGTCATTCTTGCAAACCATACAGAAACAAAGTCTTGTCTTTCTGATACTTCATACCCCTCTCCTTCCCGGTAACAAATAAAACAAATGGATACGGCAATGGATACGTTAGAATGACACAAGAACAAAACAATGGCGGGTATTATATCTTTGTGGTGCACCACACTAAATAGGCCCAAATGGCTGCGCCAAACTGATTAGCATAAATTGTAAACAACTTTTTTTTTAATAATAAATTTTTGGGGGTCATGCAACTGATAGA
The DNA here is from genome assembly GCA_037893225.1 of Hippasteria phrygiana. Classification (NCBI taxonomy): domain Eukaryota; kingdom Metazoa; phylum Echinodermata; class Asteroidea; order Valvatida; family Goniasteridae; genus Hippasteria; species Hippasteria phrygiana. Next base: position 1,443,166 of record JAZGUH010000502.1, read on the forward strand.
TTGTGCAATTATGATCAGCTATCATAACCTGGGGGTTCTGTGCTTTAACTTTTGTGAAGACTTGATAAAATTTGGCTTTAAAATTGGTCCTATTTGGCTTGTGAAGTGGAGGGATGCTTTATGAAAAATGGCAGCTAGCCGGTTTGGGAAAAACAACATTTTAGGGGTAGTACTCTCTGGGGACAAATAGCGAAAAAAAATCAACGGCTGACCTGCAAAAAATTTATAAATTAATAATCAAACTATTATTATATAATTTTCAGCTGTGTCACAAAAACTGAGAGACTCCTGGATAAGGATTTGTTCACTGTGAAGTTGATGGATTTTACACAAAGGTCAATGAGAGTTTATTTAGTGTGGTGTACCCTATATAAAGGCGAGTGCGCCACCTACTGACAGCATTCAAGCATCGCCAGTAAATCACGCGTTTTCTGTTTTGATTCAAGACGGTGTCGTGTGAAAATCAGACACCTATGAAAATCGGACTCCTTTTCCCTGTTATGGATTAAAACCCTCTCACGTGACCGGCCACTCTCGATCCTAATTATCTTCACTATAGGCATGTGCAATAGGACCGGGGTACCAATGTGCCCGTATTTCATAGTGACTGAAATTCACGCAACAACGAATCCCTAACTGGTAGAGAGGGCGTGGCTCAAGTCCTTGTAGGTTAAATTAGTACAGTTGTCTCTCCCCCTATTGGTGTTTATTGAACTTTGGCTCAACAGGCCGGGAAAAGGATAGACTACTTTTCGGTTGAAAGTATGAATTTGTATACCTGCCCCAAACCCATCTTTGCTGTTCTATACAAACACCTGTGTGGCACCCTCTATTGTTATCAATGTGATACCTGTAAATCTAGAAAGTATTTAAACTATATACCTTTTGCCAAGCTGACCGATTCTTGATCGTACTTGCGTATTAAAACTGCCATAAAAACTGTGGCAATGCACACACATACTTTTCGACTGCCAAGAGTCAGCAAAGAGCGCTGTTTAAAATAGAATCCTTTTATTTGACGATTCGAAAGTCTAACTTACCATATCAGACTCACTGAGAGATCACTGACAACAACTGACTGGCATACATCGGGCAAAGAAATCGGTGATGACGTATAAATAACCTCCAATGTGTGACGCCACACGTTAACCTTTTAAAGAAAAAAGAAAGGACGCTATGTAGTTTTTAGACACAGACCGATATCTGAATTAATGACAGCCTAGGGAAATGACGCTCCTTTGCAGATGTAAAAGAAATGTCAGTATGCTTGGCAGCAGGACTCAGATCGAGTGCATAAGATGTTGTTCCCGATATGCATGAAAGCTGAAACTCTCCGCTGAAATAAACATGTCCTGATCCACGCTTTCCAGCGCGGGGCATGCAGCACGATCTGTCTCATTGTCTGCAGCGCACGTAGCACCACCGTCTTGACGTGATGTTCTGACGAGGACTCAACCGAGCATTAGTGCAAATTTCCCCACTCAAGGATCTCCAGCTCACACGCCCCCGTAAGGCAAACAATTTCTGCCAGCTGCCAAATTACATTTTGCAGTGGGGACTGCAATTTTGTCCCCTCCTTGAAGTGGCCTGCACGTGAAAACCCCACGTACGTGTACTGTCTTCGGGTGTCGGGTGTCTTCCCTGAGATTTATGATAATAGGAATTCATTAAATGAGAAATGTGATGATATCGTTGTCTTTACAGTTAGTAACTTTGATGGGGACGCTGTCTGCGAAAGATATATAAATCAAACTGCGGGGGGAAATCCATGACAAGAAGGGACAACAGCCGATATCCAATTGATTTCTTGGATCTGAATCCGGCGCACAGACCAACTATCGTGCATTTCATAAAGATGAGATGAAGAAGGAGAAAAAAATTCTTCAAAATGTCAAGGGGTAACGCGCCAGTTTTTACGTGCCTTACTTTGTTGACGATCTACGGCGGGCGAACGCGCCATATGCCCGGTCACGCCATGCACGGGTCCGGAAATCATTGCAAGAGTGCAAGTCTCCAACGGCCACAGGATGGTTTCTGTTAATAACTGTCTCTTGATTGCATTTTGTAAGTGCCTCACGTTTTTTTCTTAGACGTAGGTTAGGGATGAAATTTTCCAAAGCATTTTTTTAAAAGGGAAACGGACGTGGCGACACAAGACACAAATTTTCCACGCCAACATCAATTTAATAAGGAACATCTGATGAAATAACAAAACATTTTCAAAGGGAACAAAGAAACTGGCAGGAGCGGGATTCGAACCTGCGACCTCCGGGTTACCGTACCGGCGCTCTACCAACTGAGCTATCTTGCCCTATGTTGGCGGTCTCCCAAATTGTCAGCATCCTTGTTCGGATGGGCGCTAGTCAGAAGTCATAAACCCAGAATGCAGTATAGCCAGGGATCACACCCAATTTTACGATACAACCTGGGAAGCGACATTGTGGGAATCACTTAATGAGGATACGACTTTTTAACTTACACATTGTCAAACAATCCACAAGGAAACTGACTAGGTAAATTTGAATACATTTTCACAGTGAACAAAGAAACTGGCAGGAGCGGAATTCGAACCTGCGACCTCCGGGCGCTCTACCAACTGAGCTATCTTGCCCTATGTTGGCGGTCTCTTTGTTCACTGTGAAAATGTATTCAAATTTACCTAGTCAGTTTTCCTTGTGGATTGTTTGACGAAATAGCAAAACAATTTATTTATTTATTGATGTATTTATTTATTTATTTAAAGTTGGCTGTGACTATCAATGAAGTAGACCTCATGCGTAGGGGCCATCTTAGAGGTTTTTTGTCATTTAATTTTTGTAACAATATACCGTAAGCACTAAAGTCCACCTATGCCTGTCCAAGAGACAATACTCTAAGATGGCTGCTGTGTGCATATACAAGAACGGGTGCCAAAGTTAGCAGAAAGTCAAAACAATAGCCTACTGCCTCAGACGCTAGCCGTGTCTGCTTAAAATGTCATGCCTGTTTCCACAAGCACACCCACTGAGCGCACGCGGTGCTATATCATTTTAAACGTAAACACAAGAATACAACGAGCTTATACCCACAGCACAACGTCCGCATATTACATACCGGGTACACGCTGCGTGTGATTTGTTCTTGTTTCATCCCGAGCAAGGAGGAGCAACCGAGGTTTATTAACACTGGCACCTGACACCGTTCTCTGATACAAGCGCACCTTTCTCTCAAACTGCCTGTGGAAATATCATGTAATTAACTTTCCGTGAAAGCAATTTATAGAACGGAGGGCCGGTGGGGAGTTCCGGGTATCGTGTATTTTTCTTTCTTCATAGGAAATCGACAGAGGTGAGTTTGAAGGGCAAATGTAACTGATTACAATTTCAAACCTGCCGTCCAACTAAATGCAATGAAATAATCACGAGTTCAGGAGAGGCCTACCGATGGAGACGACTGTGCACCGAAAACAGACTGCTACGAAGATGCAATTAAATCATGAACTTCACACTTTCGAGGTGTAATAATTATAGCTTCGGTAATGATCAAAATCCAAATTGATTATAGTTTCAATCTGAAAGCTTACTATTTATAAAGATGGCACAAGTACCAATCTTACTCTGAAGACCTCCAAAACACTTTAGCTTATTTCAAATCAACAATCGAAATGAGCCCATATGAACGTGCACAAAAAAAACACTGTTAACACACAAGGGGGTTTTCACTATCTTCTCCGGACGCGTTTGACGGACTGAGCTGAAACTTTCACAGGTTTGATATTTCATGTACATGTATACGGTTGAATCTCATAAAGTATGAACACTGCCTGCGGCCGGCCATGCTGTCAGCTCTAGAGTCTATGGTGGCTTGAAACAGATTCAGATCCCATGTTCGGGCTGCATTGAGGTACAGGGTTGGGGCTGGGGTTTGGGCTACATATATGTACAGGGTTGTGGCTACATTTAGGGTTCGGGCTACATTTAGGTACAGGGTTGTGGCTACATTTAGGGTTCGGGCTACATTTAGGTACAGGGTTGTGGCTACATTTAGGGTTCGGGCTACATTTAGGTACAGGGTTCAGGCTACATTTAGGGTTCGGGCTACTTTTAGGTGTAGGGTTAGGGCTACACTTAGAGTTCGGGCTACATTTTTAGGGTTGGGGCTACATTTAGGATTCGGGCTACATTTAGGTACAGCGTTGTGGCTACATTTAGTGTTCGGGCTACATTGAGGTACAGGGTTGTGGCTACATTTAGGGTTCGGGCTACATTTAGGTACAGGGTTCAGGCTACATTTAGGGTTCGGGCTACTTTTAGGTGTAGGGTTAGGGCTACACTTAGAGTTCGGGCTACATTTTTAGGGTTGGGGCTACATTTAGGATTCGGGCTACATTTAGGATTCGGGCTACATTTAGGTACAGCGTTGTGGCTACATTTAGTGTTCGGGCTACATTGAGGTACAGGGTTGTGGCTACATTTAGGGTTCGGACTACATTGAGGTACAGGGTTGTGGCTGCATTTAGGGTTCGGGCTACATTGAGGTACAGGGTTCAGCTATATTTAGGGTTCGGTCTACATTGAGGTACAGGGTTCAGGCTACATTTAGGGTTCGGGCTATATTTAGGGTTCGGGCTACATTGAGGTACAGGGTTCAGGCTACATTTAGGGTTCGGGCTACATTGAGGTACGGGGTTCAGGCTACATTTAGGGTTCGGGCTACATTTAGGTACAGGGTTGTAGCTACATTTAGGGTTCGGGCTACATTGAGGTACAGGGTTGGGGCTACATTTAGGGTTCGGGCTACATTGAGGTACAGGGTTGGGGCTACATTTAGGATTCGGGTTACATTGAGGTACAGGGTTTGGGGCTACATTTAGGATTCGGGCTACATTGAGGTACAGGGTTTGGGCTACATTTAGGGTTCGGGATACATTGAGGTACAGGGTTTGGGGCTACATTTAGGATTCGGGCTACATTGAGGTACAGGGTTGGGGCTACATTTAGGATTCGGGTTACATTGAGGTACAGGGTTTGGGGCTACATTTAGGGTTCGGGCTACATTGAGGTACAGGGTTCAGGCTACATTTAGGGTTCGGGCTACATTGAGGTACGGGGTTCAGGCTACATTTAGGGTTCGGGCTACATTTAGGTACAGGGTTGTAGCTACATTTAGGGTTCGGGCTACATTGAGGTACAGGGTTGGGGCTACATTTAGGGTTCGGGCTACATTGAGGTACAGGGTTGGGGCTACATTTAGGATTCGGGTTACATTGAGGTACAGGGTTTGGGGCTACATTTAGGATTCGGGCTACATTGAGGTACAGGGTTTGGGCTACATTTAGGGTTCGGGATACATTGAGGTACATGGTTGGGGCTAAATTTAGGATTCGGGCTATATTAAGTTGCCGCACACACGGAAACTGATTGAACCTGTTTTTTGTGTGTTATTTTATATTACTTTTTTACACCCCCAAAGTAAGCAAAATGGTTACATCAGTTGTCACTGCTGCAAAAGGCATCAGTGTACAAAACGCGGCTGTTAGTAAACAGGCAACTGTATTCGCTGGGAGTGGATAGACACATATTCAATTCTAGATAAATCTATGTGTCACACTACATTATATATAGGCAGTAAATATATTTAGAACTTGACGATGGGGCTACCAATCCACAGAAATATGCACTGACCAAACTTCTGCAGAGATACTGGCTGGTATAACATTGGATCATAAACCCCATGAGACCAAGCGGTTTCTGATTCATTTTGTATATTATTAATGGAACCTATAAACGTATAGTCGGTCTCCACTTCCATTTTATTTTATTTTTGTCCTACATAATAGTTCAACCCCAAATTGCAGTTAAAACTATCCCTTTACATCTTGCGTTCACTGATCTGTTTGAAGGTTATACGAGTAACAATCGACACGATTTGCCGATTTTGAAGTGCGCAGTTTTGTGTACATAAATAAGAAAACACATTCTTCTGACTAACGTAATGTTGGGTATGTGAATCGATAGGCTAATAACAGTAAATAGTTTACCAGGTTAAGTTGGGGATTATTGAAATGCGCCACAGGAGATACTGCAATATTATTTTTACATGATTTGCGATGCACGTATTATTAAAGGTATGATGCAGATTTGGTAAAGGAAAAAAGGACTGGTTTCAATTGTCCAATCCTCCAAACAACTCCTAACAGCAAGAGTCAATACACTTTTGGACAATAGCAATGCATTTTGTAACATTTCACTTTACACCCACCCCCATATTCAGCTGTGCTGCACATCCCCCAATTGCTTAATCATAACAAATGACACATCATTAGAAAGAAGAATAACAGGGCTTTCCAATGATACCAAATTCAAGGAAAAGGAGTTGGAAACAAGACAGAAATCGTCTGTCAAACTTGAGTTTCCGAACTTTTTTTGAGGAGTTTATAATATTAGAGTCACTCAACCCTCTTTGTAAATTTTTTCTATCGATGAAAGGTGTGTGGTCACTTGATCGACGCAATTTAAAGTTAGGAACCAAGCCCAAAATGCGTTCTTTCATTTAGGAATTATTATAAAAACCACGGGATAGCAACCCAGAATAGGGAAAATACCCAGGGCAGACCAGAAGAAAAAACGGAGTACGGACATAAACAATTGGCTAGGGACTTGAACAAGGACGGCAAAAGAAAGAGCAACTTGGAATGGTCTGATCAGAGAGCTAAATCCAGCCCTGGATAAACGACGCCTTGGACAAAATAATCTACACAGCTGAATGACAGAATAACAGTGTAATGCTTCCATATTTCACAGACACACACGGCAAATGCTACTATCAAATTGCTTTAAATTGTTCAAAAATCGAATAATATGCCGTGAGAAGATTTAATTTGCGTCGGGGATGATGTCAATTAGAAGATAGCTTTTTGTCCTTTCCCGACGTACTATATATGCTCAGTGCTTTCCGAGAGCCTGTTTAATCGGGCGGGCCTCGAACTCACGACCTCGAACACAGTTTTGAATGACGAGAACCAACACACGAACGGTGTTCGCGAACAGGATTTTCACTCTCCATTTATGGGGGAGTAATAGGCCTACATGAAGAACGTCCAGAAAAAAAGATGGCGGACTTTCCGGAACTTGCGTTAATTTTCGTGAAATTGGAAGCACTCATTCAGTCCAGGAACAGTATAGGCCTAAATTATGTAAGAAAATGGGATTGGGATTGGGAGTGGGATTGTCTTCACTCATTCTTATTGCTGTTCCAGGATTCAAATTATTTTCGTAAGATCGTGAATTTTCCTATATTTTCATTCAGAGTATTAATACGGCGGCAGCCATCTTGAATTTTAGCCCAGATGCACTGACACTTTGGCATTCGTAATCGGCAACCAGAGAACACTGTACGCGGGTTACCCGAGAACGGGGTTTCGAATACACCCTATGTGTCAGTTCGGTACGGTTGGTATCGCTCTCAAGCGCTTGGATCAGATACCGGTTAAAAAAAAAACCCAACTTTGTTCCATCATTTTGGAGAATACTATTTGTTAGATAATGCATGCGAAAACACACTGTCGTCTATAGCATGAAGTAACCTCACACATCGCGTATAGAACAAACGGAACTGAAGCGCATACCGGCATGTAAATTTACACGCCTTTCAGTTCCGTTTAATGTAAATTGTGTCTTAAAGGACACAATGCCTTGCAGACGCCCAACTGGGCTACGAAAAAGCGTTCGTCCTACAACTGCTATGATCACTCAAAAGTAGAATATATCAATGTACACGACCATCCCTTGAATATGCTCCATTTGTCTGAAACTCATTGACGAAAATAAATATCGTTGCAATAAGCCAGTTCGATATTTCAACTGCGCATGTGCACAATGACATTTGATCCCGAATGACCCAGCGTGACCTAACGCGCGCGTGTGAACGCAAAAGGTGGTCGCACAACGCGCACGTGTTAAACTCAATCAGAATGGGCGTGCGCGTTCGCGTAACATGACGTGACATTACCTCAGCAATTTTATCCCGAATAACCTTTGACCTTTGAGATACCGAACTGGCTTATTCAGGGCATGTTTGTTTCACAGAGCCGAACGAAAACAAACAGGATCGCGAATCCCTCTCGCTATATGTTGCATGCTGGGAGAATTTGTATTACACGACAATGTCGTCTGCTTCAGATTCTGTAGGGCTATTTTTATGATAAACTATCTAGTATTTCCAGAAAAGTTAATAAATCGTACATAGCTTTAATAACAAAAATACACTGTAAAAGAATTATGAGTAAATGCTGTCACAATAGCTAGTTAAATGCTTCAAATCTACGAAAAAATACCGTCACTTTTCTCTGTCCGTCTCGCACGTCGCCATCTTGGATCTTGCGAACCCACCTCGCGAGCAGGATCACTAAAAGCGTGATCCGGAGCAGCTTTCGACGCTCCGGATCACTGATCACGCTCCGGATCTGCGTGAAACAAACACGCCCTCAGACTGGCGCCCTAGGCGGCACTATGTGCGGCGCCATTTTGCATGTCCGGATGTCGATGCTTCTGTTTTGTTTCCTTATTTCTCCATACATTATGACAAAATTGTTTACACTCAGACCTTGGAAATAGGTTAGGTAATTAACCAAAGAGATTAAATGGGAGGGGGGGGGGTTGTTTCAGTGCAGTGCCTGCCTTTAATTGTTAGCTCCTCAAACACTAATTGCATTAGATACGAAAACAAGTGAGCTGCGTCTAAGCGTATATTAATAATGATCGAAATTACGTGCTGTCTGTATAGTCAAAATCAAAGATGGTTCATTTTGTGGAAAAGGGGCAGAATATTAATCATCATACAAGCATGAACGAGGAATGTATACCTCTGTAATAAGACTCGCTGTCAGTTTCCTTCGTGTCTGGCAACGTGTGCCAACTAGCATGACTCCAGAAAAACATTATGTTCTCTGTGCAGAATACATACATAGTTTGGAGGTGCCCTGCGGGCGCGCGTTCTACCAGGCATTTCACAAATTCAATTCATGTTGTACACCAGACGCTCCGTATGTAATTGGGCCACTCACTCGGCCAGGTACACGGGGGTGCCTGTAACGTAATTACGCTGCTAACAACGAGAGGGTCTATAGGGCAGGTCGTGCGTAGTCCCACAAACATTAATGTTACATGTTCAAACACGGGCTCTACTTCGCTCAATTTGGCCTGTCATAAAACTTGAAACTATAATGTGAGGCGACAGCGGAAAGGATGGTGTTTTTTGGTTACACCTGACCATTTCCATTTAGGAAAGTCATTAGGTCTAAATAGGTATGGATACACTGATTAAAGCATTAATTGCTTAACTTGGGCGTTGCACTATGGTTAGGATTGCAAGACAATTAACATGCATGTGCTACATAATGCTGCTTAGTTCACTCTTAATAAAAACTAATTTTAAAGAACTTGTGGGACATTCTGTTTAAATCAAGGTTTTGCACCAAATAATGTATGGAAACGAAACGCCAACTTTATGCGGTCCCAGACTAGATTGTGCGTGTATGTGTGGGTTAGTTTTTGCATTCAATAGGGGACATTTAACAACAGAGGACAATAGGGTCCCCGGTTGAGAAAGGTCCCCGTATGAAAACCGTGTACAAAACCAATGAGGGTCCTTGCCAAAAAGTTAAAAGTATAAACATTAGGATGACAACGATATAGGAGGTACCCGATTGAAGGTGTTGACGTGTATATGGTATACATCGAGGACAGGGAACAAAAGAATGATGTAAGAGAACAACGGGGTGTTCCAATCGAGGACGTCCCCGATTAGAAAACGTGTACAAAACCAATGGGAGCTGTTGCAAAGAAGAGTATAAACAAAAGAGGAACAATGGGCAGTCCTCGATTTACACCATATACATGACTGTTTGTGTGTGTGTGTGGGGGGGGGTGTAGAACAAATCGAGGGTCGTAATCTTATTAAACCGTAATATTATTTGTTTGGAGGGAGAGCTATAAAAATGTTAATAAGGACGTGTGATGCATAGGCCTACTGCTTTTGAGCTGATTTCTGCTGAGCCTTATGTATAATATGCTTAAAATTACAAGCATTCATATGGCCTTTATAGTCATTAAGCACATTAATTGCTTAAGAACAAAGGAATAAATAGCGAAACAAAACAATCCTCTCAGACGAAAGGTAACGTACGATGGTCAATTTGAATGAGTTCGACTCGTTTATGCTATACGTAAATGTATCGACGGAAGTACTTTGATTTTACAAGTACCTGTACGACCGGATCCTATACGAAATGAGCCTAGGTCAATTTTTGACTTGTTAGTTTTTTTACTTGCATTGAATAGAGCATACTTGGCTCTCCATTCTGACATATCACTCAGTTTGACATGAATATAGACATTATGGGGGTCAAAAACCTTGACAGTATTGATTTTCCACAGTAGGCCCCTATAAGTCCTGTTTAAGAGCCTGTGACTCAAAAGTAACTATGGCGACTTGGGACTCATTTTGTTGGGTCATATGACAAAAACCCTGATGGGCTTATCTCAATTCCGAATCTACGCGATACACCCGGGTGCATTTTCAAGAGTTATATAGAAGTTTTATGATTTTAAATGTATAATTCACCGAATGATTTATAGATCTGAATTAATCTTCAAATGTTAAAAAGCTTAGCTTACCGTGCCTGACAGTTCGTTACCGCTACGCCATCTCTTTTTCTCAGGGCTTGTTTCAATTCCCGACGGATCAACTTCAAAGTTCAGCGTGCTCGCCTTGATTTTTTAACAGTCCAGCATGCGGTGCTCACAGCAGCAAACCTGGAACAGAAGAAATAAGACTACATGGGCTATTGATGCCTGTGTAGAGATTATGGGTCTCTACTGTTACGACCCATGGGGATTTCTCAGCGGACAGACCCAGATTCGCATCGGGTTGCCGCCCGGTGTCTGATAGCAGTCGTTCCATGCAAGAATTCTTGACAGTTCTCGCCGCGCTGGCGGAATGAATCGGTACGTCTGCGAATTAAAAACAGATGATTATGGCCGCTGCTTGAACAACGCCCTCTGTTGGTGATAGTGTTGTCCCAAGCTGGCAGTTATTATATAAAACCCACCCATTCAAGCCACGGTTTGTCCACTTTCAATAAGACAAATCAAACAAGTTTTCTAGTCGAACTAGTCTGTCATATGTCGAAATCACTGACTCTAATGAGCTCACTGAGAATGAACACTTTCGGCATTTTCAGGTTTTATTTTCTCTATTTTCTAACCGATATTCCGTTATTGAAATCACGCTTCTGACCAATAACCTACTATACCCATATAGAACGAAACGCTATTAAATACCTTCTTCCTGGTGCATGTTTCTCCTCATTCTACGATCTTTCCTGTTTGACGAGGAATCTCAATTTACGTTCTGTGTCTTTGAGTATTCTTTTTATAGCCCCCGTATCGTATCCCGATTGGCTCCTTACCCTTGTGAAACTTGCATAAAATATAGCCTAAACAAAGAAAAAATAAGCAAACAAAAGAACATCTGGCAAATGCATTTTGCTAGTCTTCATTACAGCCGAGACCAAACCGTGATACGGTTGGTGGTTTCCAGTGATAGGTTCGACCCAGGCAAGTTTGGTGTAACTTTCACTCATACATCCACTGGCAAGAAATTGGAGGCCATCGGTTTTTAATTGCATTATTAGGGTGTAAAATGATCCAGCTATAATCCATGTGAACAATTGAGTTCCCTGCACTATACCGGCTCTTTGTGTAATATATTAACAAAACAAAAACACTCTGAAGGGAATCGAAAAATTGATAGCTCGTTGGCCATTGCGCGCTGTACAAACAACTGAAGGCAGCAGCCGCCATATCACCACTCTCAACGTCTATCGGCGTCCGCTCCGTAAAAATACAGTGATTGGTGTACTTCATAACCAAGAATAAGGATTCTCCGGCTTTTTGCTTCTAAGTTAAGTGTAAGTTCTAGTTATTTGTACGTCGATACATAAATATGCGAGAAGAGAATTACTATTGTATATGCGTGTATAGGATTCTAAATAACTATTCTCTCTAAGAATAAGTAACATTTTGTCAAACTAAAATATATTTTCAAAGGCACCTCCAAATCAGCAGTTATTTACTCGAAATTTAGAAATTTTAATTTTATACCACTATAGCTTTTCTAGACTATTGAGAACGGGGATGAAAATAGACTCTGGGGACAAGTTTGACAAACATTGTTGTGGGAGTGGTAATATGGCCGACGGCGACGTCACGTCAGTTTGAGCGGAAAATGAGCTGTCAGGTTTTTTAACATGAAAATCAGTGGATCTGTTCAGCGCAATCTGGAGTCTTGCGCAAGTTTATTTTACTCCCTCCTGAGTTCATATCCATATGAATGGATTTCATTTAAAGGGAAATTAGCTCAGGAAAGAGTACAATAAACTTGCGCAAGACGCCAGATTGCGCTCGAAAGATCGACCCCAAGACCTCTCTTTAACATCTCAGCCAGCAGACTGTCTCGTAGAGTCACGTTTTGGAAATGGGAAGGCTGGTGTGGTTGGTTGTTGAATCTGTTCTGAGCATGCAGGCAGCATACACATTTTATTATATTGTCAGCTATACAAGAAGAGCTAAAACAACAGTGTCGCACCACCCTATTTAACTTACCTTTCAGTTTGTAGACGTCTTAACAGTTTAGTTGCTTCGTATGTCGCTTTAATAGTTTAATATTGGGGCTCGGGAAGGAGTGCTGCTGGAACGTAGTGGTGCGCTGCCACCGCAAGCCTAAGTACATAAAATCACTTCGCAGCAATTAGAGGGCTCACGAAATTCAACATTGTGATGGATGCACCCGTATCCCATCATGCCAAGCCAGACGATTGGATCACACAGCCATCGCAAGATGATACTGTCACACCAGAACCTGTTGAACCTCTGTGGTTGAACCTATGTACGTGCATCACAAATACATGTACACCAGACTGTTGCTAGTCCATAGCGCTCGTGCGCAATTTCATCCATGGCATGTTCGAATGCTAATTACTACCTTACTGTCAGCGACAGCACGTGCGTGGGCGTTTACTTTAAGCAAGATATTCTAGCTGGCTTTCCATAAAGTGCATTTGCGGTTCGTTTGGTGTCACTTGCATTTTAGGCAGCTATCGGATACGCAGTGAACTTTGAACAGACCGAAAATGTATTTTTGAAAAAGAAGCTTGATACGGAGCCTTGAAATGGATTTTTTGGTTCAGACTTAAAGGTAATAGGCCTACACAACATTTGCAAACATAAAAAAAAACATTGAATTATTATGAAATACCTTACTAAGTAGGGCCGAGTCAAATCGAATAATTGATATTCGACATTTCATTCGATCGAATATTCGGTTCTCCGGACGACCGATTTTGGGGTAAACAAAGTATGTACAGAGGCAGTTTGATTGAAACCCCTTGAGTACGGTTATCGTAGTGAGGCGTCGGGGTGCCGGGGCGGCCTGTGCAGCCAAGCGAAACGGCCACAATGTGCTTGTGCGGTCAAGCGTAACATATACACAATAATCCAACAATGGATTGAAACTGCACAAATAGCGGAAAATTGCGTCATCCGGCCTGGTGGCACTGGGTTTTTTTTGCGCCATTTGGCATCATCCGTACGCAAGGGGTTTAACGCGCGAAACTGCCATTATCATCATTATAACAGACTCGCTTTAATGACTATCGCCAGCACCAAGGAATGACTGAGTAAATGTTTACCACACGTGCAAAAACCGCAGAAATATTTGTTTGCCACAAACCATATAGGCATGTGTCCATGTGCGTTCTCTTTTTCTCAGAAAAGAAATTAATTAGCGTCAATTGGAATTGTGCTGGCAGGGGACGTATTAAAGCGGACCTCACACCAAAAAATTGTTTTTTTCGGACGTCCACGGACGTCCACGGATGTTCTTTCTACGGCAGCGTTGCGATTTTTTGAGCAAAATCGTGAACACCCGAGAGAGGATTTTGTGGTTACGTTGGTACAAAGGGTTCTTACGACTTCTGACGGTTGCGTAACGGGGACGTGACGGTAGCGTCACGGTTCACCTCCCGATTCCCTACGGACCCTCGCGATTGCGTACCGGTTGCGTGCGGGTTCCTTCCGGAACCCTACGGAGGAAATACGGTGGCGTTGAGGATATCCCCGATTCACAGCGGTCTATTACGGTTTAGTACGGACTTCTACGGCTTCGTTGCGGATATACACGGCGGAGATACGGTGCCTCTACGTTTGCTTGCGGTTCCGTACGGTTCCCGGCCCAGAATATAAAAACGGCCCCCCCCCCCCCCCCGCTCTACCCCCATTCTGCTGCTGACTTCCAAGAGATCGCAAGGAAACGTAAGGAACCGCCGTGTATTCGCAAGGAACCGCAGTGTATCCGCAAGGAACCGTTGAGCTTCCGTAAGGAAATCACTGTACATTCTTGTTAATACCTAACACACCGCAACACTTCCGTAAGGAATCGTAAGGAAACGTAATGAAACGTAAGGAAACGTAAGGGACATTGGGCTTCCTTCAGGAATCGTGACGCAGCCGTAGTGTACCGGGAGAGGGAGAATTGTTACGAATCCTTGCGGATGGTTAAGATGGCCTTACGGAGTCTTACGGTGGTGTTACGGCAGTTGCGGAAGCGTTGAGGTGGCGTTTAGGAAGCGTTGCGGTCTAGATTTCCGTAGCACTGCCGTAATTTTCTTACGAGAGTTTTGGTCTGAACCAAAACTCTCGTAAGAAATTACGACCCCTCCCGGACACTTAAGGATCCATACGAATGCTCCAGGAAGCGTTGAGGATGTCCCAGGTGCTACAAGAAATGCTCCCGGTTGTGCACGATTTTTTCACCGCAACGCCGCCGTAAACGTCGTAACGACCCCGTAAGGTCGGTGTGAGGGCGACTTAAGCTGTGAACCCCAAACATGGCGGGAGGCGCGGCGCCGGCACTCTACCCTTAACTTTGCATTGAAAATCACCAAAATGTTATTAAGCAAGCGGTTCGGATCGGAGGGTCTACAAAAATGGTGTATTTCCTATCCACGGTAGACAGCTAGAAAATGATAATTTTCATACCGATTCTATTGCAAATAAGTTGTTTTCAAAACTATGCCATATTTAAATCTATGCAAATTAGTGGGCGTATCGATTTCAACAAAATCTTTGAGAAATGTGGTTTTTTTTCTGCACCTGGGGCCGCTCGCAGTGGCTCTTGCACTGCATTGGGCGCTCTGGGGGTAGAGGTTATTTTATTTCAGACGTTCTTTTCTTTCAGGGCGAAATTATCAATACTGACATTGAAATGAGCACTGATCTTTTATTAAACGTCCATGTAGCTTGTCAAAATAGGTAATCATTAATATTCCAAGCAAAAGATACTGTTATTCTGCTGTTAAAATTAGCCACGGGAGGGTAAAAATTATTCTCCTTGTTCGACGTTAAATACGCGTATACGCCAATCAATATTTTCAGACGACAGCGAGCCTGCGTTAACATTTTACCTTTTTAAAGTTCCCGCCCCCAAACGACCTTCGTCCTTAATTTTCCCAGCATGCCTAGACGAATACACCGCAGCGTTCGATTTGCCTCATTTCGTGGCTTCCCCGCGGTGTAACCCCGTGTTGATGGTGTAAGCTAATCGAACGCCCCACAAACCATCTAAAGTGATTGACACCTCAACTTTTGCAAGCGATATAATTGTTTCTACATCTTACTATAATTCCAGGAATCTCTGTCTGTGTGAGTTTGTATATGCCGGCAATCGTGGACCTAGGACAAAAGAATTCGGGCGTAGACAAAGGGGTCCACGTTTGACCTAACGTCCACGATTGAAAATCGTGTACAAAACCAATGGGAGGCCTTCCGAAAAAGTTAGAGTATAAACAAAAGAGGAACAATGGGAGGTCCACGATTGCACCCGTTTACATGACTGTGTGTGTGTGTGTATGTGTGTGTGTCTGTCTGTAATTCGATTATCTCCAGAACCGGGCACTGTATGAAGTTGAAAATCGTCAGGTGTATTGCTCAGGACCCAAGAATGTGCAGTGTCCATTTTGAAGTTGTTTGGATGAGCGGTTCTCACAAAAACTGCAAAAAAAAAAAACCGGAGGCCTAAATCTGCAAGGCCTATATAAAGACCGCACGCACTACGGCACATTTTCAACGGGCACTGCACCACGGGTATTTAGTACCGAAGTAAATTTCGACTGTTCCTTTGTTAATAGCCAGTCATGCAAAATTGCAAACACATAACAAAAGTATTCTTGTTCCAAACATTGCATGACGTCATCACTTCAGTGCTCTATAGACCACCACGCATGCAATGGAGCCTCATTTAATATGCAAATAAATTAGACGCATGCGCATCAGTGTTACCAAAAAAGCTCTTCCCCAACTCACTTCCAAAACTGTGGTCCGTGTATGGCATGGAAACATACACGCGTGGCCTTTTAACATTTTAACGGAAGACAAGCAATTTGTCAGTTTTTTGAAAAGGCACGTTTAGAACGGGCATGCACTAGTTGTAATAATACAAAATGTATACAATGGGTTCAACTCCAGAGGTTCTTTGTATAGGCCGCCCCCTGGATCGCAAAGCCTTTAAAAGTAAAACATGCGAAAAATGTTCGATGCAAACCACAACCCGGGATCTGGAGAGCGGGCAGCGAATTAAAGCTGGAAATTAGAAAAGAAAGAAAACATTTGTAACGTTGAGGTCTCGAACCCAGTACCTTCTGACTCATAGTCTAGCACCGTATCCACTAGGCCATCGGAAGAACTCGAGAATTCAATGCAATATATACCCAGCCCTATAACGCATGCGTACGTATATTAAAAGTATTATAGAGGGCGCTCAACAATGAATCCATTCGGATGTAGTTTGGGGAAAAAATAATTCGCGAGCGGGCGCTAGTGGGTGATGAAGAAATCCAACCAGCCACTCAGGCGCTACTCGACTACCAGTATTTCAGGGGCACCGTACAGGTGTTTGATTCAAGATGCACGAACTTGTTGGTTACAATATCGCTATGGCAACTACAGTGCTAGCGTGGCTTTGACGTCTAAAAGGATTATTCCTATTTTGATATGCCACGTGGATGAAAAACAAATGCTTCGTTTTGTATAAATAATGCAGCCAATAATTTTCACATGACAGACTAACGTTGTTTGGCCATTTTAAAGCCCCATGTCGTAGTAGCAACATTATTGTCATGGCAACTACATTTGGCGCAATGACTGTTTCAATATTTTAGTTGGGTGATTTCTTCGAACTTGTGAAGACAATTGTTAATAGAACAGAATACCTTCAATTACATTAATCCCTTAGGGAAAGAAAACCCCCCCAACAAATAAAGTTACAAAATTCCCGGGACTGTATCGGGTATGATGATGTTTATCCATGACGTTTCAATCGTTTCCTTCCTCAATGAATATGTACGTGTTTTATTACAAATATTAAAAATCGTCTGTCTTTTAAAAAAGGGAACAAGGGAAATTCTCTGTGAACATACCGATTATTTTATAACAGCGGTCTTCCACTTTGATTACCTCATCTGATGAAATAGTGTGGTAAAAAATCAGCGAACATTTTCCTTCCGGTTCGGGATCATTATTTTTTAATGCTAATTTTATTTTTTACGCACTCGAAAATAATAAAACCATTTTTCTGGTTTATATAGAAGTTTATAATAATGGACAAGCTGTCATCTGCGATCAGATGCAAAACCTAAACGTTCTAATAAAGTATACGATCAGCGTACTCTGCTGACTCTAGCTCTGCCGACTGCACTTATAGAGTACCGAAGTCTGACGTCAGTTGCCGCGGCAATGGTTCCAAACACATGCAGTTTAGAATGTATTCTGGTTCCAAACATTGCATTGATTGACGTCATCACTTCGGTACTCTATTATAATGAGAAAGGTAAGTTAGCCTACCCAGCTCAGGCAGGTGGCGGTAAACAAGAAAAGGCTTTGATTAAGATAACCGAAGACTAAGCTTGTAAGTCCGCTAAAATGGCTGGCCGTAGATAGCCTAGACTTGAAATCAAGTCGTTAGACACTGTCGTCTTTGTCCGCAGGCGCCACCGCAATGAACCAGGGGGCCGCGGTTGCACAAAACGGTCCCATATGTACCGCGCGCTACACGTAACGCCTGGAATAATGCGGTGTATACAGGAATTCGACGACGCCATTTTGACAGCGTTGCCGCGCTCGCGTGCAGGCTGCCCGCGTTCTTTAATTTGAGTCGCGTGCGCATTTTGGCAAGTTGTAAACACCCTGTTGGTCGAAGCTGCGTCGAGCGCGTGCGTCTAACACGCACGCGAGCGCCTCGCCACCGCAGTAAATGCTTCTAATTTTGATCGCCGGATTAGTCTATAATGCGCAGGCGGACTAAAGCCGACCAATTACCGATTTGATTTCAAGTCTATAGATAGCCTAGCTGCTGTCATACAATTACTTGTAAATTTTAACTTTTTCCCCTTCTTATATTTCTTTACATTTCGTATTCGAAAATTCGATAATCGATCGATAATCGATCGAATATTCGCATATTCGGCACAGCCCTAGGCTCCAGCATCCTGTGAAATCCTGGCACCTGGTGTGCTGTCGTTTTCAAGAAGAGTGAAATTTTGGTATCAATTTCATACGGTGGTCGAACGACTGTCGGAAAAGTCCAAAAAGTCCACAAAAAAATTGGCGTTTTAGTTGCTCTTTAAGCTAGTTCGGTATCTCAAAGGCCAAAGGTTATTCGGGATAAAATTGCTGACGTAATGTCTCGCCATGTACGCGACGCCCATACTGATTGAATTTAACACGTGCGCGTTGTGCGACCACCTTTTGCATTCACACGCGCGCGTTAGGTCACGCGGGTCATTCGGGATAAAATGCCATTGTGCGCATGCGCTGTTGAAATACCGAACTGGCTTATTTGTTGGATTTTCTGCTGATGTGAATTTACATAAATTCATGAAAACAGGTCTGGGGGTGATGTCATTATAAGAATTATATAATAACAAAAGCTTCACTATCACAGCTGATTTGCGCAATAGTGTCAATTTCCTAAATTGGGGGTTCCTTTTTATTTTAGCACCTGGAAGCCTGCGAGTAAATGGACAAAATAAACAATCTGCAATACAAAAAGTCAAATTTTGTAGGCCTACATTGAGTAACATGAGTGACCACGCGCCTTCGTGCAGTCAGGAAATAGCATGGACATTTTGCAAACGTATTCAAAAAGGAATGCCGCGATGTTGACACAGTTCATATATGCATTGATTATCTGCACTATGCACAGTCAAAAAAACTTTTATGATTTCCATAAATTTTCAGTGCATGGACCTCAAACTGTGTTTGAGAGTGCCCTTGCAAGTCGGTAATACCAGCTTAAGGTTTTTCCAGCTTTGGCGCCAGTTTGGCTGCTACGAAACGCAAGAAGGAAATTTTCCAATGATATGCTGCATGGTAGGCTATTCCCGTTACACACTACAACCAAATAGTTTACTAACATTTAAAAAATAATGCTCGTGGGGTTGTAGCTTGAAAATTCTAGCTCTAGGCTCATGACATGTGAGATTCGCCGCTTAGAGCTGGAAACACTTGTAATGGGTTGCCAGTGTGTGTTGATGTTTTTGCCGATATCTTCCGTTTCCCTGAATATATCAACCAAACACTCACCTTACCGGCAGAGTACACTCTAAAAAAGAGGTGTAATTTTTTGTTGGGTAAAAAGGTTGGGTACAAGAATTGTGTAATTTTTGCTCAAATTTGAGCAAAATGAGAATTTTCCTTTTACCTCTAACTTGTGTTACATTTGGTACACATTCAAAAGGTTAATTAGTACCAAACGATGGGTACAAAATCTAGCAGCCCAGCTGAAAGGTCACTTATTACCTTGCAAAAGGTTAAAAGTATTAGTTTACCTCTTATATAGAGCAAAATTGTACACAAAATAGAGTAATAGTTCCCCAATGAGTGGTACAAAATTACCATGGCTACATGGGTAAACAGGCGCACGTGGAAAGTTTTACCCAATTTACGTGTCATCTAAGCATGCGCCGCGCGCGCCGCGTTCGCCTATAGCGTACATACATGTACACGTTGTACCGTATGTACTGAGAAGCGTAATATATAACATGGACGCTGTACAGGAAAGACTGAGCCTTTGGGGATTTGAGGACTTAATTCCTGTTTTTGATGGTAAGTTAATGAAGTGGAGTTAATGAAGTAAGTCAATGAAGTTTGTTATCTTTACTTTGGTTAGGGTGCTGATGCATGTAGCTTAATGTTGTCTTCTTAACTTAAGTAAGCAACTTAACGTTAAACCAGCTTATTATTTTGACATGTTTGGGTTTGGCACTGCACATAAAACAGTTGAAACACTGCTGCAACGGTTGGTTGGATGGAGGTTTCCTTATCCTCCATGGTTAGACGTATGTTTTCATAAAATTAATGTAGGATTACGGCAGCAGTGTGCCGAATCTGCCAATCGGGGACATGGGTCAGAAAAGTACCGGCAAAGTTATATCAATATTTATTTTTACGTAGTGCTTACAAAACGTTAGCATGGTTAGTGAGTGGCTATCGTTACGGCAGCCGACTACAATACGATTTTCAACTGCATTGCAAAAAACACCATTGTACATCAAACATTTGTCTATGACGTCCCTTAAAGAAAACCCGTTGGGTGATTTTGTTTTCTTTTCAAATAATTTTTTCTTAAAAAAGGAATAGGCCTCGTTTCAGAAAGAATTCCATATCTGGACATCATCCCAGTTCCATTGTAAAAAACAGTTCTGGGCCACGACAATTCGACAAAAAAGAATATTCGTCTAGGAAGATTTGTCATTCCTAAGTAAACGGTGTTTTCCAACCCAAAATGTACCGGGGGTAAGTGTCAATTCACAATATTGTTTTAAAGCTGGGATCTCCTCAGCATAACAGCATAACAACATCCGATGTCCAGATATGGAATTCTTTCCTCCTGGGCTTGGAAGAATATTTTTAAAGGGAAACAAAGTCTGAGAACCAGTTTGTTGATAGTCTAGTTCTAAGAGCCAAGCATCCTGACGCTGAATATTGTGAGGTCAAGGAACAAGACAATACCGCTGCCGTAACAATAGCCACTGCTTTTTGTTTTTTAATGTCGGCATTGGACGGTTTTTAACAAAGTCTTTATTTAGCCTTATGTGAACCGCGGTCTCGGATTTTGTTCGTTCTTAAGCCAGCAGATCGTATAACGCCCTCACGCACATGTGCACAGAAATTAACTAGGCCTATTAGATATAAAATTGTTGTTTTGAAACTTGGATGATTTAATTTTCTATGGGATATATCTGATATTCCCATCTCTGAATATGAAGTCACAATGACAATGAATGCATGGAACCAGACAAAGATTTGTCACGTTAAAAATTCTCAAGCCCCGAAAACAGTTGTTGCTCCCCAATCACCATGTTTGCCCTGGGGTTTTTTGCCCTGTTTTGAATGTCACAGAACATCCAATTGTGCCACCGTAAAGAGCACCATCTGTTGTCAGATATTGTCCGTTTTGAAGGGCGCCCCCATAGAAAGATGGTGTCCAGACTTTCAATGGCAG
This sequence comes from Hippasteria phrygiana, assembly GCA_037893225.1. Classification (NCBI taxonomy): domain Eukaryota; kingdom Metazoa; phylum Echinodermata; class Asteroidea; order Valvatida; family Goniasteridae; genus Hippasteria; species Hippasteria phrygiana. The sequence continues at coordinate 1,464,763 of JAZGUH010000502.1, forward strand.
CGCCACCACATTAACAATTTCTGTGGGGCAAGAGAGGGGCTCAGAATTTTTTTTTTTATTTTCCTCTTTTTTTGGGGGGGGGGGGGGGGGGGACATGAAAAGGAGTGGGGGCGGGGCATCACTTGACACTTGGGGGCCTTGTTCAAAACTATTCATATCTGTATTCATGATAACATACAGCCACATTTTAGGGCCATTTCTGAGGGTTTCTAGTCAATGTACATTCAAATATTTACTTCAAGTGTCTGTTGTTTTCTTTTACCTAAATTTTTCCCTGTTGATCTTGTTTGGGGGAAAATTCCCCCATGTGCCCTAAGACACAAGGTCATATTTTGTTTACACATTTTGTTATAACTGGGGCTTTCATTCGGGAAAAACAAAATGTGTAAACTAACCATTGCATCCTCAATTCAAAAAGCTATTGAAGTAGCATATGTATTTCTAATTTCAATTTCAGTCAATAATTGTTTTCCCCTTTTTACCATTTTTGCCAACAGATAATGGTATTGATGAAGATGCCTTTGAGCTGTTGGATGCAGATGCTATGAAAACTCTGATTCCCAACATGGGCAAGCGCTTGAAATTTTCTAAGCGCTTTGATGAGCATGCTGCAAGTGTGAGTCACATATAGAATTCATTATGGTGTACACATGTTTTAAGTGCCTACAAGCATTCAACACTACAAAGCTGCTGTGGAAGCACTTAAAATTGCACGAAATAACAACTAAAACTAAAACAAAATTCGTTTGTGGTCAATCAACGTGTACAAATATTTATTACAGTGGCTATAGCTACAAGAGACATTTGGAGCGTGATCATAATGATCTTCAAGTTCGCAATGCTCCTGGTGCTTTCCCTGCAGAACCCCAAGTTGCCGGAGACCAAGACCCTATAGATCAAGCAGAAGAATTGTTAGCTGATGAATATGATGAAACAGACATTCCTAGACCCATAGAGCAGCTGGTTCATCAAGTAAAAGATGACTCAACAGAATTTGTCAATGCTTTAAAGAACTCCTTGTTACCATCATCAACTGTGCACAAGATAATTACTGAGACCAGGGAGCTGCTAGGTAAATTAGTAGGAGCTGTTGAGGAAACATCTATTCCTATTGTTGAGGATTTGTCAAATGCAGTCACCCCTTCAGAAGAAAAAGTGCATGATTTTCAGACGTTATTAAATGTGGTTAAGGATCCCTTTGAATCATTTAACCTATCCACTGAATACCAACGAACTCAGCATTGTCTCACAGAAGGTGCACTTGTTAAGCCACAAGAGATAATCCTAGGTCATAAATTTAAGGCCATCCTAAACAAAACTACTGGAAGAACAGAACAGAAAAGGGTGAAAGAAACCTTTCAGTATATCCCATTAGAAGAAAATCTGAAATTGTTTCTCAGTCAGCCAGGATGTATGAGAAGCATAATTCAGGAACAGACACAGGTTGCTGAGGAAGGAATACTAGATTATTATCGTGATGGATCATATTGGAAACAAAAGAACATCAATAGACAACTTTTGAAAATAGATGTCTTGTTATATGGGGATGATTTTGAGACGGCAAACCCTTTAGGGTCTAAAAAGGGAAGACATAAGGTGTTTGCTCTGTATATGTCACTAGCTTGTTTGCCGAGAAAGTATCAATCTAAACTTGATAATATTCTTCTTGTCGCCTTAGCTAAATCTTCTCTTGTGTCCAAGTATGGAATAAATTTGATACTGGCACCAATCACTCGTGATCTTGAACAGTTGTATACTGATGGTCTGCACATCAACAGCACTAGAGAATTGTTTCCACCTGTGCAGCCAGCATTACTACAAGTAATCGGTGATAACCTGGCCCTTAATTCAATTTTAGGGTTTGCAGGCAGCTTCAGTGCCAACTACTTCTGTAGGTTCTGCAAGACCCACAGAACAGCTACACAAACTCAAGTCGTTGAAGATATAACTTCCCTTCGTACTGAAAGGAGTATTGATGATGACATACAAAGGAATGACTTATCCCAAACTGGCTTGCAGCAGAACTGTGAACTGAACAAACTTAGCTACTTCCATGTGGCTGATAACTGTGCCCCAGATATTATGCATGATTTCTTAGAGGGAATATTACCATTGGAGTTAAAATTAGTTGTTGCCGAGCTCATCAGTCAAGATCTGTTCCTGCTAGATGATCTTAATAGCAGAATTGAGGCTTTTAGCTATGGGTTCACAGAGCAATCAAACCGACCAAGTGCAATTTTCCCAGGACAACTGTCCAACCCATCCGGTGCAAGTGGGCAGAAAGCATCTCAAATGCATTGTCTGTCAATATTCTTCCCACTCATAATTGGTGACAAGGTGCCAAATGGTTGTCAGTTTTGGGACTTGCTCCTTATCCTGCTTGAAATTTACAAGTTGGCTTCATCTCCTAGTATCAGTGTGGTGGGTACTTTCTTCTTGAAGTCTAGAATAAAAGAGCATCACCAGTTATTTCTCCAACTATTTCCGGCCCGTCATCTCATCCCTAAGCATCACCATCTCATCTATTACCCAAGGGCAATGCGAATTATTGGTCCTGTTATGCAGTATACCTGCATGAGACAAGAAGGGAAACATAAACCTCTTAAAAAGTGGGCGAAAACCTGCAATAACTACAAGAACATTACAAAAACACTAGCCAGTAAACATCAAGAAGCCCAGGCGTACAAAGTGTTGAGGTTGCAGCACATTGACAGAACTTGCATTGACATTCAAAGCCAACTTGTGGTCAAGATCTCGGCTCTAGAAAATGATGATGAATTGTGCAACTTGCTTAATTGTACAGCCGACACTGAAATCATACTTTGTGGGGTTGCTGTGATAAATGGATACAACTACAGAGCCAATGTCATGGTAATCACTGAATGGGATGGTGAATTACCAAAGTTTGCAAGGGTGGAACAGATCATACAGACAGGATCTAATGTTGTATTGATTGTGAAGCCTTGGATAACACACTTTCTGGATGATCATTTCCAAGCTTATGCAGCTTCAGAGGACTTTGGAAAAACCCAGGAATTGACAGAGCCCGATAGACTTTTTGACCACAAACCACTTCATGCTGTGAAAAGTTACAAGTGTAATGACAACACGTGGTACATTCCAACACGTTTTATCATGGCGTAATACTTCATACTGTGAACTCACTTCATGGCAAGACCAGTCTGCCTCATTCCCATGCAGTCTCAGCACTTAGCAGTGAATATTAAGGTATAGCTCTGTATTTCAGAAGTTTTATTCTGCTTTATCTACATGTATAGCATACATAGCTAAAATTGGTCTTTTTGGGGGTATTGTTTGAGTCAACTAGCATATTTTGTCTGGCTTGCTGAATTCATTAAGCCATCTACACTTTTAGAACTGTTGCAGAAAGGCTGCTTTGTAGAAAATACACTTTAATAACAGCAATAAAACCTAAGTTGTGTGACAAACTAAAACTTAGACTTTTTGACCACCATCCATTTTAAAAGGGCAAGCTCTATAAAGTCAGCCTATTTGTGCATAGCAGATCATGTTAAAAACATTTCTTCATTAAACCCCCCAAAAAGCCAACAATCTTTAGGGAATTTATAATATTGTAAGAGGTCCTGTTCTCAATAGGTCTTGAAGTGATTTATCAGAGAACCTATTTATATGACTGCAAAAATCTTCACTATAAAACTGAAACATACCAACTGTACTTTATGATAACCTTAGCTTACCTTGTGCACATCTTGACATTTGTTATGCTGAGTTTTTGGAACGAAGCATGCAGGCTAGGATGAAAATGAATAATAATGGTGCATCGCTATATCTATGCTGTCATCATACACATTGATTGTAATATGTCCACTGTTGTCTCGGATATTTTCCCTCCAAAAATGTAATGTGTTGTCATTGATTAACTGAAACAGTCTGTATGTTTGAATTTACAGCGTAGAGTGGCACATCAGATTGTACTTGACATCAGCCCAGATGTAGAAGCTCTAGCTAGTGGATCACAGTTGTGCCAGACCTTGGAAGGCTGTGTTGCAAGTACTTCATGGGATACAGTCTCGTCAATGTCTTTCCCATCAACTGTACAGCTGGGTACTACTAGTCCTACATCAGATGACTGGGAGGACGATGACGATGACAACGAAGAGGAAGAGGACGAGGAGATGGAAATCAGGTGTTCCCAAGTAAAGCGTCGCCGACACATTGTTCAGGATCCCAGCCCTGTGCCTGCAGGTGTAGTGGCTTCCGTGCCTCAAAAAAAGAAACCAAAAACTTCAAAATTTGTAAGTAAACATTTATGCAGTGAAGTGCAAGAAATTGAATGCGTATAGGCTTCAAGTGGTATAGCAGGATTCATCATTTATTGCTGACAAATCAATTGAGGCACACATTTTGGAGCAAATAGCAAAAGAGGAGATCTGCATTTGTTAAGGTGTTGTACTGTTGTTCAAAGTTCTAGGGGATAGCTGCCTTTAAAGTAGTTGTATAGGTGGTTGTGAGATTGTGTTCAGAAAATTCGTATATTTCTACTAATTGTTCAATTTGTCACCTCCCAAGATAAATTTGGTCCACTTTTTTTACAGCACTTTTAATGTTTCCAATACCAATAGTTAGGAATGGAATTTTAGTTTATCTTTGGTGCTTTATTTTATGCAGGACGTCAATCAGATTTTAAGTCAATCTGCGAAAGGGAAAAGAGCAATCTGTGACATAAACAAACACCACGTACTGACACCAAAGAATGGGAAGTGTATTGCCCAGTTATGTGCTGCACACCTTGTGGGGATATATGGAGACAAGTAAGTATCAGAAAATGCCATTTACTTTCCCATAGTCCCAAGTGTAGTACTTAAAGGTAGTGTACACGATTGGTAATCCTCCAATTTTTGTATTACTGAATTATTACGAATACCTTACTAGACTGTAAGTTAATAGTAGTCTCAATCATCCTGTGAAATGATGGCACCAGGTGTGCTGTCGTTGTGAAAAAAAGTGGAAATTTATATCGTTTTCCAACGATTTCCAGCTGGAAATCGTTGGAAAACTGCCCTGCAGCCTTTAGTCAAGGCGCGCGTGGCTACCCGGACGAGTGGCGCCCCAGACATGCTAACATTCGGGGCGCGTCACACGCGTGGGTAGCCACGCGCACCTTCTCTGAAGGCTATCATCCGCCCGACGGTTGAAAACGAGCGCCGTTTTTCTCTCGTTTTCGCCATCCAACAACGCAAAACTTTGAACAGGTCAGTGGAACTATATTTCCTATAAAATACTAACCCCCAAATCCGCCCATTTCTGAAAATTGCAACAATGACCAATCATGTACACTACCTTTAACCCAATTCTTACTTGTAGTTGAACACTCAGGAAAAGGACAGTTAAAATTGATGTGAAATAGCGTACTTCATCAATGTGACTTGTATCTCACCTTAGCTGTCCCCTCGAAACCTCTTTCAGATGTAAAATTGTAAGAGCAAATTTGAATTATCAGAATAACTGGAGTGGCTTGTATTTGATTAGCATTTATAGAGAAATTGGAACATTCTAAAATTAAGGGTTTTAAAATGTGAATATTTTAATCTAAATTCTTATACATTCAGTCAGTCGACTCATTGCATTTAATAATAATCACTATGCAGAAAGTGCAGTAGCGTATCCAGCTTTTTGTGCCAAGGAGGGCAAACAGCGTCTTAAAAACACTATTCCTTTTTGTTTTGTTTTTTATGAAGCCTCAAATGCCGTGGTGGGGGTGGGGGGGGGGGATGCCGGGATACGCCACTCAATAAGTGGAAAGACGTTGAACCTGTCTTTGCATTCCGCACTTCTTGTATTAGACATGCACTATTTTGATGTGGAATACAAGGAATTGGCCTGCTATCATTGTATAGTGTATAATACGTGATTTGTTCCAGCACCTGTACAGAACAAAAAGGTGTGAACCATTCCATTTACATTTAGCAAAATGTAATAACATGCTGTTTTGTTTTTGTACATTAACAAAACATCAGACCAAGTTCAGATGTCAAAGAAGATATGGCAGAGTCTATCATTACAGCGTTCCCGTGTCTTAAAGACCCTGAAGGGAAGGGATATGTAAGTAACGTCATTTGTCTTCCTGTTCTCTTAGTCTTCAGTATGGGGTGTACTTCCAGTAAGTCGCACAGTTATTTATTTTTTCAAAGTGAACAAAGAAACTGGCACGAGCGGGATTCGAACCTGCGACCTCCGGGTTACCGTACCGGCGCTCTACCAACTGAGCTATCTTGCCCTATGTTGGCGGTCTCCCAAATTGTCAGTATCTTTGTTCGAGTGGGCGCTAGTCAGAAGTCATAAACCCAGAATGCCGTGTAGCCAGGGATCACACCCAATTTTACGATACAACCTGGGAAGCGACATTGTGGAGATCACTCAATGAGGATACGACTTTTTAACTTATAATTCGTCACACAATCCACAAGGGAAACTGACTAGGTAAATTTGAATACATTTTCAAAGTGAACAAAGAAACTGGCACGAGCGGGATTCGAACCTGCGACCTCCGGGTTACCGTACCGGCGCTCTACCAACTGAGCTATCTTGCCCTATGTTGGCGGTCTCCCAAATTGTCAGTATCTTTGTTCGAGTGGGCGCTAGTCAGAAGTCATAAACCCAGAATGCCGTGTAGCCAGGGATCACACCCAATTTTACGATACAACCTGGGAAGCGACATTGTGGAGATCACTCAATGAGGATACGACTTTTTAACTTATAATTCGTCACACAATCCACAAGGGAAACTGACTAGGTAAATTTGAATACATTTTCAAAGTGAACAAAGAAACTGGCACGAGCGGGATTCGAACCTGCGACCTCCGGGTTACCGTACCGGCGCTCTACCAACTGAGCTATCTTGCCCTATGTTGGCGGTCTCCCAAATTGTCAGTATCTTTGTTCGAGTGGGCGCTAGTCAGAAGTCATAAACCCAGAATGCCGTGTAGCCAGGGATCACACCCAATTTTACGATACAACCTGGGAAGCGACATTGTGGAGATCACTCAATGAGGATACGACTTTTTAACTTATAATTCGTCACACAATCCACAAGGGAAACTGACTAGGTAAATTTATTTATTTATTAGGTATTATTTATTTTAATCAACTATTAAAATTTGCCAACTACAAATTCTGTAAATTGTATGTCTAACCCTGTTTTACTCTGACAGTATACCTTTGATGGACATTTAACCCCAACATTTAAGGTCCAGGTTTGTTAAACTATTGGGGGGGGGGTGTATCTTTCCCCTTAGAACTTGGGCACGAAGTGATGAAATGGTATGAAATTTGGCACACATGTAGATTGATTGAATCTGAACATGTTCACAGAATTTCATTTTCATAAGACAAAGTGCTTTTAGGTATTACATTTTTGCATGAACTGCAGTGCATGTTTAGATAAACTAATAATATATTGTCACCAACACCATGAAGTAACACCCCAGTTGACTTGAGTGCGCGCGCCCTGCGCGCGTATTTTAGAGAATCGAGTAATTTTCGTTTTCACAAAGTAACACCCACGTATACACCGTCACTCACTCGGTTAATTTGCATAACACAAACTATATAACACCCATCTTTATTTCGCCAGTTTGAAGGTTTGTATAAGTTTTTTGTGTAACCCAACAAGAATACAAATAAAGTAAATTCCTGTCAACCCTTTCAAAGCGTTTTTTCTCCGCATTGTATTTCCGCAACATGCGTTTTACTTTGTGAAGTCAAAAATTGTCACGTCACGTCTGAAGTGCGCGCGCACACTTGGGTGTTAGTTCGTGAAACCGAAAATATTCATTTAGTGGTTTTCAGGAAGTGACACCGAAGTGGACTTGTGTTTGTGTTGGTGACGATACATGTACATGATGTTTACATATTTATCCCTCCTTATATCATTTTATTTTTAAAGGAGCAGTGGTATGCGAAGGGTTCATCAAAACGTCCTGCATATGGTAGTTTGGAGTGCCACCTCAAGTACTTGAGAAGAGCTAACAAGGCAAGAGATGGTAGTCTACCCAAGTCAGCAAAGGCCAAGAAAGACGAAGAGGCAGACCCACAGAGTGCAGGCAGTAGTACATCTTATGGTTTGTTATTTTTGTGATTTTTAAAGGAACATTAATTATGCCAAAGTTTGCAAATATTGACTGCTTTGAGTGATAATGTAGAACAAGCCTCCAAGGTTGGGGATGGATGGATGGAATGTTGCATGGATTCTTAAGGGAATATAATTTTACTGTACCCTGAGTTACAGCAGTCAGTATCTGATAAATACATAAAAATGGAAAATACATGCACAGAAAGAGAAATCAGCTTTTGTGACATAATTTGCAGAAATCTTCATTAAAAGGTTCGATAGTTTTGTTCGTTTCCCAATAAACGTTCGGTGACAAATATGTTTTTTGTGTCAAATTTTGATCGGACGTGGTCTTAAATTTAGTTCAGGGTAGCATTAAAAAGTCTTAAATTTGACTTGCAGAAAACACGCATAAAACCGGCATTGGGCAGTTAAGAAATGTATTTGTTGAATGTCCAATAAGAATGCCCTTCCATCAATATGGAATTTAACATCGTAAATTACAATACAAATGTTCATGCTGTTGATTTTTGATCGTCTTTCAAGTTGGGCTCATAATCCAAGGATCTTGGTTGTTAATGAAAATAATCTGCACCTTGTTGTTTTGATTGTGCACACAGATTGTTTTCATCAATAAAGATCCTTTATATAGTTTCTCATTTGCCAAGAAACTAAGCAGCCAAGGATATTGGATGTAAAATGTATCATTGCAGATATACAAGACATGAAAACCTGTACGGAGTGGCTGAAGCACAACAAAGATCCTTCTGAAGTTAGAGCAGTGATGAAGGACACAGTGCAGTACCGGAGAGATTTTATCCATTCCGTCTCTGGTCACCATGGGCGCGGCAAAGGAGACTCAACAAAGCCAGATTTGAATGAGATACTTGAGATGTTTCCTCGCATCATGGATCAAGGGATGGTATGTTTTAAAAAATCATCAGAAGCAAACAACTTTTGTTGTTATTACTTTCAGTACCAGCCTAGATTATACAAACAATGAATGTTAATGAATGTTTATGAGTGCAATGGAAGAATACTCACATGAGGTACGGTGACAGATGGAATATTCCATTCCAAGTAGCAAAGCCAGAATGGAACTTTCCATCTGTCACCGAATGAAATGATTGTTTCCAGTGCAATAATGTGAAACATTAATTTCTCATAATACAACATCTGAACTAATCATCCTCATCTGATTGGTCAGAGCCACCAAAAAACATGGATGGCTGTGCAATGCAACTACAATGGTACTTTTTTCAACATCTTGGTCAGGACTTTCTATTGTCCTACACACTAACCCATCCCCATAGACTAAGCACTAGTTTGCCTGTCCTCACTTTTCTGGAACAAAGAAATAAACGTGAGGACAGTATTGTTCCCTTTGTTGAACCCTCCTTTTTGTCCTCACCAGTACGTCAATAATAATACATGTACATTTGTATTTTGGCATCGCCGTTGGGGGGAACGAATAATTCAGCGACATTTGACCAACCCACGTACCAATCAGATGACATGGATTTTGCAATCATCATTTCAACTGGGCTGGTTCTTGCAGCAGGGATTTTTTCTTTTTTAGCTGTTTCGGCAAGTCCGCCGAAACAGCTCTTTTTTTTACATCTTTAATCCATATTTCATCAGCAGAACATGCTGATTTCAATTTTTTTTTTTTTGTAATGGGTTTGCTAGGGTACATATAAATGTAAAACATGTGTGACGTCATGATGACGTCATCAAAAGTGATTTTTTGTTTTGGTGAAATACATGTACATATAAAGGTAGGTCGAATCGTCATGAAACTTGTGGGTAGGTAAATGACGTAATGTTGACGTCATCACGTATGATAATACGTCACATTAAAGGTGCATTTTTCTAAGACCTAAATCTACAGAATTACACGTCAGATTTGGTTATAAAACCCCCGAAACAGCTGTACAAACACAAACACATTTCTGGTTTTTTTTGGGGGGGTTTTTTTTGTGGGTGGGATTGGGGGTGGTTTCAAATGTTGAAAATGACAAATGACAACAGGTGACAACAGGCAACAGTGTCTGTCTCAGCATGAATTCCAACACATAATGTTGATGCCTTTTTTTCTTACTGCACAGATTCAGCAAGACTACGCTGAACTCTTTTCTAGCAAGGCAAATCTACTGTACCAGAAGTGGACAGCCCTCTCTACCTGCATATTAGTGTATGCAAATGGAATTGCTCATTCTTGGAAACATAACTTGTGTGTAGAGCATCGGGATGACCAGGATTTCAGTGATGGTATGTAAATGTGTCCAAGTAAACAAAATTCTGTTATTCCTATACGTATAGACACTATGAACATCTTCATCCCTTAAAAATTCGTTAAAGAGCCACTTTTCCCTTAATTTACCGTGAGCCAAAATTGTCACGGTTTTTTCAACATATTAGGGAGATTAGGAGTCCGTGAAAACACCCTTAGAAAAGTCCTTTGTTTAGCCGTCCGTGAAAATCCGGTGACTTCAGCCACTAGCCATGCCAGTGCCAGATTGTGTACCGTTAGGTTTTTCACGGTGTTGTGGAATCCGTGAAAACTCCCGTATTATAATCTTGTGGTTGAGATTGGCAAGTCTGCTGCCTGGCCCTCCAGATAAGTGTTTAGAATGTTTACAATGGAGAGTTTATTGACTCCAGGTTTGAGCTTGCCCAACCGACCGAGCGCGCTATTAATTGTTGCCAAGAAAATACGTCTTATGAATAAACATGAACACGGAAGGCTAATACTGCATTCAGAACTTGCAAACCTTGCATGCTTGTCGGGATGGCGAGTAACACAATCTGGAGGGTTTTTCGAGGGAAAAAAATGAACAACGAAACGCTAACGTAAAGCGTTGAGGCATACTTTTTTGCGTTGTCATTGTGTTGTCATAGGCCTATATATTGTAGAAGTATTTATTAATAACAATTTAATTGCTTATTACGTATGGGTGAATCTGTAAAAGAAAAAAAGCTGTAGAAGGTCCTCCGTTCCTGCCCAATTCTGACATCATTATTAATATTATTAATAACACAGTATTTTGGTAGGTACTACACAGCGGGATGCTTGCGGGGGACGTATTAAGCCATGAACCCCAAACATGGCGGGCAGCGCCGGCACTCTGCCCTTAACTTTGCAGTGAAATCACCACATAACATGAAACAGGCGATCTATTTATAGTCTACAAAAATGGTGTATTTCCTATCCATGGTAGCAGCTTGAAAATGATAATTTTCACCTAAATTTGACCAAATTATTCCGATTGTATTGCAAAGAAGTTGTTTTCAAAACTTAAACTATTGTTGTTACCCTTTTGGTTACCCCCGGTGTAATTGTCATAATTTGACCCTTAAAACTTCTCAAAATGTGGTTTTTTGTACACTAAGCTATATTTAAATCTATGCAAATTAGTGGGCGTATCCATTTCAACCGTTCATTGAGAAATGCTTCTCTGCACTTCTGCTCGCACGTGGTTCGTGCCTCCTGCCTGTAGCTCTAAATAAATCAGCTGATTCTCATCTCGCGGAATGATGACTCTTGGTACGTATCTACACAATTCGCTGGTACCCGTCGCTAGTCTAATGGGCGGGCTGAAATAAAATATCCTCCACCCCAAGAGCCCTGAAACCTTTTAAAGTGATTGACAGCTCAACTTTTGCCAGGTATAGATTATTTATACATTGTAATACTATGTAACAAAATGTATACAATGGGTTTAGCTCCAGAGGTTCTTTGTGTAGGCCGCCCCTGGACTGCAAAGCCTGCGAAAATAAAACAAAAAATATTCCATGCCAACCACACGCGGCATCGGCCTGGGAAGTACCGGTACATTTATCCAGCGGGCATTATCACCAGCGAGGTGATGGAGAGATCGAAGTATTGCACAAATCCAGCCAGGTGGAGCTCGACTACCAGTATTTAAAAGTCATCCTGAAGGTTTCATTAAAAATATTTAAAATTGTCCATCTTTAAAAGGGGAACAAGGGAAATTCTCTGGTCACATCGAACATACCGATTATTATATAACGTACTAGTGGCCTTCTATTTTTTTTTTCTTATCTGACGAAATCTTGTGGTTAAAAACTCTAGAAGTTTTAGCCAACATTTTGTTTTCGGTTCGGGATCATTCTTTTAAAATGCTAATTCAATTACAAAAATAAATATGTGATTCAGCAACTCGCAGAAAAATAAATAGGGGAGAAAACTATTTTTTTGGTTTTAAGTATAAGTTTAGAATAATGGACAAGCTGTCAGTAAATCTGGGATAAGATGAAAAATATATTAAAACGTTCTAAATAAAGTATACAATCAGCGTACTCTGCTGACTCTGCAGACCCCGCAGACAGCACTTCATTGTAATAAGAAAGGGGCCTATTGTTAAGCAGTTTCATTCACATGCAAATTAGCCACCTCAGCTCTGGCTGGTGGCGGGAACCATGAAAAGGCTTTGATCCAGATATCCGCAGACTAAGCTTAGACTACGCTGTTTCCCAATATTGATGGCGGGCCATAATATATTGTTTGAAGATGATATAAAAAAAACTTAAGTTTTGCAACAAATAGTTACGAAAAAATCAAATTGCGCCGGCGCCACGTTTCGGAATCTATCACCAAATTCTGATTTGACCTGAACTTATTGTAAGTCTAAAAAATGAAAGTCTCACACATTGGATTTGAACACACAAATACAATCTATTCAAGACTTACAGAAAGCTCCCTGCTTGTTTACTTGTTCCACCAGCAAAAGTGTTTACATTGTACTAGGGGTCGTAAAGGTCAAGGCAGTTACCTAATACCGTTATCTTAATTGAAACACCGTGAAATCTTCAGGGTGGTAGATGTTGTTTACCGTTATGTATGACCGATGATAATCCTCAGTGGCCAGGGTCATTAAAAAACCGTGAAAAAACCCTTACGGGATTAGTGCAATAAGCCCCAGGTAAATATCCGTGAAACATCCCTTAGGGATTTATTTCACGGAAAAGTGGACTTTTAATGGGAATTTAAGGGATTAGATGTTCATAGTGAGAAGGTATTTGCATTATCTGAGATAGCCAGATAGGTTTGAGGGGAATTTGCACTTTGCATTGCAACTTGGTGAAGTAGGAACATTAATCATTTAGGCTGATCTTTCTTCTTTGATCTTATGAATTAAATTACCGATAGTAGCATTTACCTTGTTCAGCCTACTGCAAAACTTTGTATTAAAGAATACATTAGCAAATTCAAAGCTAAAGAACTTGTCTGAAAATTTCAATTTGATCCTGTATGAAAGCAAGGCAAACTGGAAACTAGCTATCACAGTTTTCATAGCCAAGCAACCTTTTTTTTTGCTTAAATGTTTTAACATATTTCACAAATTGTCAAAATGTGCAACAGTGTAAAAGTGTGTTTACTCTATTTTTATTCTTTTAACATGCAGATGAAAGGGTCAATCTGGCATTTTTCGTGCTTGCTAACCTCTTCGAAGGGAGAAAATCCGAGAAGGGAGAAAGGGCCTCTTGCAAAGAAACACTGGAGTGCTTCATAGATTTCAAGAAGGTATGAACAACTTTTATATATTCAATATTGGGTTTTGCAATTCAAATAATGACGTAAAACTATACTGTGTGTTGTCCCGAATGATTGTGAGAAAAAAAACACTCGGTTGAGATTCAAACCCACAACCTCATGTTTACTAGTGCATATGTCTTACCACTTGACCACCGAGCTTGCCGGAGTCGGTTGGCTGGTTAGAATCTTATGCAGCAGCGGGGACCGCTGTTTATAAAAATACGTCGGTGAAGGGAAAAACCCAATATTGAATTTACATCATCCAAAAGCAAATTCCATGTAACATTATATTGCAGGGGCAGATGTGAGTTTGGCTCAAGAGCTTAGGGCCATGTAGCAGTCAAGAGAGTGGTTTAACAGACATCTGTTATTGTTTGTCCACTTACTTTCCTATCCCCCCCCCCCACATCTGCTAGTGGATGGTCAAATCCATGTCTGACTATTAAAAAAAACTGGCGTGCCATAACAAACTTGTATTTGTATCACAAGCCACTCAAGTTGTGGATGTTTAAATTGTGGCAGGTTGCAGGTTGGCTTATAATCCCGAAATCTTTCATTGAGAGCACTGCTTCTTTTCACTGAAGTCAATAAACAGAAATAAGGGTCAGTGTTTATTTCCTGAAATTGTTCCCAAACCTATATAAACTTGCCCTAGGCTAGAGGAGATCAATAAAGATAATGGGCATTTATGTTTCATAGATGACCATAATTTGCAACATGGAAAATGGACTTTAATCTGTTGTATTTGTCAATGCTGTCATTTAGGAAGGTGTCAGTGTGGCAAACTATCTGAAGGCCATTGATGGGAGGACACAAAGCCAGCCATTCATCCTAGCACTGGGAGGCGACTTTACGAAACCTGGACAATGCTTCGTCATCATCGAGCGACAGGCTTTGGAGTGTGACACACTCCTGGGCGCAGTAGACTTATGCTAAAGGCACATCAGGTCCTGGATTTGAAATATTCCCCTCAGGTTACGGTTGTGTGGAACTTCATGGACAACCTTGTCTATGATGTAAAAGTCCCAAAAGAAGCAGGAGCTGTGAGGGCATTTAGGGCCTATTACCACTTTTCTCATTTTAGCCATCAAGTGCAAGGAGCACAGATGTTGTTGGATCTTTAAGCTGACAAAAATACTGGGGGATGATGTTGAATTACATCTCTTTTTAAAAACAAAAAGAACTAAAATTGTCTTGTGTAATCATCTCCATTTTAGCCACCAAGTGCAAGGAGCACAGATGTTGTTGGATCTTTAAGCTGACACAAATACTGGGGGATGATGTTGAATTACATCCCTTTTTAAAAACAAAAAGAACTAAAATTGTCTTGTGTAATCATCTCCATTTTAGCCACCAAGTGCAAGGAGCACAGATGTTGTTGGATCTTTAAGCTGACAAAAATACTGGGGGATGATGTTGAATTACATCCCTTTTTAAAAACAAAAAGAACTAAAATTGTCTTGTGTAATCATCTCCATTTTAGCCATCAAGTGCAAGGAGCACAGATGTTGTTGGATCTTTAAGCTGACACAAATACTGGGGGATGATGTTGAATTACATCCCTTTTTAAAAACAAAAAGAACTAAAATTGTCTTGTGTAATCATCTCCATTTTAGCCACCAAGTGCAAGGAGCACAGATGTTGTTGGATCTTTAAGCTGACACAAATACTGGGGGATGATGTTGAATTACATCCCTTTTTAAAAACAAAAAGAACTAAAATTGTCTTGTGTAATCATCTCCATTTTAGCCATCAAGTGCAAGGAGCACAGATGTTGTTGGATCTTTAAGCTGACAAAAATACTGGGGGATGATGTTGAATTACATCTCTTTTTAAAAACAAAAAGAACTAAAATTGTCTTGTGTAATCATCTCCATTTTAGCCATCAAGTGCAAGGAGCACAGATGTTGTTGGATCTTTAAGCTGACAAAAATACTGGGGGATGATGTTGAATTACATCTCTTTTTAAAAACAAAAAGAACTAAAATTGTCTTGTGTAATCATCTCCATTTTAGCCATCAAGTGCAAGGAGCACAGATGTTGTTGGATCTTTAAGCTGACAAAAATACTGGGGGATGATGTTGAATTACATCTCTTTTTAAAAACAAAAAGAACTAAAATTGTCTTGTGTAATCATCTCCATTTTAGCCATCAAGTGCAAGGAGCACAGATGTTGTTGGATCTTTAAGCTGACAAAAATACTGGGGGATGATGTTGAATTACATCCCCTTTTAAAAACAAAAAGAACTGAAATAGTCTTATCACCTCCATTTTAGCCATTAAGTGCAAAGAGCACAGATGTTGTTGGATCTTTAAGCTGACAAAAATTCTGATGGAGTGGTGTTGAATTACTTTTAATACCTCCATGCTTATACCTTTTTAAAAACAAAAAGAACTGTAATAGTCTTGTGTAATCATCTCCATTTTAGCCATTAAGTGCAAGAAGCACATATGTTGATCTTCAAGCTGACAAAAATACTAGGGGTGGTGTTGAATTACACCCCTTTTAAAAATCAAAAGGAGCTACAATGCTCTTCTCTAAATGGAGATCGGTGATTACTAATCACCGATCTCCATTTTGGCCATCATGTATTTAGAGATTAAAAAATTTTTTTTTAGCGAGTTAATAAGAACGAAACCCCTTAGACCAAATGCATGTTGGATCTTTTAGCTTAAAAGTATATCTCGGTGTTGTTTTATTGTTAAAGTTTACAGTGAAGATGATTAAAGTTTAAAGCTTTATTAAAAAATGTTGAACCTAACTTCTTGTCATGTTCTATTATTACAGCCCCCACCCCGGCTCAAACCCCGGAGGGCCCTGAAACCCGTTTTTTTGTGTTTTTTGTGTTTTTATTTGTGCACAACTATTGATTAAAACGTGGGTTAATTTAAAACACAACGCTGTTGGGTAAGAAAAAAGAACCCAATTTCTGGGTAAAAAAATAACACAACACATGGGTAAAATGAGTGTTGGGTAAAGTTTACCCAAGTATGCAGTAAAAAGGGAACATGGTCGTTAAATGGGTAAACTAATTTACCCAACGTCGTTGTGCTAATTTTTAACACAGGTACAGAGTAAACATTACACAAGAATGTGCGCTTTTTTTCAGTTTCCATGTTGTGCAATAATTTTACACAAGTGGACAGCCATGTTCCGGCCCTTTTTACTCTCGAAAGGGTAGTAATTTTACCCAATATTGAGCAATTATTTCTTAGAGTGTAGTACTTCATGCAGCTTGTGATCCCTCAAAATGAGAATATGCTCAAGTTAAACCCGAAAAAGGTGAATTTTTCGTGGAACATCGGTGCATGCACAAACCAGCTGTGTACAAAGTAATAGAGCGGATTTTTGAACATGAACGATGTTTTCCGATCGGTTATCGGCCAGCGGCACTGCGCGCGCCTCGGGGCTCGAATACAACGACTGTTTGCTGAAATACTGACAGCAACCTAGTACTTTTAGCACATGGGATAATGGACCTACGAAGAAATGACGTCACACTGTGTTTACCCCGTTTCCCAAGTGGAGACATGTGGAAATATTACGCACGACGTAGCTGTTTCTCCGACGAAATGTACCGTACGGAGATGCTTTTTTGAGGATTATGCCTCGTATTAAGGACCTGAAGGACTCATGGGTAGTTTGGTTTGAAAAACGTACAGGTATAGTTTTGGTGTTTCTCGCAAAAACATGCAAACATTCAGGTGATCCCAACTTGTAGTACTAAAATACATGCCGTGGTCGCTGTCTCGTTCCCACCTGGATGCAGTGGCGTACCGGTATAGTTAGAGGGGGCAAGGGGGGGGGGGGGGGTATTAAGGCTCTGTTGTACATGCTCCTACATGTAAGTATTTGAAGGCTTTCGAAATCCTTCCCCCCCCCCCCCCCCCCCCCCCCCCCCCACCCACCCGCTTGTCAAATTATTTTGCCGGGGCCTAAAATATATCTAGACTATTTTGTTACGAAAATGCAACAATTTGGTTTTGAAAATCTTGGAAAAAATTTCACTTTCCCCCTTTAAAGTAGCCTTGTTCCCCCTGCCCCAACAGCTAGGCCTACTGCCTGGCTGCACGAATGCATAGAGGTAATCACGGTGTGACGTCATTTCTTCGCAGCTCCATTCAAATAAGCAAATTTCCTCTTAAAACACTAGATATTTAGGTATTACTTCTTCCGCGCAAAACCGGGCGATTTTAGTCAGAGTGTAGGGCCGGTCAGCGGTCACACTTGCCACGATAACGAAAACGAAAACGATGCGAATAAACGCTCTCTATTGGTGGGTGGAACGCGCGCGTATTACACGCGCGAAAATTCCACCAATCAATGGCGTTTATTCTAACCGTTTTCGTTATCGTCGTCGTTATCGTGGCCAGTGTGACCGGCCCTAACATGATGCATACATTTCATGTATACGGACCGAATTCAAGGTCTGTCCCGCAGCGATTTCAAAAACAGCCAAACGCTGAATTGCTTGCCAATCTTTCAAACGAGATACTGAACGAGAAAATCCTTCGGGAAAAAACGGAGAACGAAGATCCAAGGACAGAATAATGAATTAGTTGGCAGGACCGTGAAAATAATTCAATATCGTGCGCAGTCAAGGAGTGCAATTCAATTTACGCACCGGTTACGTGCCCCCACCTCAAGCTTTCGAACGGTTGTCTATTATTTGGAGCGCGAAAGAATTGTGTCTGCTCCTTTTTGGTCCATCAATAGGTAAGAAATCAGTGTTTAACTAACCTCACGAGGGCACTATTTTTAAAGCAGGCCAACTATAGTACAGGACCATGTCCTAGGTATAATGATTAAGTACGTCAGGCCCGTACCAAGGAGGCTCCCCCGCCGCCGGCTCCCGCCCCCGCCCCCGCCCCCGCCCCCGCCCCCGCCTCCGCCCCCCCCCCCGCCCCTAAATATAAAAAATAAAAAAATAAAACATTTTTTAAAAATTAAAAATTTAAAAATTTAAAAATTTAAAAATTTAAAAATTTAAAACATTTATAGCATTAAATTTTATAGCAAATACAGTAGTACTGTCCCCACCATCCTGGTCAGGACTTTCTATTGTTCCTATACACATTAACCCATCCTCCATAGACTAAGTACACGTTTACGTGTGATGACACCTTCCAGACAAAAGAAATACTCGTAAAGGCCAATATTGTTCCCCTTGTTATACCCTCTTTTCTGTCCTCACTAGAATATCATAACACTGTAACACTGTGCTCTTCTTGCAGTATGGTTCCCTGACCCTGCTTCAGACAACATTAAGAAATTTATAGACAGCAGGGAATTATCAGGTCGGGAAACGATGGTCGACCGACCATTACTGGAAATTGATACAAAAAATTCACCAGATGCCATGATTTCACAGGATGCTTGAGACTATTATTTGTTTACAGTCAAATAAAGTATTTCATAATAATTATTAAGTAGTTTGGTTTTTTTCTTTTCTTCTATAGGATCGGTCCTGAAGGTGGACGGCCCGTCACCACTGATTTAAAAAGTCTAGATAGCGCCTTCTGCTCGAGTTAGAGCTGACGGTCGCCATTCCCAAAACAATACTTTTTCAACCTTGTCCTCATGGTCCTCGTCAGAGTGTCAGAATTTTGAGTTCTGTAGTTATTGCCCCACACACCCTCCACATTTGCGTATTATTTATTTCCACGCGGTAAGATTTAGGGGCAGATTTTTCGGGGAAATTCATTCAAAAGTTCAAAATTGAAGCCCCCCTAGTCAAATCCAGGGTTCACCAGAGGCGTTTTTGTTGATCTTTTGCTCGTTTGTTCGTCTATTTTCAAAAATCTTCCACTTTCGTTGAGCTACCGCTTAGCACACATTTTTTGCTTAACACAAAAAGTTAGACTGGTTCCCTGACCTGAAGATTCTCTGACGTATAAATCTTAGGTCAGGTAGTACCAACGGTTTAAAATAGATCATGACGTGCGTGTTAATTGTCCGAGTGACGTCAGTGGCATCATTCTAATATAATATTCTTGCAAAATCCGGTCGGCAAAAACTGCAAGAGTATGCCTACCCCCGGTTGCCTATATATGGCACTGATTTTTCAGTTTTTATGTATAATATTTGGAATTCAAATTCCAGGATCTGTAATGGGCCTGACAGACATGTTATTGCGACCATCAACGTTAACAGCCGAATGTTACCGAAAACAAGTTTGGAAAACTTCGGCTTTTTTTCGGAAACGGGAGGCATTCCTCCCGTTTTTGTCACGTGACATTGGCGGCTACCGGACCTAATCATATGAAGCACGATATGGGGGAAAAGGGACCCCCCCCCCCCTCTTTTGTGTTGGTCATTGAGTTCCCGGAATCGGCAGGAATTCTTTTCAGAAATCATGGGGGGGATGTGTTAGGTAACAATGGTCTGGAGTGTGCTTAGGGTATAGGGACAAAAGGGTTACTCTTTTCCCCCCATATCGTGCTGGGTATCGACCTAATAATTCATCAGAAATAGTTAGAATATTTTGGTCTGGGAACCAGACTATACCAAAGGTGATCACTTCAAAAACAGGTTACCGACCAAAACTCGATGTGATATTTATGCTAAATGTTTTATGTATTAGGGGCCTACTGTTTTCATTGTACTATTTTTTTATCTCTTTGATGTGTCTTATCTCAATTGCACATATTTTGTAATGATTTTTATTTTTATTTTTATTTATTCTTTGTAACCACTGGCCGTACAAAAAAAGTGGTAATAAACCAGTAATAATAACAATAATAACACTATTAAAGCAAACAACAAAATAGACACGAACAATATACATCAAATAGAAATCTGGTTATAATCCTGTTTTTACTACGGAAGAAGTTATGCTAAGCCTTTTTGTGGTTAGCAGCTAAATCTTTTTGGGGGTGAAAAAATTGCAAAACAAAAAGCCCACCCCAAATGCATTTTTGTACAATTTTTTTAAAAATACGTATTAGAAGTGGGTGTTTATACATGCACGTTTGTGTCACCTTCTTGTTTCTTACAAATAAGTCCCCACCCAAAAGAAAGAAAAACAATATAGTAGTTCAGAAAATTTTCGAAAATCTCAAAGAAAAATCCTCAAATAAATCTCAATTTTTTTTTAAAGAGTTGTAGCCCATGTTAATGGAGCTTTGTTTTGACCTTGTTAGGTGCATTGGAGGTGGATTGAGAACAAGAACTGTTTTTTCCTTTATGATTGAAACAGAGAGCTAATTCATCGGACTGATGGTTGGGCCAATGGGCAGGGGTCCGCATATTTATCCGTAGGCTATATGCAGGCCCGTGTTTCGACCTCCACCCCCCCCCCCCCCCAAAGATATGCATTCTGGTGTTATGCCTATTATAAAAAAAGTTATAGAAAAGTTATGTGATGTTGACCAAGTTGTCAGGATGCCGTGATTCGCCTTGGCGCTGTATACACCCGGCTTACCGGCTCACATGTAGGGCTCTTCAGGTTCGGATCCTGGTCCATCACACCTCCTTCCACACCATCCATATAACCCGAAGGTCCAGCACCATAAAAAGTATATGAACAGGGCGGCACTCTAAGCCTTGACTGGCGAGTCAGCCAAACGTGTCATGAACCTGTACGCAGATGCTTACCTGGATTTCACAAGCGGTCCCAGCTGCAATGCATGCTCTTATCATGGAGGAAGTATACCTGGCAAGATATGTACCCAGCACGATATGGGGCAGAAGGGTACCCCCCCCCCCCCCCTTTTTTTGTCCCTATACCCTATACACTCTCCAGACTATTGTTACCTAACACATCCCCCTAGAGATCTGAAAAGAATTCCTGAGATTCCGGGAACACAATGACCAACACAAAAGAGGGGGGGGGGGTTCCCTCTGTCCCATATCTTGCTTCAATGTACTATACAGTGGCTACATTTGAAGCAAGATATTGGACAGAGGCTACGGCCCTGATATGCCAAATTTCTTTACGATTCTTTGTATTCTGCGTAGAGAAAATTCACGACGCGTGCATGATTGGTGAAGATGAATTCCCCCCCCCCCCCCCCCCCTACCGTGAAATTATTAAATATTAGTGGGTTAACGATTAACTTTCAACTGCATAGCGATCTGTGGTTGTCTAGCCAACGCACAACGCTACTGAAAAACAAAGGTACGTTTACCACATACTGCCTGGCCCATGCCGACCAGTAAATGCACTGGCCGGATTATATGTAGCAAAAGAAAATATCCCAACAGTCTTCCGGCGGCCGCTGTGATGAGGTTAAAGGTCAAGTTATTACCAAACGCAGTACAACGACATCGGACCGACAGTTTCTCAACAATTTGCGTCTTCTTACATAATCAAGTGGCTAATCGAACTGCATTGAGTGAAAGGTTTGTTAAAAATTACTCGACCTACAAAACTGTCGTTAAAGATTGCTTGAATGAGAAGTAATGACGGCGTAATCAGTTGTTGAAAATGATGTGTCGAGTGCACTGAGTGACAGTGTTCAACTGCATGCAATTGCATGCAGTCTGCAGATTCTATGATAAGCGCTCTTGAAGAACTAGAAGTGCAT
The DNA here is from genome assembly GCA_037893225.1 of Hippasteria phrygiana. Classification (NCBI taxonomy): domain Eukaryota; kingdom Metazoa; phylum Echinodermata; class Asteroidea; order Valvatida; family Goniasteridae; genus Hippasteria; species Hippasteria phrygiana. The sequence continues at coordinate 1,486,944 of JAZGUH010000502.1, forward strand.
AAACTGCATGGCCAGCATTGCAATACAAAACTTTTTCGACATTCTCAATGCATTGTGGGTATGGAGGTCAAACAAACTGTCATTTATACACAAGCCTATGACACTGTGAACCAGTCAAAATATTAATTGATTTTATGCTAAATATCTAGCTCGAAAATTCTAGCTCTTGGCTCATGATCAAATATCGCAAATACCGCAAATACCGCCTGGTTGAGACGTCACGTCGATGGTCACAAGGGATTGTGGGAAGGAAATGGGAGCGATTTTGGTGTGGTTTCTTTCCCACGTCCCTAGTAACCATTGTGACGTCTCATCTAGGCGGTATTTGCGATAAGGTCTATGGAACATAAGGAAAATAATTATCAGAAATTTTAAATGGCAATAAAAAAAAGGAAATAATTGGGGAATCCCTCTCACTCCAGTTACTGTCATACTGATGAATGCAACTGCTCTGGTATTAGAACAGCTAATAATGTCACATTATTAGCCAATCAGAAGGAAGTTTTGCAACCATGACAACCAACATGTGACTAATGCGACCAATCACGTCCGTTCTAATGTGCTTGCTCTTCTAATGCCAGTAAGGGCTGATGCTGTTCCCATGATGCTTTGAGAATGTCGAAACGGTTTATTGTAGTCAGTAGGCTAGTTAGCTACATGTAAACGAAGTCACGATCAACTGAATATCGAGGTCATGCGATTGCTTGTCAAAATCAGGGATAAGATAGGGTCTACGGTAACTTGCACAATAAATTGTACTCAGACCAGATCTACATGACCTACTAAGCCCTAGAAGGATGCCATGATGCCATGATATGGCGTCCTAGTGCACAAGACTGCACAGCAGGTCTATGCTAGAAATTGAGGTTAAAAAATCACAGTTTACCTGCAAGAATATTCTTGGCATCATCTCTGCCAACAGTTCAACGGTCCATCTTTCCCAAAGGGTAAATAGCCCTCCAAAAATGTCAAGAAAAGGAGATATTTCCAGCTCAAAATCGTCTCCACATGACGCTGACTTCACAAACAAGAGGAGTAATACCTTGTCACATCTTGAACGTTCATCAACAGAGAGCGCAGTTTACAGGCGATCGCCGTGCATGGCGCCACGGCGCGCGCCTGACCGCCTGTTAATTGTGCCCTCTGTTGTTGATAAATGTCCAAGACGTGCGGACAAGGTATTTACTCCTCTTGTAATAATAATTAAGAACTTTGTGGTGACACCTTGAAAATTCTCTCTCTGAGAAGAACCAGAGTTGTTCAGGGCTGTCCTGAATATACCGAATATTGGAATTTTCGATCGTCAACCGAATATTCGAATACCTTTTTGCCGGATCGAATATTCCCAAAAATATATATTAACGTACAGATACGACCCTGATGTATTTTAATAATAAAGTTTACGGCGCTTAGCAGTGTCAAACGCCGCATTTTTGTCGACGGTAACTTTTTGTGGATTGAGGTTTCTTGTTCCCGTCCGTAAAACCCTTGACACTTATAAAATAATGACTGCAAAAACGCAGGCTGAAGTTTGGTTTCTTGTTATCAGAATGTTATACGTACTCGTAATGATTATGATCTTGATACAACAGGTATATGCAAAAATGTTGATCGGGCAGTCCATAATATCGATCGCAAAAAAAAAACAGCATGCTTTGCGGTAACTTTTTACGGGGGGGGGGGGGGGGGGGGGTATGCAGTGTTGCAGCTGACGCATGAAACACTTGATCGGCGAGTATCGAATATTTGAATATTCGGTCAAACCCGCTTTCGAATAATCAAATACTAAATTATTCGAAAATGAACAGCCCCAGAGTTGTTACAGGCCTCGTCCTGCTTGGTCTGCTACGTATTTCTTTTTTTAACTTCCTCCCGTTTTTCGTTTTCATAAAACAATACCGATCTTTTTAAAGGAAGGGCAAGCAATGGCAGCAAAAGCCCGAGAATTAAGAACCAATGGTGCTACTACCAACCGAAATGGCCCCGTGCCGCTTGCGTCTCTCCGAGAGCCAGTCTACCCCACCGAACGAGCAGCCAGGTCGGCCAAGAAAACGGCCCTGGTGGCCCCGCTGGCCATCGAGGGGAATTTCCAGACGCAGAAGATGAAAACCAATCAAAGTCAGTGGACGCCGATTCTTCACAAACCGTCCAATGAACAGGTGCATGATTACATGTATAACACGGGGAATCGGTCAAGCCCATCAGACTTTCTTCATTTTGCATGCTGATTTCTTTTTCTGACTTCTGCCAGTTGTTGTTGCCAAACTACTCTGTCGATGAACATTTAATTCCTCGAGTTAACTGTTGGCACTATTTACTGAATAATGAAACTAATTTTTTGGGAGAATTTTAGAAGTTTATTTTATTTTGTTTTAATTCTATCTGGTAATGAAACCAAGGATTCCTCAAAAGTGCATAATTGCAGTGTAGCTCGAAAGCCCGAAGAAACCTGTAGGAAGACGACAGAGAAATGTTCAGTTTTAGAGGTGGGAGGAAAACCCCAGAATGATATTCTGGGGAAAACCCACGTAATCAGGCAGGGACTGAAAACCTGTCGACCCTGGTGGGATTCGAACCTGGGTCACAGCAGTGAAAGGCGAGGAAAGTACCAGTAGGCCAACCGTTTCTGCTCAACAGTTCCATCAGTATAGATCGTGCAAGTTGATCTCATCCTGGGAGATTTTTTACGAGAATACAGTACATCCAGGCACACTGTATAGGAGGTACAGTTTTTTGTTTTTTTTCCCGACTTGGATTGTAAACTGCAATAACGTGGTCTTGAGACAGAAATAGATATTGAGTGTATAACATGTTGAAAATATAACAAAATCATGACCAAAATAATATGACCTCATCTTCTGATCAATCAATTGCCATGGTGACGACAAACTAAAGACCCTGATGCTTTTAAAATTCCTGCTTTTCCTACTCTTTCCTATTGGTTTTTTTACCTTGCTCCTACTTTTCCTACCTTTTCTTGAAATTCGGTTTTTTTTCCTACCTTTTTTCCTACAACTGAAATCACATTGAATATTTTTCATAACAGTGTTACACACTGTCATATAAAAATCACACAATGAAGGGCTTGGGTGCAGGAGTACTGCAACTTTACTTTCAAGAGCTTAGTTGAGGATGGAGCACAAGTGTTGTGAGTACAGAACATAAAGTGAGGCTTGTGATGCTATGGACATGGGTGAGCATCAATGAAAACTACTCCTGAAAGCCCGCAGCGGCGCAAAAGTCCTACTTTTGTCCTGATTTTGCCTCCAAAGTCCTACTTTCATCCTGGTTTTTTGGTGTTTTTTTTCAAAAATGTTGATCCTACTATTCTCCTACTTTTTCACCTGGGTCTGCTTAAAGGCCTGAAATACTTTTCGGCTGGAAATGCTTTTGCGTCCATCCCCACATCTCTGCCCCTTATTTGAACAGGTTTTACTAACTACAGTCTGCAAATTGTAAATTGATCTTGAAAAATCGCAGTGTGTGGGTGAACCTGTCATCCATGCATATTTTTGAGGGTAAAATTTGCTTTTGCAAGGGACGGACATCAGTCAGAATACAGTGGTGGAAGTGTATGCTAATCCCTAGTGGAAATGTATGCTAATTAGAAGCTGTTAGAAGCTGCTTGATGATGTAATCTCTCCCAAATCTTAACCCTGCCCACTTTTTACCCTTCTTGGGTCATTCTATAAATTTGGGGTCCAAAAGTGGGAAATTTTTTGGTGTCCCTGTTACACCTGACCTCACACTATTTTTGACTTCACACTATTTTTGACTTCACACTATTTTTGACTTCACACTATTTTTTACTTGTTTGGCAGGTACTTTGCTTTACATAATCACTCTTTGATAGAAGGCATTAAAGAATGTGTCCTGAATTGCAAAATCTTATGCAACAGGGAAACTAAAATTGGACCCCAAATTTATGGAATTACCCTCCTCCTAGCCATATTGGAATAAAAACCCATTATTTTGGTGCGTTCACATATAAACGCTTTTCGTTTCTGCCCAACAGATATTTGTAGAAAGGCGAGAGCTAATTGGACATTGGGTAAGCTTGTAAACTAACGAACCTGCTGCATCTAACAAAAAAATATTGCAGAGCTAGTTCATGTGATATTTTAGGGTTGCCTATGGTTGCAGCACACCTACATGTACTGCCATCTGTAACGTATGAAATCAGTAATTGTGTAATTTACAGTTCTGAAATTTAATCATCTCACCGTGGGATTGAATTTCACCCTGCAAAAGTTCAGTGCTCAGGCAAATTTGCACTGGACTTGTGGACCGAGTCCAATTATTTAGGCATTGGTCTAAAGGAATTTCAGATTCCAAATTTGGAATGAAAGAAGTCTGGCTTGTTCATTTCGTTTACTTGACCAACTTTCAATTCGTAGCAAGTCGGGACTACAGTTGTAAAACAGAGTTAACAGCACACCTGAACAGAATATTCTTATTAAATGTTCCGTTGTGGTTTGTTTGACGAATTATAAGTTAAAAAGTCGTATCCTCATTGGGTGATCCCCACAATGTCGCTTCCCAGGTTGTATCGTAAAAATTGGCGTTATCCCTGGCTTTACGGCATTCTGAGTTTACGACTTCTGACTAGCGCCCCAGAACATAGACACTGACAATTTGGGAGACCGCCAACATAGAGCAAGATAGCTCAGTTGGTAGAGCGCCGGTAACCGGAGGTCGCAGGTTTGAATCCCGCTCCTGCCAGTTTTCTCTGTTCACTTTGGAAATTCTTGGTGAATTTTGATAGACTCTTGTCAAGTTGATTATTTGTGCTACCAGCACAAGGCTCTAGTAGATATTTGTACAAAATTAATGCCCTGCTAATAAACTGCTTGAAATCAAATGGTAAGCAAATAGCACAGATTCGGTAGTAAGAAATTAATAAAGCAGTTACTCACATTTCCCCCTAAAATTGATACACAAAGCTACATGTACGTTGCCTGTTTGATTTACATTGATTTCATTGATCCAAACTACATCCGCATTGAGCGTAAAATATTGAGTAATCAAGAAAAAGGGTGCCGATTTCATCTGTGCATTGTTCATAATTGAGTGTGGGAATGTGGGAATCGCAGATCTTCATATTATGTGTTGTGATTCTGAATTCTTGCGAAAGTCTCCACTAACTGGTAGAAAATTTGTGCTAGTGGTAAGCGTTTTTTTCACGGCAGAGCGAGGAATTTTGGCTTGCGTGCATGCGTACATCCCGTAACTAAGGATTCTGTGCTAACAGAATTTCTTCGCCAGCTCGGTTAATAGTGCAAAAAAAACACAGCTTGTTCCTTGTGTCTTACAGCATACAAACTAACGGTGCTGTTTTTAACGTAACTCATTTGTTTCCCAAAAAAGTTTGACCTGTGGACCGACGCCCAGAGGAAGCGCTTTCTTCAGTACATCCTGATGCGCTGCCGACGGGCGCAGCTCTTGTACCTCTACCATTGGTTCGAGGGCCACGTCCCCCTGGAACACCTGAACTTTGCCACGGTGCTGCCTCGTTTCCTATCACTCTACATCTTATCCTTCCTGGATCCGCGCAGCCTGAGCAAAGCAGCCATGGTCTGCTGGCACTGGAAATTCCTAGCAGAACAGGTCAGTCTGTGAACTCTCGAGGACACTGTTGTCGTCAAGAGCTATAAAATGTCCAAGACCTGGTTCTTGTTGCCAATCTTTGAAACCCTTGGTGGTATTTGTAATCTAATCTGATAACAGCATGTATACTGCATGTATTTTGATCTATCATTGATTCAGAAATAAAAAGTACAAAACTTTATCTGTATTGCACTCACGAAAATCGACATGGGGGAGAAAAAACAGTATGGCCTGTTCCAGTTAAGAACATGCTGGGAATATGGTGCGTTCCCAGTGGAATGACAAAATGTATCAAATGTATGGCTGTCCCAAATATATACTAAATATTTGAATCTTCGATCGTCAACCGAATATTGGAATACCTTCTTGTCGGTTCGAATATTCGAGAAAAAAAATATATATGTATGTACAGAAATTACCCTGGTGCTTTTTTAATGAAAAAAGTTACGGCGTTTATTAGCAGTGTCAAATGTCGTCTTTTTGTCGGCGGTTTATTGTTCCCGTCCGTAAAACCCCTTGACGCTTATAAAATACTAACTGCAAAAACGCAGGCTGGCGTGCTTTTCGTGCAACTTTTTACCGGCGCAGCGTGCAGTTGCAGCTGATGCTTGAAAAACTTGATCGGCGAGTATTAAATATTTAAATATTCGGTCAAACCCAGTTTCGAAAAATCGAACACTAAATTATTCAAACATGAACAGCCCTAATCAAATCGAGCCTTCCGACGGGAACGGGAACTTGACACACTTCCTTGAAACATTTCAAACATTTAAAATTTGTAAAATGAAAACCAAAAAAATGATTTAAACATCTGAAAGAAATTTCTCCCAAAAATAGTTTCTTGTTTTTTTTCCTCAGGACATCCTGTGGATGCCGAAATGCATCAAGTTGGGTTGGTTTCTACCATACAAACCCAAGAATAATGAGTATGGAGCCTGGAAGAGGCACTACATTCACTGTCTCAGGACGCTGGACGTTGCCCAATCGCCAAAAGATGTAAGTGCCGTTGAAGACGTGTCAGCAATCTGCTAACATCGTTGACGTTTTCCTTTTCGTTGATCATATTCCTCTTTATTTGTTCTGGACTTGAACCAACGATTCTTAGAAAAGCAGATTTAAACACTATACTAACGAGGAAAAAGAATGAAATTGCAGTTATTTGCTCTGGGGAAACCCACAATCTAATCTTACAATGTCCCTGGTAGGATTCGAACCAGGGTCACCAGAGTACCACTGCACCAACATGAACACCCATTCCTGCAGGGATCGAGCTGCATTATAACAGGCAGGTAACACTATTTTTAATACATCCACCGATACTATTGAATTATGACTCAAATTAAACAGCTTGCTGAAAGAAACACACAACTGAAAGAATTTTTTTAATCTGACATTCCGTTCAAAAGCTAAATATACTTTATCCATTTTATACAGCGTTTTCAGCCATTTTCTGAGAAAAAAAGTGGGAAAATGCCTTATTCAAATATTTAAATGAAAGATTAGAAGTGATGAATGCCTTAAAATCACTTAATAATTTTAATCCTTATCGTACTTTCATCAAGTTTCACTTAAATAATTGGGTTGCCAATTGATTCCATTTTCTCTTTATGACATCACAAAAATGGCAATTTGCTCAAAATTCCTTAACAGGGAAACCAAAAATTAGGAAAAAATACTAGCTCATGTAAATATTTTAGAGTAAGAGCAGTAAATGGAACAGCCATGCTGCCTACCCAAATCCCGATACTGCGATCCAGTTGGTCAATCCATTGATATTTCGGTCACATGACCCAAACACCGACTGTTAGGGCCGCAGTGTTACCTCCCCGTATTACTGGTAAAAAGCTTCCCTCATTCCGTATCTCTGTGGAATTCTTTGCCTGGTGCATGTTTCCCTTCATCTTACGGTCTTTCCTGCTCCAAGAGAAATATTAATTCCTACCTCTTGCATCTTTGATTCTTTTTCTTTTTGTAGCTTCATACCTCGAGTGGCTTTTAGCCTTGCTCAGCCTCAGGGCGAACTTTCATTAAAACTTTTCTATTTAATTGATCCCACACAAAACAATACAACAAGAGGTTTTGAAGTCTCAGTTCTAAACCTCTGAGAACCTGCCCCCGGGACGTCCCAGTCTGGTTGGATGGGTAGGTCTACACCTACTTATGGGGACATTTTCTTTTGTTTAAAGAAGGCTGACCGAGATTTGGAGACATTTTCCTGTCCCCATAATGTTTTGGGTCTCCAGTAAAGGGGTCTAGAGGTAAATTTGGGTTCGGGTTTAAATACATATTAGGCTGATGTTAAACATTTTGGGTCGAAAGAATTTTCAGGGTTTGAGTATAGAGAGATTTTCCTTAAGCACACGAACCCTATGGAATGTCCCCATAACCCAATGTGCGGAAAGACGGGTTGTACACTGAAAGTATGTGGGATCCAGCCGATTCTTTTGTTCGTTTGTAAATGAAACTTCTTTATGTTGTGGTTATTTTTGTTGGGAATTCAGTTTGGGCTCTACGGTCGCATGGGTGACGGCACAGATTTGGACGATGGAACAACAAAGAGAAAAAGCCAAGGAAAGAGTGACATCTTGGTCTCCAGTAGCTGTGAGTATAGCATCACTTGTAGGCAAGGGTGTACCTCTACAAATTTCCAAGTTGTCAAATAGCTGACTGTAGGATCCAACTTTTAGCCAGTTGTCTCTAAAGATGCTTACTCACGATAATTTTCGACTTAAAAGTGTAAGATTGAAATGATACAGATATGAATAACCTCTTGAATACTGTAATGACGGCCATAGCCGCGGTTTGAAAAAGACCACCTGGCTGGTTGACATCTATAGGCACATTCCGGCGCTTATTCAATCCATTCAGTGTAAGGAATAGATGGAGCTTTTTCAAACAGAGCTTTCATTCACATGAAAGGGGGCTCCGAGTGTGATGAATAGGACCACTCTATTCAGTGTGGTGCCTATTGTCTGCGTTTACGCTTGGCTGCACAGCCCGTTCATGGCGTACCAGCATACCAGCACCCCATCAATAACAGCCAGACACAAGGGGTTAAAAGGTAAAAAAGATGTGTAAATCAAAGCTTGGTATAAAACTCAATAGAGTACCAAAGTCTGACGTCAGTTGGCACGACAACTGGCTCCAAACAAAATGGTTTTCAAAGTGGGATTGTTTGACAAAATGGAGATTTGTTAACAGCTAGTCATGCAAACACATTGACACAAAATATCAAAAGTATTTCTGGCTCCAAACATTGCATTGACGTCATCACTTCGATACTCTATTGACGTATATTTGTCTGGTCTTGGGAATGAGGGTAACGTTTTGACCGAATTCTTTTATCAAACCTATCTCTGTAGTGGACAGTCGGCCCGTGTGGCTCGATCCCGACCCTCAGCCGCAGGACCTCAAAAATGCCTACCAGAGCATGGTGCATTATGGGAATCCCAATCAACCAGGATTGCCTGCGTCCACGTTAAATCACTCCAAGTCCATGACCATTTCGTCACCACGGAAACACGGACGATCTTGGACCGAGCCAGCGAGGGCCTTCGAATACGGTCTCGGAACCAAGACAAGGAAAGGACAGCACAGGGCCCAAGGGGTCAGTAGAAATGTTTTTTGCCAATTTGTGGCTACTATACATATAACAGTGTTGTCGTACTCAAACTTGTATTCGTGATAATAATAATAATAATAATTCATTATTTTATTAACTAACCCCCTAGTATATTTTACTAGGAACCATACCCCCACCCCCTTGCAAATTCCAGCACCATATGGTAAACTGTACACACAAATTGTTGGACTCTGATTCTGGTGGTATGCCAAACTCAGTGTAAAGGACTATCAGTTTTGGGGTCCAGTACCCATCCAAACAGATTCCAACCAAACATGCTGTTGGGTTTTGATGGGTTGAGTACTGTTAGGGTTAAGCAAATTTGATACAAATATTCAAATGTGCTGTACGGTGATAAAACAGGAAACATTAAAATACTAAAAGTATTTAAGTAATCACTAAAAGTTATTCTTGACAAGTAGTCATGGTTGTGATCGGTCAGCATGTCAAGGTCAAGGCTTAATGGATCAATCTTACTGAGAGCCTGTGGGAAAAACTCAGGCTTACTCGGGCGGGACTCGAACCCACAGTCTCCTGCTCACTAGTGCAAATGTCTTAACAACTCGACCACCGAGTCTGCCGGGGCAGCGGGCCGATTCGAATCCAATGTAGCATAGGGCTGTGCACCCGAACCGGGTACCCAAGGACCTGACCATAAATATCAGGAACCGCGGTTCCAGATTATGGAATCAAGTACCCGTATTAACCAAATTATTAACATAATACATAGTAATTTCTCAGACAACACAAAAGTATGTTTTGAATGTTATCTGTGGGGAATTTTCAAAATGAAAACCAGAGTGCATTGAAAAACATGTATGACCCTTGTAAAAATGCAGTTTACACCATAAAGCTATAGAGCTCACTGTACATACATGCATCTTGCTGCATTGATACACTGATGTGTAGTATTAATGTGCGGACCTTTACAAACAATATGAACAGCAATTTTTGAGATTTTATTTTGGTGATTGGCTTTCTTTAATGGGTACCCATGCTGCCCGGGTACCCATGCTGCCCGGGTACCCATGCTGCCCGGGTACCCATGCTGCCCGGGTACCCATGCTGCCCGGGTACCCATGCTGCCCGGGTACCCATGCTGCCCGGGTACCCATGCTGCCCGGGTACCCATGCTGCCCGGGTACCCATGCTGCCCGGGTACCCATGCTGCCCGGGTACCCATGCTGTACCGTAAATGCACACCCCTAATGTAGCAGCGGGTACGTCGTATTAAATTAGTTTGAAGATAGATGATGTAAATTTACATCCCCGTCGCAAATTCATCTTCACACTACATGGAAAATCATAAGTTTTATGCATTTTGTATTACAGATAGATGACGTTGACTTGAATGACGTATCCACGGAGGCCGTGACCCTGTCAGCTAGTATAGCTCTGGAGATGGGTCAACCGGTAGGCTCTGCCCTTCTGCAGTCCATCAGACACGAAGCCAAGAAACCCGTCTCCCGCAGGTTGTTATATGAGCTTATATTTGTGATGCGATCAAGCAAAATCAGTCTGAAGTAGGCCCTGGTCAATTTTGGGATTTTTACATATTCACTTGTAGCATACTTCAAGCTCCATATTAGTGAAAAACCCCATGTGAAGACGACCTTTGGTTAAAAAGTTACAAATATTTGAACACCGGCACATTCAAAAGAAAGAAACTAAGAAAACTAAGTTTAAAGTTACAGTACTTTAATTGAGTCATTTTTAGCACATTTATAATGTCATATTTTCATGTGAAAGAATAATATTTTTCCATTCTGTTTTTAAAAAAAAAAGGTCAATTTTGATTTTGTTCCACTACGAACATATTTTGGCCCATATCTCAAAACAAGGATTGCCAAGTTCCGACTGATTTTGCTTGATCGCATCACATATATAGAACATCGGAGAAACACAAAAAATGCTAACAAATGTTTACAAAAAATGTCAAAGTGAACAAAGAAAACTGGCAGGAAAAATGTTTTAAAACAATGATAGCTATAAAATGATGTATACTTTTGTGTCATAGTAATTTATTGAGACTTGCAACAACAACAAAATTATGGGGCACACCCTCACCCATAAAAAATATCCTTTCTGGCATGACATAATTGGCAGTAAAAAACACATTGCCTGCCACGCTCCTACACATATATACAACTTGAACTTTAGTGTCTGATATCAGGAGTAAGGAAAGCAGTAATTTTTTCTAATGCCAGTGATGTCACAGGTGTATTTTATAGGTACTGTACATGATTGGTCATTGCTGCAATTTTCAGAAATGGGCGGATTTGGGGGTTAGTGTGTTATAGGAAATATCGTTTCACTGACCTGTTCAAAGTTTTGCGTTCTTGGATGGCGAAAAAAAACGGAGTTCGTTTTCAACCGTCGAGTGGCAGTTAACTGGATTTGTTATAGCGCCCTCTTGTAAAATAAGCCCAATTTTTGTAAACAGGATCATTTTCAATTGGTCACATAACTACGCGAGCCGACTGGTTACAGCTCGTCGCTTGGGTACACTACGCGACACACACTTGCAACTATAATTGCAACCTTGCGTCCGTTAACCCATTTTAGACGCAACGCGGACTAACTACATTCAGTCAATAGAGGACAGTATTAAAAAAAATCTGCTACTTTTTCTAACGATTGTTACGTGGAACAATCGTTTGAAAACGATATAAATTTCAGCTTTTCTTGAAAATGACAGCACACCAGGTGCCATCATTTCACAGGATGATTGAGACTACTAATACAGCCTAGTAAGGTTTTTGTAATAATTCATTAAAAAAACATTGGAGGTTTACCCATCATGTACATAACCTTTAATACACGCATTGCTTATTGCCGCATAACCATGCCTCGTATTACAATTGTATGTCATTTTATGCACTATTTTTTTTACTTCAACGTCATTAGGCAAAGTAAAAAAAACATGTTTAGCGTCCCCACCCGCTTCCTTTTTAGGGGGCCGCCTGGATTTTGTTTTTTTTACCAGTGGAAAATGAAAAAGTGAACCAATCCATCGGGGAAAAAAATACTTGGGAGTCAGAACTTCTAAAAACTTTTAAAACCGATGTTATAACAAGTTCAATACTCTTGTCTAACGTGTCTCTTTCATTTTTGTGTCTTTGAACAGTTAAAAAAAATAAACTGTGGTTGTGGGAAATCTTTACAAAAATGGCGGCCATCTTGAAACAAAAAGCCTCTCCTTCCTTTAAAAAAACAAAACCGGATGCTAAACATGTTTTTTTTTTTTACTTGGCCTTATAGTGATGTTTGGACATTGTTCCGCAAGCTGTACTCGAATACAGCCATGATAGATTATTGATTTCGCACTAAATCAAAACTATGCCAAGATGGGCAGCCAAGTGTAACGCAAACAATGGATTGAGTACGCACATGAATGCACATATAGATGACAACCAGCTAGGTGGTCTTTTTCAAACCGCGGCCATGGCCGTCAGCCATATTCAAAAGGTGAACAAAATGGTGTGGAAAAAACACTTTTATAACAACAAATAAAGCAAATTACTTTTTGGGGGTTACAGCATCTATATATTGTGTTTTTCTCTATTCTTTTTTCGCAGGAGAGATTTATCAGCTGGTGGTGATTACCCAGGAGGCATTGCAGCAACAAATTCCCATAATGCTCAAGGAAAAACAACTGGAGGGGTACCAGCCCAAAACCAGCGTCTCCTTGTCATCTCGTCACAGATCACAGCCACACAGGTTTGTCACTCACGGATACAACAGTTGCTGTGAAACTCCGAAAAAACATCCCGATGTGTACTGAACACCAAACTATAGGATGAATTAAGTACTAAGGAAAGGGTGGGACCCCCACCATTGAAACAATTCTACAATGAAAAGTCCATGAAAAAGTCAGTTCGGTATTTCAACTGCGAAAGTGCACAATGACATTTTATCCTGAATGACCCTAGATGAACTCAAAAGGTGGTTGCACAAGGCGCACGTGTGAAATTCAATCAGAATGGGCGTTCGCTTAACATGGCGTGACATTACGTCAGCAATTTTATCCCGAATAACCTTTGACCTTTGAGATACCGAACTGGCTTATTAAATCATCAGACCACTTGTCTGGAAAAACTTACAAATTCTGTGCACCAAAGTCCCCACAATGTTACTTCCTAGGTTGTATCGTAAAGTTGGGACATGATCTCCAGCTATACGGCATTGTGGGTGTATGACTTCTGACTAGTGAGCCCCCCCCCCCCCCCCCTCCCCTCCAAACAAAGACACTGACAATTTGGGAGACCGCCAACATTGGGCAATACAACTCAATAATTGGCAGAGCACTGGTGCAGTATACCAGCGGTCGCAGGTTCAAATCCTGCTCCTGCCAGTTTCTTGTTCGCTTTAAAAATTCTTCTCCTTATGTACACGATTGGTAATCCTCCCAATTTTGTTTTACTGAATTATTACGAAATACCTTACTAGACTGTAAGTTAATAGCAATCTCAATCATCCTGTGAAATGATTGCACCTGGTGTGCTGTCGTTTTCATTTTTTTTTTCGCCATCCAAGAACGCAAAACTTTGAACAGGTCAGTGGAACAATATTTTCTATATTAAAAAACTAACCCCAAAAACCGCCCATTTCTGAAAATTCCAACAATGACCAATCATGTACACTGCCAAAGTGCTTTGAAATATGAATGTAGCTTGTGAACAGTGATAATTTCATAGAATTGTGATTAATGTAAACTATGATAGGTCAGTTATAACACAGTTTGATTGATGATGGTAGTCTTGCTCGCATTTCTAACATCTTTTATCTCAGCTCCTCATGTCTGCTGTCAAGCCTGACGTCTTGGTCATAGCCTATGAGTATATTGGAACCACTCTGGAGTCTCTCCTGTTTAAGATCGAGCAAGCCCTGAATGGATCTCAAGCTAGGTAATACAGTGGTTAGTCCAATAAGTGGCAACGTCTTGGCCAGTCCCAGTCCCTAGTCTAATAGTGGACTCAAGCTGTGTGTAAAGACCACTTCTGGGGCATTTTATAGATAAAGTAGCCCTCAGAAATTGACCATTCGTCTGTTTGGGGTGTTTTGGTATATTTACTCTCTTTTTTGGGAAAAAATGCAGTTTTTCCAAAATCAAAAAAAAATACTCCAGATTTTTCCAAAATCAGGTTCGTAATTAAGTTCAGCCACCCCCAAGAAAAAAAAATCTTGGTCTAGAACCCTGTTTCTTATGTTGCTTCAATTCTACAATCAAATTTTGAAGCAAAAGTCAAACAGAAAGTGTCTTATAGATTTCTTGCATATTTCTATATCCAAACAACCCTGCGAGGTGCGGACGTACTGCAAACTGCAGTCCGTATTTGCATATTTTTTAATAACAGTTTTCGTAATTTTTTCTTTTATTTTTTTATCTTAGATGTTTGTGGAGTTGTAGTAGCTTTATCCATATTTGAAAATTCCTTGTACTCACTTCTCACCCCAATCAAAATAATAAGACATTATTTCATCCACATTATATAAAATAGCAGCTCGAAAAGTAGGCAAGTTTTACTCCCTGTTGAAAACCCAGACACTTTCTATATTTATTTTTGACTTGGGTTTTTTTGTCAACAGAAGCATAGGCATAATGGTGGAGGGCTGTGATGAAATCCAATTGGTTGGCTCCATGGCAACCAGTACCGCCTCACTGGAGAAACCGGAACTCAAACATTTTTGGGAGAAGCTTTGCTCCAACATCCTGCCCGGTGCACAGGGGGGCCATCTGGACCTGTTTGTCCCCCTTGCTGCATGTGGTAGGTCATTTTAATAACCGATTGGGCCAAGGAAAGTTCATGATTTGTTTCTCGTGAACCAATCTGAAAAAATTAATGAGAGGGGGATTTTTCATTATTTATTTGTACTATTGTCAAAATGCATAGCTGCCAACTATTACAAAAAAAGTAGTCAATATTAAGACTTTCTAAAATATATACAAAAAAATATTCAATTTTTACCCGGGAGAAAAGTAGTAACATTTGACTGCTGTAGCTTATTCCTAGCCCACGCTATAATTCTTTGAAGATGCTGGAGTCATTACCAGAAAATAGAGCTCAAAGTCGGTGAACCGTGTGGACTGTACTCACAATGCGAAAAACAAATTCTCCCAAAGTAACATTTCATATAAATATATGATATGATAGAAAGGGGTTTTTCCCAAAGTATTAACATGCTAGAATCCTAAAACAAAATTTCCGCTGAAAAAAAAAATGAAATTTTTGCTCAGAATGCCATAGTGCGCGACTTTGCACTCATTTCAATGGGTCACGTGCATTCATGATGGTACACCAGCCAATCTGCCTATCGCATTAGATGATTGATTGTTCTTTGTGCTGCAGATGCCGGCTGTGTCTTGCTGCAGCAGCTTGGGCGTCTGACCGGAGTTCCTATCACATCGCCCTCCACACTATCAGACTCCAAATATGGACATGGTATGCACTAAACTTATAATATCCAATCTGGTAATTGAATGAAACAGAGACAATCCTATTTTTATTTTTTTGGGATAAATTTATTTCTTTGGGTTTTTTCCTTCTTCAGTCTCAGGTCTGCCCGGTCTGGGTTATGGGTGCATGAGATAACTTGGGCAAACCACCTTCCACTTAACCCCTTATGTCAGGCTGTTATTGATGGGCGCTGGTATGCCAAGAACGGGCTGTGCAGGAAAGCGTAAACGTAAACAATAGGCACCACACTGAATAGAGTGGTCCTGTTCATCGCAGCTGCAGCCCCCCCCCCTCATGTAAATGAATGATAGCTTTGGTTGCAAAAGCTCCATCTATTCATTACACTCCCATTCAAGAACAATATAGTTGAAACATGAATGGATTGAGTATGTGCAGGAATGCACGTATAGATGACAACCAGCCAGGTGGTCCTTTTTAAACCACGGCTATGGCCATCATCCGTATTCATGAGGTTAACAGCAACTACATCCCTTGTTAACCATTGTTGACTTGGTTCAGATAAGGTCGACGCTCCTATATGTGACCCGCTCTGCAAAAAGGGCACATAAGTCGCTGAATGCTTTTATGCATAATGGGCCGTTCTATGTGAAGAGGGTGAAAAATTCTTCAAACAAGTGATTTTGAAGGGATGGAATTTGTTGCATCTTTGATACCTATATTATTTTGTAACCTAAATCTTTGATTTCAGTGAATAAAGTTAGAAAAAGAATGTGTTTGTGTCGAGTGCTTCCATCTATTTCTCTGTTTTTTTGTTTTTTTTAATGGCTTGTTTCTCCTCAAGTCATTTCAAGAAATTCCTGAAAGCAAACATTCAAATTTCAAAATATCTCGTAAATGCAAAATGCTACAGGCCTCAGACATATACCATATGAAAGCTTATAGAATGGCCTTTCCAGCTATGTATAAAACACTATTTTTAAAGTTTTGCAACATAATTGCCCTTTTTGCAGAGTGGGTCACATATTATCAGCAGGTTTTAATTGTACTTTTTATTTTCCTTGAAGTTATGGGCGAGTGGGACAACTGGGGAAAATCGCCGACTCCTGCCTCGCTGTACTTGGAGTATGACAAGCTACAAGGCTGGCTGGCATCCTCCCAGCGCGTCATCGAGGCGGTCACTGCCTGCCAGAGAAATCTCAGGAGCTACTTGAGAGAGGAGAGAGAGGACCTCGTTGCTAAACTCGCAGGTATAAATCAGTCGAGTGCACAATTTGACGTCAAAATTCAAGGAGATTTTATTTTTGGGAAATTAATTTGTCAAACTTGGCTGAGCTGGAAATAATGTAGTCTTGTGAAGGAAAAAAGAGGCACTTAAATTTACATTTTAAAATATTGCAAATGGATGACTGAAAGAATAATTAAAATGAACTGAGTTTAATACCGATCAATGTATCAATTGCATTTACTATAAAGACAGACTAAACAGTCTGCCACTACACTAGACTAAACAGTTGACCATGGAGTGACCGTGGAGAGAGGGGTTGCCGAAGTGGGAATCGGGGAATGTAGTGTACATGATTGGTCATTGTTGCAATTTCCAGAAATGGGCGGATTTTGGGGTTAGTATTTTATAGGAAATATCGTTTCACTGACCTGTTCAAAGTTTTGCATTTTTGGATGGCGAAAGAAATGAGAGAAAAACGGCGCTCGTTTTCAACCGTCGGACGGCAGTTAACTGGATTTGTTATAGCGTCCTCTTGTAAAATAAGCCAAATTTTTGTAAAACGGGATCATTTTTAATTGGTCACATAACGAGGCCGAGCCGACTGGGTACAACGCGTCGCTTCGGTACACTACGCGTATGTACACACAGTCGTACTTTCCCAATACTTCCGAGGACAATGCTTTGTGTTTCCTATTCTTCCTTTAATATAACCCAACCCCATAGACTAAGCACGTATCTTTACGTTCGAGGACCGATTTTAACAAAAGACCGACTCTCGAGGACAAGAAAGATTCTTTTGTATTTTCTTTCTCCTCTTGTCCTCGAACGTAGTACAATACAAGAGCACACAAACGTGTATCGACCTCCCAACGTTGGCGTCCTATTGTTCCTCTTTTGTTTGTACTCTAACTTTTTCGGAAGACCTCCATATGTTTTGTACACAATCCCAATTGCGGACGTCTGCTGGGAATCGTGGACGTCTGCTGGGAATCGTGGACGATATTGTTCTCTTTTGTTCTCCAACATTTTTCGTCCACGGTTTGAATACCCCAACGCTCCCACACATGTACGATAATTGCAACCTTGCGCCCGTTTTCGGATTGTTAACCCATTTTAGACACAAAGCGGACTAACTACATTCGGTCAATAGAGGGCAGTCGTTGGAAAACAATATAAATTTCAACTTTTCATGAAAACGACAGCACACTGGGTGCCATCATTTCACAGGATGATTGAGACTGATATTAACTTAGTCTAGTAAGGTATTTCGTAATAATTCAGTAAACAAACAATTTGGAAGATTACCAATCGTGTACACTACATAAACTCACACTGTGTATATATGAGTTTGTTTTCGCATTCAATAGGGGACCATTAACAAAAGAGGACAATAGGGTCCCCGATTAAGAAAGGTCCCTGTTTGAAAATCGTGTACAAAACCAATTAGCCTTTTAGAGGTATGGCGGACACAATAGGAGAGGGCGCTATTTGATTTGGGTATATCTTTTGTGAAACCACAGGAAATTTCAAAGCTGAAGATTAGGCATGATCTATGGATTGTTCTATGGATTGTACTATGGATTGTACTTCAACTCAAAACAATATCTGATTCTGACTTTCACTGGAATTTGTGTTTTCACAAAATGTTTACCCAAATCAAATAGCGCCCTCCTATTGTGTCCGCCATACCTCTAAAAGGCTAGTAGGAGGCCTTCCAAAAAAGTTAAAGTACAAAGCACCCGTTTACACACCCAGCTCTGTTTCACATACGCAGTGTGGACATTCCTTTGTATTCGTGTATATAAGAATTCTCGGCCAAAATCCTCATTTTTCTCACATCCAGAAAATTTGTTCAACCCCAATTTTTGATAGTGGCCCCCTGAGGTAATTATCTTTATTCTCCCACAAATAACCCTAACCCATTTTGCCTCTAAAGCCCTTTTCCAGAGAGAGCGAAACACTATGTGGACCTGACCCAGGTCCACATAGTGTCTCTCATCTATTATTCACGCCAAAATCTTTTATTCACAGGTCCACAAGGTGTATGCACCGCTAACTCACTTGGGTGAGTTGGAGGGGTGCATATTATGGATGGCACCTAACTAAGGGTGGGTCCCTGGGGGGAAATTTGGAGCCATGGTCTTCCTCAGAACCAACCGCTAAGTTTTTTCATATTTTTCTGTAGGAATAATTATGAACGCAAGAAACTGTTGCGTACACTAGTCACTGCCATTAGGCCTGTTAATCGGAGACTTCTGGGACACTGGTGGCAGCAGACATAGACATGCGCATGCCCAGAACTACGCGTGCATGCCCAGAACTACGCGTGCATGCCCAGAACTACGCGTGCATGCCCAGAACTACGCGTGCATGCCCAGAACTATGCATGCATGCCCAGAACTAAATTGTTTTTATCATTCCAAAATGACCTCTGCAACCTTAAAATGGTCTTCTTTAAATTCTAATGACGCCATATATTTTGGTAGAAAGTGCAGTTTTCTTGTGCATTTGTCAGCAACGCCATACAAATCAAATGCCTCTGAATCTTTCATGGATTTTTCTTTTTCCTCAAATCTCACTCCTGTAAAAGTCTCCCATGAATTCAAGTGCTCAGAAAGGAGCATTAAAATCGCGCCACCTACGTAACATAGAATCCCTCATCCAGCCACTTCAAGTCAGTAGCTTAGCATTCTGTGAATCCAATCGGTATCACTTCTTTGTTTCATATTTTTCTCAGGAGATATTATATTCAACAGTCTGGGCATTCAGGATAAGAGGCTGCAGCAAATTGCGCCCTCATTGGTCCA
The DNA here is from genome assembly GCA_037893225.1 of Hippasteria phrygiana. NCBI lineage: Eukaryota > Metazoa > Echinodermata > Asteroidea > Valvatida > Goniasteridae > Hippasteria > Hippasteria phrygiana. The sequence continues at coordinate 1,506,624 of JAZGUH010000502.1, forward strand.
GGCACTCTCCGACCTAACGACACAGTCGCTGGAGGTAAAGGGTTTGGCTTTTCAAAACTGCGTTGGAAATATTTAAAGAAAGTTCGAAATTTGCATAAATGTTTGAAACTCTTCCCAAAAAGTTCCAATACATTTAGCCCTATCACAACATTTCTTATCTAAAGTAGTGCTTGTGTTGTCATATGTAGGTCCAACTTGTACATTTGATCTACATTTTACTGGATATTTTGTCTGGCCTGTCTGAAGTTGCTTTCCTGTGCAGTTGATTAAGGTTAAAGGATTCCTCCCTCCCCCTCCCCCTCCCCCTCCCCTCCCCCACAAAAATAATAATAATTACTCCCAATCTGATGAATGGACGACAGTTGTATGTTTGTGCACAAATTTCTACTACCCAGTGGAACGCCGCTATAACGAACATCGCGGGATCCACAAATTTTGTTCGGTATAGCGATCGTTCGGTATAGCAATTTTCAGCCGCCACGTTCCCATTTTTCAACATGGCATCTGCTCTTTTAAATAGCGCCCTCTTGCGTCGTATTTGAAGTGCGTTCTCTTTTGATTGTAATTGAAGGTTTTATTCAATTGCACTACATATTTCCCCAAATTTTGCAGTTTTCATGCATTAACAGCGCCATTTTTTAAAACCATTGTCAGTGTAGTAGCATTTCTCGCACAGCAGCACGTCACCCTGCCAGTGGCGTAGCTAAGGGGGGCTTGGGGGGCACATGCCCCCCCCCCATAAAAAATCGTCACCCCCCAGTCGCCCCCCCCCAGTCGCCCCCCCCCCCCCCCCCTGAAAAAACACTGAGCACCCCCCCCCCCCACTGTAACAACCAGCCCTCCACTCACCCCCTATAGAGACAGCCCTGGCTACGCTGCTGCACCCTGCACGCCCTGGTGGTTACTTAAGGATGACTTTAAACATGTGCCGCAACAGTTGGCTTTTCCCTTCTATTCCTTGGGAAAATAATAGCCACCTCTCACTCTTCAACATAAAGCTGCGGCCGTTTGGGAATTACAAACAGCCCAAATACCCGTTGCCCTTTTTTTTTTCAACAACAATATTCAATAAGTTTTGTACACAAAATTTGGGAGCCATGGATGGTGTTCGCTATAGCCGAATGTTCAGTATAGCGGCGTTCCACTGTACATGCAAACCTTACCTACTCTCACCCTAACCCACTTTTTCGTTACACAACAATATTTAGGTGACAGTGTCACTGTTGCCCTATTCCAAGACGGTATACCTTAAAACCCACCTTTTCCTGGAAACAATTGTTGCCCATTTATAGTGATTAGAATGGTAATGAAAATAATATATTCCCTGGAATGGTACCTATTATAAAATGACCCTTTGACAAATAAACTTGAAACTTAAATCTAATTTTGAGAGCATTTCCTTCAATTGTTCAGGTTTGAAATGGAAAACTTCCTTCACTTGGAGGTAGCTGCTAATAGCCACTATTTAGACAGTAAAATGTCTCCCAAAACTCTATTTACTAATGCAAACAAACAAACAAACATAAATAAATAAATAAATAAAATAGAATTAAATTTAAGGAAATTTCTCAAAATTATAATTTGGTGTTCGATTTAGTGTTAGAATGACACTGACAACTTGGAATCTTTCGTCTCCATTTTAAATCCTTTGACTTTTTGTTGTGTCACAGGTGGATTCGTTAGCATTCATTGGCAACCAGCTTCTCAAGGCAAGTGGACGGAGTGTCTCGGACGTCAACGCCCAGAAAATGTCAGCGACGAAACGGAGTCCAGCCAAGGGATCTGCAGCAGCACCCTCAAAAATTGTAAGGTTCCGGAAATTCAAAATCCTGCGGAATATCATGAGGTGTAAACAACTTTTAATATGTTAGGGGCCAAATAGTTTGCTGGATTTTTCATCCTGTTTGTCGCAAAAATATTTACGATTGAGAATGTTCGGTTTATTTCAGAAAATAATGGCAATCTGCAATATCCTATAATGGAATTTTGTGTAGTCATTTTTATTTGTCTCAAAATGTGCACATTACGCACCGATTGTATTTGACGTGATTGTGTAATATGTGACCCACTCTGCAAAAAGGGCAATTATGTTGCAAAATTTGAAAATAGTGTTTTTTATATATAGCTGGAAAGGCCATTTTATAAGCTTTCATATGGTATAATTATGTCTGATGCCTGTAGCATTTTGCATTCGCGAGATATTTGGAAATTTGCATGTTTGTTTTCAGGAATTTCTTGAAATGACTTAAGGAGAAACAAGCCATTTAAAAAAACAAAAAGCAAAGCAATAGATTGGAGCACTCGACACAAACACATTCTTTTTCCAACATTATTAACTGAAATCAAAATTTTGGTTATGAATTAGAATAATATAGTTATCAAAGATGCAAAAAAAATTCCCTCCCTTAAAAATCACTAGTTTGAAGAATTTTTCACCCTCTTCACATAGAACGGCCCATTATGCGTAAAAGCATACAGCGACTTATGTGCCCTTTTTGCGGAGCGGGTCACATATTTTACAAATGCGTGTTTACGCAGTTCTACCTTGAAAGGTCAGATGAACCGGTTGACCTCTAGATAATCATCATACTGGTCAGTGTTGGCCACCTCCAGTTTGACCATGCAGTTGCAGCAAGGTTACGTGAAGCAAAAGTCAAACCTCGTAAAAAGTCAAACCTCCTGCACAGTAGGCGTACAATAAACATGACCAGTTTCCAACTAAATGTGCATAAAAGCACATTTGTGTGCTATATACCCCAGATTGGACGAATTACAGAAAATGACACTGGGTTCCCTAACAGAACCATTATATCATAGCAAGATAGTAGACATTTTCACGGAGCCCCCAGGTCAATGTGTTTATACAAATTCACAGTCTCTCAAAACATATTAAAACCCTTTGTGTGTGGCTGTTATTGATGGGGGCTGGTATGCCAAGAACAGGCTGTGCAGCCAAGTGTAAATGCAAACAATAGGCACCACACTGAATAGAGTGGTCCTATTCATCACACTTGTTACCCCCCTTCCAAGAACAATATAGTTAAAAAAATGAATGGATTGAGTAAACCCAGGAATGCGCCTATAGACATCAACTGACCAGGTGGTCTTTTTCAAACCGTGGCTGTGGCCGTCCAGTTAGCTGCTAAAATAAATCAACTTCAAAAATATGTCCAATTTTATAGCGACAGCTCAAGAAGACGTCAAGTCTTGATGTTGACAACGACAGTGAAATCTCGGAGGAAATCTCAGACTTTGACAGCGAGGTTGAGAGCATCAACCGCAATGCTCTCTACTCATCAGTGTCGGAGCTGAGACCTGCCGAGGTACCAGTCACAGGCGGTGCCCAGCAACCCACAACCTTCAAAGTGACGCAGGTATAAAAAGAGGAATTTTATTTTGCATTTTCTTTTTGCAGACGAAAGCTTTTTTAAAATAACAGTATTCAGTTTGGGACATTTTGCACTGTCAAAAACATTCTGAAACTTTATTGTGCCAGGAAGGTTTTACTGTTATACCCCAACTAAAATTGGTCGGGAACACTAAAATTAAAGTTGTTGATTACAGATGTGATGATTTGTGCCTGATTTTTTTACAGATGTCTTTTAATAACAGGTTGTGCCAAATGTTTAGACAGTAAGGAGGGCTGGTTATTTTCCAAGATTTTGTTCCGATTCCTGGAGTTGGGTTTTCGTTCTTATGCTTAGATTTTTAATACACAAGTGACGTTTTGGAGTAGGATCTATACGATAGACCATTGTGTTACCAGTAACCTGCTGGATCTAACTCGGTTCAGCCATCAGATGTCTAGAGCCACGTACAAAACTCGCATTGTATGTGTGCGTGTGTAAATACCGGCAATCGTGGACTAGGGACAAAAGGGTTAGGGCGTAGACAAAGGGTCCACGATTGACCGAACGTCCACGATTGAAAATCGTGTACAAAACATATGGGAGGCCTTTCGAAAAAGTTAAAGTACAACCAAAAGAGGGACAATAGGACGTCCACGTTTGGAGGTCGATACACGTTTAACTGTGTGGTGGCGTTGGGGTATTCAAACCGAGAACAAAAGAGAACAATATCGTCCGCGATTTCCAGCATAAGTCGGCGATTGGGAGTGTGTACAAAACATATGGAGGTCTTCCAAAAAGGTTAAAGTACAAACAAAAGAGGGACAATAGGAGGTATTTACACAATTGCCAGTATTGTGTGTGTGTGGAGAAGCATAGCTGGCAAGGTGCACAAATATGCAAATTTTACATGGCAAAATCAAGGGCAAGATCTGACAGAAAAGCACTGAACCAAAACAATCCTCGGGGTATGATCCCTGGCTAGAAAGTTTGTGACATTTGACCAGCTATCCCCTGAGCAAAGATACTGACAAACTGGGAGACCATCAACATTTTGAACAAGATAGCTCGGTTGGTAGAGCGCCGGTACGGTATTCCGGAGGTCGCAGGTTCGAATCCTGCTCCTGCCAGTTTTCTTTGTTCGCTTTGAAAATTAAATGAAATTGGGACAGATTTGTTAGCACTGTATATGCTGGGTATTTAAGTTTTTTGGACTTGCATCAAGACTTTAGACAGTACAACAATTATGAACCTGCCTTTTGAAATCAATGAGTTCGGATACACACCTGGAAGGTAGCAAAGTTTTATGGAACTTCTAAACACACAAATTTGCTTAGCAGAGAACAATTTGCTTTAATAGCAACAACAGGTTACCAGCCAAAATATCATGTGATACATGTTACTTATGACTGGTTCTCTGCCGATTGTTGCTAAGCAGAAAAATAAATTGCACTAATAAGCAGAACAATTTGTGCTAAGCGGCTCTATGAGAATGGTGCGTGTACGAAAACAGAAAAATGACACTGCAGTGAATTGATATTTAGTTGCAGACGGGGGACATTCGCAACAGCACTGCCTTCCAGATCTTGTCGTCAGAGGTTGCCTACTTGAAGCATCTCAGCATGATCGAAGACCTCTACCGTAGGCCGCTCCTGGCGGCTCTCAAGTCCAACAAAGCCATCATCAGTCAGGCCAACGTCCAGATGATCTTCACCGATGTGAACTTGATCCTCTCCATCACACGGTGAGTATTAGCTTGGTTCCAGTTGGCATGCTCCGTTCGGCAACACACGGTATGCTTCCATTGGAATGCACCGTGTTCCCAACTTGAATATTCCACTCCCGTGTGAGCATGTACATCAGGCTTTCAAGTATTCATACTTTTTTTTTCCTAATTTTGTTTACCTTGCTCCTACTTTTCCTACATTTCTCTTGAAATTCCTTTTTTTTCCAACTTCGAAAAATGAAATCTCATTGAATATTTTTTTCATAAGTGTCGCACACAGTCACATGAAAATCACACAATGAAGGGCTTGGGTGCAGGAGTACTGCAACTTTACTTCCAAGAGCTTAGTTGAGCATGGAGCACAAGTGTTGTGAGTACAGAACATGTAAAATGAGGCTTGTGATGCTGTGAGCATGGGTGAGCATCAACAAAAACAACTCCTGATAGCTCGCAAAAGTCATGCTTTTATCCTGATTTAATTTGTCCTCCAAAGTCCTACTTTTGTCCTTTTGTTTTTATTTTGATCCTACGCTATTCAGTGTGGTGCCCATTGTTTGCGTTTACGCTTGGCTGCACAGCTCCAATTCATCCTGGGTATACCAGGACCCCATCAGTAACAGCTGGACGCAAGGGGTTAATTAATGGCTCTTATCCAAACTTATCTCATTTTTTACACACTCACTGGTGGAAACCATTTGCAACCTTTTTCCAGTGAGTTAGTGGAGGACCTTAGCGATCATTTGGAGCAGTGGTCTCCCGAACAGTGTATCGGCGACTGTTTCATCAAGTTACAAGCCAAGCTGAAGACATACACAAACTTCCACAAGAACTACCAGATAGTGCTGAACACACTGGATAAGGTATTAAGGATAGCACACTCGGACACATTCCCTCTATGTGCAATCTCTAGTTTATTTTTTTATTAATTCTTCTTTAAAGGGACACATTGCCTTCAAATGTCATGAAATTTTGCTGTTTGGAAATGTTCCTTATCTTTTATAAGAGTTGTTCATGCAAAAAAACATGTTTTATGTGTTGTAATTAGTGAGTAGTGATTACAAAACAAAAAATTTGCCTCTGACCCCCGACATCTGACCCGCGAAACATAGACTTATTTCCAGTAGTAAATACCACCGTCTAAATAATGCGCAAATTACGCTGTTAGAGTCTTTAGGCTGGCGCCGCAGCCAGTGGCCTTGTAAACCTATCAGATGATCGCCAGGTACCATTCTCTACCTCGCGACACATATCGCCAGTGCTGCGCGCCGTGCCACAGTACATCAAAATGGATCAACAGAACGTGCTTCAACCAGCTGCGACTGGAAATACGACTGGTGAACACGGTCCGCCATTTTGTGGAGTCAAAAATTTGGTTCTACAAAATGGCGGACCGTTATTTGTCACAAAATTAAAAAAAAAACACGCAATTTGAAGGGATAGTTATGTGAATCTTTATATTCTACTTTTAAAAAAGCTTCCCAACCATATCCATTTCAGTTTTATAGCCCAAATCGCAAAATCCAAAGCAATGTGTCCCTTAATAAGATAACTCGTTTTTATAAACCTAGTTGTGCTGTTAATGTTTATTGTCTCTGTATGTCTTAACCCTAACTATTCCAAGCCTTGCAAACTCCAACAGCAGGTTTTTGTTCAAGTTTTGATGGGTTCAGTACTGCAGGGCCTTGGCACCATTACTTTACGTGGAGCTATGATGCCCCAATTTGTCTAAGTCCAAAGAATGTGCCATAGGTATACTGCACAGTGTTGGATTTTGACAGGTTGAGAAAGCCTCCTAGTAAAAATGCCTGGGGGGTTAGGGTTAATGTATTTTGTCAACAAAATTAGCTGGCCTAACGTTTCAAACTTAAGAAAGTTTTTTCTCAAAGCTTTCATTCACACGAAAGGGGGGGGGGGGGAACTCCTAGTACAATAGACCTTATCGCAGATACCGCCTGGCGGTAATTGAGTCCACACAATTTGTGCTCCTTTTTCTTTCCCACAATCCCTTGTGACCATTGTGCAGACTCAACCAGGCGGTATTTGCGATAAGGTCTATGACTATTTTGCATTTACGCTTGGCTGCATAGCCCCGATCCTGGCCTACCAGCACCCTATCAATAACGGCCAGAGACAAGGGGTTAAAACAGTCAACATTACAACGTCTTACCTCTAGTGTCGTCAGCAATATCCAGCCTTCCGGGTTTTTCTGCGGCGCACGGACTGCTCCCCGGCAACGAGCATGATGTCACTGACGGAACTGTTTCTATTCCCATCGAGGCGGATCGGCGACTACATCCAGATGCTGCTGGCCCAGCAGGGCGTGACCCCTGACGAGCATCCGGACAATCAGGACCTGGGCGTGGCTGTGGGAATGTTCCAGCAGCTGCAAGCATTTGTGGACGAGGTAATGGTTCGTCAAAAAGCACAAAATACTAATTTTTGAGTACCCAAATTTCTGAAACTTTCACAGAATTTCCAGAAATCCATAAGACTTGTTAAACTTTCAGAAATCCATAAGACCAAAAATTGTAAAAACACAAACCATATTTTTTATATTTTTTTTTGGGGGGGGGGGGGCCGATAGACAAAAGTTGCAGTTTATTAGCCCCCCCCCTACCAAGTCCCATTCAATTGTACCTCATTCATTTTGAGGTTTAGGTGTAAGACCTTTCCCAGCTTTTATACAACCTAGTCATATTTCTTCAAGTCAGTTTCATTATCTTTGACGAATTATGAGTTAAAAAATTGTATTCTCATTGAGTGATCCCCACAGTGTCGCTTCCCAGGTTGTATCATAAACTTGGGCGTGATCCCTGGCTATACGGCATTCTGGGTTTATGACTTCTGACTAGTGCCCACCCGAACAAAGATACTGACAATTTGGGAGACCGCCAACATAGGGCAAGATATTTCAGAGGTCGCAGGTTCGAATCCCGCTCCTGCCAGTTTTCTTTGTTCACTTCAAAAATTCATTATCTTTGAAAGAGAAAAAAATAAGATAAGCTAATTACCTTCCTTGTTTGTCCGTCCATTGTGCAGTGCCGGGAGCGGTCTGAGAGAGAGCGTCAAATGCAGGAGTTACAGCGACGTATCAAGAAGTGCCCCACCTTACTGGAAGCTAACCGTTTCCTAATCCGGGAGCAGGTTGTAGCCAATATGCAGCAAGTGGAACAGGCTGGCCAGACCACAGGGTAAGGCATCGGTGCAGTTGTCGTGCGCCATTTTCACATATCCCTTGAAGTTGAACAGTGCCCTCGCTTGATTATAAGTTTCCAGTATTTAGTGTTAAGATCCAGGGGCATATCCGAAACCCTGTTTTCGAGTAACATACTGGGTACAGTATTCTCGGGTCGCCGATTTCAAATAAGTGCATGTCGAAGTGCTTGCCGCTATTCAAGAATAGGTGCAGCGAAAGTCAAAACAATCTTCACAGCTTTTATGTGTTTGGTTCTTCTGATGAAGAAGACGAATTGAAGACAGATGATCCGATATTTCTGTTTACTACAACTTCTCTCATTACGAAAAAGCAAGGATATGTATATATGCGAATGTCCTGCGCTGTCAGCCATCTTTGTTCTTCTTGTTCTTCTTGTTCTTCATCTACTCCCCAGATAGTGGGGAGTGAAAATCCTGTTCGCGAATGGTGTTCGCGTATTGGTACTCGACATTCAATACCCCGTTCTCGTGTTCAGTCGATCAAGAGAACGGGGTTTCGAATATACAGTTTGTATACACCACAGGTTTGTCCACACCGTGTGTTTAAAGTCATAACCACCACACACCATGTACAGTTAGTCGTACTTTCCCAATACTTCCGAGGACAATGCTTTGTGTTTCCTATTGTTCCTTTAATATAACCCAACCCCATAGACTAAGCACGTATTTTTTTTTTCGAGGACCGATTTCAACAAATGACTGACTTCTGAGGACTGAAAGGTTCTTTTGTGTTTTCTTTCTCCTCTTGTCCTCGGAAGTATATACGGTACATGTACATGTATGCATGTTACTTGTACTGTATTACGTTCGGGGACAAGAGGCGAAAGAAAATACAAAGGAATCTTTCTTGTCCTCGGGACGAAAAATGTCACCCTCTCAACATTGAAAGGGCCATTACACGTATAGGCCAGCCATCAAATTTGACTCCGCGGATTTCTGCAAATTTACATAAAATATCTGCGTAGTTCTGGCGTTGCTAACGTTCAGACAGTCAGCGGATTTTCCTGCCAGTGTGCGCTCATGCCTGACCCAGTTAATGAGGCAGTCATCGACCGTGCGGTTTTGTTATGTAAACATTCCTACTGAATAATGCATTACTTTCGGACGTCGCATAAAATATCTGCAGAGTCCGCGAGATCCTATTTCCTTTTGTTGTCGATGGAGTTTGCCACACACTGTCTGTTTAGTTCTTGAAGAAAGAAAGATTGGGCCCTTGCTCTATATTCTATTAAAAGTAAAACAAGGTCAATAAATACGGGGAGGGACAGCTGGCGGACAAGTGATATGTTGATTAAAAGATAGTGCCCCGGTCGGTGTATTATTACTTTTAGAACAAGATACATCATGTAGGTGGGAAAATAATTATTCCTCGGCAACAAAATAAGATGACTGGGGCCAATCAATGTTGTTACAAATGTATAAAGTACTGGTAAATATTTATGAGGTAAAAATATTATCAGGAGATCATCTTCAGGAGATCGGTGGAAATACGGCCCTACCTATGTTGATTATAAATGAAGCTTTATTAATTTGAGACGTCCTGCCGATTGTGACTAGGATTTAGAAAAACCCATGAAACAATTCTTTAAACTTACAGGAAACTTATTGGACCAACGAAACTTGCTGTTATTGTTTATTATTGAAAAGAATTGCTACCCGTAAAAAAAAAAAAAAAAAAAAAATTGAATGGACAGCGTAAAATACATGTCTTCCTGTTTTTGTCCCCAAATAATTTTTAGATGTCCTAAAAAATGTAGCCCAGTAAGTAGATTAATTAAAAGTCACTGTATTTAAACTGGTCACGTCAATTAATAGAAGAATTAACTGAACGTTGATGGTACCGAGTTCGTTTCGATGTTAAACAAACCAGCAGGAATTCATAATGAGCATATCAATTTCCCCCACTCATCCCCTCTCCGGGGCTGCCCCACCCAAGATGTAGGGACTGTCACTTTTCAAGTGACAAAATCACCACCCCCGGGGCAAAATCTGTGAAAATCACCTACTTCATGGCTTTAATAATGCAGAAATAATGGCAAAATAAGTGACCAAAATCCCCACCCTGGGGCTTGAAAAGCGTGACCAAACCCCCACATAAAGACCAAAGGCACAGATTTCTTTTTATTAGAGAAAATTTGACGATTATTGGGTGATTCGTACTGCGGGGGACGTTTTAAGCCGTGAACCCCAACACACGGCAGGCAGCGCCGGCACTCTGCCCTTAACTTTGCAGTGAAAATCACCAGTGTACATATTGAACAAGCGATCCGATAGTCTACAAAAATTGTGTACTTTCTATTCATGGTAGCAGCTAGAAAATGATCATTTTCACCGCAATTAGACCAAATTATTCTGATTGTATTGCAAAGACGTTGTTTTCAATTTTTAAACCACTGGGTTACCCTTTGTGTTACCCCCGGTGTAATTTTCGTAAAGTTAACGTTCAAAAATCTTCTCAAAATGTGTTTTTTGTAGACTAAGCCATATTTAAATCTATGCAAATTAGTGGGCGTATCCATTCCACCTTGTTTTTCTCTCTCTCTCTTTTGCACTTGGGTATGGGGCTGCTCGCACACGTGGTTCTCGTGCCTCGATAGCTCTAAATAAATCGGGTGGTTCACACAGATTGACTGTTGGTATCTACACAATTCGCTGGTACCCGTCGATAGTCTAGTGGGCGGACTGAAAATGTAACAAATTTTTCTCCAATGCCTGGTGACATGATGGGGAGCGGGGGCGGTACATTTGCAACTTCATGTATTAGAGACAGGCGCCCCAAACTCATTTATGCCAGTCTTACAGTCTGAAGTCGCATTCCTCCGTTTTGTATACTCAGCACGATATGGGGCAGAGGGGTACCCCCATCATATCGCGCTTCATATGCCATTTTTAGGCAAAAATCCATTGGGGGTTGAAATTTTCGTTTTATTGCTTAAAATGCTAGCTTATGTAAAATAGAATAACTGTGTTTTCGTTTTTTTTTATTTTAGTACAATGTTTAAAAAAGATAACGCACTGATAATCACCAAAATTTGTGTTTAGTTTTTGTCATAAGATTTGTTATTTTTCGATTCGTGTACATCACCATTTTGAATGATATCATAAACTTGGTATCGATTTAAAGCTTGTGATCTAAACGCTTCATTGATTGGCCGATCTGACCGATATTTACACAAATAAACCAGTAATTCGTCAAACAATCCACGAGGGAATACACCAGTAAGACACACTTAAAGAAGATACCAAGGCTATCCCCTAATCGTGAGTTGTTTAGCGGTGCGGAAATGAAAGACAGACTTTATTACTTGATTTCTAAAAAAGTGCTGGATCATCTAATATAACAAAAAAATTCTTATTTTTTTAATACTCTCCAATGGTGTATAAATCTAGAAATTAAGTTTTGGGATGAGAGACTGTTCTCTATTGTATTTGAGGCTCCACTTTTGTTTCCTGCCCGTCGTGAAAACCTATAATTAAACCCTGACTTTAACAGGAAGGTCACTCCACCATTAACCTTGCCATGAAAATTACCAGAAAAATTAGAGCAAGCAGAACAAATATAACACAAGGGGGACACATACACATATCTGATTAAATAAATTCATGAAACATGAACATCGATTGGCGTATTTAACGTCGAGCAAGGAGAATATTTTTTAACCTCCCGTGGCTGAATTAAACAGAAGGATGGATCATTGTATCCTTTGCTTGGAATATTAACTCTCACCAGTTCCGACAAGCTGCATGTACACTATTTTTTTATCAGTAGGGGGCCTACTCATTACAGTGTCAGTATTAATTCCCCCTGAAAGAAAAGTACGTCTGAAATAAAATACTCCTCCACCCCTGAAATCTTATAAAGTGATTGACAGCTGAACTTCTGCCAGGTATACAATTATTTATACAATGTAATACAAAATGTATACAATGGGTTCAGCTCCAGAGGTTCTTTGTGTAGGCCGCTCCTTGACTGCAAAGCCTGCGAAAATAAAACAAAATATTCCATGTCAACCACACCAGCATCTGAAGAGTACTACAAGTACATTTTTCCAGCGGGCATGGGTGATGAAGAGATCGAAATATTGCACAATTCCAGCCAGGTGGTGCTCAATCGACTACAAGTATTATAAAGCCACCTAGAAGGTTTTAATAAAAATAAAAAAAATCGGAATTTCTCTAGTCACATCAATATACCGATTATTTTATAACGTCAGTGGCCTTCTGCTTCTATTTTCTCATCTGATGAAATCTTGTTGTAATAACTCTAGAAGTTTTAGCTTAAATTTTTTGTTTGGTTCGGAATCATTCTTTTAAAATGCTAATTCAATAAACAAAAATATATCCGACTCACAGAAAAATATAGATATAGGAGAAAACATTTTGTTGGTTTCAAGTATAGGTCTATAATAATCGACAAGCTGTCAGTAAATCTGCAAGATGCAAAATCCATTAGAGTTCTAAATATTTAAAGTATACAATCACGTACTCCGTACTCCGCTGACTCCGCAGGCTCTGCTGACTCTGCTGACCCCGCAGACCCCGCAGACAGCACTTCATTGTAATAATAAAGGGGCTTATTGTTAAGCAGTTTCATTCACATGCAAATTAGCAGCCCAGCTCTGGCTGGTGGTGGTAACCAAGGAAAGGCTTTGATCCAGAAATCTGCAGACTCAGCTTAGACTTCGCTGATTCTCAATATTGATGGCTGGCCTAAATGCATAGCGCGACTTATATCACCTTTTTCTGGAGCGGGTCACAAATATGCTTACCAGTCAAACTCTGTGTGATTGTTATGCTAAAGTAAACAACAAATACCAGTCAAAAGCAATATGGAGTTTTGGCCGGTAACCCAATTTTATTAAGCAAGTTTTTTTGCACTTTAGCAAATTTTGTGCTTAAGCAGCTCTATGAAATTGGCCCCTGGATTACAAGACTAAGTACAGTAAAGTTATAATCAAGTGAGGGAGCTGTTCAAGAGATGCTCAGCACAGAAATTTGCTTAATTAATTAAGTCTTCTTCGGTAAACACAGGATTACCAACCAAATTTTGATGTGATGTATATTGTCTGTGACTGGTATTCAGCTTTTGTTTGCATGAAAATCATATTGAGTTTTTACTGGTAACCGTTGTTGTTTTTTTTTTTGGGGGGGTGGGGTGCTAGTCATTTTAGAAGTCATAAACACGCTGACGGTATTCCGGAGGTCGCAGGTTCAAATCCTGCTCCTGCCAGTTTTCTTTGTTCACTCTGAAAATAAATTTGAAGTTACCTAATCAGTTTCCGTTGTGGTTTGTTTGACATTATCCTGAAATTTAGAAATGTTTCATCTTTTCACTGAGAATGAAAATGCAAGATGCCCGTGTGCAAAGGGCGGTCAAAAACGGAGTATCAACTTTCAAGAAACCTGAATATATTTGTGTGTTTTCTTTTGCAGCCCGTATGAGCATGTGCAAGACCTGGGACTGTTCCTGTTTAATGATGCCTTGATGATGACGATCCGAACGATCAAAACGTTGCCTTACACACGAAAGACAGAAGCACTCTATCATTTTCACTCATCGGTAGCATTGCCGAGACTTCTGATACAGGAACTACCAGACTCCAAATGTGAGTTGAGAAAAGTCGACAGGTGGATTTGTGGTTCAGTAGTATTTTATGTTAATTGGCCGACTAGTTAATAAGATTGGGTCTGGGGTGGGCCATTAGGTTGTCCGGTTGGGTTTGGCTGGGTAGTAGAAGTTTGGGTTGGGGGGTTGGCTGGAAGGCTGGCCCTGTTTAGGAGTCCATTGTGTCCAGTTCCTGGGCTGGTGATGAACTGCTTCTAAATGCAGACAATGGGGTAACTTTAATCCGATAATAATCTTCCACGGGTTAACAACGTTTGCTCAGTTTCAAAGAGTTTGCCGCAAGTCTATTCATTAAGGTGGCTTTGAAATGCCGACGATCAAGTGGACTTGTACCGTCCGGGGAGGGGTATAATACCGGGAGCCGGTATGCAGACCGGCCCTAAATGGACTTCGGGCCTAAAAGGTGCGACAGTAAGCTCTTGTAACATTTCTGAATACGGCTAGTCAAGGTAACCATATGCATGCTTTCTCCTGCTATAGACATGAAGTACGGGTTTGTTCTCGAGACACCCAAGCGTCGCTGGGTCTGTGCAACAGACGATGAGAGCGACAAGATTACCTTAGTGTCAGCTATCGAGGCTGCTGTACAAGCATCACTGGATGAAACGTAAACGCAGCTTCAAATGCAAGGTGTCACAAATAGTATTAAGAATTTCTGTCCAAAATGGGTTTTCAAAAAAATACAGTACTGGGCTGAATTCCCAGCTAGTGGTGTACCCAAAGAGGTGGGGGAGGGGGTCATGGGGGTGGCTTAAAGTCCAGCAAGAGGTTGTAATTATTTTTGAAGACGTGCAGTTTATCAGTATATGGATCATTAGCTGCTCAAGTAGACTACATGTCGGATATATATGCCACATGGAATGGTGCCAAATTGTCCGTGCAGCCATGAGCAAGTTCGGTCGGGCGACTAGAGTGACTAGACTTAACCATAGTAAATCTAGATGTCACTCGAACGCTGCGTGGTTTGACTAGCTGGTCCAACTGGATTAACCTAGCTCCGGACCATGGTTTCTCTAGTCACTCGCGAGTTACGTCACGGTTTTTAAAATGGAGGATCGGTAAACTGGGCAAGTTTTGCAAACATTTACGATAATTTGTTGGTTTTGTCCAATGATAATAACTCTTTGCAATAAGATAATGAATTATTTATTGCACCAAAGTTAAGTAGAGAAAATAATAGAAATGACATGCAAACATTTGCTTCGTTAACAACTAGCAGACGACATTCTTTCCATCCAGTTTGTTGTTGCTGCACACTAACTTGATTTGACGTAGTCGATCGACTAGATGCGTTCGAGTGAAGGACAGACCACGCATGCATTTTTTAAATAGCAAATTGACAAAAAGGACTAGGTCAGCAGCACCCGAACTTGCTCCATTCTGATGCTTAGGGCGAAGAATCTTAGCTTCTACATTTCTCTATTTTAGCAGTGGCTCTCAATACAAACTGGTTCATGGTTTGCGCCATGTCTAGTATTCAAACATAAGGGCCAATTTCATAGAGCTGCTTTAGAAAAAAACTTGCTTTAATAAAATCAGGTTACCAGCCAAAATTTCATGTAATTTATATTGCTTGTGACTGGTATTTAGCTGTTGTTTGCTTATCATAAAAATCACATGGGGTTTTGGCTGCTAACCTGATGTTATTAAGCAAGGTTTTTTTGCGCTTAAGCAATTTTTTAGCTTAAGCAGCTCTATGAAATTGGCCCCTGCCTTTAAAGTAAATGTACACATATTTTCAGAATATTTTTGTACCTATGCACCGTTATAAAAGAGGTCTCTCTTTTTTTTTATTGCAACCGAGTGAGGCTGCACACAATGCGTAGAACTTTTTTATCCAGTATTTTTCTACCTTCATATTTATAGCTTTATAAATATGTAAAGATTTTGTTCCCACAAAGTTGATGTGTTTTAATGATGCTGCTTTAATTCGTAGCTTTAGTTTGGCTGAACTTTTAAGTATGTTCACTGCATGTTTTTAGAAGTACTTTTCCCAATCATGGTGCAAATGTTACCTTCCATGTAGTCTTGGTTCAAGACGTTGTTACGTACATACGCGATGAGAGGGCGTTATCACAACAAACTATTTATTATTGCCACGAACTGTCGTGGCAATTTCATAAAAATTCTGTATGTAAATGCAGATAATTTTCTCTTCGCGCACAATAGTCTGGTAGCAAGCGATCGAGTTATTACGCGTAATCTACTGGCCGAAAGTTCGGGCGCGAGATAAGTTCGCGATCGGAGCTGCTATGCTCATTACAGACAGGCCGGGCAGTTAGCGGCGTCTTGCAACCGTGATGACACGGAGAAGGGAAGGTGCCGGGGCGGGGACCGGACAGGCAACCTGGGTGATGGTGTTTGATCTGCAGGAATTGTTACATGCAAATACCTCTCCAAAACCGTCCAGCCTCAAAGTCAAACGTGAGCCTCAATTTTTTTTGTCGAGTTGGAGAAAACCCGCAGGAGAGTGCATCTCTGGTATCTTTGTGAACAGTGTGAATCGAATCACCAGAGTACGACAAAGCTTCGTGAACCAAATAAAGCAACAATACCTGGACACCAAAAGGAAATATACGGAACAGTCCGCTCCTTCAACACCTTGACCTAAGTTACCTGAAGCACAACACAAGAGGAATTTGGGCTGTCCAGACACCTGGAACTCCGTTTACCCGCAGAGGGCCTCGTGATGAGCTAGTCATTTGATTATCACAGCCCATTTTTATTTTATATCTGAAATAAATCACCCAACAGGGTCTCCTCAGCACCCAATTATATCAAATTCAGCCCCGTTAAAATTTCCTCGTATATTTCCATCATTCCGGAAATATAACTTTTTAGTTCATTCCCCTCGGCCCTACCAAACAATCTAAATAGCACGTACCTTTATCGTATTAAATATTATGCCTGCTGTAACTTTACCACATGTACATGTAACTATGTACACAAACTAATAGATCAGTTGCATGGCACGGTAGTAGTCAGGGGGTTAGACCTATGCATTTATTTATGTATTATGCAAATTACATAGTGCGTGCGTACAACACGGCTTCTACGAAATTCCCAAGACGTTGTTACTGGCGGTCCGTGGCTATAATAGTTCGTCCTGATGACTACCCCCCATACAGAGGCCTGTGACAATTTATGAGAATTTTATTTCATGATCTGGTGCTCAGTTTGACCTGCAAGTATTATTCCGTGACTTTTAAACATGCTAAACTATTCTTGCAAAGAAAAAGCTTCATGTTTTAAATAAATAGTATGGAATTGCCCATGTATTGAACATTGTCAGAAATTCGGACTTAAAAGTGTCCCACCTTCTCTAAAATATTTATTTTTTAAACAGGATCAGGTATTTGAGTGTGAAACTCGGCTCTCCGCCTGTTCCTAGATGTATAACGAAAAGCTATGCCAATAGCTTCTTCCCTCATTCTGTATCTCTGTAGAACTATTTGCCTGGTGCATGTTTCCCTTCATCTTATGATCTCCCCCGTTTCAAGAGGAATGTTAATTCCTATCTCTTCCATCTTTGATTTCCTTTTCCTTGTAGCTCCAGACCTTGAGTGGCTTTTAGCCTTGTTTGGGGCGATCTTGCATAAAAAAATAGATTTGCAATGAAAGGTCCAATGAAAAGAAATTTAATTGCCAAATGATTTTCTTATTACAAAGTGTATTTATTATTTATTTCTACAATCTTCCTTTACTCTTTGATACAGAAGTTGACTCTTAACATAGGAATCAGTATCACTAGTCCATTTTGTTTTGACGAGTCAACTCCCAAAACTAGCCTAGTCCTGCTACCTTGCAGACAACACCAGGCTCCGCCAAACGATTTTTAAATGATTAAGATTTTTCGTCCGTGAATCAAAGGTTGCACCACCTTCGTACATACGTGAGCCTACTGTATACATATGGAGTCGTGATTCCTGCTTGGATTCGGGGCCGATTCTAAAAATTTCAGAGTTGCACAAGCCTACATACAAGTACTTTTGTTTATTTTTTATCTTTTAACAAGGCAACTTGTCTCAACTTTTGATGATCTTTGACAAAAATTAACATACGGATATATCAAAAGGATTTGATTGAAACGAAATTACTTTCCAAGTTGTTATAGACAGGGCCCAGACCAGGAAAAACTGCCGTTTTTTCCTGTCAAGGTTTTCTCAACGGTTTCATCATCCTGAACCTCAACCATTTGAAATTAGCTTGGGGGCCACCCTGATTTTTGCCCCTAATTCAAAATGGCCGCCAAAATCCAAAATGGCCGCCAAAATTACCTAAATTAGATATATACTGCTAATTACGTTTAATATCAACGTTTTTTCAGTGGTTCTGTCATCCTGAATCTGCACCCATTGAATTTAGCTCCAGAGCCACCCAGAATTTGGCCTCAAATCTAAAATGGCTGCCAAAATTATCTTAATCAGATTTATACTACTTGTTTTTTTTCTGCAGGAGTTTTTTTTCAGTGATTTCGTCATCCTGATCATAAGGCCTTTGAAATTAGTCTGGGGAGTACCCAGGATTTGTCCTTGGAATCCAAGATGGCCACCAAAATTACCTAAATTAGATATATACTGCTAATTACGTTTAATATCAACGTTTTTTTCAGTGGTTCTGTCATCCTGAATCTACGACCATTGAATTTAGCTCCAAAGCCACCCAGAATTTGGCCTGAAATCAAAGATGGCCGCCAAAATCTAAAATGGCTGCCAAATTGACCCTAATAAGATTTATACTGCTTCTTGTTATTTTTTCTGTCAGTTGTCAGTGATTCCGTCATCATGAACCTAAGGCCTTTGAAATTAGTCTGGGGAGTACCCAGGATTTGTCCTTGAATCCAATATGGCCGTCAAAATGGCCTCCAAAAGCATCTTAATTATATTCAAACTACCTCTTCGTTTTTTCCTGTTAACATTTTCTAAAGTTGGTTTCATTATGGCGTCCTGAACCTAAGCCTTTTGAAATGAATTTGGGGCTACCCAGGATTTGGCTGCAAATCCAAGATGGCCGTCCAAACAAAAATGGTTAAACGGTCTCTTATTTGTACCCCATCATTTTCCTTTCTCGGAAATCAGAGTTTATGATTGTCATATACTTTAACTGTACAAATAATCTATACTGCCTTCTCTCCAATTGCAACATTAGCCAGCAGCCCAGCCTCATCGTGGTCCATCTAGAATTGTTTCCTTGCACGTAATTCGAACATACAGTTTAGAGAAAGGATCAAAGTAATTAATTGACAGGTATGTATACTTGCTAGTAAACATTGTTTGCGAAATGCATTGCTTTGGATGACATTATTGCTCAATTATTATGTTCTTGTGTATTAAGTATACTGTAATTCACGAACAAAAAATTGAATGACTTTTATAATTGTATCTTTACTTCTAGGAATCAGCACTATGGCGGCTACCCCCTTTTTTAGTACAGGAGCAGATGACAGAAGACGGTGCCTGCTTTGCAATGAAAATATCAAGGATAAGGATGGTGGTGGACAGTCGTGGCCCAGCTAATTGAAATTCAGTATAAGGAGGCTGAGAACATATCACTTGACCATCTGTCAGCCAGTGTTTGGAGAACTTCCAGTCCAGCTTGTGTCACATTTGAGATGTCATCCTTATCCTTGATATTTTCATTGCAAAGCAGGCACCGTCTTTTGTCATCTGCTCCTGTACTCAAAAAGGGGGTAGCCGCCACAGTGCTGATTCCTAAAAGTAAAGATACAATTGTAAAAGTCATTCAATTTGTGTTCGTGAATTACAGTATACTTACACAAGAAGAACATAATAGTTGAGCAATAATGTCATCCAAAGCAATGCGTTTCGCAAACAACAATGTTAACTAGCAAAATACCTGTCAATTAATTACTTTGATCCTTTCTCTAAACTGTATGTTCGAATTACGTGCAAGGAAACTATTCTAGATGGACAACGACGAGGCTGGGCTGCTAATGTTGCAATTGGAGAGAAGACAGCATAGATTATTTGTACAGTTAAAGTATGACACTCATAAACTCTGATTTCCGAGAAAGGAAAATTATGGGGTACAAATAAGAGACCGTTTAAATCCGATTAAGGTAATTTTGGTAGCCATTTTTATTTGGACGGCCATCTTGGATTTGCAGCCAAATCCTGGGTAGCCCCAAATTCATTTCAAAAGGCTTAGGTTCAGGACGCCATAATGAAACCATCTTTAGAAAACGTTAACAGGGGAAAAAACGAAGAGGTAGTTTGAATATAATTAAGATGCTTTTGACGGCCATATCCTGAGTATTCCCCAGACTAATTTCAAAGGCCTTAGGTTCAGGATGACGAAATCACTGACAACTGACAGAAAAAAACCAAGAAGCAGTATAAATCTTATTAGGGTAATTTTGGCAGCCATTTTTGATTTGAGGCCAAATTCTGGGTGACTTTGGAGCTAAATTCAATGGTTGTAGATTCAGGATGACAGAACCACTGAAAAAACGTTGATATTAAACGTAATTAGCAGTATATATCTAATTTAGGTAATTTTGGCGGCCATTTTGGCGGCCATCTTGGATTCCAAGGACAAATCCTGGGTACTCCCTTGACGAATTTTAAAGGCCTTATGATCAGGATGACGAAATCACTGAAAAAAAACTCCTACAGAAAGAAAAAAAGTATTATAAATCTGATTAAGATAATTTTGGCGGCCATCTTGGATTTGAGGCCAAATTCTGGGTGGCTCTGGAGCTAAATTCAATGGGTGTAGATTCAGGATGACAGAACCACTGAAAAAAACGTTGATATTAAACGTAATTAGCAGTATATATCTAATTTAGGTCATTTTGGCGGCCATTTTGAATTAGGGGCAAAAATCAGGGTGGCCCCCAAGCTAATTTCAAATGGTTGAGGTTCAGGATGATGAAACCGTTGAGAAAACCTTGACAGGAAAAAACGGCAGTTTTTCCTGGTCTGGGCCCTGTCTATTACCTCAAAGTTGTGTTGAACTAACTATTCTTAAAGGTTCTTCCCTTGTGGATTGTTTGACGAATTATTCTTAAAGGTAGTATACATCATTTACTTTTGCTGTATAATTTCCAGAAATAAATGGATTTAGTACTTTATAGCCTGCTAGCAAATACTGTAACACTGACCTACATCAGATTTGAACCAGCCAACCGACTCCGACAAGCTCGGTGGTCGAGTGGTAAGACGTGGGTTCGAGTCCCACCCAAGTGATTTTTTCAAAATAATCTCTCGGGACAACACTGAGTATACAGTGTTTATAAAAAATACGTCGGTGAAGGGCAAAACCCAATATTAAATGTACATCACCCCGACGCAAAATTCCATCTTATGAATAGTTTGGCTGCGGTACCTGCCGCTATATCAGATTTGAACCCACCAACCGACTCCGACAAGCTCGGTGGTCGAGTGGTAAGACATTTGCACTAGAAAGCAGGTCGTGGGTTCTAGTTGGTGGAGTCCAGAAAACTTGGATAAGCTTGAAGATAACATGGAAATTTTTCACAGTGCTTTTATTCAACATATTGTAAAATCGTGCTAGATTGTATAAAATATATTCCGATTGTAAATATATCACACTGAAGTGAAAAATTAGCTTGCTGAACTGAAATAATTTGAAAATAAAACATTGATGTCATTGAATGAATGAATCGATTGATTAAAAACAATGATCCTGTAGCCCGAGTTAATATATTTTATTTTTTTAAAAATTGACGTAAACATTTATGGAATATTATGCAAATACAAGTACAGCATACGTATGACAGCACATTTACGTTTCTTCATGTTCACATTGCACGTTTCTCACTTTCAGCATTTTATGACATGTATGGACCGTATCGAATACCCACGTCGCCATATTGTGGGACAGGCATATAATATTGGCAAGTAATGCTGTGTCTTACAACATGGCTGCCATGACGTCATATTCGATTATGGTCTAGAATCAAAACCTAAATCGTTTTGGACCGCAGCAGATCACGAAAAAAGATTTCATGATTACCGGTACTGTTTCAATCAGCTGGTCAATCACTACTCATTCAGCAATACAGATCAATTTGCATTCATGAATTATTGATCTCTTTTTAACTCGGCAAGTTGAACGTCCGTGAGCAAAGGTGTGCAAAAAGTTGGACAAAACATGGTTGACCATGTGTTAGTGTGTACGGATAATCAGGAAAACAATATCTGTACAGTGTACATCACTGTACACATTATGAACAGCCATTTTTGGTCCAACTCTGTAGTTGTTGCAAATCTCTCAATTGGAGGTGTATGCGAGACAATACACCAACCAAGCCCCACCCACCCCTTTCCAAGGCATAACATTTTAAAAGATCCTTTTTTTTTTAAGTTCTGAATCCCGCCACCCAACTGTCGTCAATGGATTTACTCTCTCATTCCAAGCATTCTGTGTTCAAGAAATTGACAGATGGGGCAGAGGTTCACGTACATTCATCGCATCAAGGAGATCAGGTGTATGTGACTGGGATTCATTTCTTGCCCTCGTTGATGGAACCAATGAGCCCTGCCCCGTTGGTTATGGACGTCATTGCAAAGATGAACTGGTACCCTGTACAACAGAGGAACAAAGTCGGCTCAGGTATAAGCCTTTTTGCAATTCCGCATCATGTACACATCATGATTCACGATTTAGTTGAGAGATAAACAGTTCGCCACACGCGTGCAAAATCATAGCAGGGTACCAACGCAATCTAAGAAAAGTTCTTGTTTTGAAGTAAATGCAAAATTTTGTTTTTACAGCATTGTGGTTTCAGATGTTTTGTATGCTCCAACTTTTGTGTGAACAAACGTTTCCATCTTCTTCTTGATTAGATGACAAATTGCACAATGTGGATTTGGTTCACCACGTCCCTCATAGACTTGTGTGCAATTATCTGCTTTGTTTTATCTCCCAAAACCAAATCGTTGAATCTGATGAGCGCACGCGCATTTGAATTTGCGAAAAGGCAAATTTTTCTCCACTGAAAATATTCCTGGAGATTTTTTTCAAACACATTTACAAGTTAAAAAGAAGCGTCAATCAATGGAAATATAATTGGAAACTTCTAGCAACCAATGCCCCGCATGACAGCACACAATGGGTATTAACCCCTTGCCACCGGTTGACACAAATATGTGACCCACTCTGCAAAAAGGGCAATTATGTTGCAAAATTTGAAAATAGTGTTTTATATATAGCTGGAAAGGCCATTTTATAAGCTTTCATATGGGTTGAGGTCTGTAGCATTTTGCAATCACGAGATATTTGGAAATTTGCATGTTTGTTTTCAGGAATTTCTTGAAATGACTTAAGGAGAAACAAGCCATTTAAAAAAAACAAAAAGCAAAGCAATGGATGGAAGCACTCGACAAAAACATTCTTTTTCCAACTTTATTCACTGAAATCAAATATTTTGGTTATGAAATAGAATAATATAGGTATTCAAAATCACTTGATTGAAGAATGTTTCACCCTCTTCACATTGAACGGCCCATAACTCGTAAAAGCATACAGCGACTTATGTGCCCTTTTTGCAGAGCGGGTCACATTATGTGCGGATTGAAAATTGCCACCTGGCCGGTTGACGTCTATATGTGCCAATTTCTGCATTTTCAATCCATTATTGGGGTATTGTGTACGTTATGCTTGGCTGCACAAGCCTCTTGTTTCCGTTTCGCTTGGCTGCATAACCCGGCCTGGTGCCCAGGCGCCCCCATGAAATACCCGGGTTCATGGGGTTAAGAAGATCTGAGTCGTTTTCAGAGTAGATCGAGAAACCTATGTCTGTACCTACCCTTCATTTTGCCCAACAGCCTCAGTGCAGCCATCTCCGCGTATGTGCATCCGCCCAAAAAGTAGACCAGCACTATCCTTTCCGATGGCGTCTCAGCCTGTGGTCCGCTGCCAGACCGACCTGGGATCGAGTGGGGGATCAAACACGTGCAGTCTTAAAACTTTCTCAGTTTTCTGGACTCCACCAACTCGTACAGATTCACATATCTTAAAAGGTAGTATACAACATTTGCAAACATCAAAAAACAAAACTACTGAACTATTACGAAATACCGTCACCGTGCTAGACTGTAAGTAAATACCAGTCTCAAGCATCCTGTGAAATCATGGCACCTGGGGTGCTGTCGTTTTCAAGAAAGGTAAAAATTTATATCGTTTTCCAACGATTGTCAGCCGACAATCGTTGGAAGTAGTCTAGTTCCCCGACCTGATAATTCTCTGACTCTATAAATTGCTCCGATTTGTCTAAAGTAGGGTCAGGGAACCAGCCTACTGCAACAATTTGTTTTCTCTGTTTTCCCAGCATCTATGCACACAAAACTTTAAACAGGTCAGTGTTACAGTATCGGCTATAAAATACTAAACCCCAAATCCATTTATTTCTGAAAATTACAACAAAAGCAAATGTTGTCTACTACCTTTAATAAAAGGTCAAACAAGCCAAAAGGGAAACCGACTAGGTCAATTTTGAATACATTTTCAAAGTGAACAAAGAAAACTGGCAGGAGCGGGATTCGAACCTGCGACCTCCGCAACACCGTACCGGCGCTCTACCAACTGAGCTATCTTGCCCTATGTTGGCGGCCACCCGAACAAAGATACCGACAATTTGGGAGACCGCCAACATAGGGCAAGATAGCTCAGTTGGTAGAGCGCCGGTACGGTGTTCCGGAGGTCGCAGGTTCGAATCCCGGCTCCTGCCAGTTTTCTTTGTTCACTTTGAAAACCTTTAATAAAAGAATCTTTAGAGTTGCTATGTCCATTCAATGGAATTTTCCATACAAATAAATTGTGAAAGAATACTATTTATACTGAACGAAAAAAGCATCAACTACACTCTGCAATCTAGGTAAAATTGGGTGTGATCCCTGGCTATACGGCATTCTTGGTTTATGACTTCTGACTAGCGCCCACCCGAACAAAGATACTGACAATTTGGGAGACCGCTAACATAGGGCAAGATAGCTCAGTTGGTAGAGCGCCGGTACGGTAACCCGGAGGTCGCAGGTTCGAATCCCGCTTCTGCCAGTTTCTTTGTTCACTTTGAAAATGTATTCAAATTTACCTAGTCAGTTTCCCTTGTGGATTGTTTGACGAATTATAAGTTAAAAAGTCGTATCCTCATTGAGTGATCCCTACAATGTCGCTTCCCGGGTTGTATCGTAAAATTGGGTGTGATCCCTGGCTATACGGCATTCTTGGTTTATGACTTCTGACTAGCGCCCACCCGAACAAAGATACTGACAATTTGGGAGACCGCCAACATAGGGCAAGATAGCTCAGTTGGTAGAGCGCCGGTACGGTAACCTGGAGGTCGCAGGTTCGAATCCCGCTTCTGCCAGTTTCTTTGTTCACTTTGAAAATAAATTGAAACTGATTAACTTAACTCTGTTACTTATTGTCTGTCAATTTGTTTTGCATGGAATGTCTCATTGAAAACCTCAAAACTTATCTGATGCTAACAAATCAGCAATTCAATTTTCGGGGTGCCAAAGAAACTCGGACACAGCATCTTTTAAAGGACTTTGATCTTTACTCTTTAGTCCATGGGTCCTTCAATTACAATTACCTTTAAATAAGGGAACAGCAGCATCTTTATTGGATAGTGCGTGCAAGTCTCCCAACTTTCTGCTTTTTTATGTAAACATTTTGGTATCCAACACTGAGTAGTTTAGCCACAGACTGTTCATCTTTATCCACTAGCAATATGCACGCTTGACTCATTAATTAACAAAATTTCATTTATATTCATTCTTCCTGGTAATGAAAACAAGGAAACTGGAAATTCGGGGTTATTTGAAATTCTAGCCCAACCCTCACCAACCTTCACCACCACCCCCTGCCCTGCCCTCCCCCTCCCCCCCCCCCCCACCCTAACCATCACCATTAAAATAGTTTCTGGGTAGAAATTGTTCAAGGTTATTATTGGCACATTACTGTGTTTAACTGAATAGAGTAAAGTGCCTTGATGATGGCAGGGTTCCCACAGAAATCTGAAAACCAAATTCCATGACTTTTCCATGACTTTCCAGGACTAAAATATGACAATTTCCATGACATTTAATGCCATTTTGCAGAGAAAAGTTGTTTGGTATTATGATAGTGATGAACCGCTGATGTTGGGTTATAAACCATTTGTTAGCTTACAAAATTGTTTTATTTTATTAATAATGGCCTCCTCCTCGCATCAAAAGCGGTCCATCAAATATAACCCTTGCATGATCTTGATTTCCATGACTTTTCCATGACTTTTAGATTTGTCCCAATTTTACATGACTTCCATGACCTTCCAGGACAACTTTTTTTTCTAGTATTTTACAGGATTTTCCATGACCCGTGGGAACCCTGTGATGGACACAAGCATCAAAATCATGGCAGGTTTTGCCAACCCAGCCATTACACTAGACTTGGCCATAAAACACACACGAGCCCGGCCAAATTAACAATCCACAAGGGAAACTGACTAGGTAAATTTGAATACATTTTCAAAGTGAACAAAGAAACTGGCAGGAGCGGGATTCGAACCTGCTATACGGCATTCTGGGTTTATGACTTCTGACTAGCGCCCACCTGAACAAAGATACTGACAATTTGGGAGACCGCCAACATAGGGCAAGATAGGTCAGTTGGTAGAGCGCCGGTACGGTATTCCGGAGGTCGCAGGTTCGAATCCCACTCCTGCCAGTTTCTTTGTTCACTTTGAAAAAAATTAACAATGTGTTTAAACAGCTCTACCAGAATACACGCCGTGTTTACCTTTAACAGACTGCGCCTTGTGCTCAGCAAAGGTCGGCCCTGGAAGTAGTTTGGTGATGTCGTCTAGTCCAGCCCAGCCACCTTTAGCTAGGACCTAGCCAAAAGAATAAGCCCGGTAATTGGTATCTCAAAGGTTATTCGGGGTAAAATTGCTGACGTAATGTCACGCCATGTTTATACACGAACGCCCATTCTAACTGAACGCGTGCGCATTGTGCAACCACCTTTTGCGTTCACACACAGGATAAAATGTCATTGTGCACATGCGCGCAGTTGAAATACCGAACTGGCTTATTGCAAGGATCCAGTGTTGTTTTTAAAAGGTAAAGTGTAATTTAAAGCGCAGAAAAATATACTGTAACCAACTGACTTCGCAAAAAGCAAAAGTGGTTGCTCACCTAGTGTTTTTGTTGTTCAGTTTATTTAGTATACTGTTTGAAGTTTTGCATGGTGTCGTAAGCCGGCAAGTAGGCTGCGGGTACACCATGAAAAGGTATCTCTCTTGTGAGGAAGTGCTGGCTCAGAAAAGAACCGATGGTGAGATAGGATTGCGACATTTTGAACAGTGTGTTCATTTCATCTTAACCCATTAAATACGGATGGCGGCTATAGCAGTGGTTTAGAAGAAAAAAAACACCTGGCCGGTTGATGTCTATACCCGCATTATTCTGCGTATTCATTCCATTGTTCGCCAATTATGTGCGTTACGCTTGGCTGCACAAACCCATCTAGCATACCGGCGCCCCATTATAAAAGCCGTACTCAAGGGGTTAAGGAGACTGCCAGATAGGTGGAAAGAGCTGGTGTTTATGAAGGATATGGTGAAGTTGTCCAGGCGTGGAGTAGAGGATGCTAAATATTGTTAGTTTTTGATGTTTTTTAAATCAGCATCATTATTAAAGATTTGCGATAATGAGAGTCTCACAACTCTTGTAGGGGTGAGATTGGCCAACATATAGTTTGTATTTGCCTAAAGGCACCCCCTTAAAATATCCGTTTTTATTGGTCTATATTCACTTTTACGGGTAAAAACACCTTTAGGACAACACCTCAGGAATTCCACAATGCAAAAGAGATTCTTTAAAAAATTTGAAATCCCGACAAAAAATCCTGAAATCAGGAAAAATCCCGGCAAATCTCACCCGTGCTCTTGGGCTATAGTTGAGTGCATTTAGATGAGTAATTTGTATTTCCAAAGAAAATAAAAACATAAAAATTCTTGTCATACCTGTTCTACAAGCTTGCACGTGAGTGGAGTGAAAGCACCGCTGAATACATAGGCCATGTCCTCTGGACTTCGTAGATTGACTTCTCCCGCTTTCGGTACCTAAGTAGGAATAAAGAATTTAGAAGCTGTAGAAACTTTAATAGCCAAATTCTTCCTCTACAGTGAGCCTCACACAGCAACTTGACTTCAACTTCCCACTCAGCCGGAAAGCAGCAGTGAGGCAAACGCTCCAGACATTGTCCAGAAAACTCTCCAGAAAACTCTCCAGACATTGTCCAAAAAACTCTCCGGACATTGTCCAGAAAACTCTCCTGACATTGTCCAGAAAACTCTCCTGACATTGTCCAGAAAACTCTCCAGAAAACTCTCCAGACATTCTCCAGACATCTCTCCAGACATTCTCCAGAAAACTCTCCAGACATCTCTCCAGACATCCTCCAGAAAACTCTCCAGACATTCTCCAGAAAACTCTCCAGACATTCTCCAGAAAACTCTCCAGACATTCTCCAGACATCTCTCCAGAAAACTCTCCAGACATTCTCCAGAAAACTCTCCAGACATTCTCCAGAAAACTCTCCAGACATTCTCCAGACATTCTCCAGACATCTCTCCAGACATCTCTCCAGAAAACTCCAGAAAACTCTCCAGAAAACTCTCCAGAAAACTCTCCAGAAAACTCTCCAGAAAACTCTCCAGACATTCTCTAGTTAACTTTCCCTAGATAGGTTGTGAGATAGATTACAAGTTATATAAAGGACAAACTATTTTTTTTAAGTCAAGCTTTAAAAAACAAAATGGTGATTCAGTGGTAATGTCTACACAAGTAAGCTGGAAGTCAAGGGTAGTGAGTCCCGCTTAAAAAGAGTTCTTTCTCAACAAAAATGACACCTTCTACATGGCCAAGTTAAAACCATTTAAAACCAACACTTCCTTTTTTTTATAAACTGGTTAGATCTGAGGAAAGTTTAACTGTATATTCAGTGCAAGTTTCCTTAAAAGATGATGTTGATTGCTGAGAGAAGTCTGCGTCATTTTTTAGTTTTTATGTAGATTGCGTATTGTAAAATAAAACAGCCAATTATTTCTGCCATGAAATAATAAAAAAGTCACTTTTGAGAGCTATTTGTATCAAGTCCCCTCTAGCGCAGCATAGCCCGCTGGTGCCATTTGTCTAAAAGTCGTCACTGCGGTCAGCAAACAATTCTGACGTCACAGGACGAACTCCTCTTTTGTTCCTAGTGCTAGACACAAAAGGGGAGTTCGTCCTATGACGTCAGAATTGTTTGCTGCCCGCAGCGATGACGTTTAGACAAATAGCACCGTCGGGCTAGAGGGGACTTAATAAAACTGCTCTTAAAAGTCACTTTTTTTGTTATTTCATGGCAGAAATAATCGGCAGTTATATTTTACAATACGCAATCTACATAAAACTAAAAAATGACGCAGACTTACTTTCAGCAATTAACATCATCTTTAACTCTTGTTCTAATGACCGATGCGATGGTTAGTCCTTATTAAACTTTACCAGGTTTAGCTTCTTGCTGAGTAGCCTGAAGGCCGTCTTCTTCATCAGTGCTTTGTCCGTGATCTTATTTCGGACATTGGCAGCAGTCAGCTTACTGACCTCCACCGAGGGCTGCTCAATGTACATGCCCAGTTTGCGCAGGTTGGCAAAGGTCAGCAGGTGCTTGTGGCCGTGGCTCTGCAGGAAATGCTTCTCAAGGGCCTGGTACTCTTTAGTTGGTATGCCTATTGGGAGTAATAGTGGATTGGTTGATAAGAATATGGGGCTTGTAGTGGATTGCAATGGAAGTGGCTCTCTCCGTGGGTATACCTACATGTACAGTGGGTAGTGGATTAATAACCCTTCTACTATTTACAAGGTCAAAATCAGTCCAAATTTCCTTTCACCTCCCCTGCTATACTTTTACACAGACATGATCAGATTACATGTGGTTTTGTACTATGGCAGGAGGGTCAAAAACAATCACCTTGACTAATTTTGACCCATACTACAACATGGCTCAGAATGTATGTTTGCATAGGAGGGTTATTGGATTTAATTGTGGAACCTGTAGCAGATTGTAGTGGAAGTGTTTCTCTCCCGGGTCCAGTGCTCTTTAGTTGGTATGCCTATTGGGAGTAATAGTGGATTGGTTGATAAGAATACGGGGCTTGTAGTGGATTGCAATGGAAGTGGCTCTCTCCAGGGACCGGTACCCTTTTGGGTATACCTGTGGAGGAGTAGTAGCGGATTGATGGATTAAAATGTGGGACTTGTAGCGGATTGCAATATAAGTGTCTCATTCCAGGGTCTTGCAAAGTGTGCGAAGTGGATTGGTGGATGAAAATGTAGAACCTGCAGCGGATTGCAATGGAATCTTCTCTATCCACGGTCTGCTACTCTTTAGCGGGTATGCCTACAGGGAGTAGTAGATTGGTGGATTAAAATGTGGAACTACAGCGGATTGTAATGGAAGTGTCTCACTCCTGGGTCTTGCATTCTTTAGTGGGTGTACGTACATGGGAGAAGTGGATTTGTGGATGAAAATGTAGAACCTGTAGCAGATTGCAATGGAATCGTCTCTATCCATGGTCTTGTACTCTTTAGCGGGTATGCTTACAGGGAATAGTGGACTGGTGGATTAAAATGTGGAACGTGTGATGGATTGCAGTGGTATTGTCTCTTATAGCTGACTTTTGCTTTTAGAAGGCCTTAGACAAGATATCAAACTTAGACCATTGCTATAAAGCTGGTCTCTGCCAAACTAGTAAGAGTAACGACTTACAAACAAATATTCCATGGTTACAGTGCACCAGGCATTGCACAAACAGGCAGCTGCTCTGATTATACAACGCCTGAATAAATCCCCGCCATCCGATTGGTGGATCGTCGATCACGTGCATTTAATTATTCGTCCTATCGCACGGTAGGGGCGTGCAATGTAACCTTCCCTAATTTCACGGTCACTGTTGGTTCCGCTACAACAGACTGGTTTCCGATCCCTGCATTGTCCTTCGGACATCAAATGTATATTATATACATATGGGGACCGGGAACCAGTCTAGGCTGTCATTCACACAAAATTCGTCAAACAATCCACAAAATGGCGGACGGTGTTTCCGAACCGCGGTTTGTTCTAACAGACGACGAAATATTGGAACTCGTAGGCGATGCTGACGCTGCTAACACAAAGAGACAAATGAAATATGCAGTCAAACGATTAGAGGAATTTGCAAGACACGCAGGAACAACAATTAACTGGACCACTTTTTGTCACGGTTTTATGCGGGACTGAGAAGGTAAACGGCACGTTGTACACAAAGAAACCCATGCATGCAATCTGTCGAGGATTCATTCAGGCGTTGTATAAAACAAATAATGAATGTTTTACATTCGTGCAATGGTAAGAATAATTTCATTCGGTGACAGATGGAATGTCCCATTCCACTCGGCTTCGCCTCGTGGAATGGAACATTCAATCTGTCACCTGATGAAATTATTCTTACCATCGCACTCATAAACATTCATTATTTGTATACTATTAAAGGGCTCTTTTTGTTACAGTCCCTGCATACACTGATGCATATATCAGGCTATCTGCACATTTCAGAAAGTCAAATGTAAGACCCTTTTTAATGCTACCCTGAACAAAATTTATGAACAAAAAATAAGCCGACAATAGCTTTTGGGGAGCTGACAATGACTCAAGACGATGTCCTCATCAGAATGTGTGACCGGTTTTACTGAGGTGGAGCTGTGATTACAAAAGGCATGCTGGTCCACTGAAAGATTAATATGTAGGGGGATTTGTTTACGAGCAAAGAAAAGTCATTACTCTAATACGTCAATTTTTTTAAAGACGTTGGAGAACTCAATTTAATGCTTTTTAAGGCCTTAAATTTAGAAAAGTCAATTTAACACTTTTTAAAGACCCACAGATACCCATTAAAAAAAAAAATCATATATCAGGGTATCGTCAGCACATGGCCAAAAGGCCACTCAAGGTGTGGGCAACAAAAGACAAGAAAAGACAGAAATCACAGGGATAGAAGGTATCTATTCACATTTCATTTGAATTGTGAATGATTACAGGTGGAAGAGAAGCAGGTTTACAGGTTAGGTGTTTCCTAAGAGAGGCACCCACAGGTGAAACGTACCATTCTGAGTGAGCGACAGAAGGCAAAGCAGTCTCAGAACTTTGTCCAGTGGTACCTTTTCGGAGAAAGACACAATATAAACATTCTGCAAATTACTATGGGAAAAAATGCACACCTAATTGGACAAAAGAGCAATTCTGAATGACATCAAATTTTCTTTCAGAATAAATTAGAAGAGATGTTTGCCCTTCTTAATATAGTGAGTAAAGACTGTCAGCTTAGTGCTCTCCAAGTGCCTCTGGGAAAAAAATTCACAGGCTTACTTGGGTGGGACTCGAACCCATGACCTCCTGCTTACTAGTGCAGGCGTCTTAACCACTCGATCACCAAGCTTGTTTGGGTCAGTTGGCCATTTTGATCAGTGTGTAAATGAAATTGGCATAGGGGATGATGTAAATATGAAGAAATTTCTGCCCTACCGGACATCGGGCAAAATTCCCATTCTAGGAATATCTGTGGCCTTCGTAGGAATATTGAAAAAATGTTGGACAATAAAGTAAGATATTGGCAATATTGGGATAATCAATCATGGCTAGTTGGGTGAGCACCGGGGTCCAATATCATGGAGCTGTTAAGTCCAGGATTCACGGCGAAGGCAAGCAGTAAGAACAGTTAAGAGTTTGCTAACTGCGCAAGCATAATCTTAATAAAATCGTGACGTAACAAGAGGCATATCCATGCACGTGCAAGCATTAGCGCGACTTGGCTACGAAATACATTGTAGCACTAAAACAAAATACTGTTATCATAAGCACCATGAAGCTGGTCCCAGAACTGCAATCCAGAGGTCACAGGTTCAGAAATCCACACTGTTCAATTTGTTTGGTCAACTCAATTTGATTTCCAGTCCGTTTCCCTTTCACTTTATCCATCTTTTCTTCTAAGCAAGGAATCAAGTCGGGGTAGGAAATCTGAGAAAATGCGTAATGATATAATTTCTTCAAGGCTAGTGATGTGGACCAAAAGATCTTCCATTTTCCGCACTTTACGAAAAATGTGCCACCATGGATAGGCATGCGGCCACACAGATTTGGAAATAGCTGTTGGGAAACTTTTTTATACAGCAAAAACAACACATGTATGTACACCCTTTCGCAAGTCATGTTTTTCAAATACACGACGGGCATAAATCCCAAGTGGATAGTGAGGATATATCCACCCACCCCCTTTTTATGGGGGGGGGGGGTGGCCTGTTGGATAATCCTACCAGAAATGTTAGTGCTGTGAAAAGATGTAAGCCTATTTCAAGAAGAAAACACTACCAAAATTAATTATTTAAAATGTAGCCGTTTAAACGTAGCTGTATACCTGCTTAAACAGCTTTTTCCAGTATACATTTTTTAGGGGTTAATTTTTGTGGTGATTTCTGAAATAAAAATTCTTGATCATTCCCCCCCTACTTGGGACACGGAATTACGCCACCGAAACATGCACAAAAAAAGGTTTGACAAAAAAAACCTACAACGGTTATTCCAGACAGCGCTGAAATATTCACCAATATTTGTGGTACTTTTCTATGGGGAAAAAAATATCTAAAACTAGAGACAAAACACATGCACAGCAAAATATAATCAATTTACACTGAAACCCATGGATGTGAGTTTCTATTCAACATAAGCCAGTTCGGTATTTTAACTGCGCATGTGCACAATGACATTTTATCCCGAATGACC
The DNA here is from genome assembly GCA_037893225.1 of Hippasteria phrygiana. Lineage (NCBI taxonomy): Eukaryota > Metazoa > Echinodermata > Asteroidea > Valvatida > Goniasteridae > Hippasteria > Hippasteria phrygiana. The sequence continues at coordinate 1,540,369 of JAZGUH010000502.1, forward strand.
TGCGTGACCCAACGCGCGCTTGTGAACGCACAAGGTGGTCGCACATCGCGCACGTGTTAAATTCAATTAGAATGGGCGTTCGCGTAACATGGCGTGACATTAGGTCAGCAATTTTATCCTAAATAACCTTTGACCTTTGAGATTCCAAACTGGCTTATTGACGGGAAGATTTGGCAGATGTGAATTTAACAATGAGGGTCCAAAATCACATCTAGAGCCCAGCATCACGAGGTTTAAGCTCACAATGTACTCTGGTAATAGTTTACAGGCTTCAGATGTGATTTTGAATAGAGTAAGGATGTGATTTTGGTACCCATTATCAAAATCACATCGTCCTACTCTCCCTGTACATTGGATTCATGATGCACAGTGCTACCAAGTCGACAACCTTTTTACAAGAGAAAATAAAAAAATAAAAACTCAGTTTTTGGATGATGGGAGCAGATAGATTTTACAAATCCGATACTAATATTCACAAGCTGCTTATGACTTATATATTACGAAAACCAGCAAACACAATAAGACAGTTCGGGATTTCAACTGCGCATGTGCACAATGACATAGTTATCCCGAATGACCCGTGACCTGACACGCGCGTATGAACGCGCAAGGTGGTCACACAACACGCACATGTTAAATTCAATCAGAATGGGCGTTTGCGTAACATCGCGTGACATTACGTCAGCAATTTTATCCCGAATAACCTTTGACCTTCGAGATACCGAACTGGCTTATTCTACAGGAAGGGGGGTGATCAGGGCAGGAGAAGTTGTGGTAGTTCAAACCGTTCAATAGCTTTGTATCATTTGTCAGAGTTGAACCCTTAAATTCCAGGTCTAGAAACTTGTCCGAATTACTGAAAACCATAACCTCTTATGTCCATGTAGCCTCCTGTGATTATTGCAGAAGTTAAAAGCCTGAAATCTGCATCAAACAGGAGGTCCGGTGGACTGAGTTGGAATCGAACCCCGTAAACAATCCTTGAATTACGGTTCCACCGCTGCAAACTTTGGAGTAATTGCAGAATACCCCGCCACCCGGAAGAACCCCCTAAAATACGCGGATACGCGGATACGGGGTGTGATGGAGTCTGACAAGACGAAGGGGGCAATTTCTAAGTCCAATGTATGTCCGCGGCCCGGAGGTGTATACGCGGATAACCTCTGCGCAATTGCAATGCGAATGGGAAGCTCTGACAAAAGGTCTAAGTCCAATCCACCTACCGGGAGGTGGATACGCGGATACGGTGATACGGGGTGGGATGTAGTGTGGCGGGGCGATAGAGGGCGCCATTTTCCCTTTTAAAAACAAATCCTCCGAGGGGGCTGGAATCTGACTTGCGTGCGCAATTGAAATGGGAAGCTCTGACAAAAGGTCTAGGTCCAATCCACCTACCGGGAGGTGGATACGCGGATACGGTGATACGGGGTGGGAGAGAGTGTGGTGGGGCGATAGAGGGCGCCATTTTCCCTTTTAAAAACAAATCCTCCGAGGGGGCTGGAATCTGACTTGCGTGCGTAATTGAAATGGGAAGCTCTGACAAAAGGCCTAAGTCCAATCCACCTACCGGAAGGTGGATACGCGGATACGGTGATACGGGGTGGGAGAGAGTGTGGTGGGGCGATAGAGGGCGCCATTTTCCCTTTTAAAAACAAATCCTCCGAGGGGGCTGGAATCTGACTTGCGTGCGTAATTGAAATGGGAAGCTCTGACAAAAGGTCTAAGTCCAATCCACCTACCGGAAGGTGGATACGCGGATACGGTGATACGGGGTGGGAGAGAGTGTGTACGTGTGCCCAGTCTAATGTTTACCCCGTATCCGCGTATACATGTGTACGGGGTACCCAGTCTAATTGTGAATAGTTTATTGAGGGCAATGAACAGTGACCCCGTATCCGCGTATCCGGATAAGAGGTGGAGATACAAGTGGCGGGGTATTCTGCAATTGTGCCCAAACTTTTAAAGCCAGGCTTATTGAAACTACTTGCTAATATACCTTCCTTAATCTATGAAGAAAGCAAAAGGACATTGCTCATGCGAGGAGAAAAGAATATATTTCTTATTACCTGTACCGGGCCAACCTGTGAGCATTGGAATAAGGGACAGAGGAATTTTTTTAAAGATGAGGTCATCGGATTGTCTCTGGGATGTTTATGGCTCTCCTCCCCCCCCCCCCCCCCCCCAAAAAAGTAAATTGTGTTTTAGTTTTTTAGTTGTGCAGTGTGCAGTTTATCAGTATGGATGGCAGAATTTTTCCAAAATATTTCTTGGGGAACCAATTTTGGAGGGTCACTTTTTGGGTTAACAGCAAGAAGCAACCGTTGAAATAAACTTGCACAGAAGTATAGACCTTGAATTCTTTAAGAGATTAGGAATACGTATTAAAAATTTACCTGTCGATCAATTTGTTCCTCAATGAATGTGTAACATTCCTTCATGTTAATTCCTTCCAACAAACCTAGAAAAAAAAAGAACAAAAACAACAGGGGTGCTTTTTCCGTGAATGGATTGATAAAATACATTAAACCAGCAAACCCTGTCAGCTATTATACGTTCCACTGCACGTGCTGCACGTAAGCAAAGTTGTCCAGGAACTCCCAAGTTGTGATGGTCAATTGAAATAAATTAATTTTCAGGGTGAACAAAGAGAACCAGCAGTAGCGGGATGTGAACCTACAACCGCTGGATTACCGTTACGGTGCTCTAACAATTGCGCTCTCTTGCCCCATGTTGGCGGTCTTCCAATTTTGTCGGCATTTTTTTGTTCAGGGGGCACGAGTCCAGAAAGTCATAAACCCATAATGCCGTATAGATAGGGATCACGCCCAATTTTACGATACAACCTGGGAAGCGACATTGTGGGGATCACTCAATGAGGATACGACTTTTATTTCATAAAACACACCACAGGGAAAACTGAGTAGGTAATTTAAACAAATTTTTAGAGTGAAGAAAGAGCGAGATTTGAACCTGCAATCTCCAATTTACCAACCAGCGCTCTACCAATTTCAACTGTAATTCCATCATCATCACGTTACTGTTCTTCCTCGACTATTCCAGCTTTCAACGTGAAGTTGGTACAATAAACCAGCCAAAGTATCAAAGCCACCCAATGTGACCAGCCAACTCCAATTCTGTTACCACAGCAACAACTGAACCAAAAAATAAACGCACTTACTATGCTCTGTCTGTAACTGCTCCTCAAAGTTAATCTGCTTGCTCTTCAGATTGAGAATTCTTTCACAAGCACCGATATCTGAAACATAGACACAACCCAGCTTTACTATCCAGGCACCACACTAGATTGACCTTTCCCCATCCATAAGCACTAGCCAATCATAGCGTCTGTTGCATATCACGTGGCATTCTAAATATTAAACAGGAAATTTCCCAACACATACAAGTGCCTGCATGTGAGTCTTGTTATTATTACTATTTATAATGAATGCATGTCAAACGTAAATGTGATTCAAAGACAGGCATGATGTGATCCGTACGTTCATGCACGTAAACGCAATGAGGAAAGTTGTGTCCAACAAATATAGGACAACTCCGGTCAGAGATACGGGCAGCAAGCGTTTGACGAGCACTTGTGTATACATCACACCTTTATGAGTTATATTGGGCATGCCGCAAAGAACTCACAAATGGTATTTTTTAAAAATAAAAAAATAAAAATTTTCATAAAGCCCCGATATTTATTTAACCCTGCAAAATATACTGAATATGATTTTGAAGTAATTGAAATTTACAACAATTCCAAAACATTTCCAGAATCCCTAATAGAATCCAAATTTTTTTTAAAATCTCCAAAAAATCTTTAAAGTTTTCAAAGCAAAAATAACCCAACTAACGAATGGTTAGTGACTTGTACTGCTGCTTCAGGTCTCTCAGCTCAGTCTGCACGAATGACTTGACATCACCGATATTCTGTAGCTCCCTCCCTTTCTGCAAAATAACCGACAAGACACGAGAGGTTTACTCCGAGACGCTGCTTACTCTGAAATATTCGACTGTCCACCCTCAAACCATGTTATATTTATAGAACACTGCGCAATGGTTTTTTTTTACCTCTTGAATAGACGACGGCCATATAAGTGGTTTGAAAAGGACCCCCTCTGGCCAGTTGACATATATAGGCACATTCCTGCACATACTCAATCCATGCATGTTTCAACTGTATTGTTCTTGAATAGATGGATGAATAGATGGATAGTAATGAATAGATGGATAGTAATGAATAGATGCAGCTTTTTTCAACAAAGCATTCATTCACACGAAAGGGGGCTCCAAGTGCAATGAATAGGACCACTCTATTTAGTGTGGTGCCTACTGTTTGCATTTACGCTTGGCTACACAGCCCATCTTGGCACATCAGCACCCCATCGACAAGTGAAACGAACACAAGAGGCTTATGCAGCCAAGCGTAACACACAATAACCTAACAATGGACTGAAAATGCAGAGAATGCGGCCGTCAACTGGCCAAGTGGTCATTTTCAAACCGCGGGTATAGACGTCAGCCGAGTTCAAGGGGTTAAAGGCTCAATTAAAAATCCTGATTGTGCTGCGGATTTGAAAAAATTAAACGAAAACAGCTGCAGGATTAAAGTGTACATCTTGTCCCAATCGCAGCAAAAATGACAATGGGATTTTCAGAAACTGTAATAAAGTTGCATCAGGAACAAAACGGATATAATTACCTGATATCCAGACTGTACCATCTTGGCTTGGGAACTGAGATACCCAAAGACGTGGGAGATGTGACGGCCTCGAATGTCGTCAAAGATCTGATGAATATAGGTGAGAGAATGTACACCAGATGCACATCAGACAACTTGATTAACCCCTAACCCCTTGGCATTTTTACTAGGAGGCTTCCTCAACCTGTCAAAATCCAACACTGTGCAGTATACCTATGGCACATTCTTTGGACTTAGACAAATTGGGGCATCATAGCTCCATGTAAAATAATGGTGCCAAGGCCCTGCAGTACTGAACCCATCAAAACTTGACAAAACCTGCTGTTGGAGTTTGTAAGGCTTGGGGTAGTTAGGGTTAAAGTAACAAAATGGATATCTGCAATACAGGTTGAGTCCAAGGGTTTTGCTAAACATTTGAACATTTAAATTGTGCGTGAAAGTTTTGCTGAACATTTATCAAATTAAACACAGAACCCATCCATATAGCTGGTATCAGCTAAATATCTACTGCCTTACACTAAAATGAAATTACATCAGCCATACAATATTTTGAAACAGCTGACCATATCAGTTATATTTCACCTAATTATCAGGCATGTAACATGGAATTAACAAACAAGGAAATTCCAATCTTTACAAGACTTTGTACAGTGTTTTTCAATTTTCAGTGGCATAAGGGTGGAGTGGTTAATCTGTGGTCAGGCCAGGCCAGGCTGTTAAAAAGCCTGGCCAAGCCCCTGGAACACCCAGGCCTTTCGGCTTCTATAATCCCCTGGTTGTACACAATAAACTGCCCAATAATTCTGGAGTCCCATTGTTCACCCAGACTTGACTGACAGCTGAGGCATCTTTTGATCCAGCCGTGAATGGGTACAGATTAGTGTGGGAGGGGCTACAACCAGGCCTGGCCTGGCCGAGACAGGGCTTTATTGACTAGTTGATGCTCTACTGTTTGGTGATTTGTGGCTCACAATAGCAAGAGCTTTTCAAAGGTTTGGCTGGACCACAGATTAACCACTCCTCCCTAAGTGTGAAGTGAAAAACGAGGAAATCAGCTGATCCGAGGAAAAGTTGCATGCCTGAATTATACTTACTTGCATTGTATTTTATTTTTTTAGGTCACCCAATACAAGGCTAAAAGCCACTCTAGGTAAAGGGCTACAACAGAGGTGGTGGGGTTGGCCACATTTGTGATGTGACCTGGGGAAATCCTTCACATGATGAAATTTATCATTTTTGTGTTATATGCATAACATTAATGAAGGCTCTGTGTTCTTTTCAAAACTGTTTTAATCATGTTTCAAGGATGTCTGTAACTTGAGTTATGCTGTCAGGATTTTAAGAAAACCAGCTGACTTCCAAGGCTGTAGTCGAGTCCATCTCAAGTCCATCACAAGTCCCTGCAAGTCTATCACAAGCCCTCCAGTCCTAATTCCAATCACAAGCTATTCAAATGAGCTTTGACAAAGGCATTCCTTTGTCACTGTTCATCCAGTTACTTGTGACCGGCTTTATAAAAGGACTTCTGACTGGACTTGCGAAAGGACTTGTGAAAGGACTTGCAGGGACTCGACTACAGCTCTGCTGACTTCATTTTGAGAAATCAAACTTTAAACTTCTGCGTAACTCCTTGAGTTTGCACAAATAGTGACTGAAAGATTGCAAATTGTTACATTTAAAATAATGAAATGTTTAGCTAATATTTTCTTCAGGAATGATAATTTAGAAGAAACTCAAACTGTCAACAAACAAATCTAGGGGACTATTGTGCCATTATCTTCAATGCAGGTTCGGCGAAATGTGAAGGTTTTTTTTCCAGATCACATCACATTTTAGGTTGGCAGCCCTGCCACCCTTACGGTTTTCCTGGCTCCAGATCTAAATAGAGGATAAATATCCCAGGCGGGAGAATTTAAACCGTTGGTAAAACCAACTCACCTCCCCCTGCCAAATTTGTTTGAACAAGTGCTAAGGTTCTGATAGCTGACTGACGTCGACTCACCTGGTCGTCACAGTTAAGTAGAAGCCTCATGCTCTTATCTGTACCTGTTACTTCCGGCCCAAACTCACAATAACCTGTCGAGAAGAGAGCCATCATATCAAACTAATTTTAAAAACCATCGATTATCCGGGAAGGTTTAGGATCAATTGGTGGCCAATCAACAGGGGTCCAGCAATCTTTGACATGAGATGACGGTAGTTAACCCCTTGAGTACGGTATTTTACGGGAGACGTCGGGGTGCCGCGGCGGTTATGGCAGCCAAGCGAACCGCTACAATGTGTTTGTGCAGTCAAGCGTAACCTATACACAATAATCCAACAATGGATTGAAACTGCACAAACAGCGGCCAATGGTGTCATCCGGCCTGGTGGCACTGTTTAATCCAACAATGGATTGAAACTGCACAAACGGCGGACAATTGCGTCATCCGGCCTGGTGGCACTGTTTTTTTCGCATATTTGCGGCATCCGTACGCAAGGGGTTAATGATGCTGTGTCCCTGTTGTTTGGGCATGGTACACCCAAAAATAAATTTTCATATTGCATGGCTGATTTGAAAATGATTTGAAAACTGCTAACTGCTTGGATTGACCTGAAATATACAAATCCACAAAATTAGTTGGCCTAACATTTTTAACTTACCTTCTTGAATACGGACGACGCCAAGACCGCCTGTCCGGTTAACGTTGTAGGTGCATTCCTGCACGTACTCAATTCATTCATGTTTTAACTATATTGTTCTTGAATGGGAGTATAATGAATAGATGCAGCTTTTTCAAACAAAGCTTTCATTCACTCAAAAAGGGGGGCTCCAAGTGCGATGTATAGGACCACTCTATTCAGCGTGCCACCTATTGTTTGCGTTTACACTCGGCTGCACTGCCTGTTCTTCGCATACCAGCACCCCATCAATAACAGCCGGAGACAAGGGGTTAACGAAAGAAGATACCCACCGCTCCGGATGCTGAATGTTTCGTCCAGCAGCCCCTCGTAAGTGGTCTGCGTGCACAGCGGCGTGATCAGGTCAGCTTCCCGGTCAATCAGGAATATGTGGCCGATCTCATTCCGCACGGGAGCACGGGGTTCACCCTGCAGTGACTGCAATGTCCTGACGAGGTCCCAGACCATCTGGAAAAAGAACAGGGGGCAACTTCAGGGACCTGCTCATTTAGGCTGGTACGCTAAAAGAATTGTTATAACCCTAACCTCACATAAAGCTACAAAATACTACTTGCAGTAAACTGTAGTATGCAGTACTCTCACCTATTTGTGTACAATGCTTGTAGTCATTTTTAGTATTTGGTACTTCACCCCAAATAAAGTATGTAGTAATATGTAGTACTACTGTTTGTTGCTGGGGTTGGAGGCAAAATTTCTGTTTTCATCTAAGGTGAAAACAAAGCATGAACTACTGGTTTTCAAAGATGATACAATTTTTTTATCTTAGCCATCCAATTCATTGACAAATATAATTTACCCAGTAAAACTGTATTACATAGAAGTAGTACTCTGTAGTTGCAAGTATCTTGACTGCTGTCATGATACACTCAATCATCAAAGACAGAGAGACTCAGTGCTACAGAATACTAAGTAGTATTTCGTAGTACACAGGTCTTCACCCCAAATGAATGCCTAGGATGTTAGGGTTTTTGGAAAATGGTCCCAGCAAAACCAAGATGATTAGATTATGAGATTAGGCCCCCAGCAATAATCTGAATTGTTTAAAATTGTTCCAACTAAATTTTGCCTTTTTTAATGCATTGCAAGTTTTGAGAAAACCTCGGGAAATCATTTCTTCAATTTTTTCCACAAAATTTTAATATATAAAACACACAAAAAATGTTTACCTTCCAATAAATGTTAGCCCCCACCCCCTCAAATTTGTACACAGACACTTGCAAGAAAATGTTCGAAAGAACTGTTCCATGGATCGTCACTATTACCTTAGCACACCGGCCTAAGCCGTACACTTGGGGGATGGTACCATAAAGTGACTGCAGGTTGACAATGGAGGTTGCTATAGTGTGCAATAAAGACTGCTCTCCTTCCTAGAATGCAAACAGAAATATAAAAATGAAATAGATGGCCACTACTACTGGCCACTTAATACATGAATATTGCTCACACAATTTTGAATACTTTTCATACAATTTTTGAATACTTTTCATACAATTTTTGAATACTTTCCATACAATTTTTGAATACTTTTCATACAATTTTTGAAATACTTTTCATACAAATTTTGAATACTTTTCATATATCACTTTAAAATAATTTTCACACCATTTTTTAATACTTTCACAGGATTTTGAATAATTTTATGTACTTTATGCATTTAACCGAGCTTTCCATTACTGGAATTCAACTTCAAGACAGTTTTGTGAGCTTTTTACAGATCTGTTTTAAGCATTGCCCACTTCACCAAGTCAAATCAGGCCTCCTTGATTGCCGTTCTATTTTATCTTCAAGCAAACTTGAATCCCAGTTCCTGATTGGTCTCTCCATAGCAACAACAGTGTGATATTAACCAGTGTAGCATGATCGATGTTGCACACCGTGTACCGAATGTATTGTGTGGTCTTTTAAGTTGCATGCGTTTCACTGCTGCATGTACTGCACAGCGTGTACATCATGAAGTGCACACACTGTGGTCAGTTTTCAGTGATCATTCGCTGCTGAAAAGTAGACATTGAATTGACTTGTCAAATGGTCTACCCATGCCTGTCCAAGAACAATGGCATCACCCTCTAAGATGACTGCTACATATAAGGTCTACTGAATCGGCCATTAAAAAATCCTCATCCATCATACACATAAGGCCAAGTAAAAAAAACATCTTTAGCATCCGTTTTTTGGTTTTTTTTTAAAGGAAGCAGGGGATTTTTATTTTTTATTTTCAAGATGGCCGCCACTCTTTTGAAAATTTCCGACAACCGTAGGTTTTTCAACTGTTCTAAGACACAAAAATGAAAGAAACATGTTGGACAACAGAATTGAACATGTTTACAGTGGTTTTATAGTTTTAGCAAACTTGTAATTTATTTTCCGATGGATCGTTTTTTTTTCAACTAATTTTTGACTGGTAAAATTTGTTTTTAAATCCAGGCGGCCCCAAAAAACGAAGCAGGCAGGGACGCTAAACATGTTTTTGTTTTTTTTACTTCGCCTAACTGTGTCGCTGACCACGGTTTGACGCCTTACCACAAAATAGTCGCGGAAGAAGCTTGGCATTTCCATGGACAGGATGTCTCTGTCTAAGGCGATCAGATCAAGCTTGAAGTCTTCCAGCTCCACAGCTGTACAGGACAAAAACAAAATCATCCAAGAATGTGTATTATCCCATTAACCCTAACCCCCACGAGGTATTCTCTGAGCACCCTGCCAAATGCAACAGAATGCAACACAGCTGAAATAAGAACCCTGCCAAATGCAATGTTGCACTGAACTCATCTGTACCAGCCTTGTTGCTGGAGGCTTATACATGTATAATACTGACTAAATACAAAAGAATGCATCAGACCAGGAGACATGCCTTGACTGCTAAATGCAACAACTTTTTACCATTGGTGCATTCTGTTGCATTTAGCAGGGTTAATCTCATCATCTACAGCAGTGTAATGATGAGGTTTAGTTATAGCATGGGTACGATAGAATGTAGCATTAGGCCAAACAAAAATTGTGTTGCCCTCGGATAGGCAAAATTGGAAAAGAGGGTCGCTCGTGAAAATTGTTTGCTTTTTTGCTCATAATACTATTGAAAACGAGGTTGAAAATAAAGTAATCCATGTGGACGAGGTTAAGCCATGCCGTCATGTGACCGATTTGAAGAAAATAAAGTTGGTTGCTTTTCTCTTTCGGTTGTTGTAAACATCGAGAGATATGACAAGTTTTTGCCAATTCGATTTGACTCTTCCGCTACAATATATTTATACATCTAAAATAGATTGAATTGGTTGTATACATAGCATTTTCACATGTGCTGTCCTTATTTTTTTCTTTTGCTAGACCTCAGTCCCCAGACCTAAAGTTTAGGGTTTTTAACTAGGCTACTCTTCAGCCCGAATGGAGCTTTGACAAGCGCGACGGATCGAAGTAATCTTCACGCTCACCTGGGCGTGTTTAGGCGTAAACGTTGGACAAACCCCCTGGTTTCATTTTTTTACATGAAAATACGCATCAAGTAAAGAAGGTACATCAAATACAAACACTTTTTGAGACAGAGAGGCTGAGTTATGTTTTTACTGATATTTGAAGAAAAAAAAAACGAAACTGATTCAGTCGATTTTTACGGTCAGTTGGTCCGAGGGCAACAACATTTTTTGGGGGCCTAATTACAGGGAAATTCAGGGGAAAGAATGCTCATGGTAGACTGTACTTTAGACAAAAGCAAACTTTACTGACTCAAACTCTCATTTGGTTTGTTATGAAAAATAAGACAGACTTGTACATGTACCTCCATAAACGCCTTCCTGTTCAAGCAGCATTTCACAGATGTACAACTGCACAAAGGACAAGATGAGAATACTTGTACAAAGAACATTCAATTTGAAGGATTTTTTAAGTTAGGGTGGGATAACCAGTGATGTACCCAAGAGGCGAGGGGCTCGGGAGGCTTGAGCCCCCCCCCCCCCCCCCCCCAGTTCTTTTTTCTTCTTTCTTGTTAAATCTTAATCACTACTAGTATATAGATTTTCAAAGTGAACAAAAAAACTGGCAGGGGCGGGATTCGAACCTGCGACCTCTGGAATATCAAACCGGCACTCTACCAACTGAGCTATATCTTACCGTTTCCCAAATTGTCAATATCTTTGTTTGGGGGGGGGAGGAGGGGGGGGCCGACAGTCAGAAGTCATAAACCCATCATGCTGCACAGCCGGGGACCACGCCCAGTTTTACGATACAACCTGGGAAGCGACAATGTGGGGATCACAACTTTTTCAAACAAACCACAAGGGAAACTGACTAGGTAAATATGAATATAGACTGTACAGATCGATAGCTGCACAATAGTATAATGTGCACAGGCACAAGCATGGTTACACCTTTGTTTGGTGTCTGTGTTATGAACAACATTTTGAAAAAAGCAATGCTGTAAACATTATTTGTAATTATCCAGGTCCGTGTACACTAAGAATAAAAGTGCTTCGTCAAATACTAAGCTTGCAAAAAGTTATTCCACACTGCCCTGTTGTTTATAATGGTGTCTTTGTAACAAAAGTCTGAAAAATATTATGCCTGTCCAGTAAACATGATCACTTCTCCACCTTTGCGTGTGCCGGCACATGCATGCGCCGGCATCACAAGACGGTTGTCCAGAAGCTTTATACAGTTGTATTTATTGTGGAATAAGGCATGCTATTATGTCCCGTCGAGGCTCTTTATCCATAAATTCCCTTTGTTGTCAACTTTGGTGAGCGTCATAAACGTGAAATCTGTGCTGGTTTCCCATGTAATCGGGTTTTAATTTTGAAAATTACCGACAAATAACATTCAAAACCTTTGCTTTTTCATTGTTTGGGAAGTTACTCCATGTATGCGATAATATAAAGTTGTACGGGTACTCGATTCCATAATCTGGAACCGGTTCCAGACATGAATGGTCGGGTACTCGGGTACCCGGTTCCGATGCACACCCCTAGTGCTGTTAAGTTATTATGACTGCGCCTGCAGACAAAACATGACTGTCTAACGACTTGTCTTCAAGTCTAATGGGGTTCGGACCCAGCCCCCACCTTTTTACACCCCTGATTGGCATAAGAAAGCAAAGTGTTTTGATTGTGCTGAAGACACAGTATGAATCATTCTCTTTTTAATAATAGCCTATAATCATTTCAGATAGTCACAATATCATTTGATTTTATGCAAACACTTCCCTCACCTTCCTGGGTACGAATAAAATCTTGTACTTTCTCCTCCTTCCACTCTCTTGGTCACCTTTAATTTGACCTACAAAAAAAAAATACGAGTTTAATTTTTAATCATCGTATGAGAATCTTTGTATGTGACGTGGCTCAACGAAAAGTCGCAACTGCAGCACTTTAAGTTACAGGCAGAAACTAGCCTTTTTCACTGAGAAGTTGATTTTGGGTTTGTAACGCTTTTCACATCCGAAAAAATACTCTTCTATCATATTCCAAAGTTTCATAAATGAATTCCACCTCAAACATTTTGTTTTGGGGTGATTTTAATTTTGCACTGAGTGAGAGTTCAATTTTCACTGACTTTGAACTTCATTTTCTTAACAACACCCCTCCCCATAAATTTGATTGTATTTTGTATGTGCGAAAATATTAATATTTTTCTGTAAATACTCTTGTACCGTAATTTTCGGAATATAGACCGCGGCTTATACGTTGATTCTCACGCTGAAAAATGTCCCTGCGGCTTTTACTCCGGGCGGTTTATACGGCAACAGTTGAAGAATAAAATCAGTCACACAAGGTTCGAAATTCACGACGGCCACGGCGGTCAGTGCCGTCGATGCCCTAAGGCTTAGTTGCCGTCGATGCCCTAAGGCTTAGTTGCCGTGATGCCCCTTGTAAAAATGCACTATTCACGGCCAGTTGTGCTGTGCTCCATTAATACTTTGGCCGTTGTGCCCTTCTTGCTGAACCAAGCCCTCAAATTGCTAAATTTTTTTGTACCAAACCGTTGCCGGATCCTACAAAACGGCGCTTCTCGATCGCGCTGGTAATTGCCCGTGCGCGTGATGAGCGATCGCGCTAGAGCCCGCACGGCACGTGCGCCCCATGTAAAAACCTTCACAAAACCTCGATTCCCCAAGCAGACTGGTTCCCGTCCGTGCATTATTTTTCTTCTTTCTCACTGGGGCGGGAACCAGTCACAGCCTAAAACAAGCTCTGATTTCGCGGCCGAATCCACGGCTAGCTTTAGCCAGGTAGCTCTTACTACAGTAACCCGAACCCCCCACAGCCGGCTTAGCCATGTGTGCGGTTTGGCGATGGTCCAGAGGGAGTAGCGTTGCCTGTTCAACTTAACACAACGAACTCCCCTCATGCAAACGATCGTGCACAGTGTGCATGTGTGCTGCGATGACTCGGAAACCGAAGCGTGTTCTGTTTGCGATTTATTCGACAATTATGCCTTGCATCGCTTAATTAATTAAAACGTTCCAGACAAATTGAACTCGACAAGTCGGCTATTAAGTGCAAGAATGACATGAATCATGATAAAACTCATTTCTGCCCCACGGAACCAAACTCATTTTTACTGGGTGACTTGGAAAAGGAGATCGACAACGTTGACGCTTTTTCCGCCAGCGATATAGCGCACCGTGATTTCCCGAATGGCCCGTGCGGGGCGTGAACGCAACGTGGCCGGTGAAGATGGCGGCAACGCATCGCACGGTAAAACCACTCATGCCGTTCGCTTTACTCACTTGTTGGAAATAAAGGAAACCAATCTAGAGGGACCGAATAGACTTGCAAATGTACCATAAGTACCGTTCACAACGTACTGTTCGTTTTTGTCTGTTTTATCGTTGTGTAATCCATGTTATTTATTATTTCACTGGTCAATTGGTGACTGTTGAGCTCAGATTAGTGGTTAAAGTTGTCATTGTCTTTTTTATTCCCCCCGCCCCGTCAAAAAAAAAAGAACTGCCGCGCGGCCCACCCAGCCAGGCCGGACGCTCATACAGCCCGTCAAAATTGGTAATTTCGAGGACTTATGAAAGTTTATTGGGCCCCGTGCGCGTCGAATGAGGGCGCTGTCCACAGATACTCGTATACCACCAGTGGGATTGCTTTGTCTGTTTGCCGACTCTCGATAATTGCGTTTTCAAAAAGAATATCATAGCGGGAACCAGACACTTAAATTGAAGTCGGGTAAGATGACGTCGATATTGAACCCAAACTCACGAGCGCTATGCAGCACGATGACTTTTGTGGTCGGTCGTCAGCGCCGCGGTGCGGTTTATACGCCGGTGCGGCTAATATGCCAACTTTAAATCTTAATTTGCAGATTTTTGCGTGCTGCGGCTTATACTCCGCGCGGCCTATATTCCGAAAATTACGGTATTTGTAAAGTATTACTGTTCGTAATCTGTCTCACGGATGTATTTTTTGTGAATTTCATTTTACCCAAATTTAATTTAAAATGCATGCAGGGCCCAGACGGAAACATCATCGGTTAAGAAATGTAATAATAAGTATACCAAACTTACTTGCAATATTCTTGATGTTTTTCACGCTGGGCCTAACCAAATACATGCGTCTGTTCGACAGAGAAAATCAGAATATATTCAATGAGGACTATATAATCAGGGAAAATGCGTGGATTTATTGACAGGAAGTCTATTTTTCTAACTACAATGTACAATATAGTTTTCAAAGTTATTTTATGGATAACAAGGCCAAAAGCCACTCAAGGTGTGGGCTACAAAAGACAAGAAAAGACAGAAATCACAGGGATAGAAGGTATCTATTCACATTTCGTTTGAATTGGGAAAAAATATAGGTGGAAGGGAAGCAGGTTACAGGTAAGGAGTTCCAACGAGAGGTAGTATGATGAGAAATGAAATGGGTACTATAGTGGCTGTCATCTTTCTGGCCTCAACATTATATCAGGCAAGTTTTAATTTTACATGATTGGATTATGTTTGAAAATACACTGTTTCATCACACAAATCAGAGAGTGAAACTGGCTACGTAATTCTGAATGAATTTTCAAAGTGAACAAAGAAAACTGACGGGAGCGGGATTTGAACCTGCAACCGCCGGATTACTGTGCTGGCACTCTACCAACTGAGCTATATTCCCTGTGTCTCTTTGTTCAGTGGGGGTGCTTGTCAGAAGTCAGAACCTCATGATATAATAATATGAAATATGGGGATCACTCCATGAGGATACAAGTTTTAAACTTTAATCTGACTAGTTTCCCCCCCCCCCCCCCCCACCCACCCCCTGCACCAACACACATACTGACAAATTGGGAGCCCACCAACATAGGGTAAGATAGCTCAGTTGGTAAAGTACCAGTACGGTAATCTGAAGGTCGTAAGTTAAAAATCCCACTCCTGCCAGTTTTCCTCTTTTCACTCTGAAAATGTATCAAAATTACACATTTAAAAACTCACATTAGCCCTGTCTGCACTCTTTTGGGTTGAAAGCGAGGATCACAGTGCTAAACAAACGCACTGCTCTTCAAACACGGAAGTGCTTAGATTGGTGGTATTTTTGTCAATTCGGGATTTATCTATATACAGGGTATCTGCATGTTTCGGAACGTCAAATTTAAGACTTTTTAAGACCCTTTTAACGCTGCCTTAACCGAAATTTAATACCAAAAATACGCGGACCGACACTAGGTGTATACGTTGATTTTGGATCTCGGGATTGGAACGCTCGGTAAATACAATGTATCTACCACATGCGATCAGCTTTCCGGAAAAAAATTGCTATGGGTTCCAATAGCTGATTTTTTATACAGGCTCTGTGATCATTATTTACGAGCTGATAAAAATATCATTACTCGCTTTGGCCATTCTTTTTAAGACCTTGGAAAACTCAATTTAATACTTTTTAATGCTTTTTAAGGCCTTAAATTGAGAAAAGTCAATTTCAGACTTTTTAAAGACCTGCAGATACCCTGTATATATTTGTCTACACAGGGATATACATTTTGGGGAATGTGCATTCAAAGTTTGGAAACAAGGTATCCATTTTGTTTTGTTTTGGGGGGGGGGGCTGAAATGCTTACGAGTCTCCACTGATCTCCAGTCTGTTATTCTCCAGCTTAAATATTTTGTCGACACCGTGTCTCTGAAAAAAAAAAAAAAAAAGCATGTAAACTAATTGCGACATTTTGCAAAGTCATTTACTTCCACTAGTTTATTCAAATTTGTGCTTTAGTTGCAAAACAACTGTAGCATGTCTTGCTCAGAAACACAAACAATAGGCCCACCAGGATGCAATTTGATGATGCTGCCTAACCCTAACCTGCCAAAATCAAACACCCCTTTGTGTTGAATTTTGTGTGATTGGGTACTGTAGAGCCTTGGCACCATCACTTTGCATGGGACTTGATGCCCTGATTTTGTCTAAGTACAAAGAATGTGCCATTGGTTTACTACACAGTGTTGGAGTTTGTGTGGTTAGGGAAGGATTCTAGTAAAAAGGCTTGGGCTGTTAGGGTTAATATATAGTAAGCGAAAAATCACTATTAACCATAGCAAAAAAAAGTCTGTGCAAAAAGCTAGCATACTTCACAGGCAAATTAATCTCGGGCCACAAATAATTTGACACTTTGTAAAGTAATTTTCGATGACAAACTTGGGTGGTTTTTTCGTTTGATGTCTCATGCAAAAGTGACAAATATTCGTTCTGCTAAAAAAGAAAAAAGCAATTTAAAACAAAAAATTTAAATTCTGGGTGAAACCTCAAAAGAGCACAGACAGCTTACCTTTAAGCTTTAAGGCAAAGGTTAAGTTTCCAAGATTTCTACACGCTTTTTTCCTTAACCCTAACCTTCCAAAATCCTCTTTGCCAAATGGAGGAATTTGGAGGATTGAGGGTCTTTGGAAGTTGAAGCATCGGAGGATTTTGCAGGATTGAGGGCATAAGAGGATTTTGCCTCTGGAGGAATATGGAGGATCCTCAGGTCATCAGGCCCAATCTGATGCTGGATGATTTCGGAGGATTGAGGTTACTACGAAAACCCCTAGAGGATTTTGGAGGTTTCATGCAATGGTCCCCGTAAGAGGATTTTGGAGGATTCCGGTTACATGCAGCTTTAACACTTTGAAATCAGATGATGTTCGAGAATTCAGGTTACTTGGAGGAAAAATGATGTAGGGAGTTAGGTTAATTGTAAAAAAAAACAGATATTAAATATTGAAATTGGGAATTTTTTCCTTAACATGATTCAAAATGCTTCAGATGATTATTTTGGGTCATTCCATGCTAAATCACCTAAATTTCAGAAAAGTTGCCAAGGGTCCGACTCGGATTCCGTTTACATTTTTTCTAAAAGTACCTTAACGTGAGTCGGACGCCTGACAACCTCGAGGTGATTTAGCACGGAATGACCCTTTTGTTTTATACTTGTCCGAGACAGCCATTGATAGCTGCTCATAATAAGCCAGTTCGGTATTCCACCTGGGCATGTACACAACAAGATTCGGAAATTTTTCTCTCGGGGAAAAACGTGGAAGATAAATGCACACAAGGCTATGGGGGACGTGGTAACCGAATCTGCATTCTGTTCCATTTTTTGGTGCAATCAAAAAGATGGTGGAAACTTTTGTTCGAACAAAAGTTTGGACACACGAGACACCTGAAAACACTTTGCTGTCCAAATGTTTGTTTTTTTGAAAAATGTTACTTCAGAACACGACAATCTCTTTCAATTTGCTGGTACCCGCTATGCTTTTGCACACATACGATGAAATTTTTCCGCCCGGAAGAACATTTTTCAAATCTTGATGTGCACTGGCGCAGTTGGAATACCAAACTGGCTTATTAGTGGCCCATTTCACGGAGCTGCTAAGCACAAAAAATCTTCTAAGCACGAAGACGTCTTGCTTATTAAAAACAGGTTACCAGCCCAAGCTTGATGTGATTTTAATGCCAAAGCAAACAGCTGAATACCACTCAAAAGCAATACGCATCGCATGAACATTTGGTTGGTAATCCTGTTTTTACTGGTGAAGAATGTTCATGCTCAGCAAATGTTTACATTTAGCAGATTAATGAAATTGGCCCCCCGATCATGAAACCTACCTTCAGCAGTTGAGCTCCGGCTATTCTGTCCAAAGGTCGCATGAGTTCAGGATCTATCACCAAATCCTTCATTTGAGGTATCTGATAAATGGATTCAACGGGGGCAAACAACAATCAGTCAATAGATTCTGCAAAGTTGAGTTAAAAGCAATTTTATTTTTCACATTTTTTCGAAAATTGGAACCGCTTCAGACGATCTTTTGCTTGGCGCACACAAGGTGAGGATGTAAATGAGACTGAGTGGGATTTTTGGGGAAAACTGTGCAGCGGTTTTCATGCGCACATGTCAAATGTGAGTGCATGGGAATGAATTTCTTATTCTTGCTGTACTAGCCTATGGAAAAAATTGGCTTCTTTCTATGTTTTTTTGACTATGGGGTTCTATTCCTGTCGGGAATAGTTCTAGGGGTAGATTCGATCCAGGGTCCCCAGCTATCAAAACCAACACTGTAGGCCTACCAATTGAGCTACCGAAGCACTCTGACAGGTATGGGCAGTTGTAAATCTGATATACGTTCGCATTGTCTGTTTTTACGCATTTGAAAGTCGCGTTACGGCTGCCATAAAAATAGCACTGGAAAATGACAGTGGATGCCTATTTTTGTCAGATTTTTCTGTTTCTGACCCATTTTGTTGGGGTATCAATGTAAAATATCTGCCTACAGTTACGCCGTGCTCACAACTGGTACTCACTGATTCTAGTAGGTGAACCAAATGCTCCTTTGACAGTTGTTTTAATACTGAAAAATCCGGAAACTTTTTCTCTCTGCTGGTGGCCGCCATCTTGGTAGCACGTTTGTGGCTTGTCGAGAGAGGGCGCCAATACTCACATTCACAGCACAATGGAGATCAATGGTGCACAATATAAATAAACTCTCATTGACCTCAGTGTAAAACCATTAACTTCACAGTGAAAAAATCCTTGCCCAGGAGTCTCTCAGTTTTTGTGACACTACTGAAAATTATAGTTTGAATCTTAATCTGTCAAATTCTTTTAATTTGCTAATTGACCCCAGAGAGTACCACCCCCCGATAATGTGTGTTTTTTCCCAAACCGGCTAGCTGCCATTTTTCATAAAGCATACGTGTCCGGTCATGTCCCTCCACTTGCCAAGCCAAATAGGACCAATTTTAAAGCCAAAATGTATCAAGTCTTCACAAAAGTGAAGGTTATGATAGCTGATGATAATTACACAATCTATCAATTGCATGACGCCCCAAAATTTATTATTCAAAAAAAGTTGTGGGGTTTACAATTTATGCTAATCAGCTTGGCGCAGCCATTTTTTTGCCTATTTAAATAAGACCGAGTCCGAATTACTTGGCTACGGCTGGATGTTACACACATGTCTATGGTAGCGGCTGCAGCCACTTCCTATAGACTCGTGTGTAATTTCAAGCCGTAGCCACGTAATTCGGACACGGCCTCAGTGTGATGCACCCCCAAAAATAGTAAGCACTTATCCAGAACCACCAAAATGACATCGTCGCGCGCATCGCGCTTGTGCCTATTCAATTAGGCCTTGTGACTATTCAATAAGGCCCAGTGCATTTTCAGTAATACATGACGATGTCATTTTGGTGGTTCTAGATAAGTGCTTACCTATCAAAATACACCCACACCATACAGCGGGGCTAGTGGGCGTTATTTACAAAAAATGTTCGATTGCCCCGATGTCTTTCCTTTTGTAATTAAATTGTAATAAAATGTTTGTAATTAATGTTGTTATTAATTTTGTAATTAATTTGTAATTAAGAGCAGCAGTTAATCGGGGGTGGGGATAATTACATTCGGGAAACTTGGTAATTATATGTTGTAGCTATTATTGCCACATTGTTGCAGATGAAAATATGGTAGTTGGGTACACAATTTAACTGTGGGCATTCAACCGTGAGATCGGAATCTGTATTGGCCAGCTGTGTGTATATCGATCTGCTAAGCTGCACACCGTCTGATCTCAGAAAAAAAACAATCGTGAGGGGGTAAAACACCGACTACCCACCCCCTCCCCCTTGGGTATTCCACTAGAGTCACATAACAGAAACAGACGCACAACAAAAGTAAATAATTGCAAAATCGAACTCATTTCAAAGAACAAATAATTACCCTTTATGAGAAACATTGTGTGGCACTTGGTGGTGGCCCAAGCGCCACACAATGTTTCTCATAATATAATTACAAGATCACCCTCACACCGCATTTCCAACACAGTAGGAAAACAAAAATCAGCATTTTGTCAAAACGCAAGAACTTTAGTTACGTAGAAATTTTATTCCTATTATGTGAGTTGTGCTAAGTACTCTTCTGTGTTTAAATAATGTGCTTATTTTAATGATATACCGTAAGTATGAAGTAATTTTTAGGCGAAAGGTCCCAGTCCCTGTATAATTGGTCTTTGGTCTGGAATCGGCTGATCAGCACAGCCTTTATTTAATTAACAATTCAAGACGGTCTGTTTTGGTATTAATCAAATTGCATAAAAATGTGCAAATTCAAAACCCGTATAAGAAGGCATAACGTCTAACAACCGTTCAAACCACTAACTAAAAAGTATAACAAACGGACACATTCACCTGATTATTCTATCCTATCATATACAATTAAAATATTAGTAAACACCACACGTCACAAAAGACTTCACTCACAAAAGTTTTTTTTTTTACAAAATTGCACTAAATTCACAACCTTAGGCTTAATTATGGGCCGGCGCTCAAAATAAAGCATGCATTAAGCCCCACCCAAGTTGAAGTATTGACATTTCGGTGATTTGGGCGCGCGAACGTATGTGTGCGCGCGACTGTCAATACGTTAAAGAGGCGGGGCTCTCGAAACGTGCCTGACGTGTACAACAAGCATAGTCGGTAATTGGTCGGCTTTAGTCCGCCTAGCTAGCTGCGATGCCGCGTATTATAATACACCGCATTTCCCGCGTTACGTGTAGCGCGCGGAATAATAACATAGGGGAACGTTCTGTGCAACCTCGGTCCCACGATGCGTGTGCGTACGTTGACTGCATGTCGGATCGCGAAACGTTGAACGCCTTGCATGGCATCATAAACATAATGGCTCAGCGCTGGTCATTTGCGGTGGCGCCTGCGGACAAAGACGACAGTTTCTAACGACTTGATTTTAAGTCTAGTACAAGCATAGCTCTTCAACAATACAAGTTCAGCTTCTATGCATACGACTGTTCTCTGCCCTGATCTCCCTCACCAGCTGCCATGGCAACCGCTTCCTGATTGGCTGGTTCCTCCACTACATCATAAGTCACGTTGTCATTCTTGCACCTCCGTGACTGGCGACTTTTGTAAAGGACAATTGCGAGAATGGAGAAGATTACGCCCCAGAACGACAAACCCACCGCCAAGACGACAATAACAAGATGGCTGTCTATTGGTTCTAGGAGTGTCGACGTCACGTCCTTCACAGGCTGCTTGGATGCCACATCACCCGGTTGCTTGGTAACCATTAGGGGTGAGTCCGTTTTCTGTGCACTGATTGGCTTTAAAGTTCTTGATGGATCGAGAGTAGAAGTTGATGGTGGCGTTACAACTGGTGCAAGGAAATACATTGGGAAAATTAATGTCTCCCACTTTCTAACATTACTATCAACACTAAAACAAAAAAACTTGATTTTTACGTTTTTCATTCTATTTAGTACACATTTTAAGCCAAAATATCCCACCTATACTGCACGTGGTCCCAGTAGCCATCGAAATGTCATCTATCGCGATGTCTGATTTGAATCCTTCACCTCTCTTAGCTTCAAATGCGACCTGTAATCATAAACCAATAATGACATCATCGCGATGCTCGACTCAATATCTACTATTTTTACAGGTAAGATTTTCGCATTAAAAACGAATCGGCAATTACACTTCATTCCAGGAGTAGGCCAAACGTACAAGAACCATTCTGGTTTGATAGGCACCGCAAAATGTCCTTCTTTTGGAAAATCAGTTTAAAAAATTAAAATTGCCTTCATCAAGACCAAATCACATTAACATGTAACATATTGGTAAAAGAAAAAGGACATTTCATACCAGATCCTTTTGTTCTATCCCCTGAATGAAATTCATGCAAGAAATATACACCCAAAAGACAAGAAGAAAATAAGAAATTTATTACAAACACATGGTGTTTTTTTATTTTTTCATGTAGGCTAGCTTGTGTGCTGTAGTTCATGAAACATGACATTTTAAAATGTAAATGTTCATTTTTTAAAGTTTTGCTTGTCATTTGACCTTGATGACGTCTTCATGACATCGCCTGTGTGCATCACCAAACCTATTATTCAAAAGATGTACGGTGACCTTTCTAAGAATGCAAGTACTAACCAGGCTCTCATTTGCTATAGATCGAATGTATTGTGATAAGCATTTTACTTGAAACATCCAGTAGGCTTAACCCCGGAAGTGAAGGTCAAACAAAAACATTTCCAACCAAAAATGTACATTTGAACCCCAAACACAGATATCAGTTACTCATAGCGCATGAAATTTGATAATTCTTTAGAGTAAGGGAATCGACTTTGCTTACCTCGAAATAATCAGAAGCCGAGCTACCACCCACCTCTGCCTCAATCCACCGGTCTCCCTGATCCCCCTTCAACGTCCACAGCGCCTCGGTGGCGAACTCCCCTGTGCCGCTACGGAGACGCACGCTCAGTCGTCCCGTGTCCTCCCCGTACATGTGGTAGAAGAACCGGAGGCAAAAGGCCGGGGAAGGCCCGTACGTTGGACTGATCACACGAGCCATATCCCAGATACCAGGACCGGAGGCTTCGATGTACAGGTAGTGACCTGTTTGGCGGGCAGAACAAAAAGTGAAAAACCCAATGCAAAAAGTGGCAAAGGAGCTACCGCGATCGCAGCAGCATGAAAATAACACATTGGCTTGGAAGCGGACAAAGCGTGTTCATCTGAAAATTGCGTGAATTGGTTGGATAGATCATTAAGGAGAATTTAAAAAGTGTTCACAACCATGTCTTCAAAATGCGCCGTTTGTCTGAAAAACATTGACGAAAAGCTACGCGTAGGCCTACTATTAGATTTCCAACGGTTCAACTTTTCCCAACCAAACTTTCGTTCTCGGAAGTATTTTCGTCAGTGATTTTCAGGCAAACAGTGCATTTTCAGGGGATGGTTGTCTATCTTAAATTCGGCTATTTAATGAGCTTTATTTCCAACCATAGCAATTTTAGGACGAACTTTTTGTTTAGCCCTAGGCCTATACCTCTAAGGCAATGCGTCAAAAGTACGTAGTTCTATATGAAAAGCTCGTGCAGCTATACACGCGGACATGACGTCCCATTAATCGAAGACGATACATGTATATAAGAACTATAGTTCGTTTCACACGAATCCGATTTCACACGAATCCAGGCGAAATCTGGTGTGTGAACCAACGCACGGATCACTGATCGCGATCCGGATTCGTGTGAAACAAACAAGCCCTAAATCAAGACAGTCGTGAATCCTTCCTGCACATAGCTTTCGAATTTTAGCAGTGGTGACGAGATAATCTTTTAGAATACCTGTTGAGTTGACCCCGAGGGTGTGGTCGAAGGAGGGTCCCGTGCCAGACGTGGGCGTGGTTCCCTGCCTCATCTTCCAATCAAAATCGTCGTCGGTGTCTTGAACGTACCCACACAGTGTGTCGTCATTTTCAAAATCACACGTTTGAACGGAGGCTGTCGCTGCAATCGAAAAAGGGAAGATAATGGAAAAACACTTTACTTCTAGATTTGCCCAAATAAAACGACCCATATTCCCGCCATACGTGATGAGCGTCCAGCTTCAAATTTGACACTTATTAAATGCTACTTATCGTCGGTCGATTTTTGGTGGAATGTCTATGGAAAGTTCATCATAACTTATCTAATGCTAACAAATGAGCAGTTCACTTGGGAATTTTTTTTAGGATGACACACTCTAAAAGCATGGACTTTCCAACTTGAAATAATTATAAACACGTTTATCACGGAAATAGTCCTTTTAATTTCATGAATTTTTCGCAGGTAAAACACATTGAAATTTCAATTTAAACTACAATACTACAAACTTACAATTACACTGACACATTGAAATTATCATTAATAAAACAGACAAATACAAAAAGTCACGTAAAGCAATCACTAAAACAACACCACTATAACTTTACCTTTCCGAAAAACCAGCCAGACGAGGAAAATCTTTACCAGTACCACATAGGTCACGTCCATAGTGTGACGTAAGACAGGCAAAACGCGAGCACAGATTCGCAAATCCGAAAAGGCCCAAACTTAAACACCATCAAATGCTCATCAATCGAGCTTCCTCGCAGTATTTATCGCTCATGTAGTGTCGAACTTGTTCCTGTTTGTGCCACAGTTACAGATAGATTTCCCGTCTGCGGTTGAAATTAAATCCCAAAATACCACACGGAGTGGCACTGGACATGTCGGACAAACAAAAACAGGTTTGCTCGTTTCTGGTATGCATTTCCTGCCATTAATATTTGTGTCCTCAGACCATGTGTAAACATCCGCTGGTCCAAAGGTCGTGGTCGCCGACACGCACATTATAAAGCCCGGTTCATACTTCATGCGAATTCGTTAGGGTAACGGAGAACGTCACAATGAAACTTCAATTGTTGACGTAATGAAATTCTCTTCGCATTTGCATTCGCACGAAGTATGAACCGGGCTTAATGCTAGGATCTTTACCGTTGTGACATTGCGATGACAATGCGATGTACGGCAGGGGAGGATCCAGGATTGTGGGGGGCGGGGACACTTTCTCAACGTTGGTAGCGCCATTTAACCTCTGTTTTGTTCTTATACCTGTACACGCAAAATAATGCGCCCATCAATGCTTCCCGCACCCCTTTCCCCCGGGCTTTCCCCACCCAAGATGTGGGGATTATCACTTTTGAAGTGACCAAATTCCCACCCCTGGCATGGCAACATTTTAGTAACAATCCCCGACACACATTGGTGGCAGGGGCGGATCTAGGTTTTAACTAAGGGGGAGGGGGGGTTACCTGAGGTGATTGGCCTACACACCCCAGCGTGCCGAATTTTCGACACCCGACACTGGTTATTTTTAATTTTTTTCTCAGCCCAAGGGGGGGGGGGGGTTTAAACCCCCAACCCCCCCCCCCCCCCCCCCCCCCGTAGATCCGCCACTGGGTGGGGCACCCCCACCCCATGGTTTTAATCAGGTGATGGGGAAACAATGTCAAAACCCCCTTTCTGGATCCGCCCCTGTGCCGGGATAATTATTAGCGTCAAAAGTCATCATGGCTGCATATTAAATCAGGTTAATACCGGGTGGTGAGAGTTTTGGTTCGGCTAAAGGACAGCATTTCAAGTTCCACGTACACAGCGACGTAGTCGGTGGGGAGGGGGAAGTGGGGCGCACGCCCTCCGCCACTGTAAATTTCGCAAACGGGGAAAAATATAAGAAAAATACTGTAACTAACCCCCACTGTATAACACGTCCCCCACTTGATCGGCCCTCTATGGAGATACACTGCTGCATGTACATGTTGTATAGGCCATGGAGGAAGCATGGAGGAAGGAACAGGCCTACAGCTATTTTGGCCTGGACACATCAGTGACAGTTTCTCTGGCTTATTACCAATCACACACACAAATTCTCAAAGAACTGGTTTATAGATGTATTACAATCAATTTGAAAGGACCGCTCTAGCATCAACAAAATATTCACACAAAATATCTTCTCTGCATGTATGGTTTTACACAGAAGCAACGCCGAAATGAAGGACAGAGGTCATTAGTAGTGTCAGCAATCGGCAAAATAATGATACTTACCGTTTTACTGTGTCTTAAAAAAAATCAGACTCCTGTGAATTTGGGTTCCTTTTCCCCATTAGGCTATTGGTCAATTCCCCCCCCCCCCCCCCCACGTGACCGGCCACTCTCCTAATTATCTTCACTTACACTATGAACATCCAACAAAAGAAAACCCACGCAGTCCTTTGTTTGTAACAAAGGACTGCGTGGGTTTTCTTTTGTTTATAGTGTTAGGCATGTGCAAAACTACAAATGAGCCCGTATTTCATAGTGACTGAAATTAAATTCACGCTACACCGACCTCTTCTGGTGTTTTGGGGTCTCTGGACAACAGACCGATCCAATTAGCACCGCCTTTTATACCCAGCACGATATGGGGCAGAGGGGTACCCCCTTTTTGTCCCTATACCCTATACACTCTCCAGACTATTGTTACCTAACACATCCCCCCCCCCCCTAGACTTCTGAAAAGAATTCCCGAGATTCCGGGAACACAATGACCAACACAAAAGAGGGGGGGGGGGGGGGTTCGCTCTGCCCCATATCGTGCATCATATGCCGCCTTTATACACAGATATGGGGGACCAAGCCGTACCCCCTCTTCTTGTATACAACATATTCATCACCCATCAGAAAGGAATTCCCGAGATTCCGGGAACACAATGACCGACACAAAGGAGGGGGGGGGGGTCCCTCCGTCCCATATCTTCCTTCAAATACCGTACTTCGATTGACCCAATGATCACTGCCTACTATGGTCAGACAAAAGCGACAGACGCGTGACGTCAGTGGCTACGATTGGTCAATAAGCAATGCTTAATAAATCGGTCTACAGCAGGGATTAACGGCAATCTGAGCACAAGCTCGAGTGCACCCGTGGTACACCGCAGTTTTTGCTGGAACGATTTCGGAAGCAGTTTTGAACAATGACTGCGACATCAACAATGAAGGGTTAAAACTGCGGCGTCAAGCAATGGCAGTGTTGACGTGTTTTTATTAGTATATACTCTGCGGCGGAGAATAAGGCCGGTGTCTGTTTGTCGTCGTTTGTTTTTTACATCCAACAAAACGGGACAGTTGGCGGATCCAACAAAAACCATAAAAAGTTGGAGTTTACACGGATCCTTTATATTATTTGAAGCTCTGCACGGTGGATATGATGAGAAGGTAATTGTCAAATTGCGGCTTTATTTCGCGTGATGGTGCATGGAGGAAGGATCCTTCTTCCATGGATGGTGTAATTACCCGCCATTTCATAAGTACTTTTCCATTTTATATGGTTTAAGAGGATAGAAAACCAAAGCAGTTTCCAACGTGTTCTACACACTGATGGCTTTTACCGGGATTAAAACCCAAGGCGATGTATGTAAATAAAAGCCAATTGATACCCCACACGAATTAATTAATTGTCAACACTGTCCTCTGGACACCGCTTTTGTGACAAATTGAGTTTACTGGAAAAAAGTGCTTATTTTCACAAGTGGGATTCATATTATTAGGCCAGCTTTTAATAAAGATGGTATGCGAAGCATCACAGTTTCGGGGATGAGATTGGCCAAATATCCACGAAATCTACGACAAACCAACGAGGACCCCCCAGATCCACAAATACGTGCAGTCGTGTAGTTTGTTTTTGCTTAAAGGCACCCCCTTAAAATATCCATTTTTTATTTGGTCTATCTCCACTTTTACAGGTAAAACACCTTTTTTGAAAACAAAGGAATTCCAGATTGCAAAAGAGATTCTTAAAAATATCCTGAAATCGGGGAAAATTCTGACAAATCTCACCCCTGCAGTTTATAGAACTAAGTGATAAAATGTGGATGAGGGCATTAAGTTCATAATTTCTGGCCGGATTAGGAAAACTGAACACAAAATGGCTGTACAAATTGCAGGAATGCCAGTGGAGTTCTTTGTCTATAAAAAGCCTGAAAAATAAGGCAATGGAAGCAGATTATACACGTCATCAATCACTGAACTTGGCCCAACATTTTACAAAAAGCCAGGCTTTTGTCCCAAAACTGGCATCTCTGAAATTGTAAAAATCAAATAATTCTCAAGTTACCGCTGTAACTCATTACTAAACCATGAACATGAAATACAAAACATTCAGATTGGGAAAACAAATTCTACAAACTTTTAATTGCATGCATAAGTAAAACCAGACAGATTAAATATATGAATCTCTGTCACTGTCGACAATCACCTACAAAGTTTAATCATTCCCATGGTCTTATGACAAAAACAAACCCACCCAAATAGTCAAACTGTAAATTTGAATTTTCATGTATAACAAGATGCAAAGCCAATAAAGTTGGCTTGGTTTTAACACATACCGTGTCCTCTACATTTAAACATAAAAATGAAAACCACCAAACAAGTTCAACCATAACCCGCCTCCAAATACTATGAAGTGCTACGAAATATGACGCGCTTCAAATACTCATTAGTCCTCTTTAGTTTCTATCGACCTTGTTATCTACCTTGTTATTGGACCTCCAAGGTGGGTGTTTCATGTTGTTCGCAATGTTTGTGTGTGGCTGGTCTCGTACCCGTCTGGTTCCCTGACCCGAAGATTCCCCGTGGCATTAATTTATAATTTAAAATTCAAAAATGTCATGGTTCGCGTGATCTTTTTTTTTCAGTCCTTCTGACTGAAGGAAACCAAAACTGCCGTCTGCCACATGGTAGTCCCACCCACTCATACCAACAGACAGGCAGTCCAGCCCGACAGACAGACAGACAGACAGACAGACAGCATGGCATGTTAACGGTTGCTGTTGAACGAGATAGTTATAAATGAACAAACTAAAGATTTTAGTGGAAAAGATGCACATTTCAAGGTGAATTAGCGACTTGACCATAATTAGTCAATAATTTCAGAAAAAAATCGTACAAGGGTTGTTATCCACAGAATTGCATTTTTTTGGCAATATTTCCAATCATTACCTAATGCTATAATTATCCTGCCCAACCCAAACACTGTCCGTTTGAGTGACCTGCAGAGCTGAATTTTTAGGCGAATTCAAATTCCCAAATATTTTCCCTCTATATTCTGCTTCTATTATATATAAAAAAACAAGCACAAGTTTCTTTAAAAAAAAAAAAAAAACATTCTCTCTTTTAATGTGCTTTCTTCATGCACCCTGGTTGAGCACCCCGAGTAAAGTTCAAGTAAAGAAATTATCATCCAAGCCCCATTAAAAAAAAATTCAAAAACTACAACCTGAAAATATGTTTCTTCTGGCAATAGCGCCCCAAACTCTACAGAGCGACTCAATGTATACCAAAACTGAACCCACATTAATCACACAGATTAGTATTGCTGAGTAGCCTTGGGATCTTTTCTTTAAAAATGGTAGGTCACTCACCCAGATTGGGTCATGGATCAATGAGATATATATGCAAAACCAGTAAGTTAGTAAGTAAAGTAAAGTAAAGTAAAGTAAAGTAAAGTAAAGTAAAGTAAAAACAAAAACAAAAAACCTCCCAATTAGTGTAAGACTGAGTGATGTTGACCAGTGTGTGTGAAAGTAGGCATGTGTTCATACCCCAGTGTTGGAGCACACATGTGTGTTTTCCTATACTACTGAGGACCATGAATGGAACCCTTCTTTTGTTTGTACAAGAAATTCTCCCGAGGACTCCGCCCAAGTCCTCGGTGTCATTGTTATCCCTAATCCCCCATTGTCCCAAGTCCTCTCTCGTATAGCCTAACCCACTCACTCATACTCGTGTACAACTCAAGTACCACTAAGTACTTGGCACAACTCAATTTTCAGCACTAACAAAAATTGGACTCTGCACGTACTCGGCTCTTTTTACTCAGTATTCGATACCTGTACTCAGGAATACAATCGATTATTTTCTTTTTTGATACTGCACCTTCGGACTCTAAAGTACACATACATAAACAGTTCTTGGGCTGCTGGGTACATTCCCAAAAGGAGAAATTTCTGGCTCAATCACATGTGATGTACAACTTTTCTATTTAAGTAGGTTTGTCGTCTTGTATAAAAAGTAAATAAAAAATATGGAAATAAAGTGAAATAGTCAGTCTCCTGAATTGTTGGTGTTTACACTCTTGATGATGCAGGTACTACATTATAATAATGTTCAGAACATTAAACATCGCATTTTTGTTCATGGTGTACTCTACTCGGCTCATACTCGACTGTTTATGTACTCGTACTCGGCCCGTACTCGGACCTGAAAAACTCGGAATCAAATTTTTGGCTCAGGACTCGATCGTCAATGACTCGGACTCGGCCTGTACTTTAAATGTTTTTCGGAGAACTTGGTACTCGAATTGTAGGACTCGACTCCAACACTGGTTTCACCCACACTGATGACCAGGTAACATCAATCAATTCTACACCAACTTGGAAACGGACAATTTTTATTGGATTGGTGTGGGCACCACTATCTCCGTAATCTGTGACCTGATCTGGGGATCGACCTATCACTTTTACCAGAAAATTCTAAGAATACATAATGATACTAGGTTGGTGACAAGAGTTCGATTAACCCTCCCAGTCTCTAAAACCCTCCAAAACCCTCCAAAACCCTTTGAAATTTGTAGCACTTAAAATTCACAAACTCATGTGGGAAC
Organism: Hippasteria phrygiana; assembly: GCA_037893225.1. Taxonomy (NCBI): domain Eukaryota; kingdom Metazoa; phylum Echinodermata; class Asteroidea; order Valvatida; family Goniasteridae; genus Hippasteria; species Hippasteria phrygiana. The sequence goes on from JAZGUH010000502.1 coordinate 1,571,224, forward strand.
CCTTCTAAAAAAAACTTCATGCTGTGATGGGTTGAGTAGTGTGGACCCTTCAAAACACTCCAAAGGGGTTCGTCTTGAAAGACAAAACACTGTTGGAATCTTGCCAGTAGAATTTGTGACTTTTTTGCCATCCCACCCGTAGATCCTTACACACATACTCCTCACTGTACAGTTTGTCAACATATCAAAACCTCTGACAAGAGAATATCCGAAGGGTTTACACAGAAATTTGTCCCCAAAGTTGAATATATCTGGGGTTCAAGTTTGGTATACATATTTTTGGACTCGGCCTCTCGTTCATCCAATCTGTGACCCATACGCCAAATCTGAAATGTTTTTTTTTTTGTAAATTGAACAAATGCCCCGATGCCTAGTCCTTATAACTCGTCCGCTGTCTTCGTCTTCTTGTCTATGTTGACGGGCTTGGACGATTCCTTCTTGATGAATTTGATGAAGTCGTCCACTTCCCGTCCACCTTGGTATTTCGTGGGTTTGGCATCCTTGCCTGCTGGTTTCCAGTAAATTGTGGGGAACCTGTTTTTTTGTTGTGGGGGGGGGGGGGGGGAAGTAATAAAAATAGATTTTCAGTTTTTACTGTACATTGTTTCAGGGCAGATCCAGACATTTTTTGTAGGAGGGTGGTCATTTATTTGTACCCATTAACACTATGAACATCTAACAAAAGAAAAATGGTGCACTAACAATGAACATCCATTGTTACTTGGCACTAAATCCATTGTTACTTGTTCACAGTATAATGGGCCTGGTCTAAGACTTAGCATTAGGGCAAACAAAACAGTCCGTAAATAGACGAATTCCAAATTGATGAAAATAGCAACGATTTGCGCACTTACGGGTTTGTAAAAGAGGCTCTCAGTACTAAGTAAACAGCCGACTATGCTAAACGTGCGCTGCTCTGCCATTTATGGCATGACTCATTCAAGCATGAATGAACTTGTTTAGCATTGACTTCCTCGCTTTCAACCCCGGAAGTGCGCAGACGGAGCTAATGTGAAATTCCTCTATAGGTTTAGGCCCAATTTCATGGAATCCGTAATGCCAAATTCTGTGCTCACCGAGTTAGCACAGACATTCTGTACTAACCCTGTGAGCACAGAATCCTTAGTTACACGATGTACGCATATGCCTGCACGCCAAAATTCCTTGCTTACCCAGGAAATATGCTAACCGTTTTTCTTCTATAGTTAGCAGCGATTTTTCGCTAATCATTACAGATTTCATGAATTTAGAATTAGAATTCCTTTAGAATTAGAATAGGTTTACCTTGTAACATATTTCCGAAAGTTGCCAGCAATTTGTTTTTCGGAGCGAAGTTTTAAAATTGAAAAGTTTCAAAATGCGCCCACATTTCAATTTGACGACTGTTCCATGTATTTTTATTGTACTCAAACAGACGTCGTAAAAGCGGCATTCAGCCTCGTCCGCGATGTATAAAATATATAAAATATTGCGCAGCTACGAAGTGTTTCGTGAAATGGATCGCAAAGGATGTAGCGCAGCTGCAACATTTCTATAGCGCAAGTCCTACGCAATGGCGTAAGTTACGCACAATTTCGTGAAATCAGCTGCCGGTCTGAGCACATTCTTGCAACAACAAAAAAGGCACAAAATTGGGGGAAACGGGGGAGTTACCCCCAGACCCTGATCTGGCTCTGCCCGGGTTTGAAGTGGCTACACTTACCTCGTTAAGAATCTAATTAAACTCCGAGTTGATTTTCGGAATATTTCAAAAAAACAAAGGACCCCTGTGGGTTTCTGCATCTTCAAAAATTCGAAAACCCTTCGAGAAAAAAGTGAGTCAAAGACATGCAGGCATTTGAGGATCAAAATATTCACTTTTTTTTTATGGAAGTCGCCAAACAAGGCTTAAAGCCAATCTCGGTAAAGGTATAAAACAGAGGCATTGGGGTTGGCCACATTTTAGGTTCCCAGCCCTACCACCCTTACAGTTTTCCTGGGTTTAGATCTAAATAGAGGATAACTCTTTAATAGACCTACAGACCCTCTGAACAAGTTTAAACAAGTTTAACCCTAACCCCCCCCCCCCCCCCCCCAGGCATTTTTACAAGGAAGCTTCCTCAACCTGTCAAAATGCAGTATACCTATGGCACATTTTTTTGACTTGGGACAAATTGGGGCATCATAGCTCCATGTAAAGTAATGGTGCCAAGGCCCTGCAGTACTGAACCCATCAAAACTTAACAAAACCTGCCGTTGGAGTTTGCAAGGCTCGGGTTAGTTAGGGTTAAAGCAGTTTCCACAACAGCTGGGGGAAAAGTAATTAATTAGTATTGCAAGCCTGGTATTTAACTTCTGTACTTTTCTAGTAATACGACCTAATGCAGGAGAGTTAGGTTGGCACAGAGCTCCTTTCTTTGCTGCAGTGCCATTTGCACTAATGAGGAATCCTTGCTTTTATTTGGCTATTTCCACAGTAAAGTGTACAGAGTGACCCAAAAAAAGGGAATTCTTTGGAGAAAAAATAAAAGGTCAAATATGATTTGGGTATACATCCATCTTCTCAGAAGTGTTGGTGAAAAGATAAGTTTCTCTTGTACAATAAAAATATACAGGGTTGAATGTACCGTAGTACTAGCATGGGGTATTACTTACGTAACGGGGACGGACATGAGTATACCACACGGAGACTACCAAGAAGTATTCCAAATTTTGGTGTGTTTTTATAAAGTAGAGATACGTGTAAGTATCCAATTGTAGTTTACTCCAGATTTAAAAAAGAAAATTCATTTAGTGGGGAAAATATGGAAAAAGTATCCCAGACCACTCACGTTACCCACGTAACATTTTGACGGAAAGCCAGGTCTCATTTTTTTTCTACTGGCTTCTAGGTATTCTTACATGAAAATCATTTATTTCATTACCCACATCAAAAATGGTATTCAAAGGCTAAACAGCGGTGACATTTGCGCAGAGAAAGAAATCTGGAAATTATGGGGTCTGGGTATGAATCACCCACATTTTGACAGACACTGTTACGTGGGTAAGCATGATATTGCAGGTAGCGTAAATGTTTTATGCAAGCTCGCAGCAATTACATGATATATTTTTTTTAATGGGATATCTGTTTTCAGTTAAGAACTTCAAACTAGATAGATAATGATAATTCACAGGCCTTCAATAAATATCACATTTTTTCAGTGCAAGTTTGGGGGATATTCTGGGTGTGACTCAATATAAAAATCAACCAACATATGTCGTTTTATTTCTGATATATCTGTAATACATACTTGTTAATTTAACACACGCTTAATAAATCGTCACTGATGACAAGCGAAGAAAAAAATTATTGAATTTTTGTCTTTCAATGTACACTTTACTGTGGAAATAGCCATTTACAAGAAAGAACTACAATAAATAAATAAATACGACTATTCGGTCAGTTTCGTCTTCCGTAGCTTACCCAGACACCTGGTAGTCTCCCGGCGAGTCGTTACCTGTTGCGTCCATCTTGGCAATGACAACGTGTTCTACATCCTTCAGCTGCAATACAAACAAAATAATAAAAATCAGGAAAAACTATGCAAATGAATAATATGTGATGCGATCAAGCAAAATCAGTCTGAAGTAGGCCGTGGTCAATTTTGGGATTTTTACATATTCATTTGTAGCGTACTTCAAGCTCCATATTAGTGAAAACTCCATGTGAATACGACCTTTGGTTAAAAAGTTGCAAATATTTTAACACCGGCACATCAAAAAGAAAGAAACTGAGAAAATCAAGTTTAGAGTTCCAGTACTTTAATTGAGTCATTTTCAGCACACTTATAATACATGTCACAACAAAGTCCTTAGCAAAGAATGTTTTTTCCCTTCTGTTTTTGTAAAAAAAAAGGCAATTTTGATTTTTTTTTTTTTCGCCCTTAAGAACATTATTTTGGCCCATCTCAAAAAACAAGGATTGCCGAGTTCCGACTGATTTTGCTTGATCGCATCACATAAACTAATCATCGGCCGAGGAGGCTCCTGATCACTGGTGGATGAGGGTTGGTCCTACCTTGAAAAAAAAAAAATAAATAACAGGCATAGCAGGCATTCAAGCAGACCCAGGTGAAATAGTAGGAGAATAGTAGGATCAAAATTTTCAACAACAAAAAAGTAGGACTTTGGAGGACAAAAATCGGGATAAAAGTAGGACTTTTGCGGGCTTTCAGGAGTAGTTTTCGTTCATACTCGCCCACAGCATCACAAGCCTCATTTGACATGTTCTGTACTCACAACACTTGTTGCTCCATCCTCAACTAAGCTCTTGGAAGTAAAGTTGCAGCACTCCTTGCACCCAAGCCCTTCATTGTGTGATTTTTTGTATGCCTAACACCGTTCCGTAAAAATATTCAATGAGATTATATTTTTCACAGTTGTGGGGCCAAAAAAAAAGAGGGAAAAAACAGGAAAAACTAGGAATTTCAAGATAAAAGTAGGAGCAAGGTAAAAACAATTGGGGGAAAAGTAGGAAAAGTAGGAATATTTGAAAGCCTGGCATAGTCACCATACCATGTTTATTACATGTCGTGTAACTCTGAAGTCGGGAGGCAAAAAGTAAGCTTATTTAAAAGTGAGATGGCGAAATGCCCGATTGTGCCGTTGTAGCTGTATTTAAAGGCAATGATTTTAATAAAACTTATTAATTTTGTGCGGGAAAAGGTGAGATTTTAAAAATTTCATTAAAAAAAAAAAAACGACTTTTGCGACTTGGGGTCGGTCGGAGTGGGCAACAACTATTTTTTGGGGGCCTTATGTAGGGGGGGCATGGAACCGGCCCAGCATCCATGGAATCAACTGAAAAGCTAACACTGATGTGCTACAAACCTTCTCGCCGAGTTCATTGTACTTGGGCTCCAACGACTTGCAATGGCCACACCACGGGGCGTAAAACTCAATCAGTACATCTTTAGTTGGGTCCTGTACAATGTCTTTGAAGGTACTTCCCACGACAACCTAGAAACAAAATTGAGAGACGGAATAAAAGTAAAAGAAGAACACTGACCCTTACCAATTCAAGACGCGCTGCGCATATGCTGCGCGTGTTTACAAACATCGCGTAACAACTATAAACTGCACAAAAAAGGCCTAGCATCCAGCGACCCTCAGCGTCGGACTTTTTTCATCACGCGACCGACTATAAACCGGCCTTTAGAACTTCGAAGTTCAAAATGTTAGACAAGCTGATTTTGTTGATTAAAATATTGTAGATTTAATGTCAATTATTTAAATGAAGCATAATACATTTCTTTCACTTTACCTTTCCACAATCCAAGGCGATTTTATCAGATTTTTTTCTCTTATATTTTGCTTTAATGGCAACCCATCAATTATGTTTCAACTCGAGTCCTAATATGTTTACCAAGTGCCCAAGTTTTGGCGTGTTTAATTTTGAAAATACTTTTGAATGGTTTGGCTTGACAGCCACTTTGATTCAAATTGTTAACCAGTGACAACTCGAAGCAGTGCAGGTTCACTGCTGGCCAGTTTGCATGTTTTTGCCCGATTGATTTTGATGGGCCAAGTACTCCACACTCAGTGCAAATCAGAGATGTAGTCGAGTCCATCACAAGTCCCTGCAAGTCCATCACAAGCCCTCCAGTCCTAATTCCAAACACGAGCTTTGACAAAGACATTCCTTTGTCATTGTTCATCCAGTTACTTGTGACCAGCTTTATGAAAGGACTTCTGACTGGACTTGTCAAAGGACTTGCAGGGACTCGACTACAACTCTGGTGCAAATTGCTAAAGGGTTGGGGGTTAAGGAGAGGGTATCGTTGCCGTCATTTATTTCACTTTGCTGAGCATCCTTACATTTTGGCAAAATGCCAAGTACAACAAAAAAAACAAGCGAACTCAGACAATGTCGTCCTACCTTCACGGGACCATCATTTGTCGCTGGTTTAGTTTCACTCTTTACATACGGAGATAGCTCTCCTGCCAGAAACTTCTTCACAAAGGCGTCAAGGGATTTGCCGTCCTTTCTGAAGGTTGGACATTCAACAAAAAAATACATGCCTGCTTTGTTTGTTTTATAACTTTGTTGAAAAGTACGAGACAATATTGGCAGGGTTGACAATATATTAGGGCCGTAACAATTCACCAATGCATCGATAATGGCGATTCTGAAATGCACAACCAACTGATGTTTGAATGGTACCAAATATTCCCAAAAAATGTTCAACGCCCAAGACGAAAATCACAAGCAAATACTCAAATTTAGTCTACAGATGTACGAATGTGGTACCTAATTGGACATGTGGCAAAGCTTTGTATAAACCGCTGCAAAATAGCTATGTTACTCTGTGTGTTCACTGTGGATTATTTTTAAGCCGTTACTGTTTTTGGCATTAAAACAAAATAGGATCTGGCCGATGTTCCAGTTGAAAACTCACGTGAATTTCTCCTCCATGTTGTATTTATCTCCATTGGCCGCCCACAAAGCGATCTGCAAATCGTCAGTCTTGTCTGCTAGCCCTACTGATTCCATCTCACCCCGGAAGGCAGCTCCTGATGCGATAGCGAACGTCAGGTCCTCATCAACATAATTCTTGGCCACCCTCAACACTCTAAAAAATAAAATTTACAATGAAGTCAAGTTTTTATTTTGTCACTACACAGTTTGAGTTATTAGGAAAAAAATGATGCCATATCACAATGCTATTTCCTGGTCTACCTCAGTTTTGTTTGTGTAGATGTCATAAATTAACCTGTGAAAATTTCATCTCAAAGCTCTCACGTTTTGGAGAATGAAGTCTTACTAAGAAATGCATTCCAATGAACCTAAATGTATCTCAACTACCCCTTTAAAGCGGTGTGTGCCACACATACATGTACCAGACTTTCAGACTTTTTAACTCTGCGACGTGCCACACGACCAAAAATGTTAGGCCACTGGTCATTAATTTTTAATTGCGCCGTCATTTTTCGGTACAACATTTTCATACTCCATGTAATCCTAGTTAAAACCTTGCCAAATAACATGGTAGAGCCCCTTTAACACTAGTTGAACTGTTGACCCAGAAGGAAAAAAGCAATCTGCAATCTATCAGCTTTTCAACTGCTTTGAGCAGTGCCAAAAGTAAACATCAATGTTGGCATGTATAAACGTTTTGGGGCTTGTAATCTATTCAGACAGTGTGTGAGAGTTTTGTGTGCTCACAGATGGAGCTATAAAAACAAACAGCAGTACAGCTATTAGGTGCTAAATACACGGACTATTAATGTTTTTAGCACTGTGGTGCGTTGGCGTTTACAGAACGAGGTGGCACATTGCAGAGTTAATAATGCATACTCATGGTTGTTATTTGGTGATATAAGGGGCGGGGGCTTAATCAATCAACAGCCCTCTTGACTTGCCAACTCGGGCTCGAGTCGTAATTTTCCAGACTTGACTTGGGGGGGAAACAATTACTTAGCTTGAAAGAACATATCTCGTGACTTGATTTTACTTGAATAAATTTGACTTGCTGACATTAACACTTGTATTAAAAGAAATATAAACTATTTGGCATACAGGCACGCACGTATCGGTTGAAAAGAATGCCAGAGCCTGTAGAGCATAGCAAGCGGGGTGTGTCCAGTACGTATGCGGGGCCGCAACACTGGCCGACTGCAAGGAGAATCGTCAAGACGGCATTGCCAGGTTGATTTTGTACAGTGCATGCGTGCCAGTCAGCGCGTAGTCATTTGTCATTAGAATTTTAATTTACCTTACTCAACAACTGACTTGAGACATGGTACTTGACTTGGGAAAAAATTGATTGGTTACAACCATAGAGCTATATTAAATTACTAGAGCGCTGACTCGATGTACAAAGTGATGCCTGCTGGGTGCATCCATGTTCGTGTACAAACCTATGGGAAAACTTGAAATTTTGTACGGCTATTTGCATATCTGCGTTTGTATTCTATAAAGTTGCGTTATCGAAGCCGATACGCCGAAACCAAAAACGCACAATCAGTAAATGAGCGTTTCATTTTTCTCTGCGCAAGCAATGCAAACGCGTGCGTGTACGGTGCTGCAGATGATTTTTGCCGTGACGTTCTATAACCGTCATGACGCGCTTAAGTTGTTTGCGTATGTTGTACTTCTGTGTTGCATTTAGGGTACACTTTTAAAATTCACTCCATCTAATTTCATTATGTTCTACAAACACGCACACGAATTCAAAATGTCTGCGCGCAGGAAGGATTTAAAGTATCTCAGCGCCTAAGATGGGGAGTTAGCACTCTAGTAATTTAATATAGCTCTGTGGTTACAACACTGTGGATCAGTCTATTGTCAGGGGGGAGGGGGGAGGGGGGAGGGGGGGAAGTTTGGCTGAAACGGCTATAAAAGGAAGATTCAACTCACCTATTGCGCCAGTAGTTGGTACCTATGACAAACCAAAACAACAAAAGGAAAAACAAGACGTTTGAATGAATTCTGAAAACAAACTATGACATCAATGGCACCAACTCATACATATCGAGTTCCAAATGATGCAATAAAACATGCATGACATCCAGTTGCCCTGGGATTGTAATTCACAACGAATGCGTAACGAGTTATCTTCTGCAGAAGACACTGAACACATCAAAGCCTTCAAAACTCACTTTGCTCTCATTCTGTATCTCCGATTCAGTATCAAACAAACCACAAGGTAAACTGAATAACTAAATTTGAATAAATTTTCAAAGTGAACAAAGAAAACTGACAGCAGCAGGATTCGAACCTGCGACCAATGGAATACCGCACCGGCGCTCTACCAACTGAGCCATCTTGCACCATGTTGGCGGTCTCCCAAATCCCGCTCCTGCCAGTTTTCTTTGTTCGCTTTGAAAGTTTGTTCAAAATGTACCTAGTCAGTTTCCCTTGTGGGTTGTTTGACGAAGTATATGTTAAAAAGTCGTATCCTCATTGAGTGATCCCCACAATGTCGCTTCCCAGGTTGTGTCATAAAATTGGGCGTGATCCCTGGCTATACGGCATTCTGGGTTTATGACTTCTGACTAGCGCCACATGAACAAAGATACTGACAATTTGGGAGACCACCAACATAGGGAAAGACAGCTCAGTTGGTAGAGTGCCTATACGGTATTCCGGAGGTCGCAGGTTCAAATCCCACTCCTGCCTGTTTTCTTTGTTTATTTTGCAAATATATGTCTGACAGCTACCATCAACATCATGCCAACTTCTCCCAAACTTCCAGACGCAATCATCTATTACAACGGAGGATCAGCGTCCAATTTCACAACAACAAAAAAGGCATAGGAATTGGATCAGCCGTAGAGAGGCTGTGGTGGCGCCATTTTAAAATTGTTCATGTCCTTTGCTCCCAAAAAAATGAAGGCAACTTTCAGATGATCATTTCATTATCCTCAGAAATAATGTAGAGAAGTTACTGAATGACTTTGGGAAGAAACGGCTCTATAATGCTCACGCTAAACTAGTCAAGTCATTTCGGGGTTTGTGGAGACCAGCTTTCACCACCTAAAATCAATGTCCAAGTTACCAGGGTTGCCCCTGAAATCTTGCATTGAAATTATGACTTTTTCCATGACAGTGTTTTCTTTCTTGTTTTTTTTTTTTACATCTTAGGAGTCTACTTGCAATTCACTGGCCAGTCATCACACTGAAAATAAAGGTCTTCATGTACATGGGTCATTCCATAAATTTGGGGTCCAAAAAGTTTGACTTTTTTGGTGTCCCTGTTACACCTGACGTGTGTAATTTCCCATCAAGTATCATTATAAATGACTTACTATTTTTGTTACTTGTTTGGCAGGTACTTTGCTTTACACAATCACTCTTGGAGATGGAAGGCATTCAATGAATGTGTCGTGAATTGCAACATCTTATACATGCCACTATGTAACAGGGACACCAAAAATGTCACTTTTGGACCCCAAATTTATAGAATGACCCATGTATGAAGTGTGCATTGTCATCAAGATTCCCCCCTGTGTAGCACCCTAAATGTAGCCCTGACTGTGTACCTACATGTAGCTCCAACCCTAAAATGCAGCCACAACCCTGCACCATACATTTACATACGTGTACATCTCAAGCAACATAGGTGCCACACAGCCCATGCAATCCTCCCACTTTATCATGATACATAAAAGGTACATTGTTCTACTTGAGCTAAAACATGTGATTGTTGGCACATTCTGAGCTTCGCAGGGCCCGATTGTGCTTTTTTTTTTTAAACTAAACCCAGTGTACTATTTTTCAGTAAACACTTGGCAAAAATAAACACTGCACAGCCACCGACTGCATTGTTGGGTCGCATTTCTAATTCTGAATTGGCTTTTAACAGAAATGTACATTCTTCAAAAGCGGGAGAATTTGCTACCCCTCATAAAGAAAGATCACCAGAATAAGCACCTTTAGGGTTTTTTAAATAATCAACGTCGTAGTATGCCACAACTAGCGGTTTCTTGAATAGATCATGATTGTCCGTTGTCATGTGACCACACAGCCCCATTCTGAAAGCAAAGGCAAATATGAGAACATTTAGTTAATCAAATAAAGGGGGGGGGGGAAGTGTGCTTGCGTAACGCAATGTGCAGGTGACGGCAATACGCATACCTGGAGACTGTCCACGCATGATATTTGTGACCCGCTCTGGAAAAAGGTATATTATGTTGCAAAATATGAAAAATTAGTTTTATGTACGTTTCGAAAGCCCACAATGTAAGCTTTCATTTGGTACATGATAGAGCTCCAAAGCCCTTTCCGTTCTGGGGTTATTACGTTTTTGCATATTAATTAGTTCTATGGAGTTCAAATTGCACAACAGAGAAAACAGGCTTTGAAATAGCTAGTTCTAAGGTGGTGCAATGGAAAAATACCCTCTAAAAAAGGTGTTTTTTTCCGCTTTATTCACTGATATCAACATTGTTGTGCACCAAACCTGAAACTTTAGATATTTAAGGTGTCATTAAAGATAAAAAACAAAAAATGAATTTTGACATAAAATTTCATCCTCTCAACGTTGAAAAGGTCATTACAAATGCATAGCGTGACTTATATCACCTTTTTCTGGAGCGGGTCACATTTGGTCTGCCAGTTATGTGTTACAAACTTCACATTTTCGGAGCCTAAATTGTCACCGCAATCTGCTTAGGGGGCTAAAGTATCCCTCGCTGCCTTTTTTTCTTCTTCAAATTTTCAAATTGAATTGAATTGATCGTTTCATTAACCCTAACCTACCTAAATCCATCAAAATCCAAACCCTGTTTTGGAGGATTTCGGCGGATTCAGGATACCTCCATATTGAAAACTGGGGGATTTTGATGGATTGAGGATTGTAAGCCTAGCGGTACTGCAGGATTTTGATGGATTCAGGATACCTCCATATTGAGCAGTCACCAAAACCAACTTTTTGTGCATGACAAAATAGGTGGATTTTGGCGGATTTAGGATACTTTCTAGTAAAGTTACCCAAGGGGTAAGGGTTAAACCACGAATCGTGGCCTGAAGGCCAAATTACATGTAATTTACAATATTAATATATAAACATTAATTAACCCTAACGCCCCCCCCCCCCCCCCCTCCCCAGGCATTTTTACTAGGAGGCTTCCTCAACCTGTCAAAATCCAACACTGTGCAGTAAACCTATGGCACATTCTTACAAATTGGGGCATCATAGCTACATGTCAAGTAATGGTGCCATGGCCCTGCAGTACTGAACCCATCAAAATTAAACAAAACCTGCTATTGGGGTTTGTAAGGCTTAAGGTAGTTAGGATTAAGTTAAAAAAAAAAAAAAAAAAAATAAATAAATAAATAAATAAGACAAGTACATAAGATAAGAAAGATATCACTATTAAAAATACAAACATGGCCACTCATACAAATACAAATCCCCACTCCCAACAATTATTCATTTAAAAGCTTCATAAAATGAAACGAGACATTCTGGCAGGATAAATAGGAAATTTATTGGAATTCCGCAATGACATGCCATGACACTGATGGCGTTTAGAAGGGAAGAGTGACATTGTCCTCATGTTTTCCCCGAGAGGTCAATGGCAAATTTCCGGCAATGTTTTTCTCCTGTCTTTGAGAGAATCAATATTAAAAACCTCAAGAGCATTTTTGTAAGATGTGTACAGGCCTCGATCTTAAGCTTTTTTTTTTTTAACTAGTCCAACGGGCAAGTTAACTGGGTTTTTTACTAGCCCGCAGAAATTTTACTAGCCCACATTTAATGGACATTGTAAATATCCCATTAACGATGGTCAGTTTCATTTCGCGGCAAACACGGCAAAACATCATATTTCCATCGTAGCTAAGCCAGCCAAAGTCCCGCTCCCAGTCTTGTCTGTAGACACATTGTCTTTTATTTTTGCTCTAGTTTGCATCGTATTCTCTTTGGCTCCCTTTTTTGGACGGATTGGATACATTTAGATATCGCCACATGACGGAAAATGTAAAGACCCAAGTGAATAAAACTTCTCACCATCCACGTACACCGGCCCGGTACAGACCACACGCACAAATCTTCGCACACAAAGTACACGCGCCCATGCCTTCTTTCATTCACTGCATGCATGGCTCATGGTCGCTGAGGTCAAGTGCCGATGCGCATGCTCAGTATGTACGTGGAATTCCCCGGTTGGGCCCATAATCAAAGCTGGCTTCAGTACGTACCAAAGATTGTATAGCGCCACGTACGGCGTACGGTTCGCTGCGTCTTATAGACATTCATGACATCATTCCACCATTATTCCGCCAATATTAGTTGGCGTTTTCCTTCAAATTGACATGGGCCAAAAATGTGACAGTCCTTAACCCTAACAGCCCAAGGCTTTTTACTAGAATCCTTCCCTAACCACACAAACTCCAACACTGTGTAGTAAACCAATGGCACATTCTTTGTACTTGGACAAAATCAGGGCATCAAGTCCCATGCAAAGTGATGGTGCAAAGGCTCTACAGTACCCAATCACACAAAATTCAACACAAATGGGGTGTTTGATTTTGGCAGGTTAGGGATGGTTAGGGTTAATAATTTTTTTCAAACACTGATGATGTACAAAATAAAAATGTTTCAGTGTCAGCCGTATCGAAGCCGAGCATTGAGAAAAGATCCATAGTCTTTTTTGTGTGCACTTTCACTGTACTTTTCTTCCCACACCCAACCAGTCCCATACGTACAGCATTTGGCAAAATAAAAAGTGCACAACACACTCTGGACTTGATATGAGACTACCAACCTTGTACAAGACATGTGCGCTTGTGGCTAAGGTCGAGCCCTTATGTGTAGGAATTTCCTATCATGACCCTACATGCCCTTTTTTGTATCATTTCAACGTCACTGACTTGTTTTAGTGTAAGATTTGAACAATGTCTTAATACTCTAAAACTGAACGAACATAACCCGTATAAACAACTCCTAATTCATTAGCATTAAAAAACCAAATCTTTTTAAAGAGCAACTCCAACGATTCCCAACTTTGTTTAGGTTTCAATATAATTGAGAAGAGCTATGTCAAATAAAACAGATACTTGTCAAGATCCCCATCTTTGACGCCAGTTTTTATGTAAAAAATGCATTTTTGTTGCCTTTCTTTCCGCGAGCCAATCCCAGTTTCGTGAAAACGAGCGTGACATCAAAGTCATTTAAATGTAATGAATATTCATTTCTGACGTATTACCGGTGAGCATGCAACAAATGCGACATGTACACATGCACATAACATCGCATGTGGCTTTCTCCAGGACTACATTATGTTTTTTCATTTCTCAACAGCGCCACCAGCGGCCAATTTGTGGAAATTTTTCAAATTATAACAAGTGTGATTGGACACTATATTTCATGAAGTGCATTCTCACAATTCAGCTGCGATAGGTCAATTCCCTCGGAACGACAAAAGAAACGTCGAAACTGATAGTAAACTGCACCCATAGGTCCAGTTAAGGGTTCGTATTTGGAAACAAATTTCAGAGGACATTTCCTGTATTAAACACCTTTCTCGTACTCACCCATTTTCCCCCACAAATTTCTCGATGTTGGCCCTTGTTATGGGGTCGGTCATCTTCACCTTGTCATCTTCAAACTTGTTTTTCAGGTGCGGCGGTCGGAAAAGGACGACAGCACTGCAAACAAAAAAAGGGCAGAATATAAGCCAAAGATTGACGCATTGATAAAAAAAGAAAAATTGGCAATTTCATTCCAAACCTTATCATAAGACCATACTTTCCAGAAAGCAGTTTGAGCTGTTTCCCATTTAATACCTTTACCATAAAAGAGAAACGAATCAATTTTTAATACAGACTGTAAGGAAGTTCAATCGTGATAAGAACTGACAAATTAATGGCACAAAGTCAATTTCATATAGATTTGTTTAAATCAACAGAATATGAAAACCGGGAAGAATAAAATGCACATTTCATATTAATACAGTTAGTGAAATCATTAGGATGCATTTCTCTCTCAATATTTTTGACGGAGATTGAAAAGCTAACGTTGCATTCATCCCAATAATTTTGCTCTGAGCACTTGTACACTATGCAGTCTTGATATATACCAGAATGTGACTATACCATTAACCATAACCTTCTCAAATCCTCCAAAATCCTCTTTACCAATGGAGGAATTTGGAGGAATTAGGAGGATTGAGGGTCTTTGGAAGTTAAAGCATTGGAGGATTTTGCAGGATTGAGGGTATTAGAGGATTTTGCCTCTGGAGGAAAATGGAAGATCCAGGTCATCAGGCCCAATCTGATGCTGGTTGATTTCGGAGGATTGAGGTTTGAGGTTTCAGTTATCAAATAATTAGTTTACATGTATCAAGTTATTTGCTGTGTGTGCATTTCCTTGAGTTAGATGTTAGGGCTATCCCGATTATACCAAATATTTGATCATCAGCCGAATATTTGAATACCATTTCGCCAGTTTGAATAGTTTGAATATTTTGAAAAATATATGCATGTACAGATACGACTGATGCTATTTTACGACGCTTAGCAACTTAGTAACTTTTTGTTCCTATCCGTGAAACCGTTTTGCAATACGTACCCGTAATGATCTTGATGCAACAGGCGCATGCAAGAAATGTCGATCGGGCGGCCCATAATATCGATCGCCGCACGTAAAACACCGGTGCTTTGCATGCAACTTTTTACTGAAAAGTTGTTTGGTATTATGATAGTGATGAACGCTGATGTTGGGCTAACCATTTGTTAGCTTTTGAAAATAAGTTTTAACTAATAATGGCCTCCTCCTCCCCTTACAGCCATCCGATCCACCCACTTTAATAAAAACAGATACACCATGTACCACTTGATTTCCATGACTTTTCCATGACTTATATTTTTCCCAATTTTCCATGACTTTTCCATGAGTTTCCAAGACAACTGGGAAACCTGACAGCGCCAAAAAAAATTTCAATCTTACTCTGAGTAGCCAAATTCTTTGTTGACTTCTTCCGACAGAGTGTAGATAAGTTTGTAGTTCTCGAAGAGGTTGGCGGCCGACTTTATGAAATTCTGCTTGTCTTTACCATCTTTGGAAAAGAATCCTGGTGGGAACAAAACCACAACATTTTGTTGGTATTTTCTTATTCTGTAGCCTTTTGCTTATGCATTCTGGTGTTGACGTTTTCTCCAAAGCAACTCATGTATACCAAATCTGATAATTCAAAGTAAAACAAATATAGCAATGGTTTCCTTTTACCCCTTGCCACTGGTTGACACATACGTGCGGATTGAAAATTGCCACCAGGCCAGTTGACACATATGTGCCAATCTCTGCACTTTCAATCCATTATTGGGATATTGTGTACGTTATGCTTGGCTGCACAAGCCGGCATGACGTCCCGGCGCCCCCATTTAATACCCGAGGTCAAGGGGTTAGGTCCTTAACCCTAACTACCCCAAGCCTTACAAACTCGGGGTTTGGCTGTGGCAGGTTTCCGTGAAACACGTGCGAAACGATGCGGGTTTGAACTCAGGGGTGAAAAATGCCGGGGCGGCCCAACGGCTACCCCGGGTTGAGTTCGCCCCGGGGTTTGGCACTCTAGTGTGAAAAGGCCTATAGTGCAACCGGCTCCATATGATACATCTACGATGATTCCTCCACGACTGTCCACACATGTTTTTTTTTCACATTTCACTGGTCATGTGGGTGAAAAAGGTCCATAGCGGTACTTGACCACATATCAAAATTAAAAGACAAAACATTTCATTGCGAACAATTTCCTTGATAAGCAAAAACAATTTTCAATTGAAGTTACCTGCAACAACCGGAGTGGACGTCTTCAGCAGTGCTTCTTGAAATTTTTCAACGCCGTCGATTTCCTTCGCCATTGGCCCAGACTGCTTCTTCATTGTACTGACGATGCCATCTTAAAAGACAGTTACAAATTAATGGGATTTCATTTAAGAGGTCACTACTCTGATGCGGTACAAATAATGGGTCACTTAAGCTCATTTTAATAATTGTGAAAAGTTTGACACCGGCCTAAAAATATCTTTTTCTTTACTTTTATTCCCCCATAGGCCCTACAGAGCAACCTACGGTTGATTTCAACAGATTGGCAGACACAAAACGTTCAAAGAAAAATTACTAGCAAATTCCCAGTAGAAAATCTATGTAACCCTGGCAGACGTTGCCGTTAGCTGTGAGCAAAATGTAACCCGTCAATCTGAATGAGATTGAAATTCCCTACATATTTAAATATCACATTACATGATGTCAGGCAGTAGATAACATGTAGCATTCGAGTGTCCATAACTCAATTTCAAACCTAAATGTTGCAGGTAAAATGGTCTCTGCAAAAATTCTTAGCTCTGTGGTAGGCAGAAAGTCAAACATTTGTCACCAAGAAACTTTTTTTGGCAGTTTTTTTTTACTGTGCTAAGTTTTGGCACTCCCATACACTAGGGTTTGAAGTACCGATTTATTAAGATTAGATCGAAGACCATAATTACCGGCTGTTCTTGGTCCTTCATAATCGGAAGAGATCTCCCCGTTTCGGAATATCTTCAGGGTGGGATAACCAGACACACCATATTTGCCGCAGGTTTCCTTACCACCGTCCTCACTGGTGCAATCGACCTAGGTGGGGAAAATCCTTACAGGAGTTATTCTCCCTGTGGAAGAAGCATTTCAAGTTATTCAAAGCCCACCCCCTAGCCGCCTCATCCACTGCACGAAAGTCTCACCCTGGTACTGATGACAGGCCTGCCACTTGAGGGCTAAAGCATTCATTCAAACATTGATACTCAGTTGGAAAGATCATGCAAAAATAGCACATAATCATGTAGACAGCCATCCCTTGGAAATGTGTCATTTGTCTGAAACGCTTTGATGAAAATCACTTTGGGGATGCCAGTGTGGTATGGACGCGCCAGTGTGCAAAGACAGATTGTTGGAAAACTGAAAAATTCAGACTGGTACCCTTTGTCTGTAGTGCTTTGGTCATTTTTTTCATTTTCCTTTCTCCAACCTCACCACCCCCCCCCCCCCCCCCCCCCCACCGCAACCCATTTTGTTCATAAACTTTACACAAGACAATTTTTACACTCGGACCGTGGGAACAGGGGCCAATTTCACAGAGCTGCTAAGCACAAAAATTTGCTAAGCACAAAAATTTGCTGAGCACCAAAAAGTCTTGATTAGTTAAAACGGGTTACCAGCCAAAAGGCCATGGGATTTTCATGCTTATCAAACAACAGCTGAATGCCAGCTACAAGTGATACACTTTGGTTGGTAATCCTGTATTTCCCCAAGGAAGACTTTTCATGGTAAGCAAATTTTTGTGCTAAGCATCGCCGTAAAATTGGCCCGACGTTAGGTAACTAACCCAAAAGATGAAATTTGAAGGATTTCAGGGCAATGTGTGGCTTTAAGCCTGGTTTCCATATAGTCGTTATCACATTGTTACAGAACAGAATGCCAACAGCTTCACAGACAGAGATGTCCATGATTTTCAGTGAGAGCAGGAATGCAGCAGCTTTACAATAAAAACATACAATTCCTTCGGGAAAAAAAAACCAACATTTCGTTGAAAGGCACAGAACGTAAATCTTTAAAATTCTTAACCCTGGCACGGCTTTGTGCTACACCAATCGGGTGCTTCCCGACGGCTCCACTGCATGCGCTTGCCGAGGAAATAGTATATTACTATCAACAATAGGGCTGTGCCATATTAAAATCGATTTATTTTCGAGAATGAATATTGGAAGATAAAATGCAAGAAATATAATAGGGGAATTTTTATAACGAAATTGTATTCGTGACTTTGTGACCGGTTCCTGTCCAAATCATTGTATGGCGGCAGGCGTTACAAACACGTAATGATAAATGCACCCGTTCCTACTTTTTGTCGGAAACATTTTCTCACCAGAGCAAGAAAGTATTTCTGCATTTTTGCAAGTGTGCTTAAACCTTTACTAAATCATTCCTTGGTGCTGGTGATAGTCACAAGAGTGAGAATCTATTATAATTATTATAATGAGCAGTTTCGTGCGTTAATTAGACCAGTTCGGTACATATTTGGTTTACCCAAAAATCAGCTGTCTGGACAACCAAATATTCGAACATTCGATCAAATGGAAAGTCGAATATTCAATTCTTCAATTTGACTCCGCCCTCATCAACCATACAGAGAAGGGCCAATAAAAAAAAATAAAATAAAAATGTACCTTGGCCAATGATACAGGTGGATCTCCTGCCTTTAATGTAGTCGCGGCCGTCTCAAACTCGGGAGCTAGCTTCTTGCAATGCCCGCACCTGCAGAGGAAAACCAAAAAATGTACTTCAGCCAGCCAGAAAAGCCAAGACAAATGATGACTAGGAACAAAATGGGGCGGGGGGTCCATTATTGCAGGCCACAAGTAGTTCCCCGCTTGTTTGGAAAGATTTTACTTTGGTACCCCCTACCAAAATGGGTAAGGAACAAACAAATCTGACAAAATAGCCATCTGCATGTACAGTGGAACGCCGCTATAACGAACATCGCGGGATCCACAGATTTTGTTCGGTATAGCGATCGCTCGGTATAGCGATTTTCAGCCGCCAGCTCGCCAACATGGCATACATGTACGTTCTTTTAAATAGCGCCCTCTTGCGTCGTATTTGAAGTGCGCCCTCTTTTGATTGTAATTGAACATGTGCCGGCCATCGAATCATGTAATTACATGTTCAGCTTACCAAATTCTAAAGCAACAGTTGACTTTCCCTTTTACATTGTATTCCTTGGGGGAAATAATAGCCGCCTGTCACTCTTCAACATAAAGCTGTGGCCGTTTGGGAATTACAAACAGCATAAATACCCATTACATTTATTTAATCCGTTTTGTTTTTTTCAACTGCAATGTTCGGTAAGTTTTGTACACAAAATTTGGGAGCCAAGGATGGTGTTCCGTATAGCCGAATGTTCGGTATAGCGGTGTTCGCTATAGCGGCGTTCCACTGTATTTGTGTTTAGAACAGATGGCACAACCTTCAGGTTTGACACTTTTGTTTTTTGGTTTTTTTTTCCCGAATAGAGGAAGAAAGTTTGCGTTTAGTGTGTTACTGTTACAATGTACATGTAGATGTTCTTACCCTTGTGCTATTTAAAAGGTCAAAATCAGTCAAAATTTCCTTTCACCTCCCCTGCCTATACTTTGTACACAGACAGGGTCAGATTACATGTGGTTTGTACATGTGGCAGAAGGGTCACAAACAATCACCTTGACTGATTTTGACCCATACAACAACATGGCTCAGAATGCATGTTTGCATAGGAGGGTTTTAATAATTAATAATAATTACAGAGAATTTACACAGTATCTGGAGAACCATTCAAAGGCGCCGGTCACTAGTAAATCACTGTGGTTCAAATGAAAGATTGAAGAGTTGAGTCTTAAGATGGTGTTTGAATGCCGACAGATCAGTTGTGTCCCTTAACTCGTCTGGCAAGGAGTTCCAGAGACGCGGTGCACAGCGCATTTTGGACTTTCTGAAGGCGTTTTAATGATTACTGAGGTAGTCCTGTAAGTAAACTGTGGCAGAAGTCTAGTCTTGATGAGATGAATGCATGGTTAAGTTGGCACGATGCATGGTCACTCATAGTGTTCACATACATATATATTTCCTGCATTTGATTATAAATCTTGAAACAGGTTGTGCCACATGTTATTAATAGACAGTTGCTATCAAAGAGGATTGGTTATTTGGTATTCCTGACCGATGTTGGTGGGGGTATTGAAGTAAAATCTTTCCACTTGTTTTCTAAACCAGGGCTTGAAATAATGCACTAGGCTGCGGGACTTGTGCCCAATATTTTTAAAGAATGTCGTGTCACTCTTGAGATCTCCTTCAGAAAATCTATTTTCTTATACCTTTATACATGTACCCACGTCTTATGGGAAAAGGGTTTTTATCTATTGGTGCCATACATACCCATAGTTCTGGAGCTAAGAAGATCCTAGCTAAAGCTACAATGTAGCATGTATACTAGCCCTAGGACAACATGATATGGCGTCCCAGCACACAAAACTGCACGGGTGGACTATGCTAGAAATTGAGGTTTAAAAATCAGTTTAACTACATAAATATTCTTGGTTTAACCCTTTGAAGCCGGATGACCAGGGGATGCCAGTAGGTCTTGGCTGCAGGGCCGAAAAAAAATTGCGTGTCCGGAATCTGGGCCACGCTAAAGAGTTCCATATCCGGACATCACTTAGGCCTATGCGTAATACATGTACAATTGTACATTGACTGTACAATAAACTTAGCCTATATTTTTACGAAGTGCTCGATTTATTTTTCCAATGAGAATGTTTCCAAAGCGAACGTACATAGATCTATCGTACAACAATGAACAGTACTACTATACGCAATCACATTGTAGATGTTCAATACGCTATGCATAATCATTTCAACTTCCATTTTGACAAACGATCCCCGCTGTTGTTATTCCGCCATGTTGTATGCATGCTGCACACGCTCGCGAAACCATTTGATGCACGAACATAACTGGTTCCCTACTTTAACCGCGTAAAGTGAATACGGGATGCATGGGAATCAACGAAATCGGCAATCTCCATGGAACTAAACTTGACCAAGTCGTCGATTGATTGGATTTTGTTCTGCACGCGCATTGTGTGTACGCACCAGTGGTACGCAATGTACACATTGTGACCATTCCTCACAGACTGGAATTTACCAGTTGCATGTACATGTACATAGTATGTAAGTCTAGTGTCCGCTGCATATGTATGCAGGACACTGCTTATACAGTGCCCCGCGCTGTGTAAATCGAGTCGTTGTACACGTGTATTGCGGCATAGCGCATGAAGGTAGTAAAGCGCTGTATGGTCTTACGGTAAAATTTGTATCAATATTGTCG
The DNA here is from genome assembly GCA_037893225.1 of Hippasteria phrygiana. Taxonomy (NCBI): domain Eukaryota; kingdom Metazoa; phylum Echinodermata; class Asteroidea; order Valvatida; family Goniasteridae; genus Hippasteria; species Hippasteria phrygiana. The sequence continues at coordinate 1,592,581 of JAZGUH010000502.1, forward strand.
TTCCGGCCCACAAATGCCGAAGGCCGGAGGTTTTTTCCCAAAAATATGAAAAAACAATTGCTGGTAGTCTGGCATATCCCTTGGATGACGTCTATACACGTAAAAAAAAAAATGCCACCAGGCCGGATGATGTCTATACACACAATCTCTGCATTTTCAATCCATTGTTGGATTATTGTGTACGTTACACTTAGCTGCACAAGCTGCCACGGCACCCCGGTGCCTCATTATAAATAACCGACTTCAAGGGGTTAATAGTTCATCTATGTAAAGAAAAGGAGATATTTCCAGCTCAAAATTGTCTCGACTTGATGCCGACTTCGCAAACAAGAGGAGCAATACATGTACCTTTTCGCCTGCTGTATGTGTGCGCGTGCACAAAATGCAAGCCTTTTTGAGCTGGAAATATAGTCAACTCATTTTTCAACCTCAATTTCTAGCATAGTCCAACTGTGCAGTTTCGTGTGCTATGACATATCATGGTGTCCTAGGGCTACATGTACATGTAGGTCATGCTAAACACCATTAGCACCTTTGTAGACTATTGTGTAAAAAGTAGTTTTTTTCAGGTGAAAATTATGATTTCTTTGACCCGGCAGTTATGGTTTACATTGACCTTGCTTGCATCTTTTTTTAAAATATTATTACTGGTTTATTAAACTGTCATAGCAGCCCGAAGGCTGAATTAAAAACAGTTATTACAGAAAATAAAGCTAACACGTTATAAAAGTAAACAGCTGGAAAACAGTGGAAATCCAGCTGGAAATCGTTGGAAAACTGCCCTGTAGCCTTTAGTCAAGGCACGCGTGGCTACCCGGACCGGTGGCGTGCGTCATGCGTCCAGGTAGCCACGCACGCCTTACATGAAGGCTATCATCCGCCCGACAGTTGAAAACGAGCGCCGTTTTTCTCTCGTTTTTTCGCCATCTAACAAAACTTTGAACAGGTCAGTGGAACAATATTTCCTATAAAAATATTAACACCCAAATCCGCCCATTTCTGAAAATTGCAACAATGACCAATCATGTACACTATATTCTGTACTAGTCCGAGTAACTTGGACCCTTTATTACCTTTTTAAACATTTGGACATGATCTGGCGATAGTAGGGTCCAAGTCCGTGTACAGCGATTTCCTATTCATTAAATAAATACGTCTAAAGTCCCAACAAAACATCCAAATTCACATTTACAACGGCCACCAAAATACTAGATACGCCACCTGAGGAACAAGTGGAGTTCCATGATCAGATGGAGGTACCAAGGTTCACTTAATACCATCCAAATAAAAATTTACCGTTTAATTTCTAGAGACACATGCAGAACATGTCTTTTCGCTTTCTTGGAGTTAAAATAGTGACCCCTCGACCTTGCATGATGTCACCCTGATGCGCAGCGCACGCATGCACCATGAGACAACTTGTTTATGCCGGCGACTGTTTCGCGAGGTCCGATTTGAGGCTGCACGCGCGTGGGACTCGTTCTGTTTTGTATTGTTCTGTTGCGTTTTATTATTGGGGGCGGGTGTAATTTTGTTAAGGAAGATCAAACTGCTTGATCTTAATTTAATTACAAGTATCTGGTGTATCTGCCCATCTGCCTGAGATTTAACATGAAATTAAAGCACATCTAATCATTAAGAAAGGATCACACAAAAAACAGTAACCAAAAAACAACAACAAAACAAAAGAAATCAAAACACAAAACCGAGTTCATGGAGACAGTTCCCAGCCCCCCAACCCCCTGACGCGCGTGCAACCTCGAATATCTACACACAAACACGTAACGCGACCGTTGTACCACTCACGAAACAGTAGCCGGCATAAACAGGTTGTCGCGCGGTGCATGCGGGGGCGCTGCGCATCAGGGTGACGTCATGCAAGGTCGAGGGGTCACTATTTTAACTCCAAGAAAGCGAAAAGACATGTTCTGCGGGGGTCTCTAGGAATTAAATGGTAAATTTCACTTCCTATTTGGATGTTAAGTAAACCTTGGTACATTCATCTGATCATGGAACTCCACTTGTTCAGATGGTGGCGTATCTAGTATTTGTGGCCGTTGTAAGGTTGAATTCTGATTTTTGTATTTTGGATTTTAGACGTATTGAATTAACCCTAACAGCCCAAGGCTTTTTACTAGAATCCTTCTCTAACCACACAAACTCCAACACTGTGTAGTAAACCAATGGCACATTCTTTGTACTTGGACAAAATCAGGGCATCAAGTCCCATGCAAAGTGATGGTGCCAAGGCTCTACAGTACCCAATCACACAAAATTCAACACAAATGGGGTGTTTGATTTTGGCAGGTTAGGGATGGTTAGGGTTAATGAATAGAAAATCGTCAAACGCTGCATTGGACCCTACTATCACCAGATCATGTCCAAATGTTAAAAGAGGCAATAAAGGGTCCAAGTTACTCGGACTACCACGCTACATACCGCCCTCTTTTGTCCAGCTTGTTAGCCGCTTTGCCTTTGTATTTGCAAGGGCAGTGATTATACAGCTGCGCAGCCGTATATAAATCACCGCCCTTCAGCATGTTCAGGTGTCATGCCAAAAAGTGTCCTGTGCCAAATACTGTCCGCTCATTAGCATACTGCTCTCTGATTGGTCAAATACTGGCCGTTGAGCACGCGCAAAAGACACGGACACTATTTGGCATGTATTACATGCCAAATAGTTTCCACTCATGCATGCGTTGCAACGTTGCATTATGCACAGCACAATATAAACACCCACACACACACAAAGCATGCTACTATTGTCCGTTCCTTGCCAAATACTGTCCGCTAAATTGCTGCCAAATACTGTCCGTTCCTTGCCAAATACTGTCCGTTCCTTGCCAAATACTTCTTTTTACTATACCTCTAATACCATGGATGAAAGAACATGTTCCTTCATCAATGCTCTTACTACCTCCATTACCATGGAGGTGTGTTTTATTCCTCCATGGTATATTACCAGCGACTATTTTGAATCGTTGGATGAGTTTTTATTCATTTTTTTTCTTGACAGGCCGTTTAATTTTATCATACTGTCTGCTTGTTACTTATGTTCCCCCTTCATAATTCCCCCAATGTTCTCCTCTCCAAAATCCCCTTTTTAATGAGAACTTATCGTCACGCAGCGTTGATAGCTATACGTACGGACGTACGCCCGGACACTATTTAGCAAGCTTCTGGTATCGCGATGACGAAATACCCACTTGACCAATCAGAGAGCAGTATGCTAATGAGCGGACAGTATTTGGCAACAGACACTTTTTGGCATGACACAGGGCCTACTAAGTTCCGGCCGACTGCGTAGCCAAAAAATTTGGGGGGTAATTTTCGAGTGGCGGGGTATTCTGCAACTCCCAAAATGCAATGCGAAAATAAAGATGGCGATCACCGTGACGCACAGTAAACACGCAAAACCGCGTTCACTCGCATAGCAACTGGCGTAAAGCACATAAGAAAATTCCATTTTCTACCGAAATAAACTGTTCAAAATTACCAAAAACGATGTCAATAGAATTAAGAGGTTGAAAAAGTCATTTTGGAATGAGAAAAAATACCTTGAATCTAATTTCATCAAAACTAAAGACTAAAAGAGGGGCCCTACACCACACAATCGCCAACGTTTAGTACTACTAGTACTAGTACTAAGACTTGGGCCTAGCGCCTGCCCTAGGCCTACACTGTATTTAAAATAAATACGTTAGTTCATGGTTAGTTCTACTTGAGTACTTCTTCTCTAGTTCTAACGTTAGTCTCAATAGCTCCATGGTCTCAAGTCCTCGGCTTCGCCGAGGAGGGCTTACCAAGGAGCAAAAAACTCCACGAGCATCAAGTCATGCCTGCCGGTTTCTGCTTTAAATAAGTCACTATTACTCAAATCTAAAACATCGCTAGCAAACGCTAGCCCAAATAGCATAGAAATCAGTACAAACGTCTTCATTTTCAGTTCTAAATTTGTTGGCAAAGGTGTTCCCTTGTCCGTGTTAACATGTGCATGTGTATGTTATTCGCATACAATATCACGCCTAAATTATCACGAACCATGTTCTGCGCACATATCCTAGTCTTGGTTCAAGACGTTGTTACGTATATACGTGATAACCGGCCGCCGCGAGAGGCGGCCGGTTATCGCGTATATACGTAACAACGTCTTGAACCAAGACTAAACGTATCCACGTGTACCTGCTGCCTGGTGTCGATCCCTGATTGGTCGCAGGTGGGTTATTTCATTATTATATAAGGTTGTAACAATATTGTCAACCAACAAAATATACTTGATTTTCAAAGCAGAATTGTACTTTTTTGTCAAATTCCAATTAAAATTACAAATAAATGATTTCCAAATTATTCTTTAAGTACTGGTAATAATAATAATTGATTTGTTACTCCCATTTGTTCTATTTTTCTAAGAACAACCCTATAATATGAATGGATGAAGTTACATTTGCTTCGGAGCCATTGATGTAGTCTTTATAGTTTATGTTTGACTCCATTTTCCAAGAAGTTTTCGTAGTGTAGTGGTTATCACGTCCGCCTAACACGCGGAAGGTCCCCAGTTCAAGCCTGGGCGGAAACAATGTTTTCTTTTTCGCCCGTATTCTCTTCTTTCTGCAAGTCTAAAATTCTTAAATAACATTTTTCTTAGACCATGTACACTGCCATTATCTTTGATTTTCAATCTGACTTCTAAATGTCCACGAACTTTGAACTCATGCATTTTTGTTGCTGATTTTAATTGTGCAGGCACCAGGCACCCGGGCTAGGCACCGATATGGCGTTCCGGAGGTTGCAGGTTCAAATCTCGGTCCTGCACCAGTTTTCTTTGAAAATTCACTAAATCATTTAACGGTATTTTTATTATTCTCCATTTACCGTGATATTCACCTAAATGATTCAAATAGGTTCGAGCACTGGAATTCGGGGACCTGTTTAATTCAAACTGTGGCTGATTATCAAGTAGCGCCCTACGTATCCAGTTGTTTTTTTTTGTGCCAGGGTGGGCAAACAACGTATGACCCGTTTTAAAACCGTCGCAAAAACACTAATTCCTTTTTTTATGACTCTTCAAAACCCGCGGGGGGGGGGTCATGTCTATGGTAGTGGCTGCAGCCACTTCGTGTGTAATTTCAAGCCGTCGCCAAGTAATTCGGAGACGGCCTACTCGCTCTTGTAAACGGTGGGTAAACGAGTATAGGTCCGCGGATTCAGCCGCATATTTATATTCTCCAAAAAAATCTACTAATGTCAACAAAAGTATATGTCTTTATTGTGTAGTGCCGCAGGGCCGGCCTGTGCACTATAAGGGAAAAACAATTCGTTGTTGCTAGCTGACCTAAGATTTAGACGTCAGGGAATCTTCAGGTCAGGGAACCAGACTATATAAGATATCAGAAGAAAATAAATCAACTAGATCGGAAACGCGCGCGCGCATCACTCACTGTGTAGAGAATGTTCTGATATTATTAATTAACGTTTCTGATATTATTTATTTTGCCTACATTAACTCATTTATCGTGTATATGTAGGTTATATATTTTAAGCAATTAATTCCTATGAATTATTATCTGACCAACGCGGTTTTGTTCTGTTTATTTTCTGATTAATTCATGTTTTTGTAATTTAACTTTACCCTATTATCATTACCCAATTCATTGTCTTTAGTTAATAGATCTATTTTTGTTTATACATGTTTGCCTCTTAGTTACTTATGTATTTTTTTTTTTTTTTTTGGGGGGGGGGGTCCTGACGCGCTAGAAAATTCACGTGAACACGTCGATGAGCAAGGACAAATGTATTTTCTAAAGTAATTGACCTATCGCCTTTTGCGAGTTAACCACGCCCCTTAGACAACCCTATGGGGATTTTGTGTGGTAATTATAGTTCCACATGGAATTATAATTGATGTGATTGGACAATAAATAACACGCTGCGTTGACGCGATTCCCGACCGCGATAGGTCAATTAGAGGCAACGGGCGTAATACAAACAATTATTTTTGCCGCAAGCAGCTCAAGTAAAATCCTTCCGTACCGCTGGTGTTTTTGGCGGTGATTTCCACATTCAGGAAACATGAAGCCGAGGTAAAAACTGAACCTTTCATTTAAAAAAGAGAACAAACCATTTCGCCTGAAGAGGTAACTGCGCATTGGTTTCATGACGAGCCTTGCAATAACAAGTTTCACCTCCTTGGGCCAGAAAATGATTTTAATCACTATCACATCTATTACGGGGTGCACATTTTTAACCCTGTTCACCCTGACTAATGGCGACGCCCAGGCAAAACGCGGATGGATAAGTAATATCACGGAGTACCTCCATTATAATACATGTATAGTTACGTGTTTTAGTGACATGATTTAGTGATATTTATAAATCAGGGAATACATTTGTACAATGTCACTTTAATTATTGAGGTGATGGGACGGACCAATATGCAGTCAATTGAGGACCGAAGTTTTTTCATATGTGAAAACCAGATTGAAATGTTGAGATATTGGTATTAAGTTGGCAGGTATCAGATATTATTCATTCCTTATGGGTGGAATTTATTTTTCAAATGTATACAAAGTAAAACATCTTTGTTGTAACGGGAAGTATCCATAGTTGAGTTGTTTTAATGATAAAGTAACAGTCATGTTGTAGGCCTACTTGAACGATTTAATTAAGCTAAATTAAGCATCTAAAAAATAAATGAAATCAAACTTTGCTCCACTCGGGAAGTGTTAATTTCTGTCAATGGTTTTACTAGTAATGCTCATAACTACTACTTCAAACAGTAATTTGCAATAAATAAATAATTATAGTAAATAATTTTTTTTTAATGATCAATTTTTCTGAGAAATAATTTAGTTTTGTGCCATATGTACAGTTATATTTTGTTTTTAATGATATTTCCAAAAAGTGGCTCTCCACAATTGAATATAAGAAATTCAGAATTAATAAATAAATAAATGAATAAATAACGAAAGAAAGAAAGAAAAAAGGAGGGAGAAACATTAAGTATGTAATGTTAAGACCAATTCTTGCCAAATTTTGTTGGAGGTGTCATTTATTGCAATTAATTCAGTGCGGAGCACCAAGTCTTCGTTTTTTCTCCATTGTGAACTACAAGAAACTACGGTGGCTGATCTCCGCCAAGAACAATTTTGTTACGGTGTTATAACGCCGAAATAAGGCGTTAACGCCCTATTACGGCGTTATAATGCTCTTAATTTACGGCGTTATAATGCCCTAATTGTACGGCTAACTTTTTATTCGTGACTTTCTACCTGTTCATACGCAAGCCGGATAGTGCCACTGAAAAGGGATGAATATATTTTTTGCAAACGCGCGAAAACACTTTTTTTGTACCGTTTATCTGACGGCCGCTACCTAATTATCTGGAGGCCGCTTCTAGTGACAGCTGCATAATGATGGAATTGTAATTCAGGCCACAGTCAACCCGACAGGAAATATGAATCACCAAAAAATTGACAACCCTATTTTCCCAATTTTCTACAAGCAGACTTTCTGACTTTTAAAGTCGCGGAAACTTAAATGTAAATTTTCTGCCAGCAGAAATTTCAGTGTTACTTTGACGACTTTTAAGGGCCGGTCACACTGGCCACGATAACGATAACGAAAACGAAAACGATGTGAATAAACGCTCTCTATTGGTGGGTGGAACGCGCGCGTATTTATACCGCACGTTCCATCCACCAATAGAGAGCGTTTATTCACATCGTTTTCGTTTTCGTTATCGTTTATCGTTGCAGTGTGACCGGCCCTTTATGGAGCCCTAAATAGGGACAACTCCATTTTTCTAATTTTCCGCTTCCAGGTTTTAATTAAGGTTTTTACAAGACGCAACATAATGAAGCCCCAAAAGTGGATAACCCCATTTTCTCATTTTCTGCTACCAGAATTTTAGGTTTTTAACAAGACGCGACACCCGTTTTCTGCTAGCAGGAATTTGGATTTTACACTGACGACTATTTCGGTACTCCATACCGGTACCGATGGCCTATATCGTTCGCAGTTCCTCTAACCCCCGTAAACTGCAGCGTTATACGTCTATATAGTTAAAAAAGAAAAGAAAAAAAAAAGGATATTTTAGTTGTCCACAGTGGCGTAAACCCGTTTCGTGGGGGGGGGGGGGGGGGGGGTGGGGGTGGGTGACCGAAATCCCGCAGAATTGTACTTTATTGTCGAATTGCAATTAAAATTACAAATTAATGATTTCTAAATTTTTCTTTAAGTGCTGTTAATAATAACAATTGATTTGTTACTCCCCATTTGTTTTATTTTTCTAAGAACAACCCTATAATAATTATGAATGGATGAAGTTATCATTTACTTCGGAGCCATTGATGTACTCTTTATAGTTTATATGTTTGACTCCATTTTCCAAGAAGTTTTCGTAGTGTAGTGATTATCACGTCCGCCTAACACGCGGAAGGTCCCCAGTTAAAACCTGGGCGGAATCAATGTTTTCTTTTTCGCCCGTATTCTCTCCTTTCCGCAAGTCTAAAATTCTTAAATAACATTTTTCTTAAACCATGTACACTGCCATTATCTTTGTTTTTCAATCTGACTTCTAAATGTCCACGAACTTTGAATCATGCATATTTTATTTGCTGATTTTAATTGTGCAGGCACCAGGCACCCGGGCTAGGCACCGATATGGCGTTCCGGAGGTTGCAGGTTCAAATCTCGGTCCTGCACCAGTTTTCTTTGAAAATTCACTAAATCATTTAACGGTATTTTTATTATTCTCTATTTACCGTGATATTCACCAAAATGATTCAAATAGGTTCGAGCGCCCTACGTATCCAGCTTTTTTTTGTGCCAGGGTGGGCAAACAACGTATGACCCGTTTTAAAACCGTCGCAAAAACACTAATTCCTTTTTTTATGACTCTTCAAAACCCGCGGGGGGGGGGGGGATCATGTCTATGGTAGTGGCTGCAGCCACTTCCCATAGACTCGTGTGTAATTTCAAGCCGTAGCCAAGTAATTCGGAGACGGCCTACTCGCTCTTGTAAACGGTGGGAAAACGAGTAGGTCCGCGGATTCAGCCGCATATTCATATTCTCAAAAAAATCTACTAATGTCAACAAAAGTATATGTCTTTATTGTGTAGTGCCGCAGGGCCCTGTGCACTATAAGGGAACAAACATTCATTTTGTGTAGGTCATTGAAACTGCCAAACTAGTTATAAACCAACAGGTATGCCGTAGATAGGGCAGGGTTTTAGTTTTTGAGGGAAATGTTGGTGTAAGCGTCGATGAAGACGACAAATCGCAACGCGAAAATAAACTGATGGCGGGCACGCGACGCACAATAAACACGCAAAACCCGGCGCGCGGGGTTGATTCGCTTATCAACTGCCGTAAAGCGCGTCAGAAAATTGCATTTTCTACCACAATAAACTGTTTAAAATTACAAACAAAGATGTCAGTAGAATTAAGAATGAAGTCTGCTTTAGGTTAAAAAAGTCATTTTGGAATGAGAAAAAAATACCCTTCAATCTAATTTGCTCAAACCTAAAGATGGACCGGCCTAAGCTACATAAACAATCGCCAGAGTTTTGGGGCTCTAGCTACCAACGAAATTTCAGTTTTTTTGCAGAATTACACATTTTTCATGCATAGTCTAATTAACAGACATATTCTACATGGTGAAATTTGAGAGAGGATCGATTGCGTTCACTAATTAGCTTCTAATTGAAGGGCTATATAAGAACTTTTCATTCCGAAGTGCAGAAAAAAAATGTATTTTGTTGACAACACTGTCGCTTTAAAAGAAAGAAAAACTGCCATTTTTAAAGTAAATAAATGTACCTAACATAGTTTCCCAAAAGCGGATTTCTATTTCACCCCGGAAATAATAGGGGACCCCATTGGAAATAAGTTGAAAAACTTTCATGGGCTATCCCTGGTATTACCATGTTTTTAATGTATTGTAGTAATTGTTTGTTTGTTTGTACATATATATACATTTATATTTATATTTCTCTATATGGTAATACCGAATAAAATCAAATCAAATCAAATCATAACGGAGAAGAAGCTAATATTATAAATATAACACGGGCGGATCCAGCGGGGGTTCGGGGATCGAACCCCTTCACCTGCTCGTTGCCATTTTTTTTGGGGGGGGGGGGGGGGCTTATAGGGAGGAGCCTACGCCTAAAGTTGCAAACCAGAAAAGCAGAAACGCCTGCAGGGGTGGGGGGGGGGGGTGGTTAGGGGACACACTTTCTCAACGTTGGTGGCGCTATTTAACCTCTTTGTTTTGTTCTACCTGTAGGCCTACACGCAAAATATGACCTTTACAGGGTTTTGCTTTTCTTTTCTGGTTTGCTACGACACTTGGCGTAGGCCCATACAAGCAAAACAAAACAAAATTGGCAACGAGCGTCGCAAAGATCGCCGCTATTTTATACAATCTTTGGTGCGTACATACATACACACACCTGTTCGCATATCAGTAGTCTAGTTCCCAGACCAAAATATTCTGACTATTTCTGATGAATATTAGGTCCGGTAGCCGCCAATGTCACGTGACGAGAATTGGCAGAATTCTGCCAGTTTTCGAAAACGTCCGAGGTTTTCCGAACGTGTTTTCGGTAACATTCGGCTGTTAACATTGATGTTCGCAATAACAGAATGTCTGTCAGGCCCATTACAGATCCTGGAATTTGTATTCTAAATTTTTTATAAAAACTGAAAAATCAATGCCACACTTGTAGTATTTTCCCCACTGGATTTTGCAAGAATATTAAATTTGAATGATGCCACTGACGTCACTCGAACTAACACCGCACGTCATGATCTATTTTAAACCGTTGTTGCTAGCTGACCTAAGATTTAGACGTCAGGGAATCTTCAGGTCGGGGAACCAGACTATATAAGATATCAGAAGAAAATAAATCAACTAGATCGGAAACGCGCGCGCGCATCACTCACTGTGTAGAGAATGTTCTGATATTATTAATTAACGTTTCTGATATTATTTATTTTGCCTACATTAACTCATTTATCGTGTATATGTAGGTTATATATTTTAAGCAATTAATTCCTATGAATCATTATCTGACCAACGCGGTTTTGTTCTGTTTATTTTCTGATTAATTCATGTTTTTGTAATTTAACTTTACCCTATTATCATTACCCAATTCATTGTCTTAATAGATCTATTTTTGTTTATACATGTTTGCCTCTTAGTTACTTATGTATTTTTTTTTTTGGGGGGGGGGGGGGGTCCTGTACCAGACAAGCTTTGCTTCTTACAGACCCCCGCCGTATCTGTACCTAAGTAGAATTATTCAAAGTGTTTTTGCATATTTAAATTAAAATATGGAAATAAAGTTAAGTTAAGTTAAAGTTCTTGTTGTGCATGGACGCGCTAGAAAAGTCACGTGAACACGTCGATGAGCAAGGACAAATGTATTTTCTAAAGTAATTGACCTATCGCCGTTTACGAGTTAACCACGCCCCTTAGACAACCCTATTGGAATTTTGTGCGGTAATTATAGTTCCACATGAAATTATAATTTATGTGATTGGACAATAAATAACAAGCTGCGTTGACGCGATTCCCGACCGCGATAGGTCAATTAGAGGCAACGGGCGTAATATAAAAAAATATTTTTGCCGCAAGCAGCTCAAGTAAAATCCTTCCGTACCGCTGGTGTTTTTGGCGGTGATTTCCACATTCAGGAAACATGAAGCCGAGGTAAAAACTGAACCTTTCATTTAAAAAAGAGAACAAACCATTTCGCCTAAAGAGGTAACTGCGCATTGGTTTCATGACGAGCCTTGCAATAACAAGTTTCACCTCCTTGGGCCAGAAAATGATTTTAATCACTATCACATCTATTACGGGGTGCACATTTTTAACCCTGTTCACGTGACTAATGGCGACGCCCAGGCAAAACGCGGATGGATAAGTAATATCACGGAGTACCTCCATTATAATACATGTAGTTACGTGTTTTAGTGACATGATTTAGTGATATTTATAAATCAGGGAATACAATGTCACTTTAATTATTGAGGTGATGGGACGGACCAATATGCAGTCAATTGAGGACCGAAGTTTTTTCATATGTGAAAACCAGATTGAAATGTTGAGATATTGGTATTAAGTTTGCAGGTATCAGATATTATTCATTCCTTATGGGTGGAATTTATTTTTCAAATGTATACAAAGAAAAAACATCTTTGTTGTAACGGGAAGTATCCATAGTTGAGTTGTTTTTAATGATAAAGTAACAGTCATGTTGTAGGCCTACTTGAACGATTTAATTAAGCTAAATTAAGCATCTGAAAAATAAATGAAATCAAACTTTGCTCCACTCGGGAAGTGTTAATTTCTGTCAATGGTTTCACTAGTAATACTCATAACTACTACTTCAAACAGTAATTTGCAATAAATAAATAATTATAGTAAATAATCTTTTTTTAATGATCAATTTTTTCTGAGAAATAATTTAGTTTTGTGCCATATGTACAGTTATATTTTGTTTTTAATGATATTTCCAAAAAGTGGTTCTCTACAATTGAATAATTACCCGCTCTGGAAAAAGGTATATTATGTTGCAAAATATGAAAAATGAGTTTTATGTATTTTTGGAAAGCCTGCAATGTAAGCTTTCATTTGGTACATGATAGAGCTCCAAAGCCCTTTCCGTTCTGGAGATATCGCATTTTTGCATATGAATTAGTTCTATGGAGTTCAAATTGCACAACAGAGAAAACAGGCTTTGAAATAGGTAGTTCTAATACAATGCAATGGAACAATGCACTCTAAAAAGGTTATTTTTTCACTTTATTTACTGAAATCAACATTGTTGTGCACCAAACCTGAAACTTTAGATATTTAAGATATCATAAAAGACAAAAAAAAAAAAAAAATGAATTTTGATGAAAATGTTTACCCTCTTGGGTTGAAAGGGCCATTACATGTAAATGCATAGCGCGACTTATATCACCTTTTTCTGGAGCGGGTCACCGTTTATCTGACGGCCGCCACCTAATTATCTGGAGGCCGCTTCTGGTGGTGAATTCAGGCCACAGTCAACCCGACAGGAAATATGAATCCCCAAAAATTGACAACCCTATTTTCCCAATTTTCTACAAGCAGACTTTCTGACTTTTAAAGTCGCGGAAACTTAAATGTCAATTTTCTGCCAGCAGAAATTTCAGTGTTACTTTGACGACTTTTATGGAGCCCTAAAAGGGGACAACTCAATTTTTCTCATTTTCCGCTTCCAGGTTTTAATTAAGGTTTTTACAAGACGCAACATAATGAAGCCCCAAAAGTGGATAACTCCATTTTCTCATTTTCTGCTACCAGAATTTTAGGTTTTTAACAAGACGCGACACCCGTTTTCAGGAATTTGGATTTTACACTGACGACTATTTCGGTGCTCAATACCGATGGCCTATATCGTTCGCAGTTCCTCTAACCCCCGAAAACTGCAGCGTTACGTCTATATATTTAAAAAAAGAAAAAGAAGTAGGATATTTTAGTAGTCCACAGTGGCGTAAACCCGTTTCGTGGGGGGGGGGGGGGGGGGGGGGGTTGGGGGTGACCAAAATCCCGGCCGGTCAAAGAAATTCGAAAACGGGGAGGGGGGGGGGGTTACTCGAGGAAATATTACACTTGGGGTGGTGCCACACAAAATATACATGATAAATGTACATCCAGAGTGACCATTTTATCAAATGTTCTGCTAGATCAGGCAGATTTTTTTTGGAATAAACACGTACGGAAAATACCAGAAAATCTTTTCAACTTTTGTTTGGATTACGTATCAAGTCTACATCTGCATGCGAGTATGTGTTTATTTCGAGTAAGCCTTTAAGCAATTTAGCATATTTTCTGTCAAATGTAGCTGCATTTTGAAATACATCGATCAGAATTTTGCGAATTATATCCCTGTGACATCCTGTGTAGGCTATGTAGGCCTACATGCATACTGCACGTTTATGTCCCTAATCCTGACAACAACGGTGAAAGTGTTTTTTCTCCGTTTGTAATACATTTTGACTGTTGGAAAGTTACTAGATAACATCGAAATCGGCATTATTTTTTGGCTTTTAACTACAGAAATCTGGGAAGGGGGCTGATCCCACCCCTAGAACTATGGGGTAGGCTGATCCAACGGCCCATCCCCCTAGTATATTCCCCCAGCCCCTGGATTTACGCACATGGTTGTCCACTTGACAGGAGCCGAAATAGCTGGGCCGTTAAAGTAAAATCCAGATTTCTTGTAGCAGAAAATTTAGTTTTTAAAAACAGGTGTCGCGCCTTGTCTGCGAGCCACCAAGGTGCTTAAACGAAAGGCATTTAAAAAAATGTAATTATTTAAACACCTTGGGCCAATTTCGCTCAAACCATGGAGGTCTTTTCCTACCTCCATGCTCAAACTCCATGTATATTCCTACATGGAACCCCTAGTTGGACCGGGAATAATCACCTTTAAAGCGGGGGGTTCCCGACCAGGCAGGGATTTTTTTTCGAACGTGAGAAATCTGGGTCGCCATTTATTTGTATACAAACCTAAGTCCTTTGTGTATAAACCCAATAGAGAAAACCCACAACGACGAGTTTAGCGCCGATCTGCACACTTCCGCGTTTGAAAACGTGGATCTCAATGTCACAGTAAACAACTTTTAATATGCTGATCGTGCGCCTGCGCTTCCTTTTACGGCATGATTAATTCATGCATGAACGAATGTGCTGAAAAGCGTTGTTTTGTTTGCCACTGACATTCCGCTATTTAAAATTCAGAAAGTCTGCTTGTAGAAAATTTGGTTGTCCGTTTTGGGGATTATTTCCTGTCGTTCTGATTTCACGGGTTGACTGTGGCCTGAATTACAATTCCATCACGGTATAGCTGTCACCAAACATGTAGCGGCCGTCGGAGAATTTAATTAGCGGCCGCCAGATAAACAGTACAAACTTTCAATGTTTTCGCACGTCTGCAAATAAAAACCATCCTTAAGTTTTCAGAGGCACTATCCGGCTTCCGTATGAACAGGTAGAAAGTCACGAATACAAAAGTCATCCGTAAAATTAGGGCATTATAACGCCGTAATATGGCGTTATAATGCCGTAATGAAACAAATTGTTCTTGGCAGAGATCAGCCACCGTATTACGTAACACTTTGGTTGGTCGCAAGTTTTATCCCAGCACGACCCCCTCCCCCCCCCCCCCCCCTTTGACCCTATACCCTATACACTCTCTAGTATGGTGTACTATTTACGACACATCGCTTTGCCTCTTCCATACGCGACGCGACTATACGACGCGACGGCACGACGGCTGCGTTGCATCGTGCCGTCGCGTCGTGCCGTCGCTTCTTTCCCATTACTTCTGGCGTCGCGTCGTGCGTCGCGTCGTGCCGTCGTGCCGTCGCGTCGTTTTTTTCTAGCTTGCAGGTTTTCTTTCCTCAACGTCGCCCCTTCCGTCGCCCATCGCGTCGTACCGTCGTGCGTCGCGTCGTGCGTCGCGTCGTGCGTCGCGTCGTGCGTCGCGTCGTGCGTCGCGTCGTGCGTCGCGTCGTGCTGGCGTCGTGCGTCGCGTCGTGCTCGCGTCGTGCGTCGCGTCGTGCTCGCGTCGTGCGTCGCGTCGTGCTCGCGTCGTGCGTCGCGTCGTGTTTCGCGTCGTGTTTCGCGTCGTGTTTCGCGTCGTGTTTCGCGATATTTTATTTGGGTATAAATACACAGGTTTTACCCAAATCAAATAACGCCCTCCTATTGTGTCCGCCATACCTCTAAAAGGCTAATGATACCCAGGAACGAAATATTTTGTCCCGCCAGACACCGCTGTTATCGCGGTACCGTTGTTGATTCTGTAGATTGTTTGCTACGAAAATTGGGAAAATACAAACAGAATTCTAGCAAAATCGTCTTTTTACACATTTCAAATACACAGCTCAGGCCTTTTGTTCACCGCGCGGTTAAGCGCATGCGCGCATAAATTTAAATTTATTAGCGGGTTATTCTGTGAGCCAGTTCGGTAATTCAACTGCGCATGTCAAAATAGCATGACCGGACTACTCCACGCGAAACACGAAGCGAAACACGAAGCAAAACACGAAGCAAAACACGACGCGAAACACGACGCGAAACACGACGCGAAACACGACGCGACGCACGACGCGACGCACGACGCGAGCACGACGCGACGCACGACGCGACGCACGACGCGAGCACGACGCGACGCACGACGCGACACACGACGCGACGCACGACGGTACGACGCGATGGGCGACGGAAGGGGCGACGTTGAGGAAAGAAAACCTGCAAGCTAGAAAAAAACGACGCGACGGCACGACGGCACGACGCGACGCACGACGCGACGCCAGAAGTAATGGGAAAGAAGCGACGGCACGACGCGACGGCACGATGCAACGCAGCCGTCGTGCCGTCGCGTCGTATAGTCGCGTCGCGTATGGAAGAGGCAAAGCGATGTGTCGTAAATAGTACACCATACTCTAGACTACTGTTACCTATAAACACATCCCCGGGGATGTGAAAATAATTCCTGCCCGGGAACACAATGACCAATACAAAGGGGGGGGGGGGGCTCGGCCTGCTTCATGCATATAGCAAGTTTTACCTACAAAAGGTATGAGGGCGCCCTTCCCCATGAGTAACCGGCCGCGCCGGAGTCGATCGGAGTGTCCGATCTTAACACGCTGCATGCTATATCTAGGCCTATATCTACACATGGTTAACTTGGAGATTTTTTTCTCAAATGCTAGAAGAGGTCGATTTCAGTGTACAACCACAACGTTCATTCCTGAATCCTAGCGGAGGTGAGTGCTAATAACTTCGTGTGGTGTGGGTATCTGTCGCTAAGACTAGAGTCGGTAAGGGCTAAGGCATGATTGGCCTGCTTTAGCTTTGTCTTCGTTTTAATATATCAATGATTATGAATGTACATGTATCATGTGTATGAAGTATGTTAGTTAGCAATACTTGTTAGCAATACCTCCATGGTAAAACTCCTCTATCTCTGCTTCACATCTTCCTCCTGCATCTCCTGTCATGCCTGTACACTCCTCTGTCCCACCACGGCGTACTTCCAAAAATGTAAGGCTCTCCGTTAGCCTTACAACGATATTCCTTTTTGGACCCCGTAACTCAATGGGATTTGCAATACGCTCTTGTTAGATCAGTTACAATGTTCTAGAATTCCACTTTCCCAAACGTTAATCTCCCCAGAAAGTTATCCAATCCCTCCTACAGATCTTTGAGACTTTTGCGGCACATTTGCGGAACATTGAAACGGACAATTTATTGAGAAATCTGAGTTTTTACTCACCAACCGACGTATTCAGCCGAGATGAACATGGCGTCGCACAGCTGACTAATACAGTCCACCAGACTGCGCATGCGCATGGAGTTTTCGAAGAGATTTGGGGCTCGACCATTTTTTGAAGGGGGGGGGGGCATATTGTCTACATCGCGCTTTGGTGATGTGTGCAATTTGAAAAAGTAAAAACAAATACACACGCAACAAGTATGTTTTTATACAGATTAGATACCGCATACAAAAACAAACGCAAAATTGAACGTCAGCGAATTTTGAACGTTATAATGATCCAATGCGACTATTAATCAGCACAAAAAATAAAACCGAAGGAATGTTCAAACACACACAACAATGTGTAAAGCGCGTCATGCACACATCACCAAAGCGCGATGTAGACAATATCCCCCCCCCCCCTTCAAAAAATGGTCGAGCCCCAAATCTCTTCGAAAACTCCATGCGCATGTGCAGTCTGGGGGACTGTATTAGTCAGCTGTGCGACGCCATGTTATTGTTAATCTCGGCTGAATACGTCGGTTGGTCAGTAAAAACTCCGATTTCTCAATAAATTGTCCGTTTCAATGTTCCGCAAATGTGCCGCAAAAGTCTCAAAGATCTGTAGGAGGGATTGAATAACTTTCTGGGGAGATTAACGTTTGGGAAAGTGGAATTCTAGAACATTGTAACTGATCTAACAAGAGGAATATCGTTGTAAGGCTAACGGAGAGCCTTACATTTTTGGAAGTAACCACGGCGCATCTCTATCACTCCATGTTCCTTTTTCTATTCCGTCACCGTTGTTCGAACTAGCTTGAAAATTCCAGCTCAAGGCTCATGACATGTGAGATTCGCTGTTTAGAGCTGGAAGACATCCCATTATTAAGGTTCGTAGCGGTATTTTTTTGAGTGCCGATATCTTCCTTCCGGAAAGATTTTACTTTAATACCCCCACCAAAATCGGTAAGGAACAGCAAATCTTGGAAAATAACCAACACTCCGTAATAAACAACTGTCTAAACATGTGGCATAACCTGTTATTTCAAGATTTATGTCAACAAAATCTGTAAAAAATCAGGAAGAAATCAACATGTATGTGAACACTTTGGAGTGACTTGTACATGGTGCCAAGAACTTCTAACACAGAAAACACAAACTTTCTTCCCCTATATTGCACTAAAATGTCCCAACAAAATTCTCAAAATTAAAGGTTGTGCCAAGGGGTCATACTAATTACCGTCAAACGCGCACAAACACCATCAACACACCGTCAACACCTCCAAAACACATTCTAAATTAATAGAAATTTAGAAATTTAATGCCTAGGCTAAATTA
Organism: Hippasteria phrygiana; assembly: GCA_037893225.1. NCBI lineage: Eukaryota > Metazoa > Echinodermata > Asteroidea > Valvatida > Goniasteridae > Hippasteria > Hippasteria phrygiana. The sequence goes on from JAZGUH010000502.1 coordinate 1,611,223, forward strand.
GAATTTCTGTCGGTTAAAAGTCACATTTCATTTATGAAAATGGATTTTTTTTTTTTACACGAAAAATATCTGTAAGGCAGCACGGCTGTTGGCCGCCATCTTGCCTTCGCACGCACTGCGCGCCCGCGACATGGATGAGTGAGGCACGGCTGCCGATTTCGGAGCTGCATGGAGAGGTCCGTTTTCTTGAAGAAAGAAATCGCATTTTCAGACGTTTAACCTCCCATTTTTAAGCCCAAATCTCGTGTTGACCCATACTTTACGGTTTTGTACCACATTTGTCAGTTAAGACACTGTAAGAATGTGTTTTGGAGGTGTTGACGGTGTGTTGACGGTGTTTTGCCTGTTGACGGTGATTAGTATGACCGGTGCCAAGTGTTTATACAATTATGAACACAAATGGATGATTATTTTCCAAGATTTGCTGTTCCTTACCGATTTTGGTGGGGGAATTAAAGTAAAATCTTTCCCTCAAAATGAGAATACGATCAAGTTAACCCGAAAAAAAGATGAATTTTCCGTGCAACCTGGAGCATGTACATCGAGCCCCAAGGCATGCGCACGCAGTGCCGATGGCCGGGTAATCGATCGCAAACCATCGTTCATGACATGTTCAGGAATCCACTCCCATTGTTTTGTACGCAGCTCGTTTTGTGCATGCTCCAGGTTGCACGAACAATTCATATTTTTTGGGGGTTTAATCAAAATCGGCTACATGTTTTTAAAATAAAAAAATTGAGATATCACCGATATCATTTTTAAAATCGGCATATTTTTCTCGGAACCCCTATTTTCCCTTAACCCTAACCCTGCCAGACCCAGCACAGTGCATCTGTGGTGACAGCTTCACTTTGCTGCACTCTGCACACAAGTCAATGTGACAAAGTATGCAATCTGATGCGTCTGGCAGGGTTTCTAGCCAAAATACCCTGGAGGGTTAGGGTTAAAAAATTTGTGATACTTTATTTTTACCAGCAGATTCGCTAAAATTAATTTCCTTGTAAGTGCGGTTCAAGTCGAAGTGACATCATCCTTTCGAACTTTCTATTTATAGTGTAAATAAGATAGTTGACCACTTGGTGGCTCGGCGATTTGTACTGCGAGGGGACGTATAAAGCCGTGAACCCCAAACACGGCTGGCGGCACTCCGCCCTTAACTTTGCAGTGAAAATCACCAGTGGACATTGAACAAGCGATCCGAAAAAAATTGTGTAATTTCTATTCATGGTAGGAAGCTAGAAAATGATCATTGTCACCGCAATTAGACCAAATTATTCCGATTGTATTGCAAAGAAGTTGTTTTCAAAACTTAAACCACTGGTGTTACCCTTTGTGTTACCCCCAGTGTAATTTTCATAATGTTAACCCTGAAAACTTCTCAAAGTTTTTTTTTTGTCGACTGAGCCATATTTAAATCTATGAAAATCACCAGAAAAATTAGAGCAAGCAGAACAAATATAACACAAAGGGGACACACAGGGCTGTTCATTTTCGAATAATTTACTATTCGAATATTCAAAACTGGGTTTGACCGAATATTCTAATATTCGATACTCGCCGATTAACTTTTTCAGTGCATGCCACACCAGTTAAAAAAAACATTGCACATAAAAGCACGCCGGTGTTTTACGTATGGCGATTGATATTATGGACCGTTCAAACAGCATTTTTTTTGCATGCCCCTGTTGTATCAAGGGTTTTACCAACAGGAACAATAAACTTCCGTCCACAAAAAATTGCGATTGACAAAAATGCGGCATTTGACACTGCTAAGCGCCGTAACTTTTCTATTAAAATAGCATCAGAGTCTTATCTGTACGTGCATATATATCTTTCGAATATTCGAACTGGCAAAATGGTATTCGAATATTCGCTTGACGATCGAATATCGAATATTCGGTATATTCGGGACAGCCCTAGGACACGTAGCTGATTAAATAAATCCATAAAACATGAACATCGATTGCCGTATTTAATGTCGAGCAAGGCGAATAATTATTTTCCCTCCCGTGGCTGAATTAAACGGAAGGATGGATTATTTTATCCTTTGCTTAGAATATTAATGCTCACCTGTTAAAAAGTCAGTACTCATTACAATGTCAGTATTCATTCACCCTGAAAGAAATGTACCTCTGAAATAAAATATCCTGCACCCCTAGCCCCGAAACCTTATGAAGTGATTGACAGCTCAACTTTTGGGAGGTATACAATTATTTATACATTGTAATACCATGTAACAAAATGTAAACAATGTGTTCAGCTCTAGAGTTTCTTTGTGTAGGGCACCCCTGGACTGCAAAGCCTGCGAAAATATAACATAAACAATATTCTATGCCAACCACTGGTTGGCATATGGAGAGTACATTTATCCAGGGGCACTGGGTGATGGAGAGATTAGATCGAAATATTGCACAAATCCAGCCAGGTGGTGCTCGACTACCAGTATTTCAAAGTCATCCTGAAGGTTTATTTAAAAATATAAAAATCGTCTATCTTAAAAGGGGAAATTTTCTGGTCACATCGAACATACCGATTAATAACGTACAGTGGCCTACTTTTATTTTCTCATCTGACGAAATCTTGTGGTAAAAACTGTAGCAGTTTTAGCGAAAAAACATTTCGGTTCGGGATCATTCTTTAAAAATTCAATAAATTTTTTTTATGTGATTCAACAACTCGCAGAAAAATATAAATAGGGGAGAAAACAATTTTTTTTCGGTTTAAAGTCTAAGTTTTTAATAATGGACAAGCTGTCAGTAAATCTATTGAAACGTTCTAAATATCTAAAGTATACAATCAGCGTACTCCGCACTTCATCGTAATAATGTTGTCTGTATTGTGGAAGTAGAAGTGATGAGGAGAGCTTTGTTGCAGGTCTTGGATCATTCTCTTTCAGTATGCTGCCCTCTGTTGACAAGGTACATATAGTCGGCACCATATGGTGCAGGCACTGCAGCAACAGTACCACAACAAAACTATAAATTACCTGATATGAATATTCATGAGGCAAATAGCAGTTACTGTTTTATGTACTTTTAGTGCATAAGTTTACATTGTACAGTACATCATGTACATGTACTGTAGATCTTAAACAAAATGTACATGAATTTGTTTACCTTTAAATTTATATGAAATACAATAATTTTGTGACTTGGCGCTTGAGGTTTTAACTTTAATGTTCTTTTGGAAAAAATTGTATTTTTAGAGCATCGTACATGTAGATTCTTTGTATTCAGTGTAAAAGAATTATTTTCCTAATTTTGGCTACATGTAGTTTTTGTTTACCCAGGTATATACATGTACCAATTTTTAAACAGCACTGTATCCTGTAATTATCTTAAAAATCTGTCTTGGTTTTTTTTTTGGAAAAAATTCGGTCTTCATCAGACCCATAAAAAAAATCTTGTGAAAATGCCAAACAAAATTTGCATCCGGGACTTGTCTAAGGGCAGTTAATAGTAGTTTCAAAAATTATTGGGAAAACCTTGAATGTGAAAAACAGCAGGAGCTCTGAAAATAAAGACGAGACGATCGAGGCAAGAAGAGAAAAACTGTTTCTGGGCTTTCTGTTGGCGTTGCTCTACTGATGCGCATCCCATCTCCATCCTTGGTCGCTCTGGCGACAAGGTTGGTGCTCCAAGACAGAGAGAGTGAGTGAGGGAGGGGGGGGGGGGCAGAGAAAGAGGCACAGTAAGGTAGATATATTTTTCTTTCTCCTTCCTTCTTGGGGGGAGAGACGTAATTGGAGATTACCAGAGCACGACTGGACATAGCCGGGGAGCCCATCTTTGGTATTAATGAGAAAGTGCGGAGTGATGAGGGATGCAGGGCCACGGTGACGTGCATGAGTATTCGTGTGTGGATGATGCGGACACCAGATGCGAGCCGAATGCTAATGAGCTGTGGCAGCAGGGTGGGGCAACTGTGTTGATGATGGTACATATGTACTGAGACCTGTGCTTTCTAAAGATTTAAACGGGTCGGAAGGAACAAAACAATGTTTAGTGATTTGAATGTTGAAACGAAACCTCCAGACCATCCAAAGTAATTTCCTGAACTTGCAAATTCCTGTTCTGTCAAGGAGGGGAACAGTGTTAATCAGAAGGTTGATATTTAGTTTGAAAAATCAGTTGCAAACTGTTCCTTTCAGTAACCAAATGATTTTGATTTGTTAAATGGTTTATTGTAAACAACTTCCTGGCCACTATACGTAATAGCGGAAGTTGTTTAAAACAGTCCTGATAATCCTCCAATTTCAATACAATTTTCCATACCACCTATGGAGTTAGGGTTAAGCTGTTAGTATCGAAATAAAATAATACATTAAAAATAACAGTAAAAGTATACAAAAGTCATGATTACAAAGAATGCTAATAAAAAAAACGATGATAGGAGAATTTAAAAACCATCAATTAAATTTAAAATATAATACATATGTACAATACATGTGTACATTAACCCTAATGTCCTAGGCATTCACTTGGGGTACAGTACACTGTACTACAAAATACTACTCAATTCTCATTGGTCAGTGTAGTAAAAGTACTGCATATATACTACAGTTTACTCAAGTAGTATTTTGTAGTAATCGGTGACGTTTGGGTTATAAAAGACAAGACATTAAGAAAAGAAAGGACATGGGTTAAATGATGGGGGGGGGGGAGGGTACGGTACATGTAGGACAGGGAGAGGGTTATGACAGGGGGGGTTAAAATTCAGGAAATATACGATACACAAGGAGTACAAAAAACAGAAACATGTAAATGAGCGGAGAAACTCAAGTGTTTAATTAAAAACAGAAAACAAATATACACCCACTCACATTGTGAGCACCTGTGTGTGAATGGAGTGTCTATCACATCGTAGTCTTGGTCATGTTGTATAAATTTGCAATATACATGTATGCACGCTACAAGTTTAATGTTTAAATGCTATCAATGTTGGTTTATACATTTAGACAATTAATTAGAAGGCCACAGGCCTAATCAAAGGCAATTTGTGGGGGAGGGAGGTGTGGTACTGCATTTTTAGCTATTGTATTAATCCACAGATAATCCATGTATAGTTGACAGTATAATAGATTTCATCAATATCAAATTGTATGGTTAAAATACAAATTCACGCAGACATTAGGCCAAAAAAAATATATGTTCGGTCTCTGGTCAGCGCGTGTGTCGATTTTGATCATGTGCGTCAAATTTGTTTCCCCCCTAAATTTTCCGCGGTAGCTAACTCAAATTTTCGTTGGCAGTTCAACCTCGTAAATACATGTTAAATTTAATATTAAAAGCTTGTGCTTATCATTTTAAGAAGGCCTCTGGTTCCAGATAGCAATTAAAAACCACATTGCTTTTTATAAACTACATGTAAGCATAAATTCAGCATAGGTCTACTCACATTTACAAAAAAATAAAGCAATGTCTAAAAGCTGGCTTGGACCATTGACGGTCTTTAGTTTATGTCTGTTTAATAAAACGGGATTTTGTTGTTCTGAATGTGTAGCGGGGCTTGTTTTAAAAACATTTTGGAGGCAATGTCCCAAGTCATAAAAGTTGCCTGGGCTGTATGGAAAATGTGAAGGAAAGCATTTTAGGGTACCTAGGCAAATGAGGAGGGCACCTACATGTACATGTAGGCAAATGAGGGGCACCAGGCAGATGTGGAGGGCACAAAGGCACATGAAGGACACCAAGGCATTGGGACAGCATCTAGGCAAATGATGGAGGAGGACACCAAGGCATACATGTATAAGGGCACAAAAAAAGCAAAATAGTATCCGCCTTATCTGTACAATCCAAACCTAAAAAAAAAAAGCCCCCCAAAAATGCATCGCCGCATCAATTCCGGAACTTTGGTCTGACCAGAGACTGACTATTTTAATTTGTTTGGCTTTAAATTGTAAAACAGTACACATACACATTGTACATGTAATAGCCATGAGCCATCGCAGCTTATCGGTTATCTGACATGCATTTGTGGGAATTTTTTGTTGTTAGTTTAAAGGAATCATGCAATAGGATTTGTGTGACTTGAATACAATGTAGGACAGCTTTCTTAAAATATATCACAAATATAATTCATGTACATGTACATGTATTGCATTTTTAATGTAACCCACGGCCCAAGGGAGACTGACAACTGATAGGGCTACTCTGGTGATTTAACACAAAATAAATAAATAAATTCATGTTCACCACCTCCTTTGTACCACTACCAATGCTAGGGAAAGTTTGTAAAGAAAATGTAATGCTACTGAAAATGTCCATATTCATGAGACAAAAGCCCTTTTCACACGACGCAAAAAAACTCGCAACGATTGAGAGATTCTCACAATGATTGAGAAATGTTACAAAATCGCCATCGTGTGAAAGTAAACCAGTGCTTGAGAGTGACCTACATTCGTTGCGAGTTTCTCGCAAACATTGAGCGATTTTGGAGGAGACAAGTCTTTAGACAGTCGTGTTAAAAGCCCTCAAAGGCCTCATAATTGTACAGAAATTATTAATCCTCCTACTGTTATAACTATCAAAAAACCTAAAACCTTCCTCTCCAACAGCTTGTGTGTTTCAACCTGAAACTCGATAGGTACATGTAGGGTAGTTGGCTCCATTTTGGCATGGAGAGAGGGAGGGTTAATTAAAGTAGAAATTGCCGTAAAGCAGGCAATCAAAAAGGATTGTGTACAAACTTGTTTTGTATTTCTCGTGAAACACAATACATGTGAACCTCCTGATGGGAGGTTCCGGGTTTAATATAAGTGGGAACCTACGCCCAAAACACATTTTTGAGGATTTTTAAATTTCTTGTTAAAGGTCGTGTACACGATTGGTAATTCTCCAATGACATGCTGGCATATTCGGGGCGGGTCACGTGTCCAGGTAGCCACGCGCGCCTTGACTTAAGGCTATCATCCGCCCGATGGTTGAAAACGAGTGCCGTTTTTCTCTCGGTTTTTTTCGCCATTCAACGACGCAAAACTTTGAACAGGTCAATGGAACGATATTTCCTATAACATACTAACCCCCAAATCCGCCCATTTTTAAAAATTGCAACAATGACCAATCATGTACACTGCCTTTAAATCTCACCCCCTGTAAATTGCCTCCTGGTCCTATAGAAGATCGAACCAGGGCCCAATTTCATAGCTCTGCTTAACGGTAAGCAGAAAAGTTGTGCTAACTATAGCAGGAACATTTGCTGAAAGGTAGTGTACATGATTGGTCATTGTTGCAATTTTCAGAAATGGGCGGATTCAGGGGTTAGTATTTTCATGGAGGAAGGAACTTCCTTCCTCCATGGTATTTTATAGGAAATATCGTTCCACTGATGACCTGTTAAAAGTTTTGCGTTTTTGGATGGCGAACAAAATGATAGAAAAATGGTGTTCGTTTTCAACCTTCTGGCAGATGATAGCCTTTAGTCAAGGCGCAAGTGGCTACCTGGACGCGTGACCCGCCCCGAATATGCCAGCATGTCCGGGGCGCGTCACTCGTCCGGGTAGCTACGCGTGCCTTTACTAAACGCTACAGGGCAGCTGTTGAAAACGATATAAATTTCCACTTTTCCATGATTGAGACTACTATAACTTACATGTACAGTCTAGTAAGGTATTTTGTAATAATTCAGTAAAAAACAAATTGGAGGATTACCAATCGTGTACACTACCTTTAAGCATTAAAAGCATATTTCATGGCCAAGTTGTGCTAACACTTGCGCGTGCATGGGGATTGTTGCGTCAATAATCTAAGCAAATCCTGCTTCCGATGTTAGTGGGCTCTTCGCTGTGCTTACTGCTAACAGTCTCTGTGAAATGGGCGAGGGTTCTGTGATAAGCAGCGCTATGAAATTGGGCCCTGGTCCTTGAAGGATATATAAAATAATGAACCATGTATAACAAAGCAAATTAATGTTAATAGAATGGGTGTGGGGTGCATGTAATGTAAGATGATTTTTTCAAGCCTTGCACTCACACGTCTCCCCACTATTCAGTAGCAATCGACTCTCTTAATAACCCCCCTCAGTCCTCCAAAATCCTCTATGTGGTTTTGGAGGATTTTAGAGGATTGAGGAGAAATGGTGATTTAGTACTGGTTGATTTTGGAGGATTGAGGAGAAATTGTGATTTAGTACCGGTTGATTTTGGAGGATTGAGGAGAAATGGTGATTTATAGTACCGGTTGATTTTGGAGGATTGAGGAGAAATAGTGATTTTAGTACCGATTGATTTTGGAGGATTGAGGAGAAATAGTGATTTAGTACAGCATCACCCACCATATACATTTTCCTATTGTTTATATACTTTAACTTTTTGGGAAAAACTTCATAGGTTTTGTACACTGGTTGATTTTGAAGGATTGAGGAAATGGGGAACATGCATCAGAACACAAGTCCTAAATTTTAGAGGAATTTGGAGGATTGAGGGTGAATGCAACTTTTTTGGGGGAGCAATTGGAGGATTTTGAAGGATTGAGGAAGGGCCTAGTGGGTTAGGGTTAAGGCTAGGCTACACTATATACATGTACATGTACTTTGCAGTTCTTGATGTTGTTATGATGTGATTGTGATGTTATGTTGTTATGATGTTGTGTGTTGGGATGTTAAGAATGATGGTGTCATCATCCCATTCAGTGACGCTTCAAGTCCGTTGACTGGTGTTATTCAAAACTGAAATTTCTGGAGGTGTCCGTTTCCGCTTCACTGGGATGTCTTTTCAAAGTGGGTACTGGTATGAATATACACTGTAGTGGACCAAAAGACCCATTTGATCATTAGACTGGGGATATTTTTTCCAGATGTTTCGTGCATACTGGAATTACGTCATTTCGCACGGTGCAATACTGGTAATAGTATCATGTTCCATTTCATGTCCGGTAGGCTACTATGTACATGTAGTGTAGTGGGAACCAGCCAAATGTGTGCGGTCGTCTCAAGGGGTATGCGTCTCAGGGAATGTCGGTCAGCTATTTATTTCATGTCGTGTGAAAGCTTGCGAATGTTGTTGGCCGGTGGCCAAAATCGGTGCTCGTAAGTTGAGTCTCAAACATTGCGAGTTTTGTTCGTGTCGTGTGAAAAGGGCTCAAAGTGTGATGTCATCCAAGGCACAACAGCAGTGTCTCCATGACATTTTCTTTGAGTACATGTAGGTTCCATTTTTGACAGATTTTTGTCATGTTAAACAGCTTGTCTTTCACACATTTTTTCCCGATGTTACTTCAAAACTTTGTGGGGAACTTAATTGGCAGGTTATTTTTGAAGGGATCGGTTTTCACACTGTTTTTATGTTCTTTTGACAAGGAGTGCTCTGTATTACCAAACAAAATTAGCACCCTCTTGCATAAACTTATGAAAGGATTTTCTAAGAATTGAAAAAGAAAATATTCTTTTCACTACCGGTACTAAAAAAGAAACATTCAGATCCAACAATTTGATATTCCCGTTGGACCCTGTTGGATTGAGTTTTACAATCCTGTTGGATTCAGCAGGCAACAGAAAAAAATGTCACAGTTGGATTCTGTTGGATTACTGCGTTGGATTGAGCAGGAAACTCGTATACATTTGTAAAGCCCGGTTCATACTTCATGTGAATGCGAAGCGAATTTATGACGTCAACGCCAAATATTCGCGCTGCGAATTCGTGAAAGTTGAACACATTTCAACTTTTGCGAATCTTCGCTGCGAATGTTTCATGACGTCAAATTCGCTTCGCATTCGCATTCGCATTCGCATGAAGTATGAACCGGGCTTTAGTCAATGTTGGCCTCATAGGATTGGATTTAGCAGGGTAGTTCTGGTGAACCATTAGGGGGTAAGGGTTAGGAATTCGTCTTTTTTCTAACGGTATGTTAAATGTATAATCCATTCCTATTATGGCCATGTTTTTGAAATAAGATTTTGATTAAAATGGTTAACTGCATACAATCATTGCACAAATGTAATAGTACAATTAAAGTGTTTAACAATGACAGAATTTAAAAAAAACCAGGAACAAAGTACAAACTACATTTGCTAAATAGTTTTTACAAATGCAGTTGTATTTGCAGAATTTATTTTCACCAATGCAATGCATTACTGTAAAACTGGATTTTCTGAAAATGGAGTTGAATTTTGTACAAAAAAACTGTCATTACATGAACCTATGATACATGTACATGTACATTGTTCAGTTTAGAAAGAATTGCCAATTTATAATTGATAATTTATGAAAAATGTGTACACACCAGAGAGTGCATTGCATAAAACTTGCCTAAAACATGAGGCAAGTTACATGTATGAGTATTATTTGCATAATTTGAACTACTGTAAATTAATTACCTGGATTTGCATAAATGACTTATTCTTCCATGACTTACATTTTAATTTGCAATTTACATGTAATTGAATTCAACTAAAACAATACTGTATGAATTTTGTAGTATAGAAGTACATGGTGGGTTAACTGCTGGAATCTGCCGATAATTTAACTACCGGAATCTGTGTTTAAAAGTTAGGGATTTTAAAGTTAGCAGAACAGCTTCATATGGTTGTTGAAATTTAAAAAACATTAAAACATTCATCAATGGTTTTTTTGGGGTACAGGGCCATTCATTGGTGGTAATCCATGTTTTTTTTTTTTTTAACCTCAGTTTTGTGCAACAGAAATACCCAGTCCCCGGAAATGGGTCAAATAATCCAAACATCTCTGGTAGCGCACCCCCTTATGAAAGTTAAATAGAAACTGATTGGGTTACAGGGGTGTGTGACACCATGCTGTTTCTCTATTTTTGTGGCGGGAAACTGGAGCGCATCCATTCTGTTTTGGAATGTACGAGGACCAAAAGAAAAAAAAAGAGGAATTGAAAAGGCAAGAGTTCGTCGACTCCAAAAAGGCCCACTCCGCTTCAGTAATTCACTTTTAAAAAAAAGTACTATAGGTGAAGTTTAAAAGGTACGTTTACATGGATGGGCCCCTAGCAGTTGTGCTTTTGTAGGCTAGTCAAGTACATACACGTACATGTACATTTGTACACCTGCTGTGTTAAACGTGTAGATTCATAAATCCAACGAACAGAACATATTGTATTTTCAAAAGTGGTCCTGTAAAAAAAAAGATTTTTGTCAGGAACTGTACATAATGTACGTGTTGCCTGAGTAGGGATCAAGATTATACATGTACTACATGTAGAATATACCCGTAGAGTAACAGGAATGATCACTTTCTTGTTAGGCCGAGTGAAAAAAAACAACATGTTTCACGTCCGGGTTTTCAAAAAAAAGGAGGAAGAGTGGCTTTCTATATTTTATGTTTTTCTTCAGACACTGGTGGCAGCAGACATACTGGTCCTTTTCCATTGTTTCATCATCAGTCGTGCTCAGAACTGTTCCCGTATGCACAGAACTATGCGCGCGTGCTCAGAACTACACGTGCGTGCTCAGAACAAGCAAAAAGGACCGGTACATGTATGTGTATGTCTGCTGCCCTTCAGCATCTCAAAAGTATCCCATTGAAATATAAAACAACTTCCAGACTGTTCTATTTTTAAATAATTTTTTTTCCCAGTAATATACTTAAATTTCATTATTTTTTTCCTGCCTAATTTAATGTTTTAAGCAATTTTTGTCAATGCTGTAAGGACCTTTTACTAGTGCAATGTTTCCCAGCAAAGGACCTATAACAGTTTTGGGTCCCACTGTGATTTTTTAAATATTTTGGACAATTGAACATTGTTTTGCACCAATTGGAACTTCATGATTTTGTTTTCTTTAACCCTAACCCTCCAGGGTATTTTGGCTAGAAACCCTGCCAGACGCATCAGATTGCATACTTTGTCACATTGACTTATTTCAGACCAGCCTCCTGTAACAAGTGAATATTGAAATGAAAACTTATCTGAGAACTGTGTAATGTACTTTTAATTATTTGCATCATGGCATTTGTGATGGTTACCATGGTTACTCTAGACCACAAAGCGGTCACACTACATGTATGTTGGGAGCTTAGCCGATTTTTCTTTTGCCACAACCCTTGAAAAAAATGAATTAAAAAGGCAAGAGTTCGACGACTCCAAAAGGCCCACTCCGCTTCGGTAATTCACTTTAAAAAAAAGTATAGGTAAAGTTTAAAAGGTGCTATATTGTATACGTTTACATGGATGGGCCACTGCGGTTGTGCTTTTGTAAGCTAGTCAAGTACATACACGTACACCTCCTGCTGGGTTAAACGTGTAGATTCATAAATCCAACGAACAGAACATATTGTATTTTCAAAAGTGGTCCTGTAAAAAAAAAGATTGTTGTCAGGAACTGTACATATGTACGTGTTGCCTGAGAAGGGATCAAGATTATTCATACTAGAATATACCCGTAGTGTAACGGGAATTATCACTTTCTTGTTTGGCCGAGTAAAAAAAACATGTTTTACGTCCGGGTTTTCAAAAAAAGGAGGAAGAGGGGGGTTTTTTAATTTTTTATTTAAACACAAATTCTGGCAACCGTTGGTGTTTTCCTGTTCAAAGACGCATTAAAAATGAAAGAGACATGTTGGACAAGAGAACTGAACATATTTAAAGTGTTTTTAGTATGTTTGTAGCACCATATCGGCCAAGAAAAAAAAAACTTCCGACTTGGAAGTATTTATTTTCTGATTGACTGGTTGACATTTTTGTTTTTTTATACTTAATTTTTCTGTGGTAATTTATTTTTACAAAATCCAGGCGGCCTCCAAAAAGGAAGCGGGCGGGGACGCAAAACATTTTTTTTTTATTTCGCCTTATGATAGTTTTAGTTTTGAAAGGTTACTTCACATCCTGATCATTTTCAGATATAAATTCCAAAATGATTTGTTTTTTTAATTACATAAAGCTTGAAGGTATAGGCTAACATTGGTAGAGCTGACCGCATACAGTTACAGGCAGTGTTCATGCTTTGTGGGATCTAACATATACATACATGTACATGAAATAAATAAATAAACCTGTGAAAGTTTGAGCTCAACTGAGTGATGAGAAATTGGCAAAAAATTGCGTGTGCTTATTATTGTTGAAATCGAAATACATGTAAGCCACAGCCTTTTTGGAGGGCTTCAGATAGAAGTTTCTCGAAGATGACAGCATTTCAGACCAGAAATATTTCCCAGGAGGATGGGTACTGGTATCATCTTTATATACGGTAAGCTTTCAGATTGACACAATCAACTTGGCTTACCAAAGTTGCATCGTACCTTTTTAACCCTGCGAATTGCCACGGCACTGTTTTGTACACAGTCCATTGTGCATTTTGTTTTTAATACTCCGTCATTTTATCTTTAAAAAATCTGAAATTGTTTAAAGGGATACCATGTTTGAACATAGAACTTTAACAATTTCAGATTTTTTTAAAGAAAAAAATGACGGAGTAATAATAAAAATTAAAAAAACACGCACAATGGACTGTACAAAACAGTACCATGGCAATTCGCAGGGTTAGACCAATAATACCTTTACCATTTCAGAAAGTCCAGCCTGATCAGAATTATGTCTGTGGTGTACAAATGTACTGATTATTCAGTTTGGTATTTCAGGCCCAAGAGAGCTTACATACATACTTTACAAATCTATGTGTACATTGGATCAAATGGAAACCATTTGAGCACAGGTACATTTTGTACATGCATGTATGTAACATAAAGAGATTGTACGTACATTGTTGTCAAGTTCATACACGTCGTTGGTTCAGCAGTTGCATGATTTTTAGTAATTACTCTTAGGCCAGCTTCTAAGCTTGAAAGAAATATTCCGTAGAAGACCTTTCCAGGGGTGAGATTTGTCAGGATATTTTCCTGATTTCAGGATTTTTCTTCTTCGGATTTCAGAATTTTTAATGAATCTCTTTTGCAATCTGGAATTCCTGAGGTGTTGTCCTAAAAGTGTTTTTACCTGTAAAAGTGGATACATGTAGACCAATGAAAGTGGATATTTTAAGGGGTGCCTTTAGGCAAATATAAACTATAATATGTTGACCTGGGGTCCTCGTGGATTTTTCGTAGATATTCTTTGTGGATTTCGTGGATTTTTCATTTTTTGTCAGTCTCACCCCTGATTTCAGATGCTGGTGACAGCAGACATACTGGTCCTTTTTCATTGTTTCATCAGTCGTGCTCAGAACTATTTCCATGTGCACAGAACTTTGCGCGCATACTCAGAACTATGCGCGCATGCTCAGAACTACACGTGCGTGCTCAGAACAAGAAAAAAAGGACCGGTATGTGTATGTCTGCTGCCCTTCAGCATCTCAAAAGTATCCCATTAAAATATAAAAAACAACTTCCAGAATGTTCTATTTTTAAATAGTTTTTTTTCCAGTAATATACTTAAATTCCATTATTTTTTTTCCTGCCTAATTTGATGTTTAAAGCAATTTTTGTCAATACTGTAAGGACCTTTTTAGTGCAATTTTTCCAGCAAAGGACCTGTAACAGTTTTGGGTCCCACATAATTTTTTTTTTATATTTTGGCCAATTGGACATTTTTTTGCACCAATTGGAACTTCATGTTTTTTTTTCTTTAATTAACTTTGTCCATATCGTGGAAGAAAACTTATAAAAACAACATAATTTCAGAACAGCCTCCTGTAACAAGTGAATATTGAAATAAAAACTTATCTGAGAACTGTGTAATGTACTTATAATTATTTGCATCATGGCATTTGTGATGGTTACTCTAGACCACAAAGCGGTCACACTATGTTGGGAGCTTAGCCGATTTTTCTTTTCCCACAAACCTTGAAATGTTTTCGTATGTATTGATGGTGCTTTGTTTGGTTTCAAGATTTCCTAGCTCCATGCTTCTGCGTTTTGTGCTTTTCTCCTCTGGACATCACATTTTCTTCCCCAGGACATCAAATTTTCTTTCCCAGGACATCAAATTTTCTTCCCTTGGGCCTGACTGCACAAGTGGCAGGCCCACCAGTTTGCCCAAACGTTGATATAAACCAACCGTTGCACACTTCTCTCTCACACACACACACACACACACACAACATGCAGGGAGATGGAATTTACCAGTATTAAATTGACCAGCTCGCTCTATCTGATGTGCTACTGGCACAGTGCCAACTCAATTTTTTTTTTTGCCTGCTCGGGATTGGGCCGCGTTATCATGAGAGAGCGCGGGTGCTACATGTGGAGTAGGTGGCTGGGGGTCCTCTGACAATTGGCCAGGTCGGACTGCACATATTATTTATTTTTTTCCGTTGGTGTCATACTCTCTGGGTTGGCCAAGTGTGCACCTGCTATGCTGCTCATTGAAGCTTTTGGCGCACTGCCCTGGTTGCATGGGCTCCCAGCACGTACGCCAGCTTCTGTTTTAAACTCCCTATCTCACCTCCTCTCTCTCTCTCTTTCTCTCCATCCATCCGCTGTGCCATTTGTGTATGTGTGTGTGCAGTGTGGACACCAACACAAAGGGAAGGAAGGGTTTGCGAGGGGCCCCGTGTGCCCGCATGAGCGGCATATCGGCTTGTGTGCTGGAAATGGCATAAAGCCCTTTGTGTGGGACCGTGTGGTCCAGCAATATAGTTACATCATACATGTACATCAGTGAGAATTTTGGCTGTGGTGCTGATGCGGGGGATGCAAAACAGAGGGAGATGACAATGTGGTCTGTTTGAGATTTGACAAGGTCAGTATGCATACAATAATTGTCCGCCTAATTGAAGAATAAATTTTTAACAAAATCTTGCCGTTTGGGGTGAATTTTTCACTTGTGGTTTTTGCTTCCATATGGCGGGAAAGCTAAATTTGACTATTTACCCAGTGCGTTTTTTGTGTGTGTGTTTTAGGCTTTCAATGAGATGCTTGCTAGAGATTACGGATGTGTGGTCCGTTGTACTTTGTTACCATCAATTGATTTGATGATATTGACTTTGTTGTGGCTTCCGGATGCGAGATAAATACGTGATCATACACAGCTAGGACTTTATTTTGCTTGTTCCTGTCGCAAAATGAGAGTGTTGACTCCTAGTCCTTAGTAATGGCTAGATTTAGGTGAGTGGAAATGGGGGGTTTGGATTTAAGTGTGAATACAGATGTAAATACTTGTGTATGTGGGTGATTCCATAAATTTGATGTCCAAAAACTGACATTTTTGGTGTCCCTGTTACATTATTTGTTAATTTTTTTTTCAAATATACATTTTTTATTTGGCATTCAGCCAGGATAGCCCGCGAAAGTCTTTCGACTTATTTCCAGTGGGGTCCCATATGATAGAAGATGAGGAAGTTACAGTTTTAGATGTGGGAGGAAAACCCCAGAGAATAATTCTGGAGAAAACCCACGGAATCAGGTAGGGACTGAAAACCCAATCCACATGTTGGCCCCAGCCGGGGTTCGAACCAGGGTCACAGTGGTGGCAGGTGAGGAAAGTACCACTACACCAACCAGATTCCCCCATGTAATGTATAAGATTTTGCAATTCAGGACACATTCTTTAATGCCTTCTATCTCCAAGAGTGATTATGTAAAGCAAAGTACCTGCCAAACAAGTAAACAAAATAGTGTGAAGTCAATTTTAATAATACATGTACTTGATGGGAAATTACACAGGTCATCAGGTGTAACAGGGACACCAAAAAAAGTCACGCTTTTGGACCCTAAATTTATGGAATGACCCATATTCTAAATGCCTGTTTTCAATCTGAAAAGTCAGTGAGTTTAGAATCTGTTTGTAAGTGAAAAAAATGTAGGTGCTTTTGTAGAATTGTAAGGTAGGAGGTTTCTGTAAGAATTAGTGGTTTTCTCAGCGGCATTTATTGAAGCACGGTTGTGATCATACTGTTAAATTCATGTTGATATGATTGACGATTAATTACATAATTTCTCACCGACTGATCACAGGTGGTGGCACTTAGGGCTTCTTAGAATAACTTGCAGTTTAATGTGCGAGATAAATTTGGCGAGATTCAGTGGCTTGGTGTGATGACCTGGACCCAAAATTGCTTAAAATAGTGAGATAATAGATATCGCTATGCACAATATGCAGTGCTTTAAGCCAGCAACATGTTTCTGCTATGGTTAGCCCAGCTTTTCTGCTTACTGTTAAGCAACCCTATGATATTTCATACAAAAGGTTACTGAATTAAGGCATTTATTTTAATAAAAGAGAAAATTAAATAAACATTAGTTGCAAATAAAATAAAAAATTGGTTCTTGAAATAAAATCAAAAGTGTTAAAATAAATTAAAACAACACAGTAACAAATGTTTTCACATGACAAGGATATAAACAAAATTATGATGAATAAATTGGGAATTAGCGAAGCGATTACCTAATTACAAATGTATATGCCAGTTTCTTTGTTCACTTAGAAAATATATAAAAGATTGCCAGTGTGGAATGCCAGTGTGGAGTGCAGTAGGAGAAAGTTCATGTACATGTACATGTACATGTACATGTACATATATGTATAGGAACTGATTATTTTTGTTGTGTAATTCACTCCGATGTGAATTAACAATTTAATGAATATTACAGAGATGGACTTTCATTTTTGGTGGGGCAGCTAGGCAAGGCCATTTATTCCACTGTAAACAGAGCATTACACGGTGGCGCCATGACTATTAAAGACTATTAAAGACGGGGTAATGTAGGCCAGTGGCCTCCATGCCCTCTGTAAAATTCCTGGCTTACATGTATGTCAATCAAAAATTTTTGTTTGCCCAATTCAACTTAAAAATCAAAGATGTTAGTGGTTTATTTCATTGTGGTTTTAACAAAGTGATGAATCGCATTACCTAATTGCAGAATGCATTTGTTGGGACAAAGACTCTGGAATCATGTACTATGCAATGCAATTTGTCACTTTGTAAAAACAGCAACGATTTATAGAAAATATAGATTTCATTTGGGGCTGTGCAGTGTACAAAGAAATGTAAGCTTTGTTCTGCGGGAGCTTTCTGCATCAATAGGCTTTGTTTTTGTAGAAATTCTTGGTTTAGAAAGTATTCCTGGGGAGTCTTGCAAATTTAATTTGTCCTTGACTGCTGTACATTTCTGACTTTTTTTTTAGATTCGGTTGTAGTTTCTACATGTACATGTATTCCATTTTTTTCCTGTTTGAAATTTGAAATTTAATGAATGGCTCTTTTCCTGACTGTATACAGTGTGATGTAATCCTCTTCCTAATTGTACTTCTTGTACCATTAACTTCCGGGTCTAAAATATGGGATAAATACCCAAGTATTAATAACAAAGTATTTTTTTTCCTGTTCAGTTGGCTTTGTGCTGGTCAGTTTTCCTACAGTGGTGACCTGCATTCTGCTTTGGGTCAAACCCCCCAGAATATTTGCCCTGCTGACCAGATTGTTGACAGATCTCTGCCTAGATTCTAAACAATTGATCAGATTGAACCATATAAAAAAGAATTAAATGAATGGATTTAGTTATATTTAAGGTATGCATCAATGCCACTTTAATATATACTGTGATTACTGTCCATGCTCTTTCTGAGTTTCACCCCCAAAAATATTGTGTTTTTTATAACCCTAACCCCTTGGGTAACTTTACTAGAAAGTATCCTGAATCCGCCAAAATCCACCTATTTTGTCATTCACAAAAAGTTGGCTTACAATCCTCAATCCATCAAAATCCCCCAGTTTTCAATGTGGAGGTATCCTGAATCAGCCGAAATCCTCCAAAATAGGGGTATGGATTTTGATGGATCCAGGTACATGTAGGTTAGGGTTAAATTGCTATTTATCTAGCTATGAAAAAGTTATTCAAGGAAAAATCTACCCACGTTTAGTTAACAAGCAATTACTTTCCACATTTGGAATCATTTGTGGCACGACAATAATTACGACGTTTAGTAGTGTTAAATGCCACATTTTTGTCGATGGTATTTTTTTGGAGGTTTATTGTTCCTGTCCATAAAACCGCTAATACTTTGCTGCAAAAAACCAGTAATTGTGCACATAAAACACCGGCGTGCTTTGCGTGCAACTTAATTACCGGCGCGGCATTCAATTGCAGCTGACCCGTGAAAAACTTGATCAGCGCCGTATCAGTATCAGTATCGAATATTCAAATATTCGGTCAAACCCAGTTTTGAATAATCGAATACTAAATTATTCGAAAATGAACAGTCCCTACATACATGTACAGGCATATCCTTTGTGCGTTCAGAGACTTGAAAGCAAACAAAATTAAACTTCTTCAGAGGGTTGCAGATGCCCCCCCCCCCCCCAAAAAAACGATTTTTTTTTTTTTTTTAATTAAATTCAAATAAAACATACAATCTGAAAATTTGTAAAAGTAAAAAAAATAGTATTTTTAAAGGGACACGTTGCCTTGAAAGGTGCCCAATTAGTCTACAAAATGCCTTCGTTCCAAAATTGCTCTGTGCCCAATTTTATAGCGCTGCTTAACGGTATAAGCAGAAAAGTTGCGCTAACTATAGCAGGAAAATTTGCTTAAGCATTAGCATATTTCACAGAGTTGTATTCGAGTCCCTGCAAGTCCTTTCACAAGTCCCTGCAAGTCCATCACATGTATAATATTTTTTATACAACACCTGAATAAATCCCCGCCATCCGATTGGTGGATCGTCGATCATGTGCATTGAATTATTTGACCCATCACACGACGCGAACCCGCACCGCCAAAAACGATCTATCACATGGTTCTATCAAATGGTGCGCGCGCATTGATAGAACCAAAAGAACTTCCCTAATTTCACGGTCACTATGGTGGCGCTATAACATGGCGGCCGAGTTTCCCGAACTGCCGCGGTTTACGTTTTCATTATTTATATTGTCCATGCTATTTGTTGACATACATGTACATGTATGAAGGTGCTATTCCCGTGATGTTGATCTGCAGAAGGCATTAACTGTAGAAAAAACAACAGGATTTGGCTAATTGTTGGCAGTATGTACGTATATATATTATGACGTTTTTGAACATAGGGAGACCGGTTGCCGTTAATCTTATATTATAGGGCGACCGGGTGCTTTAGGGACATTTTACGGTCACCATAACGCATAACTAATTGGGAAAATTTGGGTTAGGTCACATTTAAGCCAGCGCACAAACTCCATAGACCGGTCGACCCAATGCGGAAAGGGGCGTTATATATATATAGTTTGTTTACGAGCTACATGTACATGTACCTCCATGTACAATGTACCAAGCACTAAATTAACAAGAAGACACAAAAAATGCAGCGTATATTGACCTCACGAAAAAAGAAAAAAAAAATGTCCACAACCTTTATGCAAACGTAAGCCATGATACTAAAGCTTTTTCCCTGGGATGACATCACTGCTGTGTTTATGAATATATGCAATGTCACAGCATAAAAATCAAAGAGATTGCAAAAAACTTATGGAACACCCTCACAATGGCGAAAGAGAATTGAAGTTATTGTACATGTAGACAATTTTTCAATTTGGCCTTGAGAATCGGGATATTCAATTCACATTGGCCTGGGGAAATCTTAAAATCTGCAGGGGCACTTGTAAAAAAAAAAAAAAAAAAAAAACTTCCGGAGTGAACACATTGATAATAAATTACTCCAGATGTCCTCATTCTTCATAATTCATCTGTGACCCAAATCTTTTTTGAATTTCAAGCGCTGGAAGGTTTTTTTTTGTTTGTTTTTTTGTCCAACGTCCTTTCATTTTCGGGTGCAGCAAACGAAAGCGAAAGAGATTAAATGTGGCATTCAATTTATTCAGCCAAATTGTGACCCTGGAGAGTCGGGGTTGAGCCACCATTGAATATTTGGGACATGCCTGATGCTTTTCATTTTACATCCATAATTCTGGTTTTGATTTGGGTTTGAAAACCTGATGAACAACTACATGTACCTTCACATAATAAGGCAAAATAAAAAAAATAAAAATTTCAGTGGTGTTTAAAAAGAAAGAAGGAAAGAGGCGGTCTCTGTTTTTTTACATCTATTTTTAAATCTTGTCAATAATTTCCAAGATCGCTGCCCCGTTTGTTTTTTAACATGGCTTTTTCTAACAATAGTTCTCTAAATCAATTCAAAACATGAGGCATTTCCTCTCTTATCTTTGTATTTTATGGCGTTCAATAGGGAAAATCAACAACAACAAAATGAATACAAAAAAATGGGGTAGCTAAAAAGCAAGTGGGCGGGAATGCTAAACATGTTTTTCAATTATTTTGCTTCAGTGGGGAACAGAATGTGCATATACACATGCTTAAAACTGTACTAAACTTGTTATTTTATTTTAGTTTTGGTCTAATAGTCCAGTGAGAATTGACGAGGACCCTGACATTTTGGTTAACACGTTGAGACTGCCAGCCATAATTTATAGGGCGCCACCACATTGCCATTGTGCAATCTGGACATACAGCACATGTGTCCATACTGATGATCTTTGCTTTAAAGCTGTCTATCGATCACAACCATTTCATATATTGATGTACTCATACTGCCAGCAGCGTATTTGATGCGTCTTCGGTGATGCCAGAGTATTAATTACCATAACAATAGCATTTAGTTCACTACGAGTATACTCGTAGTGGCAGAATCCGGTACACCCGTCACTACGAATATACTCGTAGTCGGCAGTCAACGTGTTAACAGGCAAATTTTAGTGGCAATGTATTTATTGGGACTCTAGCTACCTCCCATAAAAATTCAACCAAAATCAACCTTGGGGAAATATGTTGTATCTTTGTTCGGGTGGGCGCTAGTCAGAAGTCATAAACCCAGCATAGCCAGGGATCACACCCAATTTTACGATACAACCTGGGAAGCAACATTGTGGGGATCACTCAATGAGGATACGACTTTTTAACTTATAATTCGTCAACTTATAATTTGTGGACTAGCGCCCACCCGAACAAAGATACTGACAATTTGGGAGACCGCCAACATAGGGCAAGATAGCTCAGTTGGTGCAGCGCCAGTACGGTAACCCGGAGGTCGCAGGTTCAAATCCCGCTCCTGCCAGTTTGTTTGTTTGTTCACTTTGAAAAAGTTATTTTATCTGGCGGCAAAAAAATATCAATCCGGTTAATGACATCAGTTCGGTTAAAATATGGCAATAACTGAGTCTGTGATCGATTACAAAAAAAGTAACAACTTGGCTACATTTGTACATCGGTTTTACGCATAGAGCTATATTAAATTAAATATAGCTCTATGGTTTGACATGCTTTATTGCCCATATTGGATTCTGACCAACTTATGATGAGCCTGTATTGGCTAATCATTGTTCCAATTTGGGCATCAGTAATTGGGTAATAGCACATTTGCACGTAGAAATCGGCATTTTTAAGAGCTTAAAAATTTCCCCCAAGTACAAATTGGTTGATTTTTGTGTGTCTGTTCAGGGCAACCATATAAAGGTTTCTGAGTAGAAATTCGGTTGTTAACTAAAATGTCAGGGTTGGGCATTTTTCATGTCAATTCTTACTGGACTATAAATATAGACTTTTCCTACCTCCATGGTCTAAAAGCTGCATGTGTGGATTTTCTGTGACAAGCCCAGGAATTGCCATGTGATACACGTATGTGCGGTTTGCCAGTTTAAAGTTCAAGCTTGCTGTAACAGTAAATAGAGTTGGCAGTTTTGGAATTGGCTTTGTCTCAAAAGTAATTTCAACAGGTCTTGAATTATTTGTTAGGGGCAGGGGTTAACTTTGTCTAACCCTGATTCCTGAGCAGTAGGCTCGGGCGACTCTGTGCAGGAGTCGACTCTATATTCGATCCCAACATCGAAATTGGAATCCCAATTAGACATTTCGGGGAGTAGGCTCCTTGCTATTCCAGGCTTCCTTGAGTAAAATCCATCACCCCCCCCCCCCCCCCCATTTTGAAATTCACCAACTCTAAAAATGGATTGCACTCACTGATTCTTTGAAAAGGCTGCAGGTGGCACTTCAGAGTCAGCTGATTTGTCCATGAAATCAAACGCTATGTGGTGCGGTGTTGCTCTCGTACATGTACCCGCCAACGGACCATTAATACATTTCAGCTTCATGGAATCAAGTCCAACCAGTGAGGAGGGGGGTGAGTTGGTCTTACCAACGGTGGAAGTTACCCCGCGCCTGGGCCTGTAGGTCTGAAAATTGGGATACTTTCTTTGGTATCTATTGAGGATTTAGATCTGGACCCAGAAAAACCGTAAGGGTGGTGGGGCTGGCAACCTAGAATGTGGTTAACCCTGTAGCCTTTTTACCCTAGTACATATAGTAGAGTGGCTTTTTACCTTGCATTGGGCGACTTCCATTAAAAATAAAATAAAATAAATGTGGCCTGCTGGATCCGACGGCCTGCTGGATCCGACGGCCTGCTGGATCCGACGGCCTGCTGGATCCGACGGCCTGCTGGATCCGACGGCCTGCTGGATCCGACGGCCTGCTGGATCCGACGGCCTGCTGACCTACATGTACAAAGCTTGCATAATTCTATGTACATACATGTAGAATGACGATACCCCACCACAAGCAGCACAATGTAAGCAGCCTGTTTTGTCAGGTTGTAGAAGGGTCATTCCATGAAGTTGAGACACAATGTGTGACATATTGGTAAAAATTTAAAATTGCTATAAAATAAATTTGTTACACCACATGGGATTCTATACAATTACATGTATCTCACATCAACTCCCATAGACTTACTGTGGATAAATCAACGATGTAACAAGGGACACGGTGTCCCGGTTACATCCTAGTTTATGTTGCTCATAATTCATCCAAATCTGTATGTGGTGGTTAGAAAATGTCACCCTTTGACATACCCATCAAATAGAGTTGGCTAAAACATTTGATGTAATAATTGATTTGGCAAGCCTGCAAGGATGTAACATGGGACACCGCTCCATCAAGGGTGGAAAACTTTTATGCTTTTAACAAGAGGTTCTCCAAGTCTTGTTATCATGTTGCATGGACATTTCACATACTGCTCAAAGATGAATTCTGGAAGAAAGTTCCCAAAATTGTAAGGATGTAACGTGGGACACCGCCGTTACCTTCGAGTCCATTTTTGTCCATTTTGAAACGGCAGCTTAATATATTGACTCTACAAGTTACTTTGATTAAAACAGTAATTACACAAAAGAAATTAAATTAAATTAAATTTAATTTAATTTAATTTAATTTAATTTAATTTAATTTAAATCAAATCAGACTTCATTTCATGAAAGGTAAGGAAGCTAGACATGTAGGCAGGATGTAACAAAATATAACAGAGTGGGACACCACCTGTTGCCACTTAACCACAGATTTGTTGGCCATATTACAGAAAAGATGTAAGAGATACTGAAAACATAATTTGTTGTTGTTAAGTTACATGCAGTTTTGCATAACCTCTCAAGAAAAAGAAAAGAAATAGTACATTTTTTAAACTTCTGAACCCTATTTGTACTTCGTAAGTTTTTATGTCACAAAATTCCCCCATAATTTAGCCCGGGACACCATCACACTTGGTGACAAAACATAAATATATCACATATAATGCCCTCATCTTTTGTATCATTCAAAAGCCTTCCTTTTACTCTTCAAGTTCATACCATAATCATCATTAAAGCCAGTTTGGTTTAAACAAGAAAAACAATTACATGATCAAAGAAAGCCAAAATGTGTGTGTGTCTCAATTTCATTGAATAACCCAGA
Source organism: Hippasteria phrygiana (assembly GCA_037893225.1). Lineage (NCBI taxonomy): Eukaryota > Metazoa > Echinodermata > Asteroidea > Valvatida > Goniasteridae > Hippasteria > Hippasteria phrygiana. The sequence goes on from JAZGUH010000502.1 coordinate 1,635,824, forward strand.
AACAAATGTGCTAGTGATGCACGTTTTGTGCAATACATGTACATTGATTTTACTGGAAGTGTAATTCCTACTCGGGGTCCGAGTCAACTCCAAAAAATGTCAGTCGCTTAAGCCTACTCAGCAGCCTACATAAAACAGTGTATTTGTATTTCTCAATTTTTCAAAATGAAAACCATTGATATGGCAGTAAATGCACAAGCATAGCAAAATTCTTGTTATGCACTTTTTCCCCCAATAGAGAGGTGTGTGTTTGCACTCTGCAGGTAATGGAAGACCACATTATAACATTTACATTTCTAATATTCGGTTTCTGGTCAGACCAAAGTTCCGGAATTGATGCAGCGATGCAGGGTTTTTTGTTGGTTTTTATTTTTTATTTTTTTAACCAGTTCGCGTCGGAAGACATGTTAACACGTTGACTGCCAGCCATAATTTATAGGGCGCCACCACATTGCCATTGTGCAATCTGGACATACAGCGCATGTGTCCATACTGATGATCTTTGCTTTCAAGCTGTCTATCGATCACAACCATTCCATACATTGATGTACTCATACTGCCAGCAGCGTATTTGATGCGTCTTTGGTGATGCCAGAGTATTCAATTACCATAACAATAGCGTTTGGTTCACTACGAGTATACTCTTAGTTGCAGAATCCGGTACACCGGTCACTATGAATATACTCGTAGTCGGCAGTCAACGTGTTAACACGATCTGGCTGTTTTTATACACGGGCACAGCTGACGGGTTCAAACGTCAAGCTTGCATTGACTCCCCTCCGGGTGACGTCTCAACATGCTAATCCCTCGTTTGTTTTGTACACACACACACAAAGTCCGAGAAGTCTGTGGAGGTGGACCGTGTGTTGAACTTAAACTTGGCCGCTGTGCACGGCCTCTTGTTCTACAATTTACGCTCTGGTGGGCGCACCCGGAGTATTGAAATATGAGGTTTCGGCAAGAAATATTGTACAAATACTGTTGAAATGACTCTTGCAAATCAGTATTTGTGGCATTTGGCTGTATATCAGAAGTTGGCTGCTAAATTTTTGCTTTTTTTTTAAATAGAAATTTACGGCAAAAAATAATCACGGCGCGAACTGGTTAAAGCTTAGATTGTATATGCCTTGGTGTCCTCCATCATTTGTCTTGGTGCCCTCCCCATTCCTTGTTGCCCCTCATTTGCCTAGATGCTCTCCCCATGCCTTGGTGTCCTCCATGTTCCTTAGTGCCCTCCACATCTGCTTGGTGTCCCTCATTTGCCTACATGTAGGTGCCCTCCTCGTTTGCCTAGGTACCCTAAATGCTTTCCTTTACACTTTCCATACAGCCAAGGCAACTTTTATGACTTGGACATTGCCTCCAAAACGTTTTAAAAACAAGCCCTGCTACACATTCAGAACAACAGAACCTATTTTTTCAATCAGACATAAATTAAAGACTGCCAAATGGTCCAAGCCAGCTTTAAGACGTTGCTTGATTTTTTTGTAAATATGAGTATGCTGCATTTATGTTTAGACCATAAAAAGCAATGTGGTTTTAATCGCTAGCTGGGACCAGAGGCATTTATAATATGATAAACAAGCTTTTAATATTAATTTTAACATTTATTTACGAGGTAGAGCTGCCCACGAAAATTTGAGGCAGTGCGGCAATATGCTGTTGTACAATGTACAATGCAGGTGCTTATGCACTGCGAAAAATTTGGGGAAAAAAATTGATGCGCGCGCTGAACAGAGACTGAACATATATTTTTTGGGGTCTAAAGGTAAACCCTTTTTTCATGATTTTTTTTTTTTTTTTTTTGAGGGGGGGGTGGGGTGGGAAGGAAAAACGATATGAAAAACAAGGGATTGGGGTGAGAAGGTTTAAATACCACTGGCGACACTGTGTCGCTTTGACTAACCTTGACACGAACTTGGTAAGGTCTCGTAATGCATGCATGAATGTAATGGTGCGCATGATCACTGATCAGTGCATTTAACAACAGATTTTAGAGATATTCTGATGTTTCTGCTGAACTTGTTTCACTGTTCAGTCAAGTAAAATGCCCACAGCCTCAAGCTATGGCATTGTATGTGGACGTGTACAGTGCATGAAAAGAGTTTGAAGCTTTTCAGTTGATTGTGCAAACAGACTTTGTGGCAGAATTTGCCAAAGTTGGCCCGGGGGATACATTTCACTTGTATTAGAGAAGGCGATTGAGAAAAGAAATGATTTCAACAGATGTATGTAATAATGTATTACTTTGTTGTTACTGTTAGAGGCCTTCATGTACACATTGTTTACATGTAGTGAAAATAGAACCAAACAAATTGGGTTCTTAGTGTATTGTCAGGCATTGTGCTATTTTTTTTCGCTCTCACTAGCTTACCTAATAGTTTTCTATAGGATTGTTTGACATTTCCGAAAGATACTTTAAAAAAAATATAATCATGAAAGATGAAATTTGCATAGGGATGATGTAAATTTAAATGGATTTTTATCACGCCGGGTAGAGCAAAAAGGCATTTGAATTTATGGGTAGGTTTTGCAATTAAATACATGTTGCAGTTTTACGAGTGTACATGCTTACATAGGGCTAGGTATACATTGTATACCACACAGACATCCCTTGACCCCCCCCCCCCCCCAAAAATATAAAAAATAATAATAATAAAATAAATAAATAAATAAATACAAAAAAAAAAAAAAAGTTGACCTATTCCCTGGAATTTTGTTTCTGAAATGGCAAGGGACATTTGCCCTTCATAAAAAAGTTTTTGATTTCAACAAGTATAAATTTCAATTCCAAGTAAAACAATTTCGAGGAAATACCAAGGCGCAAGTCCAGGGTGGTCATGAATTCTATGAAATTCCAGGCACCTTTCCTGCCTTGATTGTTATATTTTTTACACTTAATTCTCAAAGTGAGCAAAGAAAACTGGCAGGAGTGGGATCCGAACCTGCGCCCTCTGGATTACCATACCATTGTTTTACCAGCAGAACTCTTTTAATTAGTTTACTTGAGAATAAGTGCCCCACTGAAGAAAGATACTGAATTGGGGGACTCCAGCATAGCTTTGTCAGTAGAACACCAGCACGGTAATCCAGAAGTCGCTAGGGCTGGGTCAATTCGAATAATTTATTATTTGAATATTCAACCTTCCATGCGATCGAATATTTGGTTGTCCGGACGGCCGATTTTTTTGGGAAAAAAGTATGAACAGAGACAGTATACGTAATTAACGCACGAAACTGCTCATTATCATCAGTATAACAGATTCTCACCTTTATGGCTAACACCAGCACCAAGAAATGATTTAATAAAGATTTAGCACACGTGCAAAAATGCAGAAATACTTTTCTGCCCTGGTGAGAAAAATTGTATTATCGCGACAAAAAACATGAACAGGTACATGTACATTCATCATTACGTGTTTGTAACGCAGTTAGATAACCTGCTGTCATAGAATTATTTGGACAGGAACCAGTCACGAAGTCACAGATTGCAATTTCGTTATACATTTTCCAACTTAGCCCCCCTTCTTATATCCTTTGCATTTCACCTTCGAATATTCGAACTAGAAAATAAATATTCAAATATTTGATAATCGATCGAATATTCAAATATTCGGCACAGCCCTTGAGGTCGCAGGTTCAGATCCCGCTCAAATTACCCAATCAGTTTCCCTTGCTCGTTGGATGTTATCTTTGTGCTTTTGGTTTTGATTTGGTTTTTTTGAGGGGAGGGGTTTGCAGGTTAAAACCCTTTGCGTACGGAAGAAGCCATATGGTGCAAAAAAAACAGTGCCACCAGGCCGGATGACGCCATTTTCCGCTGTTTGTGCAGTTTCAACATTGTTGGATTATTGTGTATGTTACGCTTGACTGCACAAACACATTGTGGCCGTTTCGCTTGGCTGCCAGAGCCACCGCAACACCCCGATGTCTCCAGTAAAAATACGTACTCAGGGTTAAGAGGTTGGATGATTGATGTTGTACGTAAATCACCAGTGGCCAGTTTTATAATACACTTTTACACTTTCCCTTTGTTTTGTATGTAAACCCCAAATACACATCAAATATAATATACCCGTAAGTGCATTGAAAACGAATGCAATCTTTTAAATTGAATCTCTTTTTTAGATTTAAGTTTGCTCAGCCATCTCAGAAATCTGATTTACATTGTATGTACATGTACAATGTATGTGTACATGTACATGTACACTATAAATACATAAACTGATAAAGTCCATGTGGGCACATACATACATGTATGTGTAGGAAGTATTGTTGCATTGTGAGAAAGTGCAGTCCTATTCATCATGTAAATATATGCCTAAAATACATGAAAGAAAACAAGATTCAAACCAAGCCTGTCCCCGTTGTTCTTTTCAAGCCTGTCAGTATGCATACTGCATTAGATTTATTTTCACCCCATGAACCAAATTTGTCAGTGTAATACTGAAATGTATTTATTTGAAGAATGAATGTTTCCTGTCACGTACCCGCCTTTGTTTACATTTGCACAGTGCTACAAATGTTTGTGTTATTCATGCATGTACAGCAAGCACACACAGTCATGTTTTCCTATACTACTGAGGAGGACAATGCTTTGTGTTTCCTATTGTTCCTTTACTTAAAAAAAACTCCCATAGTGTAAGCACATATTTTTACGTCCGAGGACCGATTTTAACAAAAGACCGACTCCCGAGGGCAAGAAAGATTCCTTTGTTTTTTTTGTGTCCTCGAACATAACACAGTACATGTACACACAAGTGTGTAAATACCGGCAATCGCGGACTCCCTATTGTCCCTCTTTTGTTTGTACTTTTTCGGAAGGCCTCCCATATGTTTTGTACACGATTTTCAATCGTGGACGTTCGGTCAATCGTGACCCCTTTGTCTACGCCCTAACCCTTTTGTCCCTAGTCCACGATTGCCGGTATTTACATACACAATCTTACCATTTGTGTTTATACCAGTGGTTTTCACAGTTAAAACTGCAATTTCTAATTAGCTAAATGTCGCAGGTTCGAATCCCGCTCCTGCCGGTTTCTTTGTTCACTAAATGTTTGAATGTTTTTCAGGGGAATAACAACAACCAAAGAAAACAAATGTATTAGTCTTCTGGACCATTAAGTGAAACCTACACAGAAAAATGGGGATCATTTTTAAAGAAAAGTAGTTTCCTGAAATTGCAAATTCCTGAAGAGGAAGCAGTTCTTCAACGAGGGGAAGAATGTTAATTAGAAGGTTGATTTTTAGTTTAAAAATGTGATTGAAGACTATTTTTTCTGTAACCAATGAATGTATGGGGTTTGTTAAATGAGTGGAGAAACTCTAGCTTTTAAATTAATTTAAAAAAACAACCAGAAAACAAGATACACACATTAACCCTAACCCCCTAGACCCTTTTTGCTAGGAACCATCCTCAATCCTCCAAAATCCTCCAAATTTTTGCGTTGATGTTCCTCCAAAATCCTCCTGTTTCTCAAACACCATTCACCCCTAATCCTCTAAAATCCTCCTTTTTTTTTTCAAACACCATTCACCCTCAATCCTATAAAATCCTCCTGTTTCTCAAACACCATTCACCCCCAATCCTCTAAAATCCTCCTGTTTCTCAAACACCATTCATCCTCAATCCTCCAAAACTGCAAGGATGATTTTGGAGGATCGAGGTGGGTTAGGGTTAGGGTTAATATTGTGTGGTATTAGGATCTGTGTGTAAATGGAGTGTCGATCATAGTCTTGGTCGCGTCATGTAAATTTGCGATATACAATGTACATGTACATGTACATGCCACAAGCCACAAGTTCAGTCTCAGTTTTTTCAAAATATGGGTCTACATGTATGTTCACGGAAGGTCATTGGTTTAGCATGTACATGAACATTGTGCAACGCCTTTTTGTTTTCTTTCCCAGAGTTGAGTTGTGCTTTGTGGAGATAATGATGCACATTGACACTTCCCCTTCTCGAACGTGATAAGCCCACTCCTTGAGTAGGCAGCGGGGTAAACTTGAATGTCACACTTAATTGCCTGTGCTTAATCTGTTGTTGAAATCTGTACCCGCAGCAACAGGGTTCTCAAGAGGCCAAAACATCGTCACTGTGGCAACATGTCAAGATTCTTTCCTTAGCCTCCAAGCTAAGGGGTTATTGGCAATTTTATGGAGGTTTACATGACTTAATTATAGACCACAGCTTGAAACAAAAACTCTGGGTTTTTTTTTTAAGGGGGTGGTTTGTTATGAGTGTTGCCCAACACAAGGCCAAAAGGCCTCTCATATCAAGGTGTGGCCTAGAAAAGACAAGAAAAGACAGAAATCACAGTGATTCACATTTTGTTTGAATTGTGAAAAATTATAGGCGGAAGGGAAGCAGGTTACAGGTAAGGAGTTCCAAAGAGATGCACTAAGGTCTGGAAATGAAATCAGTGTTGATTATTTGGATAAAATACATGTACTTTCGGCAAAAGCCAGAATTGCAAACCCTTTTGATTCCAATAATTCTTGACATGTCCACCTTTATAACGGTTGAAGATACTTTACATTGTGCATTATAATTTGATTTTCAAGTGATTTAGTACTAGCCTAACATAATGTGACTTGGTTACATTATGTGTAGAAAAAAAAAAACTTCCAAAACTCCTCAAAAAGAGCGAGACAATTTGTCCCATATATGCCAGAGAACATCTGGAAAAGCAGTTCATCGGTAAGAAATGCACTGTTGGGCAACTTGATGCAGTGCGTATTAATGAGGGATCCAATACCGTCTCGGTGCACTGACCACATCAATCTTTGTCACCGCACGGGTATTGCTTTTCCAAAAAAGCCCGGTGCCGTATTACGTTTCTTTTCCATCCCTGCTGTTGGGCCAGTACGGTTTGCGACCAATCAAGCACCCCCGTTAATGAAGCGACAGCTGTATGCTCTGCTGCACATACAATATCAAGCGGTCCCCGCCAGTCGTTTGTGTGACATCCTAGCCCTGATCTTACAAGTTTTTTTTTTTTTTGGGGGGGGGGGGGGTAGGGAGTTTGGGGAGATGATTTATAATGTTGTTGTCACGGCTCGCACTTAATCCAATTCTGGAAGATTTCCTGAAGGTGGCATTAATCTTGTAGCAGATTATCTCTAAAGAGGCCCTGAATCGGCCCATCCCCAGAATGACGCCAGTGTCGGCCAAATATGGGCAAGCACGGAGCTGTTGTTTGTGCAAGATTTTTTTGTTTTTGGGTGTTTAGTCACACCATCATCCATAAGCCAATGCTTTCATTGACACTGTTTTTAATACCGTGGGATTCATTTTGAATCTTGGGGGGTGAGTGACACAGTTGAAGGGGAGGGGGAAAAACAACTTGAATTCCTGACAGTTATATTGTTGCACATCTCTTGTTACTTTTTCTACCACAGGAATGAGATGAGAAAAACAACTTGTCTTGTACTTTGTTTTTCTGCAGGGGCCATTTAAGTGTTCACTGTTGCTTTAGTTTTGTACATGTAGCTGTAAATATTGTTTAAACCCTACAAGATCCAACAGCTGGAATTTTCTGTTGGACTTGTAAACACAAGATCTCTGCTGCTGTAGTCTTGTTGGGATTGAAGCAAGATTTGTACCCTGCCAATGTGTGTTGTGCACTGTATGTGCAGTAATAATAATAATAATAATAATAATAATAATAATAATAATAATAATAATAATAATAATAATAATAATAATAATAGTAGTAACAGCATTTATATAGCGCATTTTTCCAACAGTTACAATGCGCTGCGAAAACTAATCCAGAGAAGTCAGAACAAAGCAAAACAAATACATTATGAATGACATTATTTTGAGAGCAGGCAAACCTAGGATGAAAATAGATATGTTTTGAGTTTGCGTTTGAACTGGCAGACAGAGTTGCAATTACGGATGTTGAGAGGGAGTGAGTTCCAGCAACTTAGTCCAGCTACAGAGAAAGCCTTGTCACCTGCGTGTTTGAATGTGCGCTGTATTTTTAAGTTATGCCCTGAGCGGAGGCCACTTCGGTTGGGCATGCTGAGGTCTAGAGAGTTGATTATATATTGTGGATGTGTGCTTGATAGTGCTTTGTACATGTTCATAGCTGTTTTGAAGATGATGCATACTTTCTGAAAGCCTATGAGGGGAAAAAAACTCGCATGCTTACGCGAATACTCGAATCAAATCAATCCTTAAGCCCGTTTCACACGCAATTTTGGAAACACGGGCCCCGTGCGATGAAATCGCATCGATGTCATGAACGCACGGATTCCGTGCCGTGTGAAAGTGTCATCCCTGTCACCAAATAGCATGGGTCCCGTGCGGTTTGTGACCGGGATCGAGACCTCCTCCGAAATTTGGCATCGAGACGACATCCATGCGACGATCACTGAGATTGGTTGTGTGATTTTCGCAAGGATAACTGTGCAGTGAAATCGCCTGTACGCATGTGCAGTTTGCCGTTTGGCTTTTGTTAACACAAATTTCTTCAGTTCTGATGGTCAGTTACTGCGTGATGAGATTTTATGTAGGAGAGCAGTAGATTCTCTGTAAAATAAGCACTTCGTTAGTGTTGCTGTATATTTACAGCAAATTTTGACATCCTCTGTATAATTGACTTTAAAACATGAAAACTACAGACACGTGATATTTTCTAAGCCATACAATATATCAAATTAAAGCTATTAACCTGTACTTTCAGGAAATACCGTAATCTTGATTTTCAAATGTTGCTACATGTACTTTCCGCCCATTTTGTGGGAATTGATTGATGCAAACATATTAGCAAGAAAGCTCTTCTCAAAAGTACAACCATCAAGAGGGCAGGGGGGGGGGAACGAGCCGTAACTCCGTGATGTTGACAAATACTTAAGTTTTCGCATAACAGGATACCATCTTGCCTTGTTTGATATTGCGCTTGCAAGTTGAATGTGACAGGGTATTAGGACAAATACGTAACCGTGTCATACAAAACTGTACCTTGAAGCAATCATGCCACACACTACCAAGACCCCTCTAGGGGGGAAACTTATACACCACAAGGACGGGTAAGAACAATAAAGTTTAATTTCCTTGTTTTCCTCTTTAGGTTACAAGTAATTCCCGCTCATAACTTTTTGCCCCTTTGCCCCTCGCGAAGAGAGTCTACTGCATGTCCTTTTATTTTGACACACTTCCCACATGAATTCGGTGATGATATAATTTGGCCATGTTCACATTCAAATAAAAAAAAGTACATTCATTAGGCATTTAAATGTTCACATAAGTTTTACTTCCAGGTTTTTGACCTTAAAAGTACTTAGCGGTTTGGCAGCAAGTAACCCATTTTTATGGTCACGTTCCTGATCCTCATGTGGTTTTGCGTAATGTTGCATTTCTTGGAAACAAGCTGTAATGAATTAATCATCTTGTAATTGGCAACTGAAGGGAACGGCTGTCGATGGAAATTTTAAAAAGATATATGTATACTTTCAGCTTGTTGTCGTATTTACAAACATGTAGAGGATGGTGGAAGCAGAATTCTAGTAGAATTTCCATTGAATTTTGTTGGATTTGGAAGGGCTTACATTGTATACAAACAAATACATGTACTTGTTGTATTTTGTTGGATTCAGCAGGGTAGCTGCAAAGTGCCAAGGCTGGTGTGTACATGTACATGTAGGTGTACATGTATAATGCAGAATGCAACCAAATTTGCTGTTGGATTTTGTTGTGCATAGCAGGCTTCAGTTTTGTTGGAAATTGTTGGATGTACATGTAGCAGGGTCATATGAAAAACATTGAAGTGGGTATGGCGCACTTTAGCGCTCGAGCGGGCTGGTCTACAAGAATTGGATGTTGTCGCAACGATTCTGACTGATGTTTGAGGTTTATTGTATTGATGATCTCAAATCAATGTGAAAACTGGAAAAAGATATGGGGCGTACGGGAGTGGCACGGCAGTCTGTTGATGATTCGCACAGGTTGTAAGGGTGTCGTGTGTAATTCGGACGGGTCGCATGCTCGTGCAAGTTTTTTCAAATGTTGAACATTTCCATACGGCTGTCACATAGTTCGCATTGGTCGTATGGGGGTCGCACGGCAGTCGCACGGCAGTCTGATAGGTCGCACGGGAGTCTGAAGAGAGTCGCACGACTTGGCTGTGCCGTTCTTGCTGCCTGCCTGCTTGCCATCTCTCTTCTTCGGTGGCATCATTGTGTTGTATTGATTACTTGTTGACTGTCGAACATCAAGTGCAGTTATGAAGATCGACGCCAAAAGGCCCTGCTTTTATGCGATTTGCGCGGATCGAATGGCACTTGTACAGCGGTCGCACGGCGCTCTGATTGGTTATACGCTGGTTGTACCGCATGCGCACAGGTCGCACGCGAGTTGAAAAAAATCACATGGCGCTTGCATAGGACTCGTACAGGTTGTACGGCAGTCGCACGGAACTTGAACCGTTATCAGATGTTTCGGGAGGAAAAGTCGCACGAGAGTTGACCGGCAGTCGCACGGCAGTTATGTACAAGTGTTAGTGAGAAAGAAAGAAACGGGGAAATTCGTACGGAAATCGCACGGCTGTACGATTTTTTAGTCGCACCGCAGTTGTACAAAAAATCGTTCAAGTGAGAACGGGCTATTACATAAAAATATATTATATTCCACATTAAATTTTAGAGCAGAAATTTTCTAGAGACTTAGTGTAACGAAATACGAAATTATTACATGTACAATAGAGCAATATGCTACCGTTTACGTCTTAGACCAGCTTATAAACACTTCCATCAACATTCAAGCCCTGGTCGCTGACAGGGCTGGTGCGACTCGATTGGCCTGAACAATGTACGCCTAGGGGAAGCTGACATATGAGCGTAACATAATGCATAACACACTATTTACTGAAAGATTTCGTCTTGGAAAATACCAGATTATGCAAGTCATTAAATAAGCGACATTTCCGTTACATATTATACAACAAACACCATAATATTGTCTTACCCATTTACACTTCAAGGGGCAGTCACTGGCCAAAATCATGCCTAAAGCTTTACTAAGTGTCGTCTAAACACGGCGATAGTGCGCGATGTTATGATACGAATTTGCAGGAAGACGCATGTTGCATTCAAAATAATACGCTTGCGTACCTGCATACAAATCGCGATATCGCCTGCAAGAACTTAGCATCAATGAAATTGAACGAGATTTGCTCACTGAATTACATGAAAAATTGACCCTAATACACTCAAATCCAACAGGAAGGTAATTTGGCCTATAGGGAAATATAATAACACACCCAAAAACTCAATTTTAATAAATTCGCGGAAGAATACAACTCGAAAACAACTGACAGTCGGGCGATAAACAGATTCTGCTAACAAGCGACTGACACTTTGGCAAGCGCCCGATCCCGTCACTTCCCCTGTTAGGGATAAGATGAAATTCAAGAGCCTTTAAAATGTAGGTATCTAAAAGTTAACTGTTCCAGATGTTGAATTAGAATAGAAAAACAAATTGCATTAAAATAATAAGCCTACAACTCGAACATTTATTGAAGAGCACAGACCGTGCATGTATGTCTTTAACGAAAATATTGTTGGTGTAGAAGCTTGCCTGTTGTACATTAATGGCCGTGGCGTTGTTCTGTTTTAAAAATTAAGAAAAAAATTGACAGATGTTGAAAAAAACTGGTCAAATGGAAACTGGGTCTATCCACACTATTGACCCCATTTGATGTGACACGGGAAAGGAATTTCAGATAATAGTTATTATATAAAATACTTTTCCATTTATTTTTGTTACAATACATTCAGTACCCATCAACAAGTATGTTCTAGCAAAGAATTCAACATCTCACGGAGTATTTAAGAAGTTAGACCTGGAATCATCTTCAAAATATTATGTTTGTAACATATCAAATGTGTAACATTTCTGGACGGACATTTGTCACATACATGTAATGTCCGTCCATGTTTGAACATAATTGATATCACATCTTAATTTGTTAAAATACCCCCAAATTGTTATAATTTCCACTGATAACAATCCTGACATTGTTAGAGATGTAAAACTGACCAACATTTTGGAATGTTACTAAATTCCTCTTTCTTTTTCCAGTCAATAATAAAATAATGTCCGTCCATGTTACAAACAATAATGTCTTGAAGATGACCCTCTAATTTCTTATATATCCTGAGTGTTATCCTATTTGTTGTGTCAGTGTGATCACTAACAGCTCTGGAAAGCATCAGAAAAACATTTGGGCAGAATACTTGATTTGATGTCCCTCTTCCATGTCTTTACTCCCATTGTTATCTTTTGATGCTAAAATGGTGCCTTTAGTGTGGACAGATCCAACTACATGTACAGCTGTGTCCTTAGATTATTATGGGCAACTATTAAGGTTTAGTGATCACTCCATAGGAGTATTTTTAAAAAGTCCCCTGTTTATTTTTGTTTGAAGGTGGTCCACTAATCAAAATATCGTTGGGATAACAGAGCTCTGGGTGTGGGCATCCTGGGAAATGACAGAAAAAACAAATCTATCCCCCTGCATGCAATGCATGTACTGTGCAGTGTATTTGTAGATTATGATGTCATTGCCAGAGTTTGTTTTCCCATCACATGCGTGAGGTATACACGTAGTTGCTTTCGACTGAAGATCACTTTTTAACTCTATAACCCCCCACCCTGGGTGCATGCAAAAATCATATTAAAATTGATGGATTTAGCAGGGTCGGGGTTAATGAATTTAAACCGATATCAATTATTTTGGAAACAGCTTTTGGGTTATTTTGAGAAACAAGATTACAGCAACGTGAATTTCAGGAAGTATTGTTGGCTTTTTTTGGTTTTAGAAATTTTCTGTTTCCTTTTTGTACATGTCCTTTTGGGGGCAAGATGTGACTAATAATGTTAATGGCCTGAGTATTAACCCTAACCTTCCCAAATCCTCCAAAATCCTCTTTGCAAAATGGAGGAATTTAGAGGATTGAGGGCACTCGGAAGTTGATGCATCGGAGGATTTTGCAGGATTGAGGTTACTAGGGGTTTTTGCCCCTGCAGGAATATGGAGGATCCAGGTTATCAGGCTCAATGTGATACATGAGGATTTTGGAGGATTGATGTTACTAGGGGTATGCAAAAAAAACCTGGAGGATTTTGGAGGATTCATGCTATGGTCCCCATAAGAGGATTTTGGAGGATTCAGGTTATATGGAGTTTTAACACTTTGAAATCAGAGGATGTTGGAGGATTCAGGTTACATGGGGGGAAAATGATGTAGGGAGTTAGGGTTAAACGAATATTAATCCTCCCTCTCTCGGTGCCAAAATGGAGCCAACTACCCTACCTATCAAAACCTACATGTATCGAGTTTCAGGTTGAAACGCACAAGCTGTTGGAGAGGAAGGGCTTACAATGTAGGTTTTTTGATAGGTTATGATAGTTATAACAGTATCTAGGAGGGTTAAAAGGGGTTTTTGTCGTTTGTTTTATAACCAGACCCGCCAAAGGTTCCAAAATTGGCAAGCAGTAGCTTTTGCGTATTAAAAGCATTCAACTTTAAATTTTCGTTTCTTTTTATCAAATGAATATCGAATCATCTCCGCTTGTTTGTTCATGTTATGTGATGGAGGCATACTGATAGTTTTGTTCCGACTAGGCAATGTACCTACATGTATTATGTCAAACCCCCCCCCCCCCCCCCACCTACTCGGGCTGCCCCACCCCTTTTTATTTTTTTTTTTATTTTTTTTATTTTTTTATTTTTTTATTCACCCTATATACATTTGAAAGCAGCTCAGCACTACCGAATATCAGGTAGTATTCAATGATACAAAACGGACTCCAAAACATCAGTATTAATTTCATGTTTTCCGGCCGGTTTTAATTACCTAAAGTGAATTTGACTGTTGAAATCGGAGAGACCCTGGCATTACATGTATCGCAGAACTCATCTCCCCGTGTCTAGCTTTCCCTTGTTTTGTTTAGATTTTTTCTTTTTTTTCCCCTTTTTTAATAAAGCTAGCTCATCAGCATGGATGGGCAGGCCAGGAAACGCCATATGGTCAAAAACACGACCGTAATATTTCATATTCCGGCCACGCTCTGAGGGGCACCAGCCCCCGCACTGCTGATCGGGGAGAAGAAAAAAAAGGGGCAAAAGCGTACATATCCAAAACGTAATGATACTTTTGTAATTAAAATTTTCGCTGAAGAGCTGACCATATGTGTATTTGTTGTGAGTCATCACGAATTGCTTTTTTTTCGGGGGATGAAAAATTGCAGGTACTTCGACAATGGAATATTGCACTACATGTAGCTCTGTGTATACAGTATACGTGTACACGTTTATACAGTATATGTACATATTTTTGCAGTTTCTGCAAATTTGCTTGATTTCTGAATGTGCTACGGACACGCACTATTATACACGTACATGTACACGTATCTGTGATGTGTACAGTACTGTGTACACTGTATGCTCATTCGATTCAAGATTTTATTTTATTTTATTTTGTATTTGGAATCGGGAAAAAAAGTTATGCCAAAAATAATATTAATGATTAAACTTAAATTTAATGGATTTCGCACTACTAAATTATGAAAGAAAACTAGTTTTTAATGACAAAAGCACTTGCGACACCGTGCATTATGTTTAGTCTTCCCATATTGTTATACATGTGTACATTGTATGTGCTGTGCCTGAGGATTGTTGCTGTAACGGGAGCGTCCCGCCCCTAATTGAAAATTCAAAACTGATTAAATTTTGTTAGATTGGTTGATTTTTTTTCTTCTGTGTTTTATTGGAGAGTTCATTTATTAAGTAATTCGAACAAATTTCAGGATAATATACCTCAAAGGCATGGATATATATGTACAGTGCAGCAACTTTAAGCTTGTGATGAAAAGACCAGGGGCCAATTTCATAAAGCTGTTAAGCACAAACATTTGCTTAGCATGCAAATGCTTCCTCGATAAAAACTGGATTACCAACCAGATTTCCATGTGTGGAATATTGCTTTTGACTGGCATTCAGCTGTTGTTTGCTTAGCATTAAAATGACATGGACTTTTGGCTGGTAGCCTGTTTTTACTAAGCAAGACATTTTCATGCTAAGCAAATTTGTGTGCTGAACAGCTCTATGAAATTGGCCCATGGTACAGTGCATAACCTATACAGGTACATACAGGTACATATGGGTCATTCCATAAATCTAGGGGTCCAAAAGTGTGACATTTTTGGTGTCCCTGTTAAATAGTGACATGTATAAGATTTAGCAATTTCGCACACATTTTGTAATGCCCTCTCCAAGAGTGATTGTGTATAAAGCAAAGTACATACCTGCCAAACAAGTAAAAAACACGGTGTGAAGTCGATTTTAATGATACTTGATGGAAATTACACAGGTCAGGTGTAACACTAAAAAAAAAGTCACACTTTTGGACCCCAAATTTATGGAATGACCCATATACATGTGCAATGTACACACAAAAACAACTTGTACTGTCTTGCCTCTTCTGTTTGTGTGTACAATACAATAAAAAGGATCCCAAAGTAAAACGATGCAGAAATCAAGAAACCAGACTACACTATACATGTAAATTTTTGTTAACATCTTTGAGCTGTAACCAAATCACATTAGGATCATTATTCAGATTTTGATCATTTTTTAAGTACTGTAATGTTTGTGTGGTATTCAGTGGTTTTGAAATTTAACTACATGTGTACATTGTACATGCAAATTAAAACGTCATTTTCCCTGGGCTGAAATTAATTAAGTTGATTGAAATGAATACTTGCAGATTTAGGCCAAGGAATACATGTATGTTCAAGGACTGAACACAATCTGCCCTCTCTTTTATTGATTTGTCTGAACCGGAGTGAAGATAAATTGGTTTTAGCTTGTGGAAAATTTCTCTCTCTTTTTTTGCGGGCCATTGATTTGGGCAGTGTTTGTCAAAGGTGTTACTTGTCAACAGCAAAACACGGACAAGTGCACAAATGAGGAATTGTGTTGAAAAATTGCTGCGAGGGCTGATTGAGTTGGAGTCTGAAGCTGGGCTGCGTTCCATGGTTTGTGTAGGGCCAACATTTCTGGCTGAAAATTCGATGGAAAACATGATTTTGCATGTAATTGTGTTTCCTTGACGGATTAGGAGACAGTTTCACTCCATGCGGTTCAAGACAAAAAAAAATTTTGGCAGCTACATCCAAGTTAAACAGAATAATAAGGAAAGTTCTATTTTTTGTTTTCAACATTACACGAATGCTAATTTATAATATCATAAACTCCATTTGAGCTGTTGAATCCTTCTTAGGGAAGCGAGCCGTGCTTGGGGAAGCTAGCCGTGCTTGGTGGAAGCAAGCCGTGCTTGGGAAAGCAAACCGTGCTTGGGGAAGCGAGCCGTGCTTGGGGAAGCGAGCCGTGCTTGGGGAAGCGAGCTGTGCTTGGGGAAGCGAGCCGTGCTTGGGGAAGCGAGCCGTGCTTGGGGAAGCGAGCCGTGCTTGGGGAAGCGAGCCGTGCTTGGGGAAGCGAGCCGTGCTTGGGGAAGCAAGTGTCATGGAAATACTTGAAAGCGTTTCAATATTTCCATTGAAGTGAGCCTTAAAGATTTTTCAAAATTGGTTAAGATCTCAAGATGTTGGAAACTGAAACTTGTTAGTGTGAGTTTATTAAAACTACATTAGTGTTCATTATTTTATTACAGTTTTTTAGTTTGACAAAGAAAAAAACACATCTCATTGTAACAATTCTGAAAGAGGTGGTTTGGTTTTCTTTAAAGGTACATGTAGTGTACATCATTTACTATTTACTTATAAATTCTTGTATGGTATTTTGCAATAATTCAGTAGTTTTGTTTTTGGATGTTTGCAAATGTTGTAAACCTTCGATGTCGGTGTTTAAATTCAGCTGGTAAGATCACTGTCAAACTTAAGTGCATTTTTTGTGGGGGTTGCAGCGGGATTACTGCAAGTACATGTACAAAAACACTACAGGCAGCTCACGCTGTACCAGTTATTTTTAGCCCTTGTCAAGGTCGACATTTGTGGCAGTGAACGAAAACAAATGTCCTGTTGTAGATCTGCATGTATACACTATTACATGTCTTATTCCTCCATGGTAAAAGAAACATTTTATACACGTACAAATGTAGGCATGTTCATTTTAAGCCCTAAATGATAAACAAATTGCAATCGATGAGCCTGTATCTTTGTAATTGTATCGGTTGTCCTAGTCGCCAAAGTCACACAAGACAGAGATTTGAATTTAAATAGTTTGCGAAATTGGCTCTGGTTTCCGCCGGAGATTATTTGTAGGGGGGTGAGATGTGCTACAAAAGGCCGTCTTAATTTTCAAGTGTCATGAAAAGTTCAGTTGGCCCATATACATGTTATAGTGTGGGTGGCCTGATCAGTTCTGTCCCAGTTTCGCAAATAATCAAGGTATTCAAAACATCTGCTTCCGCGGAAGGTAGGTGGGTTTCCCTCCCCTCTTTCTTTTTCTTTCTCTCAAATGACCCAAGTAGTCCGATTCTGGGGGGAAAAATGAAGAATATGTTTATCCCTGTAGATTGAGTGGGCTGGAAGGGATTTGGGACACGATTTATGATAATTGGAGCTGAATTAGCAACCGTTTATTGTCAGTTAAGAAAATTTGATGCACCTGACCAGCAGTGGGTGTCTGTGAGATGTTTAAGATTTAGAGTTTGCTTCCGTCTTATGTGGAAAAAGGAAATTGATTAATTATGATTGTAATTAACTCCTTCTGGGGTTTGAGACAGAAGGTTTGAGTTTATGCCTCGTAATTAATCCACGATGCTCACTTTCTTTTTGATAACCCACCATGCAGTGATGAGTCGATGCGTACTGAGACACCTCCTCGGCTCCACCTGGTGTCGGTGGCAGTTGATGACATCACCGCCGCGGCCGGCCAATCGGCAGCTTCTGTCGGTCGCCCGTCAGTGGTGCCCAGCCGTCCTCGGCGCTCTGCAAGCGGACGGGGGCCGGCCGTCATCAGTGCGATTGTTTCACCGTGCGGGACGGCAGTGCGCCGAAGCTACCTCTTTCCTAGGTGCTGCGGGTGAAGATGGTGATGATGATGGAGGCCGGTCGGGCAGCTCGGAGACCTTGATGTCCGATGGTCCTGAGGGAGCTTTGGCAGATAAAGATGAACAAGGCCTGGGGAATTTGGATATTGGGTAAGAATTGAGGGAGATCATTTGTGTCAACATTCTAAAGTCCGCGTTGTACTGTGCCATACTGAATCTCTTTGGGTAAGGGGTTAAGACAATTTCAGAAGCTGTCCAAATAGTTGATATTGGGTTAGAGGAAGATTGTTTGAGTCAACATTCTGTAGCCCTTCTGTGCTGCACTTGCACCATGGCATGGAAGGGTTCAACAATTTCAAATGGTAGCCGAATACAGAGCCTAATTTTATTTTAAATGTTGGGTGTTTTTTTGGTTTGTTTTTTTGAAATTGTAAAAAAAGGGTCAGACCTTCTCCCCCCCCCCCCCCCCCCCCCCCGAAAAAAAAGAGGAAAAAAAGAAGATTGCTAATCTAGAAACCCTATTTTCATTATTTATTAAATACATTTGTTTATTTACTTAATAATTTATTTATTTATTTATTTATTTATTTATTTATGTATGTATTTATTTTTGTATGTATTTATTTTGTGGAGGATGTGGGTAATCTTACTACATTGTATATTGGTAGCTAAACCCTAGCCCAAGTGGACTCCCTCACTGCACTACATGTTTTACCGATGGATTCCAGGATATGAAGTACTCAAAATGGGGCGAAACATTTTATAATCCATATTTTCAATATTTTTACTTTGTTGATAAAAAACCAATTTCACGTCAACTAATTCTATGGGTCTTTATCTAAAGACTTCACACACCGCGATAGACGATAAAATCCAGGAAAATACACTCAAAACTAACGTTAAGTTGTGCCATAGTTGTAGACTGTTTTCATCCGTTATTGTACACGTGGAGTTCGTATACGTACTATGCGTAATGCCTAGCGTACGCGTATCCGTGCTGCGTGTACACAGTTCGCACGCTTGATTAAAACCCATAGATATGGAATATAAAGACAAACCACGATTTCTCCCGTATGTGTACGTTGATAGGTATATGCGTACGTGAAATACGCACGCATTATATGAATTCCGTTAATGGATGAAAACAGTCTACAACTATGACACAACTTTTTTTCCTGGATTTTTTTCATCCATCGTAGTGTGTGGAATTTCTTAACCCTCCTTCCCATAGATAAGGACACATAGAATACATAGACATGCAATTGGCTTCTTCCACAAGGTAAAACAAGAATAAAATATATTTATGTTTTGGGTCGCATTACACAGAGGCAATAGAACCTGGACGTCAGTCGTAATGCAATGAAGACTTAAGACGTCCAACCTGGGCTAGCTATAACCCCAGCCTGCATCCCTCCTTCCATTCTGAATTTGTACCTTGCCAACAAACTACAAACCTGATTTATCTTATTCCCCCCCCCCCCCCCCCCCCCTTGCTGGTTATGAAGACGACATGTGCATGTTTATGTCTTGACAATTTGTCAGGAGGTGTCATAGAAAAACAATTTGCTGTCTCTCCACCCCCCAACCCCCCCCCCCCCCCTCCCCCCTTGCTGTCAGTAGCCACAATTTTATTACCTCACCAGATGGACTTGACATACATGTAAGAGGCTGTCTTTGTCAACAAATGACAGGTTGATGAAGGGGTCTCCCAAGAATGGTCTCATTTCTTGGCATTGTTTCTGTTGGTGGTGTCCAGCTATTTTGACAGGGACCAAAATGACTTTGTGCAGCTTGTAATAAAATACGGTTCATGTGAATTTGAGTTGAATAACTTGGGAAATTGTGGGAAACGGCACACATGTACCAATGCATTGTGTCGTTCAGGCATACTATTTTAAAATTAACAGAGTTGTGAAAACGTATGTACTGTTAAACACATTTGTCATACAGAATGTGCAGGAAAGTGTACTGCAAACTTGGATCAGTATTTGGTAATGACCCGGTTGTAAAGCTGTTCTGTATAAGTCTTTCCGCAAATTCAACTGCGCGTGCTCACATCAGATGCAGCGATTTGGTTTTGGGAGATAAAACAAAGCAGATAATTGCACACAAGTCTATGAGGGACGTGGTGAACCAAATCCGCATTCTGCAATTTTTCATTTAATCAAAAAGATAGATGGACATTTTTGTTTGCAGAAAAGTTGGAGCATACAAACCATCAATTAACCCTAATGACCTAGGCATTCATTTGGGGGTAAACTACAAAATACTACAAAGTAGTTCTAAAAAATGTATAATATGACAGCGTTGTAGGAGTACTGCATGAGTTTACTACTAATAGTATTTTGGTGAGGTATTTGGGTTAAACCACATGGCTGTAAAAAAAAAAAAAAAAAAAAAAAAAATGGTGCTTTTACTTCAAAACATGAACTTTTCTTTGATTTTGTTGGTAACCTGCTATGATTTTGCACGCGTGTGGCGAACTATACATGTATCTCTCGAAACTAAATTGTGCATCATAATGTGCGTACGCGCCTTGGAATTCCGAAAATGCTTATTGTGGGGGTGTTTATGAAACAAAGCAGAACTGAGTTGTCTCAACATCCATCCGGGGACTGGGTGTATACGGTACAAAGCGGTAATGTCTGGGTAGGTATTGACTGCATAGTAGGGGCATTTTTATTTGTCAGGGAAATTGGGACTGAGTTATGGGGACATTTCTCAGTCCCCATGAGGATTTTGGTCCCCACGATGTCTATCGCACGACCAATGTCCCCGCAATTACGGGGCGTGACTGTGTTGTGCCTTTACATGTATGTGCATTTTGGGGATTTTAGCCACCTAAAATGAGTGCGTAATTTATGCCATCATTTGTGGCGCAAGTCAGCGACTAACGCACTGCGTATCTTTCGCGAAATTGATTTTTAGAATGTCACAGATGTTGCGCAACTTACGTCATAAAATATGGTGTAAGCAGAGTTATGCAATTGCGCAATGTTTCGTGAAATCGGCTGCTGAACACTGTTCTGGCACTGAGTACGAAAACTGAGCTTCATATAATAAAGTGTTTTTCAAGGGGCTCACATCAGGGCAGATGTCCTACAGTTTATCTGTTGAAAATACTAACATGCAGTAAGGACCTTCTTCTTTAACCCTAACCCCCTAGACCCTTTTTGCTAGGAACCATCCTCAATCCTCCAAAATCCTCTGATTACCCTGTCCCCAAAAATGCATTCATCCTCAATCCTCCAAAATCCCCATGTGCTTTAAACACCGTTCATCCTCAATCCTCCAAAATCCTCTGCTTGAAACGCCATTCATCCTCAATCCTCCAAAATCCTCTATTTTTAAGAATACCATTCATCCTCAATCCTCCAAAACTGCAAGGAGGATTTTTGGGGATTGAGGTGGGTTAGGGTTAGGGTTAGGGTTAAGACTAAGCTGATGAATGTCACTGCCCGAAGCTTCATTTGTGACACTGTTTTTACCTACTTGTGCATGTAGATATGTAGTTTGCATGCACACCAAAATGCCCACTTAACAGTTTCCATGCAACTCTTAGTCTTAGTCCATGCAAGCATCCATGTCAAACCTCACATTTGGACATCTTACTTGACCTAGTGTCCCCGCTTGACCCACATATCCCTGACCCCAACAACATCCTCTCAAAATTGTCTTGTGTACATGTACATGTGTTTTTAGTGTTTCAATCTGCGAGGGGGGGGGGTGGTGGGTGGGAGGCAACCTCCCCCGTAAAATCAGCTGTGAAAAGAAAGGGAAGATGGCACTCCCTTGACAGGCGAGGGAGCTCTTCCTATTTACCCCGCTGCACCTCGTTAAGTGCCTTCCGTTGAACGAGAGCCTCATCTCCTGTTATGCTAGAAATCACATGCCGTGTCCCTGTTCTTAAGAGGGGGTAACTCCCAACCTAGTTTATTAGCCAAGGTCAGGGTGGTGTGTTTATTTGCGAGACCTTGAATCATCCAGGTCAAATTTGAGAAGGTCGGCCTTGGTTTGTGGAAACAACTATTTTTTGCCCACGTGTAAAATTAATGAAAAGTGGGACTTGTGGTTCATTTTTGCTGATGTTTCTAACCTGTTGATGGGACAAGAGGTCTGTAGCCAGCCTAGCTAGGGCTGTCCATTTTCAAATAATTCGGTGTTTAATTATTCGAAACATGGCTTTTATTTGATACTCGCCGATCAAGATTTTCACGTGTCAGCTGCAACTGAATGCTGCTTCGGTAAAATGTTGCACGCGAAGCATGCTGGTGTTTTACGTGCGGCGATCGATATTATGGACCGCCCGATCGACATTTCTTGCATGCGCCTGTTGTATCAAGATCATTACAGGTACGTATGTATATAACGTTCTGATAACAAGAAACCAAACTCAAGCCTGCATTTTTGCAGCAATTTTTTATTAGTGTCATCAAGGGTTTTACGGACAGAAACAATACAATGTAAACCTCCATCCACAAAAGTTATCATCAACAAAAATACGGCATTTGACACTGCAATTTATAAGCACCGTAACTTTTCCATTAAAATATCATCAGAGTCGTGCATACTTATTTTTTTTGAATATTCAAACCGGCAAAAAGGCATTTGAATATTCAGTTGACGATCAAATATTTGGTACAGCCCTATTGCTGTGTATGGAGGAAGCTTGTAGGACTGGGGCCAATTTTATGGCACTGCTTTACGGTTAGCGAAAAAGTCATCTTAACTGTACTAGCAGAATGAAAATTGCTAACTGTGGAAGTGTTTGACAGCCAAGTGGTCCTAATGCCTGTGCATGCATGGAGAATTCTATTGTTGCATCAGGATGTTAACAAATGTTGTTTCTGTACTTAAAGGTAGTGTACACGATTGGTAATCCTCCAATTTCTTTTTACTGAATTATGACAAAATACCTTACTAGACTGTAAGTTAATAGTAGTCTCAATCATCCTGTGAAATGATGGCACCAGGTGTGCTGTCGTTGTCAAGAAAAGTGGAAATATGTAGCCGTAAGTCAAGGCGCGCGTGGCTACCCGGACAAGTGGCGCCATGGCATATCTGGGGCGCGTCACGCGCCCAGATAGCCACGCGCGCCTTGACTAAATAGGCTATCATCCGCCCGGCGGTTGAAAACGAGCGCCGTATTTCTCTCGTTTTTGTCTCCATATAACAACGCAAAACTTTGAACAGGTCAGTGGAATGATATTTCCTATAACATACTAACCCCCAAATCCGCCTATTTCTGAAAATTGCAACAATGACCAATCATGTACACTACCTTTATTGTAGCAGCGTTTTGCTGCGGTTATTGCTTACGGTCTCCGTGAAATGGACAGGGCTCCATTAGCACACACAAACGTGTGCTTAGCACTGCCATGAAATCAGCCCCTGCTGTGCAGTCAAATGATAATTTATTTATTTATTTATTACATTTCTTTACCCAGGGTGTGCCCTAGCAGTTTAAAACTGGTTACACATTCATACAAAATATTTAAACAAATACAATAATGTTTTCACAAATAAATCTATTTTCGGTTAACTTTTCAACTCTCCAGAAGCCTATTGCTGATTTACGGGATGGGCGAAAAACAAGGGGAAATTCCCATCCGGCTCCAAAGTATTTTGGCAACCAAGTTTATAACTCCGCAGATCAGCGTAAATGACAGAAATATCACTGATAGATGGCTTTACGTAGCTCCGATTTGTTCTCATTTGTTCAGGCAGATTATTCCATATACTGGCACCACTCACAGCGAAACTTGTCACGTAGCATTCCTTTTTGGCGAAAGGAACTTTCATTTCATTGGGTCGATTGTCGTGTTTCACGGATCACTGTAAGTGATGTGAACAGATTTGTCATGTACAAAGGAGTCATTTTGTTAAGGCTTTTGAAAACAAGGATAGCCTTTTTGGACTGAACTCTTTCATTAAAAGGAATCCAATTTAGTCTGGCAAACATATCAGCTGAGGGGGTGGGGGAGGTACATTTAAGGATTATCCGTGCGGCTCTTTTTAGACATTTGTTGAGGGTATTGTCGTGAGATATGTACCTTCCTCCCCACACCGTACAGCAATACTCTAAAGATGGCATAACTAAACTTACAAAGAGTGTGTGCAGGCTGCTTTGGGGAACGTAATCACGAATTCTGTTTAACACACCCAATTTAGACGAAACAGTCTTTCTTACGTAGTCAACATGTGTACCCCAACTTAATGTTTCATCAACAACTACACCCAAGCATTTACAAGATTTCACTTTTTTGATAACCTTGTCAGCAATGCACATGTTCAGGTCGACGTTGGATATTATTTTCTGTATTGAACCAATACATAAATAAGTTGCAATTTTGGGGTATACAAGATGGAAAATCACTATAATGTTCTTTGTTGTCACGAATATTAATCAAACTTATACTAATTGAAATAAATGTTTGCCCTTCCTGACCTGGTGTGTAACGCTGTATCCTGTGGGAATTTTGTATTAATTTTTTTAAAGAAAAAAATTCACAGGCTTACTCAGGAGAGACTTGAACCCAAGACCTCTGCCTACCAAAGCAGGCATCTTAACATCTTTAACCCTAAATAACCCCCTTGGGTGCATGCAAAAACATAGCAAATTCCATGTCCTGCAAGTTGATACTAACTTTGCAGAGATAATTTGACTGAAAGAAAAATGCACTTGCCAAAAAAAAAAATTGAGCGTAAAGAAACATTTGTTAACGTTTATAGTTTAAAAACGAACTGTACGTGTACATGTGCATGCTTTGGTAGTTGTGAATAAGGCGAATTGGCCCAATGATCAGGCAGAACTTACAATACAAGCCTTCAGATCCAAATACCAGTAAGTAAATACACACGCCTACATGCTTGTGCAAATTATAATTTCAGATGATGTATTACTACCACACTAGATTGTACCAGCATCTTTTCGCAAAATTGTTATCAGGTGAATTCATTAATTTAACAACTACTGATCGATGTCAGAGTTCGCAAGAATCTATTTTTCTGTTTATAGCATCAAGCCTGAAAATCTAATCATGATCGGGTATATGTGATGAAATTGGGGCACGTAATGCGTGGGATAGGTATGATCAGAGTTGTATTCGAGTCCCTGCAAGTCCTTTCACAAGTCCCTGCAAGTCCCTGCAAGTCCCTGCAAGTCCATCACAAGCCCTCCAGTCCTAATCTGAATCACAAGCTATTCAAATGAGCTTTGACAAAGGCATTCCTTTGTCATTGTTCATCCAGTTACTTGTGACCGGCTTTATGAAAGGACTTCTGACTGGGCTTGCGAAAGGACTTGTGAAAGGACTTGCAGGGACTCGAATACAACTCTGGGTATGATACATGTGTAAGCGGAGAGCAGTTGAAAAACAAATGCAGGATAAGAGAGGGAAGCGAAGGTGGTAATTTGGCAAAAAAAATATGAGTTATTATAATAGTGATTTGGCCTGCATACAAGAAAGTACATGGATACATGTACATATGTGTACATTATTAGTGACTGCACTGTACAACAGCGCAGCTTCATGTAAAAACTATGCAGATTTTAATGCCATTTTAGTCACCCATTGAGTGCAAACAAATTTCAAAATCAGTTGCATACAATTTTGCATACCAACAGAACACAAACAATAAAACAGGAAATACCTTTTATTTTTCATAAGCATTGCTTTGATGGTATTGTTTATAAGCACAAAGTTACATTATGGAAATAGTTAATTTACAAAAAAAAAAATTTTTTTAAAGGAAAATTACAGCTGTACGGCTCATTTATATAATGCACGAGTGATGGCTTTTCCTTTTTTTTTGTGGAGTTATTTTTGGTGTTTTTTTTCTCCATTTTTGGGGACATTGGAGACTGACCAGCTGAGCCTAGTTTTATGGATAAAATTGAACTGGATACACAAATTGGGGGGATATGTGCTTCTGGTAATCTGGGTTCAGTTGGAAAGAGATCTTTTAACGGAAGAGTGTTGAATGATTTACATACATGTACATTGTACCTACATACATGTAAACATCCTTCAAAATTGAGCTGTTTTTCTGCAATTAATTGGCAGTTTGGCATCAAACTGATGATGTCAGTGATACATGTGCTTGTGATGGACGAAATTCATCCTATCATTTGCACGGTTCGCCATGGGCTATACATTTTTAAAAAAAAGATGTTCCAGCCTTCCAGGAGAGACTCATGAAATCAGGCAGGACCTAAAAAAAGAATCCAATCCACGTGTCGGCCCAAGGCGAGATATGAACCCGGATCACTAGAAGTGTAAGGCAGAGGCAAGATACATGTAGCACTAAGCCAACCTGACTTTCTCATGTCACGCAAGCCCACTGCCTTTGGCTCAGTCGATAATATTTACTAAAAGAAAATCGGCATTTTTACATAACTTCAGTATCACGATTTTGTTTGTGTGGTAGGGCTGTTCATTTAGTATTCGAATAATTTAGTATTTTAATATTCGAAAGTGGGTTTGACCAAATATTCGAATATTCGATACTCGACAATCAAGTTTTACACTGCATGCCACGCCGGTAAAAAAAAAATTGCACGTAAAAGCACGCCGGTGTTTTACGTGGACCATTAGGGACCATTCGATCGGCATTTTTTTGCATGCCCCTGTTGTATCAAGGGTTTTATGGACGGGAACAATAAACCTCCGTCCACAAAACAGTTACGATTGACAAAAATGCGGCATTTGACGCTGCTAAGCGCCGTAACTTTGCTATTAAAATAGCATCAGAGTCGTATCTGTACGTGCATATATATCTTTTCGAATATTCGAACCGGCAAAATGTATTAAAATATTCGGTTGACGATCGAATATTCGGTATATTCGGGACAGCCCTATTTCGTGGATGTCAGTGCTAAAAGTGATGGTAAAAAATAACCACAAACAGTAAACTACATACATGTAGGTCGTTTTGCTACCCAACAATCTAGTCTCTCTCATGGCCCACTTCTGAGTAAGTTCTTCGTACTGACAGTGGATCATAGGACTTGTGGGTATAATGTTACTTCACTTGACCGAGGTCTCAGTAAAACTCCCCTGCATTACAGAAATCTATGTGTGATACACTGGCAAGATTAACCCGTTGAAAACTATGATTTCCTCACATTTTCTCAAATTCTAAATCCAATGCAAACACAGTTGTACATGTAGTGTGATTGCCTGTCACGGCAGTTTGGTTACTCGTTGGGGTGTACATGTACGTGACCGAGTGGCAATCCGTTACCGTCTCGCTCTCGGCTCTCACAGATTGCGTCGGCAAACACAACTTTGGAGTGCCGTGTACACATTTACTACCGCGCTTCACATCCTCCTCGCATTGTCCTCCTCGCATCACGTGACACCATCTGGGTCGTGTGTATTTATGCAGGGTCTAAATACATGTACAGTACATATGTACATTAACCCTAACCTTCCCAAATCCTCCAAAATCCTCTTTGCAAAATGCAGGAATTTGGAGGATTTAGGGCACTTGGAAGTTGATGCATCGGAGGATTTTGCAGGATTGAGGTTACATGGGGTTTTTGCCCCTGCAGGAATATGGAGGATCCAGGTTATGAGGCTCAATGTGATACATGAGGATTTTGGAGGATTGAGGTTACTAGGGGTATGCAAAAAGCACCTAGAGGATTTTGGAGGATTCGTGCTATGGTCCCCATAAGAGGATTTTGGAGGATTCAGGTTATATGGAGTTTTAACACTTTGAAATCAGAGGATGTTGGAGGATTCAGGTTACATGGGGGGAAAATGATGTAGGGAGTTAGGGTTAAACTCACTTGGGTCACATCCAAATATAAGGCCTAATTAATTGCGCATGTATTCACAAACTAACAATTTCTGAATTGGAATCGGTTATTTTGAGAACTTGAGAACGACACAGACAGTTGCTATAATAGATACTTTCATGTGATGATTGAACCAAATTAAAGCTCCTCCGTGGCCAAAATGTTAAGTTATCAAACTGAGAGTTTCAATTCAATTCAGTATATCATTTATTCCTATTTTCAAACACCTGCAAATTCAGGGAAAGTAGTTAACCCCTTGAGTATGGTTATCGTAGTGAGGCGCCGGGGCGGCCTGTTCAGCCAAGCGAAATGGACTCA
Organism: Hippasteria phrygiana; assembly: GCA_037893225.1. NCBI lineage: Eukaryota > Metazoa > Echinodermata > Asteroidea > Valvatida > Goniasteridae > Hippasteria > Hippasteria phrygiana. The sequence goes on from JAZGUH010000502.1 coordinate 1,663,971, forward strand.
AGAGGCTTGTGCAGCCAAGCGTAACATACACAATGATCCAACAATAGATTGAAAATGCAGAGAATGGCGTGGCCTGGTGTCAATCTTTTTTTGCGGCATTTGGCATCATCCGTACGCAAGGGGTTAAAGGCAGTGTACATGATTGGTCATTGTTGCAATTTTCAGAAATAGGCGGATTTGGGGGTTAGTATTCTATAGGAAATATCGTTCCACTGACCTGTTAAAAGTTTTGCGTTGTTGGATGGCGAAAAAAAGAAAAAGAAAAACGGCGCTCGTTTTCAACCGTCGGGCGGATGATAGCCTTTAGTCAAGGTGTGCGTGGCTATCTGGGCGCGTGACGCACCCCGGATATATCATGTCCGGGGTGCGCCACTTGTCCGGGTAGCCACGCGCACCTTGACTAACGGCTACATGGCGGTTTTCCAACGATTTCCAGCTTGAAATCGTTTGAAAACGATATATATTTCCACTTTTCTTGACAACGACAGCACACCTGGTGCCATCATTTCACAGGATGATTGAGACTACTATTAACTTAGTCTACTAAGGTATTTTGTAATAATTCAGTAAAAAAAGAATTGCAGGATTACCAATCGTGTACACTACCTTTAAGCATGGAAACAAGAATTACAAGCAAATCCAAAAATTTACTAAAGAGATAAAAAGTGGCAAACAAAAATTCTCGAAAGTCACAGTAAGTTTTGGCTTATCAATGACTTTAGTTAAATAACTCGTAAATGATGCAATGAAATTGTAATCAATAGTATGCACGGACTGTACTTTCAAGCAAAACAGCGTTTAACAGCGTAGTCTGGGTAACAGACATGTACATGTAACTTTGCACCTGAAAATCTCCAGTTATCGTAATAAGTGGGAAAATATACTTCAAGTTTTCTGATTCAGTGTATTTTACACTGTATCAGTAAGAATGACATATGTGACTGGCTCTGCAAAAAGGGCTATTATGTCGCAAAATCTGAAAAATGAGTTATATACATAGTTGAATTGGTCACATCATCCTAAGCTTTAATTTGGTATAGGTTTGACCCCTGTGGCATTTTGTGTTCTCGAGATATCTTGACATTTGTATACTCTTATTTTCCCAATTTAACGGAAGTGCATTTAGAGATATAGGCCTTCAAACACAAAAAGGTGCAAAGAAATACGATAGAAGTAATTTTGATCAACATTTATTTTTTCATCTTTATTCATCAATATTAATGTTTCTGAAAATATATTATGAAAATATAGATATAATAGAAGCCATCAAACCAAAAAAAAAAAAATCACTTATGTGAAGATTTTTTCGCCCGCTTCACATAGAACAGCACTTTGTGTGTTTTCACATAGTACGACATAATACCCCTTTTTGCAGAGCCGGTCACATATAATGTATACATGTAGTCACACAGGAAAGTACAGTACATTTACATTATCAGCTTGTTTCCCTCCTAATCTTCAGTTGGAAAAATGTTGACCCAAATATTCCAGATAAGGTTTGTAAATAAGAGGAATTAGGCAAAATTAAAAAATACATGTTTAGAGTCATGCCTTTTTCAAAAAAATGGAAAGAGGAGGTTATTTTTTGTTCCCTTTTTAATTTGTAGTGGCTGCCAGGTAGTTTTTTTCAAGAAGGTTTCCCCCATTTGTTTTTAAATGTAGTGTACATGATTGGTCATTGTTGCAATTTTCAGAAATGGGTGGATTTGGGGGTTAGTATTTTACAGGAAATATCGTTCCACTGACCTGTTCAAATTTTTGCGTTGTTGGATGGCGAAAAAAACGAGAGAAAGACGGCGCTCGTTTTCAACCGTCGGGTGGATGATAGCCTTTAGTGAAGGCGCGCTTGGCTACTGGATAGGCGATGTGCTCTGAATGCCAGCATGTCCGGGCCCGCCACTCATCCGGGTAGCCACGTGCGCCTTGACTTAAAGGCTACAGGGCAGTTTTCCCAACGGTTTCCAGCTGGAAATCGTTGGAAGACGATATATAAATTTCCACTTTTCTTGACAACGACAGCACACCTGGTGTCATCATTTCACAGGATGATTGAGACTACTATTAACTTACAGTCTAGTAAGGTATTTCGTAATAATTCAGTAAAGAAAAAATTGGAGGATTACCAATCGTGTACACTACCTTTAAAGGTGGCTAAATAAGAGATTTTTGCCTTTTCCTGTCGTAATGTATGTATTAAGCACTATTCGCAATGCTTTCTGAGAGCCTGAGAGAAAATTTGTGGGCTTACTCAGGCAGGACTCGAACCCATGACCTCCCGCTTATCAGCGCAGATGTCTTAACCACTTGACCACTGAGCTTGCTGTCGGCTGGCGGACAGTGTAATCGGTAAATTAGGCACCCCAAAAACATAGTTGTGTTGCCCTCTGCGACCAACCCTAAAAGTCACAAAAGTCAGGTCGCATTTAAAAAAAAATATTTATAGAGGAATTTTCAAAATCTAACCTTTTCCTGCACAAAATGAACAAGTTTTATCAAAATCATTATCTTTAAATACAGCTACGATAGCACAATTGTGCATTTCGCCATCTCACTTTTAAATAAGCTAATACTTTTTGCCTCCTGACTTCCGAGTTACACAATGTAGTATTGTTTTTATGGATGGTTAAAAAAAAAAAAATCGGACCGACCACCCTCCCTCCTGATTTTTCCCATTTAAGGGCAACACAAGTTTTTTGTTTTTTTGGCCTTAGAAGAGAGATTTTTGCCCTTTCTTTTAAGATGGCTACTGCTTACAGCGGAGTCCACCAAAGCTGAGTTTCATGGATTGCTGGATTCTGTGCTGACCCCCAGCAATTTTATGCTAACCGAACTAGCAAAGAAATTCTTCACACACCCCATAAGCTCAGAATTCTTAGTTATAGGATGTACATATATGCTCAGCGCAGAAGCCATAATTCCTCGCTATAACCTGTGGAATATGCTATCTGTTCAAGAGGAATTGTCTGCTGAAGACATTTCCTTGTCTGCTGTAGCAGGGGTCGAATTTCAGGTAAAAATCGACTAGACAGCTGGGCTAGTAGCACACAAATTTCACTAGATGGGAAGGTACAATGTATTTCACAAGACCAATTGGTAAAAATAAGAACACACAGTGTTTTGAATGAGTGTGCGGTTTCGATTTTTTCTCCTTTGCCAACCTTGTTGGGGGAGGGGTTAGAAATGCCGTCTTGATTGAAACTCCCTGCCTCAAAACTAAAAATGGCCATTCCATGAGGCTTTTTCAGTTCACCAGATTTAGAAAAAAAATGGACACTTTTAAAATAGTGATAACATTTCACGCAGTTTATGAAAAATATCACTAGACCACCAGACTAGTTCAGTCAAGAGTTCACTAGGCCAACAATCAAATCACTGGGTCCAGTGGATATTTTGATCTGTGCTGAAGTAAGACAATTCCTTGACGGTAAGCAGAGCAATGGAATTTGGCCTAAATCGAGAGTGATTTATGTCTCTTCCCTTATAAATTTGGTTGTGGATTCAAGAAAAAAAAAAGCACTGGGCTTCAAAAAGAAGGCAGGTCAAGATGCCAAACAGTTTTTTTTTCTTGGCCTTATCTTGATGGATACCAGATCAAGGAGGCAGCTTTGGAGGTATTTCTTGCATGAGGGCTAATGCCCATAATGCATCTGTCTGCTTTGGCCGCATAGCTTTGGCCCAACCTCTGGCATGCCAGAGAGAGCCAGAATGAAAACATGGCCTATTCCCATCAGTGTTAGATTTCATTGACCTCACTGACCTTAAAAGTTTGCCATCACAGCTGAAAGGGGCAGTTTGGTGGAAACTTGAATTGGGCGATTCCAGACAGGGATCGACTCGGAGATTCTGATATTTTCAGATACCCGATTCCTGTTCTGTTCAAGTTGATTCCAGGCAACGGATCAAAGCGCTAAATTTCACCGCGCATTTCACAAAATGACAGCAAGTCCAGCTGTCACACGACACCCTCTCTTGGCTGCATGAGTTGCAATAACAATGCGACGTGACTGTAGTGACTAGCACTACGCAATTTTTCAATGTGAGTAATGCATCGAAAACCTTTTTTTTTTTTACCAGTGCAGTATGCAAGCCTTGAATTAAAAACCGAACCCACGCAGCAGGTAATCCGGTGAAATCACAGGCACGGATGAAGGAATGAAGCAATAATGAATATGCATTAATTGGTGAGACATTTTTCAGCTGTTAAGCATTGCTGTACCACTCCCACACAGGTGGATTCAGGCTTCAGAATCTCTTCAGAAACGACAAAAATATTTCGTAATATAAACAAATTATAGTAAATCATTGCCTTGTGCAATCAATGTCAGTCCCAAGCTTTGCACAACGTACAAACATTTGATATTTTTGTTTTTTTCTCATTTTCGTCCGTGAAATTTGGAGTAGATTCGATTCCTGCTTTGGAGTAGGGGTCGACTCAAAGACTGAAAATATTGACTTGTTTGCATGTTGTTTATTTGTTTATTTGTTTACAGTTTTGGCCGTCTTCCCCACTGCCTCTGCGCAGTACCAGCCTAGAGTAGCAAATGTACTTTTTGATAGTCCACCGCAGTTAACAAATTAATGTCTGAAGATGCACGTGCATAGCCTTTTTTTACGTGTATTATTTCCAATGACATTTGATTGCTTTCATACATGTACCTGTTAATTCTGACAGCGTTATACCTACAAGGGGCCCTGCACTTTGCCTTGAGGAAAAGAAGTGTCCAAGGACGACTCCGTTCATAGAAAATAGTGAAAGGACCCTTTTGTGAATGTGTGGTCCTACATTTTGTTGTGTAAATGCACTGTTGGAGTCAGGTGCCCTAATCACTGGATGCACTGTGAAATGCCATTAGCCAGAGGCACCTTTGCTGACCTCTACCTTGACCTATGCCTGGCTCTCTGGTTGTCAGTGTTACCGCCTTAAAGGGGCCAGCCCACCACTGAAGTTGAACCCTAGCGGCCTGCGCATTGTTCTGCTGAGCGGGAGATGGCTGGCTGGTTGAAATTTGGTGCACGTGTAGATGCACAAATTGAATGAACCGTTTCGACATTCTCAAAGCATCATGGGAGCAGCATCATGGGAGCAGCATCAGCCCTTACTGGCATTAGAAGGGCAAGCACATGAGAACGGATGTGATTGGTCGCATTGGTCACATGTTGGTTGTCATGGTTGCAAAAATCCTCTTCTGATTGGATATTTTATTACAGTACTCCATTTTCACGCACATGGCTCGGGGATCATGGGGCTACTAGACTACAGCTCGCATATATATATGTCAGTGAACTACCGCCCTCGCTGGCTTTGTAGAAGTCTAAAATATCGGGAAATGAAATCGATCATTGAAAGAATGGTGCCAAGATAAAGTGAAATACATGAAAAATCTAGCTTTTTTGAGGGAAAAAATAACAAATAAAACTAGAGATGTGTCTGTCACAAGACAGAACACATGGCTTTTCCGCGGGTTTCCAATTCTCACCAATATCTACCTTGTAAAAGTTGAAATGAAAGTGAATTCATCATGTTGTTTAACGACATTTTGCAATGATAATGTCACCTCGGATTGTGCATGCTTGTGGCACTTTCTAACTGTCCACCAATTTTCATGATGGTCGGACCAACACTTGTTTCAAAATAGCACATTTTTTATGACGTCATCATGACGTCACACATTTTTCAGATTAATATGAAAGAATGTACGAGCTAACAATTCTAATAGAAAAAGAATTTTGAATTTAGCATGTTCTGTTGATGAGATATGGCTTCAAGGTTAAAAAAGCTAAGAAAATAATATAAAAATCGTAGGATGACGTCATCATGACGTCACTTCAATTTTTATCTACATGTACACTGTACATCACCTGGTGGCCTACTATAGATATCAAGTTTGAACTCAATCAGACCTACGGTTCTCTACATATAGGCCCTTCAAAAATGCACCTTTTAAATGACGTCACTTGACCCGTGATGACGTCATCACAACGTTACTTGTCAACGTGGTCTTGGCTGATGTCAAGATTGGAGACAATCTGATCAATGACAGAGTAACATTTTGAGAGTACAATGAAATTTGAAACATAAAAGAATTCGTAGAAAATCAGCCGATGACGTCATCATGACATAACTTCCGATTTTACATGCTAGTGGCACTATCTACCCACCCACCAGTTTTTATGATAATCGGACCTACCCTTATATGTGTTTCTAAAAAGCACATTTTTGATGATGTCATGACGACGTCACACATTTTTCACATTGATATGAAAGAATATAGGAGCTAACAAAGCTATTACAAAAAACAAATTTATTTAACATGTTTTGTTGATGAGATATGGCTTTAAGAAACTTTAAGGTTCAAAAACTTAAAAATTACTATAAAATCGTATGATGACGTCACCTCAATTTTCATATATGACACGTGCTGGTCTAACAACATACCTGGTTTGAACGCAATCGGACTTCTTTAGATATGGGCCCTTCAAAAATGCACCTTTAAGATGACGTCACGTGACACGTGATGACGTCATCGTGATGTCACTCTTCGGCACACAATTTCAGATTAGGGTTCATGCTTACATGTATGTTAATTTTGATTAAGATCGGAGATTGTTTAATGACCAAAGTGCCGCCGACAAAATTCATGTACAAAGTCTATGGGATTTGGGATAGAACTAAAATAAGAAGTGGGAACAAAAATCAAACAAAAACAAAGCCTTTTCCGACTGATTGTCGGAAAAGCCAAAAAGGATGCGGCTTCAAAAAAAAAAGGCTGCGGCCGGGGTGGTTTTTTTGACTTGGCCTGAAGCCATTATGTGGATTACAGGGAAACTTTAATATAACTGCCACTTTAATGGCCCGAGGCTCAGGTTTTGATGGCACCTTGAATACAGTCCAACAACAGAGTCATGTGAGGAGAAGGTAATAGGCCTGGCTATTTTTATTTACAAAAAAGCACAGGGATCATGTGACAGTGGGAGAATGTGTTGTGAAGACTGCGGAAATGATTGATGCTACATGTACTGGTATTACTACATGTAGTTCCAGTGCATACTTAAAACATCTATAACAAATTGATGTTGTGCTGCAGGTATTGTTTTTGTATTTAGATTGATCAGAGGATTTCCTTTCTGTCAATTTATTTAAGCATGCGGGTCATTCCATAAATTTGGGGTCCAAAGGTGTCCCTGTAATATACAGTATACATGTACATGCATGTAGTGACATAAGATTTTGCAATTCCGGACACATTCTTGAATGTCTTCTATACGTATCTCCAAGAGTGATTGCGTAAAAAGCAAAGTACCTGCCCAACAATTAAAAAAAATAGTGTGAAGTCAATTTTAATGATACTTGATGGAAATTACACAGGTCAGGTGTAACGGGGACACCAAAAATATTGAATGACCCATGTACAGTGTAAATTGTACATGTCTGGACGTACCAGACGTTTCCTTTTGTAACATTTTCAACACTTATGTAAATAATTATGCAAACTCACTCTGTCTACTAATTACAAGACACAATCAAACTGCAACACTAAACATTTGTTATGGTATTCAATATCCAAATGCAGCACAACAGCAGAAATATATCTATGGTCCTGGTCCGAACTTCCAGATAAATATGCGGCACATGAATGTGCCGGCACATGCAAAGGCGGAGAAGTGATCTGAATGTATACTGGACAGGCATGAGATTTTTCAGACTTTTGTCTGAAATCAGACTTTCTGAATCTCAGAGAAAGACATTGTTACAACTTCCGGGATTGGAAGTTTTGGGTTGGGTTTCTTTATAACGGGTACCCGGGTACCCATATTTTGTTCAATCTGGTACCCGGTTCTTTTACTACATGTACCTGTAAATGTACACCCCTAGTTTGGATTCATCAAACACTGGGAACTTGACCCAGGGTATCTGCAGGTCTTTAAAAAAGTCTTAAAAGTCTGAAATTGACATATACCTCAATTTAAGGCCTTAAAAAGCATTAAAAAGTATTAAATTGAGTTCTCCAAGGTCTTAAAAAATGGACGACGGGAGTAATTTTTCTTTTTTTATCAGCTCGTAAATAACGATCACATCGTGTGTAAAAAATCAGCTATTGAAGCGCATAGTGTATGTTTCCAGAAAGCTGATCATACGTGGCAGAGCGTTCCAATCCCGGGATCCAAAATCCACCCATACATCTAGTGTCGGTCCGTTTATTTTTGGTCTTAAATTTCATTTAGGGCAGCATTAAAAGGGTCCTAAAAAGTCTTAAATTTGACTTTCTGAAACATGCTGATACCCTGTTACCTGCGTCACACAAATTACGTAAAATCAGCTGGCATTTTGTCAGCCGATACAGTTGACATGAATGTGAGGAAAGTCAGCCCACTTGGATGGACACGGCCTTGTTCAGCTTGAAGGAGGGAGGAAACCTATAAATGTAATAATGGGAACAGGATATATTATAAAAACCGGTCTTTGCTTGAGTTTTGATTTTTTGCCAGGGAGGATATAGGGCCCACGCATTATTGGCCAAGTGCCGGAATGCTGGTCTTCAAAAATTTAATGTTGCGTACATATTTATGTGTACTTCAGCATGTTGCTTCAGCCTTTACACTATGAACATCTAACAAAGGAAAACCCACGCAGTCCTTTGTTACAAACAAAGGACTGCGTGGGTTTTCTTTTGTTAGATGTTCATAGTGTTATACTGAATTTTGGCCAAGTAAAAAAAAAAAATGTTTGCTCACCCCCCCCCCCCCCCCCCTCCTTAGAGTCAGATTGCTTTGTTGTATCAGGAACGTAAACTTGTCTTTAAAAAAAAAAAATCCATGCAAAATTCAAAAGAAAACAACGAAATTCAATATCTGTGGTTATGGTGTTTAAAATTAGTTTGGTCAGCTCCGGATCAAATAATTGAATATTCAAATATTTGACCTTCCATTCGATGGAATATTCAAATATTCGGTTGTCCGGATGGCCGATTTTGGAGTAAACAAAGTATGTACTGGAGGCAGTCTAATAAGCACAAAACTGCTCATTATCATCATTATAACGATTCTCACTTTTATGATTATGTAAAGTTTAGCACACGTGCAAAAAATGCACACTTTTCTTTTTTTCCCCTGTGAGTGAATAAATTTTCCAGACAAAAAGTAGGATTCAGCATTACATGTTTGTAACATATCACTGTGGCCTTGATTATTTTTGTGCGTGCTGCAATCGCTCCGCCAAGGACATCTTGAAACCAAGACTAATAGACAGCAGGGGTACAATTATTTGGACAGGAACCAGTCACGAAGTCACGGATGCAATTTCGTTACAAATTTCTCCCCCCCTCCTGTATTCCTTTGCATTTGAATATTCGAACTCGAAAATAAATATCCGAATATTCGCTAATCGATCGAATATTCTGCACAGCATCAGCTCCACTCTCTGGCAGTAGCCATCTTGGAAAATAAAGTCTCGTAGGTACTTAAAATAGACGTTAAAAGATAATAATTGGAAAGGTATGACGATTATAACGTTTTGCCTTTAATAAAGGTACATGTTTAGCAGTGATCGTGCTGATAAAACACTTGTAGGCCATACATTGTACTTTTGTGTGATTCAATAACCCGGACCCGCAATGCATCTGTGGAGTATGAAGCAAGTTGAATCCATCTTACCATGCCGAAAAAACAATACATTTGACCACCTTGTCCCGCGGGTTTTACTTGCGTCCTCATTCTCAATAGTACCTGTTAATCACTTTGTACTATAGTCACGGTAAAATTGCATTGTAGGTCTGGGTTATTTAGGCATGGATTCAACATATACATGTACATGAAATACATGTAGCAAGCCTGTGAAAGTGTGAGCTCAATCCATCATCCCAGTCGGGAGAAAATTTGTTTTAATAGTGGTTTTATACTCCCTGTCGGAAGAAAATTTCTGTTTTAATAGTGGTTTTATGCACATTCCTTTTTTTTTTCTTTTTTTTTTTTTAAAGTGTTGAAATCAAAGTAAAACACATGTTTTTTTGGGAGGAATTCAGATACAATTTTCTCAAAGATGGATTGGTACTGGTATCATATTTAACCCCTTGCGTACGGGTATTATATGGGGGCGCCGAGCGCCATGCCGGCTTGTGCAGCCAAGCATAACGTACACAATACCCCAATAATGGATTGAAAATGCAGAAATTGGCGTGTATATAGACGTCAACCGGCCAGGTGGTGGCAATTTTCAATCCGCACATATAATATGTGTCAACCGGTGGCAAGGGGTTTTACACTATAAACTTTCAGTTTAAAGTAGTTTTTTTCATCATTACAAAAGATATACAGTCAGATTTAATACGTACGAGTATACATTTGTACATGTTCCTTTTCAAAGAGGGGCTGAATTTTGCACGTCAGCCATAAATGCCTGATTTTGCACTATTATGAATTTGCACACACAAAAAACCACAAAAAGAGAAAAAAAAAAAAAAGTCATAAGGCGATTGTATACATGTACATCTTTCATAGTAGCTTCCGAAATTCACCACTTATGTGCAGGAGGTTGGGGAGGGGGGGGCAAAGGTCAAGCTTCCCAGATTGCTTGAGCAGAGGCCGCAGCTTCTTGGAATATTTTGCGTTCTCCCGAGGATAGGTAAGATGACCAAAGGTTGTGGGAATGAAAAAATGAGCCGTGTGCATGCAGGAGAGCAGAGGAGATGTGTTGAATGGTATTTTTGTTTGCTGGGAAGAAGACTTGGCTTGATGTGTGGGTGTCCCGGTCCCTGGCTAGTAGGGCTGTTCATTTTTGAATAATTTACGATACTCGCCGATCAAGTTTTTCAGTGCATGCCGCACCGGTAAAAAAACATTGCACGTAAAAGCACGCCGGTGTTTTACGTACATGTATGGCGATTGATATTATGGACCGTTCAAACAGCATTTTTTGCATGCCCCTGTTGTATCAAGGGTTTTACGGACGGGAACAATAAACCTCCGTCCACTAAAAGTTACGATTGACAAAAATGCAGCATTTGACACTGCTAAGCGCCGTAACTTTTCTAATAAAATAGCATCAGAGTCGTATCTGTATGTGCATATATATCTTTTTGAATATTCGAACTGGCAAAATGATATTCGGATATTCGCTTGACGATCGAGTATAAAATATTCGGTATATTCAGCCCTACTGGCTAGACTACTGTAGGAAGACTGTTTTACTGTCACCACTTTCTGTTCTTTCTTCTTCTTTTCCCTGAGAAAAGAATGAGGGGAGTTTACTTGATAAAAATGGTCTGTCTAATCTATTTAGGCTACCCTTGACTGTAATAAACTTCCTTAATTTCTTTTTGAGTAGTTGGAATGTTATGAAATACATGTATCTGTTAATATTGCAGTGGAAATGAGTTTGACAAAATCCATCTGGAAAGTGAAATTTTACAAATGACATTGTTACATGTACACGTGGCCTTCACTGGGTACATGTGTACATGTAATACATATGTACGTATATTTACATACGTGTACAATGTTGGTAGGTACATGTGTTCTACATGCATGTACATGTAATCGCGCAATCAGTTTATTTCCATGTGGGATGTAACAATGGTGGGGTTTGTGGGACTGTTTGAGAATCATGTCTCCAATGGTAGGTTTCAGATTGGGGTATTATTTGTACATACATCAGCTGTTTTTTTAGGACCCTGGGGTAAGTGGGTTATTCCATAAATTAGGGTGCCAACTTGTGACATTTTGACCCAAAATGGAAAAATTGATTGACGGGGGATTTATTAATAATTTTCAGTGTAACTTAAAGATATTGACATTCCTCATTAATTGTAGCCAAAATCAGACATTATATACTCCAGAAATGCCAAAATATCATGTCAAAACCCATTCACGGTTTCACGTGTAAAGGGGACACCAAATTTGTTTTCTGCTATTTTGGTGATAATTCATGCTCAATGTGGTGTGTTTATTTTAAAAAAAATTTAGTGCAATTCAGTGCATGATTGCGTATTGGGGACACCATTTGGTGTCCCATTTACACGTGAAACCTAGTAAATGGCCCAAAATAAAAAATGTCCCAAGCATGCAATCTTTGTTATGATTTCACACTTATCAAGTGGGACATGTAATTAATGGTGATAGATTTGGATTTGCCAGTTAACCCAATTATCTTTTTATTTCTCAGAAACATTACACAAATTTCACGTGTAAAAGGGACACCAAAAAAGTGGGTCTTGTTTACACCTGAAACATTTGGGCTAAAACACTGTCAATCTCGGTCAACTAGTTATTAAATCATTTAAATATGGTGCCATTCTTAAGCAGTATTAACATGCTTTAACATAACGAAGGGCAATTTTTCATTCACATAATGTGCACATGGTAGTATTTGAGAACCAAATAATGCATTTCAACAGCAGTTTTTAAAATGTCGCAGCTTTGGTGTCCCTTTTACACGTGAAACCGTAAACTATTTAGGACACCATACTGTCAGGAAATTAGTCAGATGTTTCATCCTTTGCTACCAGATATTTAGGTACAAGTACTATAATTTGAGCAACTAAAATCATTTGTATATGTTGGTAATACAAGGGAAACAAATATCACAATGTAAAGAGGGACACCAAAAGTCATCGGGCCCCCACATTTCTGGAATCACCCGTTACATGCAAACTTGTGTCTTCCTTTGACACGGGCATCTGTCATTTCTGATTTACTTGCAAACAAGCGATTTAGCAGTATCCTTTCAGGGGGTGTCGAAATATCAATGTCGTAAACACCTCATGTATATATATACATGTATGTACTCTGTGAAAACGTGACATGGCGTCGCCCCAGCTCCCTGGAGGAAAATTTCAATCACAAATTGACTGCAGCAAGCCTGTGTTTGGATCTCCACCCATTTTACAAATGTACCTCTTGTGAATTATTGCAGTGTTGATGAGGGCCTTAATCCCGCCTTCTCATCCCCCTAATCCGCAAATAGCTAGACTACACGTATTTGAGCATTAAAGGGTGGTGAGATTTCCCGGAAATACATTAATAGCGGCGTACGACATCGTAGCACACAGCGTTTGAAAAGAATGAAGTCGTCACTTGCACAATCATGTATGAATTTAGCATTAATACAGTTGGCCTGGTTTGCAACACACCGCCATGAATAATGGATATGTTTTTTTTTTATGGCAGGGACATCATTTGTCCATCCTTATTAGCTATGCACGTAGGCGGGACATGGTAATTGAATAGCGCCCATGGGATAGGACGGACCCACCTTGCAGCACATACAGTGCAGTTTTGTGTTGGAAACTCTGTACCATATGGAGTTGGATTATAAGCTTTCTTTGTTTGTTTGTCTCCTTTGTTTGTTTGTTTGTCGGTATGATACGTTTAGCTCTGTAGGACCGGTTTCAGCATGGAGGATGGTTTCAGTTGCAGATGCATTGGAGATGCATTTTAATGTTGATCTCGATAAGAATGATTTTATTATTCTGTACATATACGCATATATGCGGGTACCCTTTGGGATTTACCATCTGAGAATACCTCATAAAATTGCTGCTGTTTTACATGAGATCGATAGCAGTATCTGCCCAAGCAGATTGCCCTGTCGTGGATTGAAGGAAGTCTTTATTTTACTCACTGATCGTACGTGTACGTTGTACGTGTGACGTGTCACCGACCAATCACTGAAGAGAGATCCTCGAAGATCTAGAATAACAACTCGTTCATGCGCTTCCGTCATTTCTTTGTGATACATTATCCTACTCTCTCAGAAAAACCTTAAGATTGAAGGCATGCTTCATGGTGATTTGTCAACATGGCAGATTGACTCAATGAAAATGGTCGCTCATCTCGAATCGAATTGATATTTTTCCCACGGAGCACAACCTCGTTTGTAGGGTTTCTGGACCCATGACGGAGGTTAATGTCTGCAGTTAGTTACATGCTGGACTAGCGGTGTTTTGAGACAATGGTGGCAGCAGACATAATCATAGGCTTTTAAGTATTCCAACTTTTCCTACTTAATTTACCTTGCTCCGACTTTTCCTACTTTTCCCTTGAAATTACTACTTTTCCCTACTTTTTTGTCCCAGAACTCCGAAAAATAGAATCTTATTGAACATTTTTCATAACGCTAACAGTGTTACATATGAAAATCATGCAATGGGTGCAGGAGTACTGCAATTTTACTTTCAAGAGCGTAGTTGAGGATGGAGCACAAGTGTTGTGATGAGGACAGAACATTAAGTGAGGTTTGTGATGCTGTGGACATATGTGAGCATCAGTGAAAAGTACTCCTAAAGCCCTACTTTTGTCCTGTTTTTTTAATTTTTTTATCCTACTATTCTTCTACTTTTCCACCTTGGTCTGCTTGAAAGCCTGTAATTGGTCTTTTTTGCTAGTTCTGAGCATGTGCGCATAGTTTTGAGCATTGGCACGACTGGTGAACACAGTGGAAAAGGACCGTTATGTCGACAGCCTCCAGCATCTCAAAACTCCCCCATTGTTAACTGTAATCTATGTTTTACAAAAATGTGTGTCTGATTAATTAGATGCCTTAAATATTTAACTGAATTTGCTGTTTAATTCAGTTTGTGCAGTTTGCTTGGAACATGTACCAATATGTTTCAACTAGGCCTGTGACTTTGATTAATTTTCTAAATGTTATTTCCTAAGCGTTTTAAATGACCACTCTAGGATCTAGGACCTTACGGTTCACTCCCAGAAAAGACTGAAAAACTGCTTGTCAACTCCCAGTCGAAATGTGAACACTGAGACAACCTTGCTGTAGTCCTTGCATTTGTTACAATTTGACCCACTATTTCGGGAGGAGATATTGAGGTTTTGGGTAACCACTGTTAACCCTAACTGTCTTCCAAAAATCTGCCAAATCTGAGACCAATTTCACGGAGCTGCTAAGCACAAATATTTGCTTAGCACCAAAAAGTCTTGCTTCATAAAAACGGGTTACCAGCCAAAACTGTATGAGATTTTCATGCTAAGCAAACAATGGCTGAAATACCAGTCACAAACAATATACATATTTGGTTGGTAATCCTGTTTTGACCGAGGAAAACTTTTCATGCTAAGCAAATTTGTATGCTTAGCAGCTCCGTGAAATTGGGTCCAGTTTCCTGCTTGATTTTTTGATGAATTCAGGACTGTAGAGAGCCTTGGGCTTTACATGTACACGTATGTCCCAAATTTTGTTTAAAGACCAACTCCAACGATTCCCCAACTTTTCTTAGGTTTTGATTTAATTGAGAAGAGCTATGTCAAATAAAACAGATACTTGTCAAGATCCCCATCTTTGACGCCGGTTTTTATGTTTAAAAAAAAATTCATTTTTTGTTGCCTTTCTTTCCGCGAGTCTATCCCAGTTTCGTGAAAACGAGCGTGACGTCAAAGCTCAGTTACATCTGATGAATATGACGTATTACCGGGTACACTTGCACATAACATCGCGTGCAGCTTTCTACAGTACTGCGTCATTTTTTTGCATTTCTCAACAGCGCCACTAGCGGCCAATTTGTGGAAAGTTTTCATAAACTCGAAAGAAAATGGTAATAATTTCTCGCAAAATAAAACAACGTTGAGACGCAAAACAAACATGATTTTGTAATGAATAAGTAATTTATTATATATTGAACACAATAACATTTAATTCTAACACTTTTCAAAACCTTTTCAAAGTGAACAAAGAAACTGGCAGGAGCAGGATTCGAACCTGCGACCTCCGGGTTACCATACCGGCGCTCTACCAACTGAGCTACATGTATCTTGCCCTATGTTGGCGGTCTCCTAAATTGTCAGTATCTTTGTTCGGGTGGGCGCTAGTTATATGAGACACTGGCTCTAATTTGTAAAACATACACACGTACATGTATGCACTGTTTTCAGGCGATTTCTTTTTTAGATGTGATCTGCAGCCATGTCATCAGCAGCATCAGCACAATTGTAAACAAATCCCGAAACGCACACCCACAAGCAGCGATCAGTTGACATTTCCAAAATGCCATCTGGCCGGTTGTAAATAGCTTTCCATCATCAGTCCAATGTTGATTAGGTTTTAGATGAAAAAAAATATATAAAAAGTATGGAAGCAATCTTCGGCAGTGGGCACAGGGTCCCAAGTGGAAACTTCTGGGTTTTTTTCTTCAAGTGAATCCTTTCAAAAAGAAATCCTTATTTGATGTATTTGCCCATTCACACTATACTAGAATCTACATGTATGTGCTCAAATAAGATTATATATTTGGTTGATGAGGTTGACGGGTTTTGGGTGTCCACTTTGGGCTTAAAGGTATTGTAGTATGCAACATTTGCTTTTGCTGTAACTTTCAGAAATATATGGATTAGTATTTTATAGCGTGCGAGCAAAACTGTAACACTCGCCTGTTTTGTGTGCATAGATGCTGGGAAAACAGAGAATTCTGTTCTAGTAGTCTGGTACCCTGACCCTACTTCAGACAAAATGGTGCAATTTGTCGTCAGGGAATTAATCAGGTTTGGGAACTATATGTACATGTAGACTATTTGTAACAACTGTCGGCCGACAGTCGTTTTTAAAACGATATAAATTTCCACTTTACTTGAAAACGACAGCACACAGGGTGCCATGATTTCACAGGATGCTTGAGACTGCTATTTACTTTCAGTCTAGTACGGTATTTCGTAATAATTCACTAGTTTTGTTCTTTGACATTTGCAAATGTTGTATACTACATTGAATGCAAACATTTGGTATTGAAAGGGATTTTGCTTTTTGTTCAGGTTTTTATTTGTGTATTTGTATTTTGTATTTGCTGTACTTCATACCCCAGACAAAACAGCTTCAGGCAGTGTCCATACTTTGTGTGATTTAGAGAGGAAGTTCAGTGGTGAGAGAAGTCTGTGTCATTTTCCATTTTTATGTAGATTGCGTATTGTAAAATCAAACATTTGTCTAAAAGTTGACGTCATAGGACGAACTCCCCTTTTGTGTCTAGCACTAGGCACAAAAGAGGAGTTTATCCTATGACGTCGATTTGTTTGCTGCCTGCAGCGACGACTTTTAGACAAATGGCACCAGCGGACTGTGCTGCGCTAGAGGGACTTGATAAAAATAGCTCTCAAAAGTCACTTTTTTGGTATTTCATGGCAGAAATAATGTTTGATTTTACAATATGCAATCTACATAAAAAATGTTAAAAAATGACGCAGACCTTCTCTCAGCAATCAACAACATCTTTATATGACAAACCTGTGAAAGTTTGCATCCGTCA
Organism: Hippasteria phrygiana; assembly: GCA_037893225.1. Lineage (NCBI taxonomy): Eukaryota > Metazoa > Echinodermata > Asteroidea > Valvatida > Goniasteridae > Hippasteria > Hippasteria phrygiana. Next base: position 1,681,211 of record JAZGUH010000502.1, read on the forward strand.
TCTGAGTCATGAGAAAACAGTGACAAACTGTTCGATTGTTAACCCTAACCCTCCTCAATTCTTCAAAATCCTCATGGTGGTTTTGGAAGATTGAGGAGGATTGAGGAGGATTGAGGAGGAATGGTGATTAAAGCACCGGAGGATTTTGGAGGATTGAGGATGAATGGTGATTGAAGCACCGGAGGATTTTGGAGGATTGAGGATGAATGGTGATTGAAGCACAGGAGGATTTGGGAGGATTTTGGAGGATTGAGGATGGTTCCTAGCAATAAGGGCCTAGGGGGTTAGGGTAATATCAAAATAAGCCACAGTGTTTTTAGAGCTCTTTAGATACGGTTTGCTCGAGGATGACAGCATTTCACACGGAAAGATTTCTCGGGATTATTGGTACTGGTACCCAGGGGTGAAATTTGTCAGAATTTGTCCTGATTTCAGGATTTTTTTTTTCGGGATTTCAGAATTTTTTAAGATTCTCTTTTGCTATCTGGAATTCCTGAGGTGTTGTCCTAAATGTGTTTTTACCTGTAAAAGTGGATATAGACCAATACAAACTGGTATATTTTAAGGGGGTGCCTTTACTTTAGGCAAATACAAACTACATGTATATGTTGATCTGGGGTCCTCGTGGGTTTTTCGTAGATTTTTTGGATTTTTTCATTTTTGACCAATCTCACCCCTGGGTACCATCTATGTGAACAGTAAGCATCCAAATTGAAACGAATCATTCTATTTTTTTGATCATATGCTGGAAGAAACATTGACGTAACCAACATATGGCAATGTTTGTTCCAACAAAACTGTACAGCGCCCCCCCCCCCAAAAAAAAGAAGACAATTTGGGAGGCCAACATACATGTAGGGCTACATGTACATACAATGTAGGGCAAGAGAGCTCAGTTGGTAGAGCATTGGTACAGTATTCCTGAGTTCGCATGTTCAAATCCCGCTCCTGCCACCAGTTTTCTTTGTTCACTTATTATATTATTATTATTTTTTATTTATTTTTTCCCCTGCAGGAAAACCTTCATCCCTCCAGCTTCAACAGACAATCTGGTGTTTGGGGGAATCCCATATTACGAGCTTCCGGTGATCCACATAAAGGCCACGTACAACAACACCCACGTCAACATCACCGATCACACCGGACGTAAGTTATGATAATCATAATCCCAGTAACCATGGCATGTTTCACATATATTTCCGGATTGTTATGTAGGTTGTTTTCGTTGTAGTAGGCTCCCACATTGGAAGGGATATTCTCTGCTCCCCATGTGGTATACAGTTCAATTGCTCAACCTTCAACTCTGCCCTCGCAGGTACCCATTTACCCTTGTGTAGAGGTAACAGAGTGCAGCTATATGTAGTTGTAAAGTGACTTGCTCATGGACACAAGCGCTACAATCCCATGGCTTTGTTTGAATCCACAATCTATAGAATTTCAGCGTTGAAGTAGTATACAACATTTGCTTTTGCTGTCATTTTGGGGGCGAGTATTTTATAGCAAGTATGCACTACTGTAACAATGACCTGTTTAAAGTTTTATGTGCATACATGTAGATGCTTGGAAAAACAGAGAAAAAACATGCTGTTCTTGTAGTCTGGATCCCTGACCCACTTCAGGCAAACCCACTTCAGGCAAACGCGGAACAATTTATTGACGTCAGAATGAATTATCAGGTCAGGGAACTAGACTAGCTGCCTTGAGAACCGTGTATGTGTTTTAAATTATATTGGCAAAATTTAGTTCATTTGAAATTGTTACGAATATATACTCTTTGCTCTTAAATTTATAGCGTACATGTAATGGTAGCGTAGAGGCAGGATTCAAGCATAGTGCTAATTTCCGAAAGCGTAGTGGGTGCTGGCGTTGGTTATATGCCTGGCTAGAACACTGCTCAGGATGTGATATTGGATTTTATGACCCAATCTTTGTTGTGATTTTGGACGAGGATGGGTTTGTTTTTTTGAGACATGAGATGCGATTTTGAACGTTTTTTGAAGCCACTTCCGTGTCCATTTTTAATTAGAAAATCACTTGTCCTATTCCAAGAAAGAAGAGTACAGTGCACCTCTCAATGTTTGTGTAGCAGGCAGCCCTGCAAATTATAAACATGTGTACAGACGGAGGGAGAATGTTGGGTCAAACATGCAACTGTCGGGAAAATATCAGAACATTCCAGAGTGACAGGTTCCGACTTGACTTTGAGACAGCAAAACATTGCACAGCTGTCCTCAATTTTTCTTTTTTTTCCTTCTCCCACGCAGGAAAGAGTTACACGAGAACGACATGCGTGAGTACACACCTTTTCTGTTTCTCGTTTCAGATTCCGATCTGCATTTAATACCAAGAAATGGACTTTCAAATTACGAGTCTCTGTGACCCATTGAGTTTTTAAATTGGCTCTGGAATTTGTTTGCCATTTTATAAAATTGATTCTTGTCTGCTGTTTTTGTTTGTGGAAGATTTATTTCAACATTGTTTTTAGCTGCGTCGCATCGCAGACGGGGCTCTATATTAAGCACTAAGCGTTGTTGTTGTTCTTCTTCTTCTCGTGCAAAATTCGTTTTCGCGACACGGCTCAACAGAAGAGGGCGCTACAACATTTACTGTGCTTTACTGATTTATAGGTGGACGACGCGGCTCTTACACGATTTCCTGCTTGTTATACATATTATTATTTGAACACCTTTAAAACAGTTGCATATTTGTTGTGTAGTTTTTGTTGCCTAATAGTTTGCCTTTTTTTTTATATGAGCTTTTTGCATTAATACTAGTAAAACATTCATATTTGAAATGCATACCAAAATGTAAATGATTTTTCAATATTAAAAAAGCTGCTTTTACCACATTTGTCAAGATGTTTCAGCTTTCCTTTTGTCCTGATTGGTGATTCCTGTTCATTGTTCTGTAATTCATTTAATTATTCGTGATTATTCCCTTGTGGTTCATTGCTGACATCTTCCTTTATTTATTTTCCTTAAACTGAATATCTCACAAGAAATACTGTTATCGGTTAAGTGGATTGAACAAAATTTAATTCAGTAATTTTCTTCGCTGGAAGAGTATCATCTAAACATATTAAGTTTTTTTTGTAATCAACGTGGGGGCAGTGTTCTAGCCAAGCATGGAATACATGTAGCGTGGGCACCCACTATGCTTTCGGGAATTAGCACTACGCTTGAATCCTGCCCCTATGCTATATATTTAAGAGCAAGAGTCAGGGTATCTGCGGGTCTTTAAAAAGTCTTTGAAAGTCTGAAATTGAATTTTCTCAATTTAAGGCCTTAAAAAGCATTAAAAAGTATTAAATTGAATTCTTAAAGGGTTAAAAAATGGACTGAAGGGAGTAAAAAAAAAATTATCAACTCGTAAATAACAATCACACAGTGTGTATAAAAAAATCAGCTATTGGAGCGCATACATGTAGCAAGTTTTTCCGGAAAGCTGATCGCACAAGGCAGACACCGCAATGTATTTACCGAGCATTCTAATCCCAGGATCCAAAATCCCAAAAATACATCTAGTGTCAGTCTACTTATTTTTTTGGTCTTGAATTTTGTTTAGGGCAGCATTAAAAGGGTCTTAAAAAGTTTTAAACAATTTCAAATGAACTAAAATATTGCCTTTATTATAATCTTAAAAACTTTTTGCTCAAAACAGTCAAAGGAAAAGTGAAGTGGCCAGGAATTGCCTCGGATTGCAACACAGAGCATCTAGAATACAAAATGTTGTTTCGCGGCCCTTAAGTGGACCCTGGACCCCCACGCTGTAAGGGCTTCGCGCTCGCATAATTTCACCCTGGCTAGATTTATACTGCATGGGTGGGGTGAGGGGTGGGGGGAGGTATTTTCTAAAACCTGGGAAGATTAATATTTTCTTGTGTGTGCTGTTCTATTAGAAATTTATTTCATACATTTTTTTCTGTTGATGTGAAAATCAGTTGGAGTGAACATTCGAATAAAAGATCTTGGATTTCCTGAGATTTGCTTGCAAATCACTCTATTAACCTTTTTTGGTTATAGTGCAGTAGCGGGGTGAATTCTGTTTACCATGAGTCACCTCAGTTCACTCTCATTCACAACAAATCAGCCAACAAATTGGATTTTACACTCGACCTTTTTTTGCTGGCTTCAAGGACTGTGATATTGGATTTTTTTTTTTTTTTCAGGGTGGTGATTGTAATGACCAGGTTTGCAATATTTAATGGCAATAAGAAAGTGCACTTGTATACGAAGCCAACATATGCCTAATGAAATGCACTGGATTGAGATCATTCTGCCAAGTAAACGGCTTTGATACGAGCGCGTATTGCACATCCCTGGGTGGGCGCACGGAACATGCCGCAAATAGCCAAGCCCATCCAGAAAATTGCGTTAGCGCCGTTTATGACCTAGCTGTCGGAACAGCTAATGAGGAGTAGATCCCCTGACCTAGTTAATATAATTGGCTTCATGGAGCCAGAAATGGAGAGGTGGACAGGGGGGGGGGAAATTGCGATGACGTGAGTTATGACAAGCTGAATTATGACTGTGTGGGCCCCTGGTTCCATGATTGTAAAAAATGAGCTGTGCATGATGGAAGCAGGATGCATTATATCAATTTAGGTTTGTGTGTAAGAAATGGTGTGTGTTACACACCCTTGGCATTGGTACATGTAGTTTCAAATTCAGTCTTCAGTTAAATTCACCAAAATTTGTGATGGGATTTGAATTTTCAGGCTATATTAGACAAATTTAAGAATATTTTTAGCATCCCCACCCAATGTTTTATTTTTTTAGGCTGCCTCCCTTAATTTTTGTTCTTTTTTTTTCCCCTCTATAAAATTAACCCTTAAAAATTAAAAAGGCAGAGAGAAAATGCAATCAAAATACCATTTGATTTATTGTACAGTAGTGTGAAAAATTATTTGAACACTCGACATATCTGAAGAAATTGATATTGAATGCCTTGGTTTAAATTGTTCACCTGTATTAAATAGAAAAGGTAATTGTTGTGAGCATACATGTTGCTCACATTAGTATCTGACAGTCCTACCATCTTTTTTTTATCAAACTTGACTCTAATATTTGGTGTGTCCACCCTTGGCATCAATCACTGCGGCACATCTTTTGGGCATAGTGTCTATATATATTTCCGGAGAGTTTCTACACTAATGCTGTTCCAAGTCTTCTGAAGTTCATTCCAGAGGGTTTCATTTGAATGTACATTGGTATATTGATTGCCATTTCATCACAAACAACTAAAGTACCTAAAATATGCCAAGTGTTTGAATAATTTTGCACACCACTGTATGTTTTGAATCCACTTGATGGACTCCACTTTGGCCGTCTCGGAAACTGCCAGATGTAAAAATAGAAGTAAAAACAGGGGGCCTTTTCCTTCCTTGTTTGAAAATGACTTAACTAGGCCTGTGGCTTTCCTTTTGATCTACTAAACAATTAAAGGTAGTGTACACGATTGGTAATCCTCCCAAATTTGTTTTGCTGAATTATTACGAAATACCTTACCAGACTGTAAGTTAATAGCAGTCTCAATCACCCTGTGAAATCATGTCACCTGGTGTGCTGGTCGTTTTCAAGACGATTTGAATTTTATATCATTTTCCAACGATTGTCAGCCGACAATCATTGGAAATAGTCTAGTTCCCTGACCTGATAATTCCCTGACGTCTATAAATTGCTCTGTTTTGTTTAAAGTATGGTCAGGGAACCAGACTACTAGAACAGATTTTTTTCTCTCTCTGCAGACAACGGTTTTTCCAGCATATGTGCACACACAACTTTAAACAGATCAGTGTTGCAGTATTTTCTAGCACCCTAAAAATACTAACCCCCAAATCCATTTATTTCTGAAAATGACAGCAAAAGCAATTGATGTATACTACCCTTTAAGTCCATATTTTGATAGCATTTACTCGTTTAAACCGAGCTGGTGGCAGGACATTTCCAATGTACACAACAAAAGCCATTTTCACATGGTTCCTCAAACAGTAATACTAAATGGGTGTTGACTTGCTCTCTGCTTGGTTTTGAACACTTGAACGCTAATCCAGTTTCTTTGTTCACTTTGAAAATAATTTAAACTCTTTAGTTTACTCCACTCATTTAACAAAGCAATCACTTTTATATAACTTAAAAACTTAACTCAAAACTAAGAATCAACTGATTTTGCTATGTATGTTTCGCTTAAAGTTTGGAAGATTACTAAACATATGTTTCTTTGTTTTTCTTTCAAGACGGTTGAAACATTTTGAACTCAGATGCATAACATTTTGTGAGTTTGTATATGCCGGCAATCGTGGACCTAGGACAAAAGAATTCAGGCGTAGACAAAGGGGTCCACGTTTGACCTAACGTCCACGATTGAAAATCGTGTACAAAACCAATGGGAGGCCTTCCGAAAAAGTTAGAGTATAAACAAAAGAGGAACAATGGGAGGTCCACGATTGCACCCGTTTACATGACTGTGTGTGTGTGTGTGTGTGCAGTTTTTTTCCCCTTTTTTTAAAACTAAATTTGGTGGAGATCGGGGCTCTACAATGTATTTCATAAAAGTTAGGAATATTCCTAGATCTTGGACTTAGGAAGAATAATTGACAAGACTTAGGAACGATTATTCTTCTTAAGTCCAAGAGAGGAATATTCCTAACTTTTATGAAATTAGAGCCCAGATAAAGCAAATCAGAAGTATTTCAGTTTCAGTAAAAAATAGAAAATGATGATTGGTTTTTGGTTGGATCACTGTATTAAAAGCTCTTACTCATCGTTAGTATTACTGGTTAAACTGCACATGTTATTGGTGTGAAAAAGCGGCATGACGTATTAAAGGCCGGCAGCTTTATAATTAGATGCTGGGCTGGTTGATATATTTTAGCAGTAAAAAAAACAACCTCCCCAGGAGATTTGATTGTGCCCGAGTACAAAAATAGACCGTGTCATTGGTTGTATAAACAAGGCAGTTACTTCCGGTTTGATTAGTCTGATTAAAGTGATATTATGAATTGGCGTAATGGTTTATTTTCATTTTACCCAGTCAGGCATTTAACATTTATCACGGTGTTATTCTTATTAGCTGCAATGTCGGTGATCTGGCTAAAAAATGTCAAATCACTGGATTTCCTCATCCAAATGAATAATGAAGGAAAACAAAATTTTTGAACAGAAAAAAACCCAGCTACTACACCCTGCAATCTGTAATAATAGTAATAACACTGTAATAAGAGGAGTATCACGCTCCTATTGCCAAAAACTGAAATATGTGAGCTGGCAGCACAAAATGAGCGTAAAGTCGCACGGTGGGTTTCTGAATTTCAAGCAGAAACGACAATTTTTTACTGAAAAGTCAATTTTTGGGGTTTTTAACAACTGTATATTTGAAACCACCTATTCTATCATATCCTAAAGTTTTTAAACTGAATCTCTTCTCAAAATTTTTTTTTTGGGGGGGGGGGATTTCTTTTTTTACTCGGGTTATAGTGTGCACAAACTTTGAGCTTCATTTTCTCAAAACATCAAGAACTCTGATAACTTTAAAAGGTTGTATCAGGGGCTAGGAAGGAGATACCACAGCACACACTATATCAAATCAAAGCTTTTAAACCTGTACTTTCAGGAAATACCATATAATCTTGATTTTCAATCGATCTTTGTGTGGAATGTCTCATTAGAAGCCTCATAACTTATCTAATGCTAACAAATTAGCAATTCAACTTCAAAATTTAGTTTTCTGTGTGCCACGCCCAAGAAACACGGACAAACCATGCCATAAAGTATCCCACTCAACTTGCCCTTGATGCAAATGAGCATGATCTAAAATAGTTGTATTTTTTTGAGCAAAAAAAGAGGGTTTTTAGTTCTTTTTGAGTTCTTTTTGAGTCATGCAGAATAATATTTTGGAATTCCTTGTCAAAAGAGCAAAATGGCTACAAAATAACCCGTCAACAATGTTTTGAAGAAATCTTTTTCGGAAATGGATTGAATTAAATTGAAATGGAAAGCTTTTATTAAAAAACTTTGACAAATTTATTGAAAAACTTGATTATCCCTCGCATTCCAAACAAGCTATTTGCTGTGGCAATCAACTAAAAACTTGAACCTTCTCCAATAAAAATTTTTTTTTTTATATATATATATCTGTTGGTACCCAATGTTATGGAGACACCATTGTTGTGCCTCTGATGACATCATGCTTTAGTTCATGAATATGCCAATTTTCATTAACATAAAAAACCCAAAATTTTTGCAGTTACTCCAGAAAAATTGGAAACGCTGGAAGGGACCTAGAAATTCATAGTAATTGTGGGAAATACCACTGTCCCAAACATATTCCTTTCATACAAATCCAGAATTGGTACCCGTTTCATTGGAATGTTCTGTAAACTGTGGGTATGTGTGGACCGTACCGTTTTCTTTCTGGTGTTATTCAAAAGTAAGTACCTACACGTATCAGTGTTTTACCCAGCAAATCTTCATTTTTGCCTAATAATGTCAGAACTGTTGCCTTTTATTTGTTTAATATTTTTTTATCTATCGACTAATCCAGCGACCACAATTAGAAGCCATTATTGGGTACCACTTGAGTGATCACGCGATTTGGTGGTCCCGCACTCACACATGCATCATACACGTACATATGTAATGTACATATGGGGGCGTTGGGGTATTCAAACCGTGGAGAAAAAATGTTGGAGAACAAAAGAGAACAATATCGTCCGCGATTCCCAGCAGACGTCCGCGATTGGGATTGTGTACAAAACCTATGGAGGTCTTACGAATAAGTTGAAGTACATTGTACAAACAAAAGAGGGACAATATTAGGACGTCCACGTTTGGGGGTCGATACATGTTTTGTCTGTCCATGTACATGTATGTGCACTAACATTTGAGGCACATTTGTATTTTGGCAATATTCTATTTTGGCATTAGTCTACACATGTATATGAATAATGCATTATCCTTCTGTACAGTGTAATGAAGGATTCTGGTTGGAGTCTTAATCCCACTTTCTTTCTTTCTATCTTTGTTTTTCCCCTCAATCAGGGAGCGGAAGGATTTAAAAATGCAAAGAAGGCAACCTCGATAGCAGCTCAAACCGTTGGCATAGCAGCAGCCACAGTAAGTATGACTAATGTACAGCTCTGCCAGCAGTTGGTCCCCGCCCGTACCCCTTCCTAAGGTTTCCCATTAAGACTGCTTCCATATCTCAAAGAATTACACCCCTCACCCCTCAACCTCACCTTTCATCCCTCCCCCTCCCCCCCCTTACCCCACCCCCATCCCTCACCCCTCCCCCCCCATCCCTCACCCCTACCCCATCCCTCACCCCTACCCCATCCCTCACCCCTACTAGGGCTGTTCATTTTCAAATAATTTAGTATTCGGTTATTTTTTTCACACGTCAGCTTAAACTGCAAGCCGCACACAAAGCATGCCGGTGTTTTACCTGCAGCGATCCATATTATTGACTGCAGGTTTGACATTCCGTCATCCCACCCCCTCACCCCCAACATTTCCTCCCCCCCCCCCATCTCTCTTTTTCACAAGGGCCCAGCCATGATGGTTTTTTTGGGAGAAACGGTGCCTTCTGGTAACCCCTGCCACCATTCATCCATCAAAGTTTCTCTCGGCCTCTACCAAGAGGGACCAAACCGGCACTGCAAGGGGACTTTACACATACCAACTTGAAATTCCTGTCATATTACATGTCGTTAAACTGAAACCCAAAGGGGTCTGCTGTTTCATTTTAAACGTCGTCTCTTCAGAGCATCTTTCTGCCTTTGAAGCAGCTAACCGAAGTAAAGGCATCATTCTTGGAGTAATTTGATAGTGGCTGATGCTATAAAGTTCTGAATTAAATTTGAATCCAACACAAACTGTTGTGGGACGTGCCTGAAATATAGGGCACGTTCAGACTAGGGAAAAGTTAATATTCGATTGAAAACCACTAAAGTTTGCCCTTCCATATAACACTCTAATCCATCCTGCATAGTACTTGTATCTATTCAAATGGATTACTTTGGTCTAAAAAAAAACCAGCATTAACCCTTGGGCACGATATTTTATGGGAGACGTCGGGGTGTTGCAGCAGTTCTGGCAGCCAAATCGAACCGCTACAATGTGTTTGTGCAGTCAAGCATGACATGCACAATAATCCAACAATGGATTGAAACTGCACAAACGGCGGCCAATGGCGTCATCCGGCCTGGTGACACTTTTTGTTTGGCGTCCACAGATGTCATCCGTACGCAAAGGGTTAACACTTTAAAAAAAGAACAATTTAATAAATATATTATAATCTGCCCACTGCTGTGCCTGATCCATTTATGATTGTTGGAACATAATGGTCCTGCCACCTGTACAAGTTCTATTGGGTGGTGACCTTTGCAAACCAAGCTGATCTGCATGTGCATATACATGTACCTACATGTATATCACGCTCATACATGTGCATGCATGTACCTATATCACGCTCATACATGTAGTTCCAGCATAAGGAAATGGGTGATTTGAATATGAGCCCGTTTGGGATTAACAGATCTTTATCGACAGAGGGTGATTGGATAAAGGAATTACAGGTAGTATACAGCATTGGCTTTTGCTGTAGTTTTCAGAAATGAATGGATTTGGGGGTTAGTATTTTATAGCAAATACTGTGCATAGATGCAGGGAAAACAGAGGGAAAAAAAATGTTGTTGTAGTCTGGTTCCCTGACTCTACTTCAGACAAAATGGAGCAATTTATAGACGTCGGGGAGTTATCAGATCAGGGAACTATAGAGGAATCCCACGACGACGAGTTTAGCGCCGATCTGCGCACTTCCGCGTTTGAAAACGAGAATCTCAATGTCACAGTAAACAACTTTATGCTGATCATGCGCCTGCGCTGCCTTTTATGGCCTGATTAATTCATGCATGAATGAATGTGCTGAAAAGCGTTGTTTTGTTTGTCACTGACATCCTCGCTTTCAACCCGGAAGTGCGCAGAAGGAGCTCATGTGGAATTCCTCCATTCTAGCTGGCTTGCACCCGTTCACGGATGTGTAACCAAGCAATTGCCAAACAATGTGAACTACAAAGTTCGTAAATTGGGGCAGTATTTGAAAAAGGGTCTGTTCTGGGAAAAAGGAAATTGATACAAAAATTTCACTTTTCTTGAAAATGACAGCACACCGGGTGCCATGTTTTCACAGGATGCTTGAGACTATTATTTATGTACAGCCAAGTAAGGTATTTTATAATAATTCAGTAGTTTTGCTTTTTGATGTTTGCAAATGTTGTATACTACCTTTACATACAAAACCCTGTTCATATTCACTGTGACTGCGTACCCGCATCTTACCGTTCGAACCCTGGATGTGATGTTTTCTGCATTTACTTTTCAAAAGAACGAATTTAATTCGTTTCCATTCAGTTCTGGTGTGCATGCGGAAAATCATGTTAGAGTTATGTTCATATTTTTGAAAACTCTTTCCAATCTTTGAAACATATTTTGTCTGGTTTCCGTCCTTGAAATCGAAGCCCGACCTTGATTCCATCAAACTTTTGTTACTTTTTATGTTGATGGATAGCTTCAATTATTTTGTCCCCCTGGAGGAGAGAATGGGGTATGGGGGTTATACTGTCGGCCCAAGATTGTACCCCTGTAAAAAAAAAAAAAAAATAAAGATGTCAGGCTTTGTTTTTCATGTTTTTTGTGGAGTTTTTTTGGCAAATCAAATTTTTTTTTTTTTTTCTGTATAAATGAAATTTTTCAAGAATGCTGTGATTCTTTCTTTTTTTCAAAAGTGTTTGGAAATCTCAATTTATTAAAATTCCCTAAGTTTTTAAAGTCGGGTTCTCAAAAAATTTGGTTGCCAAAAAATATCGTTACGTTGTTCTGCTTCAGAGAATTTTCTTGAATTGGTCTTGAATTCCGCCTGATTAGCCCGCAGTAAAACAGGAAAAATGTCCACCCCTAGTTTACACTGACTGGCATGAAGCAGATAATCCATTAGAAAACTGTACCGCCTAAACCTGCTCCCGTCTTTCACCAATTCCGAAACAGAAAGCACTGGATAAAGGTCTGAAGACTGTGAGGGTTGTGGTGAAAGGAATCGGCCCGGGCAGACAGGTGAGTGCCTTACAGGGGTGGAGGGAAGAGGTGGGGAGAGGGGGAGGTGGTTGACCGCCGGCAGGAAATTCAATTACATGTAGAATCTCTTACATGCCGATCCATCCTGCAGCTCTTGAAATCCTCCAGCCAGATGCAGAGGACATGCATTGATAGATCGGACTAATAGTGTTTTGTGTGTAAAAACAGCTAGCGTGGGTTTTAAAGCTGCCGTGTCCGTGTATTGGGGGGGGGGGGGGGTGGTTGTTTGTTAAAAGCAGCGCTAGAGAATTTGGAGCCAATTTGCGGTTTTTACACAATTCACATATCTTTATTTGAGACATGTCACTCAGACATCGTAATGAACACTTTGACAGTTCTTTATAAATTTGCACAGAAGTTGTGTTAGACGGCTTTTAAACTCTAAACTAGCTGTGGTGACTTCCACTTCCGACTAATTTTATGATTGAGGCAAATACAATGTGTACACCAGTACACACACACACACACGCAGTCGTGTACCGACCTCCAAACGCGGACGTCCCATTGTTCCTCTTTTGTTTATACTCTAACTTTTTCGGAAGGCCTCCATAGACTTTGTACACACTTCCAATCGCGGACGTATGCTGGGAATCGCGGACGATATTGTTCTCTTTTGTTCTCTGGCATTTTACGTCCGCGGTTTGAATACGCCAACGCGCCCACATGTGCACTTCACACATAAATACACACTTGCAGTGTGGTAATAAATACACAAATTTGCATTTATTATTATTTATTTTTGCAATTTTGGCAATGTGTACATTGAACTGACAGAATGTGATATTTCCCAGATATATTTGACCCCTTTATATATGTTGATTTGAACCTAGGAGATAAAAGGAATAATTGTGGACAGAATAATAAGTTTCTGTTTATCTGGTCTATTTACATATGTTGTAGGTCAGGCCCTCCAACTTTTGTAATAAGCTTATTTTTAGTAATACAAATCCTTTAACTGTATCTTGTGGTGCAAAATCCACTCATTATCTCTTTTGGACCATGGCCAAAAAAAAAAAGGTTGGCTCAGTGCCAAGCCCATGGCCGTCACGGGATTATGAGGCTGTGCATGCAGTAAAAACATTGTTATCGAGCACTCTGCTCAATAGTGGAAGATAGCTCAATAGCGGAAGATAGCAGAGGGTAAAGTCTCGGCAAGAAAGAGAAACATTTCCGGTTGAACTGCATATTAAAGCAAATATTAGTTGAATGCCAGTGAACTGTCGTTTGATGTTCGTTGCTTTTGACTTGATCTTGGCTTTGTGTTATTTTTTGGTAAGCAGTTTAGTTTTTGTTAGAATTTCTGCTGGGCGAGATAGCAAAGGGTAAAGTTTCAAAAGAAGCATTTCCGGATGGACTGCTGTACAATCAGCTGAAGACAAGTTGTGCTGAAGTCGGAATCGATTTCAGCTTAACTGTCATTTGCTGTTCATTGCTTTTGAGTTGCCCTTGGCTTTGTGTATGGTAAGTGGTTAGTTATAGGTTAGAATGATTTCTGCAAAACAGAATGATATCCGATCGGCGCCTCAATAGACCTTGCCTTGGATGTTAAGTCTCCTCTGAATACAGCTGACTATTTTTGTGTATTTAGAAGCAAAGATAACTTGTCTGTGCCAACTTTCTCTTTATTATCAAATTTTTAACATTTACCCTTGATAGAAAAGTCCTGACTCTTTGTGCATTGTGCTTTTTTGTTGCAGGCATTCTTTTTTCTTCTTCCAAAGCTTAGCTTGAAATACACATGTATATAAAATGATGCAAATAAATCTTAAGCCGAATTTGTTGTTATTGGGCATCGAACAAAACAAACTTGAATCGTCCAAACATCTGTGTAGTTGTGTCCGACTGCAGGTTTTGGGCCCATACACATCAGCATCAGGTTGCAGTGTGGCTTCACCTATAAATATTTATAATCCCCTAAGTGATTATCCATACTGTCAGACACCATATACGGTTTCAGGGCGTCTCATTTTTTTGTTTAGTTTAGTTTTGTTTGGTGGTGTAATATGAGCGCAAGTCTCATAAAAATGAAATGCACTAGTGTTGTGTTTCATTTTTATTCATTAACAAAATAATCTGTTTCTTTTTGTTGAAATGCAAACACTGAAATATATGTGTGTCAAGTCCCGGCCTCATTTTTCTTTGGAACCATATGTCATCACCAGACCTAAAAACACTTCGGCCTTCTCGTTACCCACTTTCTGTTCACGGAGCGATTACAATTTCATAAAATGAAACAGATTGCATCTTGGGTGGGTGCGGTCATTTTGTTGCAGCAAGCACACAGGCTCGTGTAGATCTTTGAAGAGTCAATGTTGCATTGAGAAATTGGATTAATTTCAAATTGAACAAAGAAAACTGACAGGAGTGGGATTCGAACCTGTGATCTCCGGAATACCGTCCCGGTGCTCTACCAACTGAGCTATCTTGCCCTATGTTGGTGGTCTCTCAGATTGTCAATGTTTTTATTCTGGAAGGGGGGGGGGACACTAGTCAGAAGTCATAAACCCATTATGCCATGTAGCCAGGGATCACACCCAATTTTACGATACAACCTGGGAAGCGACATTATGGGGATCACTCAATGAGGATACGACTTTTTAACTTATAATTCGTCATTTGCTATACTTCTAGACGGAAGGGATGTGTACACATGTACCAATTACAACTGCATTGTAGAAGTTTGGTTAAAATTCCTTTCTGTGTAGTTAACGCCCTTCTTAGTAGTTTTCCCACTGATGTTTATTGACAAAGAGTTGTAAGCAAGTCATGAAGAGTCCATAAGTTATTTCGCAAGTCTGGTCTCAAGCCAAGGTACAAGCTATAAAAACAAACTAAGACAAAAGCATTATTCATCACCTGTAGCTTGTGGTTGACTTGTGGTTGACTTGTGGTTGACTTGTGGTTGACTTGTGGTTGACTTGTGGTTGACTTGTGGTTGACTTGTGGTTGACTTGTGGTTGACTTGTGGTTGACTTGTGGTTGACTTGTGGTTGACTTGTGGTTGACTTTCGATTAGGGCTCTGGTTTTCAGTCTGATTTGTAACCACTTTGTTTAGTAAGCTGTAGGCTAAAAACAAACGGACACAAAACGGACTGTAAAAGGCACACATGAAAAAGCCAACCTTATCCAAAATGTCCATTGATCGTTAGATTTTAAATTTTTGAATGCTCAAGTTGATTGCAATATTTCTTTTCTTTTTCTTTCTTCTCCTGATCTACAGGCATCCATTAGAGGACTACAGATGGGAGGACTTGACATTGTGTCCATCACCGACAACACACCGATACCTCACAATGGGGCTAGACCACGAAAAGCTCGGAGGTTATAACAGTCGAGCCCCACTGCATGGATTCCGTGTGCTGATAATGCCGGTTGCAATATGCTCATGTAGGACTGTTAATACTAGTCCAACCCTTGAGCATGGATTGCTCTGATTTGTCTCATCCAACTAGAACTGGTTGCCAGACTGACTCTATGAGTGATTCAAGGACTGGTTCCTGGACTGATTCTGGTATGGTTGGACAGTTAGATCAACGAGTTGTTCCAAGACAAGTTCCAGGAGTGGGCTACAGGGATTGGTTCCCAAACCAGTTTCAGAACTGTTTTTATAACTTGTTACAGAAGTGGTTTTGACATGGGGCTTTCTGACTCAATCCAGTTTTTGTTCTAGGACTGGTTTCGGTTCTAGTTCCAGGATTGACCCAGGATTATTTTTGAGATTAGTTCTGAGACCAGTGACAGGATTTGGTCTAGCACGTGTTCTACATGTATTACCAGTAACACTAATTCTAGGATTGATATTAGTACCAGATTCAGGACTGGTTCTATTACTAGATTCAGGATGGGTTCTAGTACTAGATTCAGGACTGGTTCTGGTACTAGATTTAAGACTGGTGCTAGTACTAGATTCAGGGTGGGTTCTAGTACTAATATTAGTTACAGGACTAGTTACAGGACTAGTGCTAGTTTTAGGACTGGTTCTTGGACTAGTTTCTGGCCTGGTTGTAGTACCAATACTGGATCTAGGATCTGTTCCCAGGACTGGTTCCAGTAATACTGCTTTGAGAACATATGGTGCTATTTCAGGATTGGGTTCTAGTTACAGGTCCACTCAGGATTGATTCTAGTTTTAGTTCCAAGATTGGTTAAGTAAAAGTTAATTGACTGTTTCTTGTACTTGTCCCAGGAATGGTTTAGAGGCTGGTTCCATCACTTTCTTTCAAAATTAATACACTGGTATAACATCCTTTACATTGTGTAAAAAGTGTGATTTGACAATCTTGCAAAAGTATTAAAAAAAATTGATTGCCAGTGGATGTGAACTATTGGGCATATTCGAAATCCCGTTCTCAAGTGACTCGAGTGCAGTGTTCTCGGGTCGCCAATGTCGAATGTCAGAATTCTTGGTGGCACCATTTAAAAATGAACGAAGCATCAAAAGTCGAAACAGTCTTCACAGCTTTTATGTTTTTTGATTCTTTGGATGAAGAAGACGAATTGGAAACATGATCCGATATTTCCATTTGTTACAACTTCCCTTATTCGAAAAAAGCATTCCAGGATCTGAGAATGTACGATTGTCCTGCGCTGTCGGCCATCTTTGTTATTCTTTTTCTTCATCCACTCCCCAGATAGCAGGGAGTGAATATCCTGTTGGCGAACAGTGTTTGCATGCTGGTTCTCGACATTCGATACCCGATTCTTGTGTTCAGTCAGCACGAGAACATGATTTTGAATTTGCCCATTATTTCTTGGTACTTCACCTGATAAGGTTGCCTCGACGCACAATTCAGGTGTTCAGGAAAAAACCACATTCTTTGTAACATATATGCACTGAGTTGACATAGAGTTATTAGTGTCTTCTGCAAAGAGATAAGCAACTTAGGACCAGTGAAACTTATGTAACAACATTGCTGGAACTTTCTTTGCTGGTAGCAGGGGCATATCCTCAGTGGAGAAAAAAAACAGGCAAATAGCAGATGAAAAATGTGTTCATCCAGAAAGCAGCTACATGCTTCAAACTACTTTCTGATACGCAGTTGTCAGTTTACGTTCAGTGATGTAGTCGAGACCATCACAAGACCCTGCAAGACCAGCACAAGACCAGCACAAGACCTTCAGTCTTAATTCAAGTCTCAAGCTATTCAAATGAACTGTAATAAAAGCATTCCTTTGTTATGGTTTATGCCTGTTACTTGTGCCTGTTACAAGCTGGTCTTGTGCCTGGTCTTGTAATGGTCTCGACTACATCACTGTTTACGTTGTGTGTGAAAGATAAATGACATATTGGTTTATATTTTTTAAAAATGTACATTTGAAATGGTCATTGAAATCAATAAAAGCCAAAAGATGACTGAAATTGAGCTCTGTTTTCTTCGACAGTTCAACCATGAGTGTAAGTTGTCCTTCAGTTTTTGTGTTACAAATCATACTTAATTCTACACTTATAAAGATGCCCCAAATGATTTATGCAGCTACAAAATAAGGTTTTGTCATGCGACCTTTTAAAGGTAATATACAACATTTGCAGCATCAAAAAACTAAACTACCAAATTTGTGTGAAATACCTATACTTGACTCTAAGTAAATAATTGTCTCAAGCATCCTGTGAAATCATGGCACCTGGTGTGCTGTCATTTTCAAGAAAAGTGGATTTTTAAAAATCAATTTCCAGCGATTGTCGGCCAAAAATCGATGGAAATAGTCCAGTTTCCCGACCTGATAATTCCCCGACGTCTATAAATTGCTTGGTTTTGTCTGAAGTAGGGCCAGGGAACCAGACTACAAAAACAGCATTTTTTCCCTGTTTTTTTCAGCATCGATGCACACAAAACTTTAAACAGGTTAGTGTTACATTATTTGCTGTAAAATCCCAACCCCCACATCCCTCCCTTCATTTCTGAAAATTACAGCAAAAGCAAATGTTGTATGTTACCTTTAAACGATAAAGACTGACTCAAAACCTGGAAGAGGCTACTTGATGCCGTTAACTATGGAGGCTGGCGAGGAACTCGAGGAACGACTTGGAGAATGTCTTGGCCCCAGTCTTTCTGTGGTCGTTGTGTAAGGCTGAATTGATATCCCTCACACACAACCACAGGAAGTTTGGAGTCAAAGTCAGGGCACCACACTTTCATAGCTGTGCTTACTGCAAGCGAGGAATCACTGATAACTGTAAGAGAAAAGTCTGCACTAACGGCTTGCTTCACAAGTTTTTGGCAAGGAATTTTGGCAAGGAATTTTGGCTAGTGCACATGCGTACATCTTGTAACTAAAGGATTCTGTTCCTTCGGGGTTTGTGCAGAGTTTCATTGCCTTGTGGGCTCCCGGCTGTTAGCACAGAATTCGACATTACGGACTGGGCCCAGGTGTCCTTTTGTTGCATGCTCATCACCAACAGGGGTAAACTTAGGGATTTAAAAAAAAAAGAGGGAAGGGTTGCACTAGCCTCATTCGTAAATGTCGATTGTGACCATATGCCAGCTCGCTTGATTATTCCACATATTAACTTGCTGGTACATGTTTATGATTCATAAATAGGGCAATAAATAAGAAGATAATCCTCCGTGACCTTTTTACAAACGATCCCAAAATGAGAAAATGGGGACAGAAAATTCCTAGTCGGTCTTTAACCAAAGGACGACGGCCATAGCCGCGGCTTAAAAAAGACCACCTGACCAGTTGTCATCTATACCCACATTCCTGCACATACTCAATCCATTCAGTTTTAACTATATTGTTCTTGAATGGGAGTGTAATGAATAGATGGAGCTTTTTCCAACAACAGCTTTCATTTACTTGAAAGGGGATCCAATTGCAATGCATAGGACCACTCTATTCAGTGTGGTGCCTATTGTTTGTATTTACGCTTGGCTGCACAGCCCCGTTCTTGGCATACCATGCACCCTATCAATAACAGCGGGAGGCAAGGGGTTATAAGGCTGTGGTTGTTTCCAATGCTGCCATCAGGCCATGAGTACCAGAATTGTATGCCAGGAGCAGTTGTAGTCGAGTCCCCTGCAAGTCCTTTCACACGTCCAGTCAGAAGTCCTTTTATAAAGCCAGTCACAAGTAACTGGATGAACAATGACAAAGCAAAGCTCATTTGAATAGCTTGTGATTGGAATTAGGACTGGAGGGCTTGTGATGGACTTGCAGGCACTTGTGATGGACTCGACTACATCCCTGCACAGGAGTAATATCCCCAGTAAGTCACAGAACAGGGGCCAATGTCACCGAGCTGCTACACAAAAATGTATTTAGCCCCAAAAAGTTCAAACAGGTTACAAGCCAAAACTCCATGCAATTTTCATGCTAAGCAAACAACAGCTTAAAACTAGTCACAAGCAATTTAAGAATTTGTTTGGTAATCCTGATTTTACCTGGAAAGACTTTTCGTGCTTAGTGGCTCCATATGAAATTAGCCATGATGCTTTCTGTTATTGAAACTATGGAGAGATAATAAACACATTTCCATGATGAAACCAAGGATCCCTCTGAAGTACTTAAAGGTAGTGTACACGATTGGTAATCCTCCAATTTTTTTTTACTGAATTATTACGAAATACCTTACTAGACTGTAAGTTAATAGTAGTCTCAATCAGCCTGTGAAATGATGGCACCGGGTGTGCTGTCGTTGTCAAGAAAAGTGGAAATTTATATAGTTTTCCAACGATTTCCGGCCGGCAATCATTGGAAAACTGCCCTGTAGCCTTTAGTCAAGGCGCGCATGGCTACCGGGACGAGTGGCGCGCCCCAGACATGATGGCATATCTGGGGCACGTCACGCGCCCAGATAGCCACGTGCACCTTGACTAAAGGCTATCATCTGCCCCAACGGTTGAAAACGAACGCCGTTTTTCTCTCGTTTTTTCGCCATCAAACAACGCAAAACTTTGAGCAGGTCAGTGGAATGATATTTCCTATAAAATACTAACCCCCCCAAATAAGCCAATTTCTGAAAATTGCAACAATGACCAATCATGTACACTACCTTTAAGGCACTGTAGATGAAAAACATAAAGAAACCTGTGGAGAAAAGAAGATGAGGTCTTCAGCTTTAGAGGGACTGAAAGCCTAATCCGCATGTCGGCCGCAGGTGGGATGCCAGGCAAGATTTGCATTTTGTTATGGATTTTTGTTTTCGAGAAAGAAAAAAAGTAAAAGTGGCCTTGAAAAAGCATGTGGGCGGCAGTGCCATAGGCAAGGGGGTGGGGGACCTTCCCCCTCCCCCTCCCTGCACCCAGGCCCATTGTCTGACCCCTGACTTGGGGGGGGGGGGGGTCATCAAACCCCAAAAGTGGAACTTTTGGCATGTGCGCAACATTGTGAACACATGCATAAATATCAGTGGTGTAAATCTGTGTCGGCGAGTCGGGGGATGGCGAATGGGGGGTAACCAAAATCCCGGCCAACCAAAGAAATTCTTAAAGGGGGCAGGGGACGGAGACAATATGACACTAGTGGGCGTTGTTCATAATACAAAGGTCTGGTTACCCTATGTAGGCTGTGTACATTTTACTGCAATTACGCACAAAGGTCCCTAAGCCTGACAACACAATGGTACATTTAACCCGAACAGTCCTGAATCCTTCAATTTTATTATGATTTTCCACACACCCTAGGGATTTAGGGTTAGTGTTTTTGAACTGTTTTAGTGTTACGTGTTTTTGGATACATTTTGACTTTTGGAAAGTTAGAAGATTAACCTCAAAATCAGTATTGTTTTGTTTCTCACCACACAAATCTAGGGGTGGTGGTGTGATCCAATGGCCCATCCCCCCCGGTCAAAAAGTGGGGGATAGGTTGGATGCCATCTAATAATCATGGTGTGACTGGAAAAGGTTAACCCTTTTGATTTGATTTATTCAGGTTTCAACCGACTCATTAACAATACAGATAAAAATAAGCACAATAAACAAAAGACAATTGATTTAACCTGGGATAACCCCAAAAAGCCAATTTTACAGGCTTATTTCCATTGGGGTCCCAACATAAAGGACAAATACATGTATGTCTACTGAAAAACAAAAAACAGGGTAATTAAAAATAATAAAATAAAAGTCAATACAACAATTAACTTAGTTGACTATCAAATTACATTTCCACAAGTTCATATTAAATACATTCAAAATTGCGATTTAAATCAGATGCATATTCAGAAAAGACTATCAAACCCCAAGTTAGTCAAAGAATCCCCATCACAATAAAGAAACCCCTGTAGTTACCCATATAACTTCAGCATCAACCATGTCAAGAATAAAACCCCAAACTATAAACATCAATCGTCAATGACCAACTGCAGGGTTTATTTCCCTGGATTTACCTTGGTGACACTTCACCAATTTTTTAAATAATAAAAAACTGGCAGTGCTCTTTATATTAGAGGGCAAGTCATTCCATCCAGTGTTTGACAGCTGTATTAAAAACAAGTAACACTTGATAAACCAGATGTAGCAGGAACAACAAAAGTTTATTCACTGACCCTTCTATTATGAGTATGTTGTTCCAAAACTCTGGTAAAATTATCAGTTAAATATTACTTAATATTACAAATGTAAAAAGTGTTAAACTCCTCACCACCCCCCCCCCCCCCCCCCCCCCCCCCCCCCCCCCCCCCCCCCCCCCTCCGCCCGCCCGCCGCGCCCCGCCCCAGCATGTGAGGCCTATTCTATATATCTTGCGTATAAAACCGAGAGAGGGCGCTATGATAAAAACGCGGTCGTTGGTCGTGTGTACGTCCGTACATGTACGTACGTGTATACAGCAGGCTGGCGTGCTCGCTGCTGTCAATTCAGGTAGGAAATACACTGAGAAATTAACTTGTAAGCCCGTATTATTATGATTTAACACCCAACAACCCAGGAATCTTTTATTTCACTTGGAATTAATGTTGTTGTAGAACTTGGGGAGTATCTTGACCTGACGCAAATTGTTGGTTGTGTACCACTTGTTGTATAGTCAACTCCCTATTATCGCGGCAACTCTATTATCGCGGCATCGGAAATTCCTTTTTTTTCCGTTGCCAAAACTCCTTCGACTGGCAATTTTATATCCAATTCATCAAGCATTAAGGACTTTCTGCTGATTTGTGTAAAAAAATGACGATTAGAAAATGTTTTGTCGGGACTTTTAACGATTTTTATTAAATATTCACGTTTTCCAAAACTTGTAAATTTTGCCTCACCGTGTCTGCTAAAAGGTACCGTCTATATTTTAACATGAATCGTTAATGGTGCTCTGTCCATGGAAGTTCCATTGTCTGGTTCCCATTCTACAGCTGCAAATGCAAAATGACGCCGAAGGACGATATTTCCACCGCGAAATCGTAGAAACATTTACGGGATCAAAATAAGGACAGTGCGGTAAAACAAATATAACGACGCACCGTGTAAAGTGAATGGCGCCCCCAATCGTCAATCAGTAGACTTGTCTCAGTGAATTTTGTCGCCTTCGAGGGGGGACAGGGTGTTAAGAAATCATCTTGCAGGGCCTAATCGTCTTTAATCAACTTGAACTTTACAGGGAAAATATCAGACTTTATTCAGGGGATGTTTTGGTCAAACATTAACCATGAATAAAAAAGTTGAAATCATTGTAAAAAACACTTCCCACATACCGCGATAATACAGAGTCTGTACTCCGCCGAGCAATGACGAGCAATGACGAGCATGTCTATTTTCACAGGCATCGCATGGGATTAAACCAAACCACCGTCGGATTTTTTATGTCAGTTTAAAAAGAGCAAGAGTTATACAACACAAAAGACAGGACAATTCGGGAAGGTTAGTGAGCAATCTCTATTCCGATCGGGAAACGTGATATCACCCTGATAAGTACCGCGGTAATACAGCGTCCCACCCTACTTGTAAGTTGTAGTCAAGGCCACAACCTCCGAGGCCGAGGCCAAGACCGAGGCCACAACCTCCGAGACCGAGGCCGAGGCCACAACGTCCGAGGCCAAGGCCGAGGCCACAACGTCCGCGGCCGAGGCCGAGGCCGGTTACTAAACACGTAATAAACTAATAATCCACTCAATCAAGGTTAAAGGCAGTGTGTATGATTGGTCATTGTTGCAATTTTCAGAAATGGGCGGATTTGGGGGTTAGTATTTTATAGGAAATATCGTTCTACTGACCTGTTCAAAGTTTTGCGTTGTTGGATGGCGAGAAAAACGAGAGAAAAACGGCGCTCGTTTTCAACCGTCGGGCGGATGATAGCCTTTAGTCAACAAGACGCGCGTGGCTACCTGGACACGTGACGCGCCCCGAATGCCAGCATGTCCGGGGCGCGCCACTCGTCCGGGTAGCCACGCGCGCCTTGACTAAAGCCTACAGGGCAGTTTTCCAACGATTGAAAACAATATAAATTTCCACTTTTCTTGACAACGACAGCACACCTGGTGCTATCATTTCACACGATGATTGAGACTACTATTAACTTACAGGCTAGTAAGGTATTTCGTAACAATTCAGTAAAAACAAATTAGTAAGGTATTTCGTAACAATTCAGTAAAAACAAATTAGAGGATTACCAATCGTGTACACTACCTTCATTGTTGGATTTTTTATTTTATTTTCAAGTCACGTCAATGGCAGATTCCTTAAAGGATATGTTTATTGCATTTCAAGAACATAAGGGTCTCCAGCATCTATTGGGATAGCTTTGCACGGTGTGGCCTCATAATAATCCCTCCTCTGCTAAAAATGCGCTCCACTGGAGCACTGCTGGCTGGAACATAGTCTTGGGCCCAAGACCCTTGTGTTGTTATTTCGGAGCGCCCGCGCGCCAGATTCACTAACGTTGTGTCCTCGAAATCCCGGCTTCGTACGTGCGTTCTGGCCTCACGCATGCGTAGTTTACAAAATGCAGCCGAATCCGCAGCCGGTGTTTGTCAAACGTGCACGATTTTGGATCGCCACAAGGGTCTTGGATAAGTTGGCAGACAATTCTTAACTTTTTCTTTACTTTTCGATGATTCTCCCTCGCTTTTCCGAGGGATCCAATCAGTGACCGAGTTTGAGCCTTATCATAAATTATTCATTACATGCAAATACATAGGACATGACGAGGCATCATGACCATTGATCTGCAGCTGCGCGCGTCACATGCGCGTGCACGCATGTCGGACATAAACCACGAATGTGATTGGTCAGAACACCATCAGGCGACGCTCACTGGATCGGTCTATTGCATAACCGTCCATCATCATCACAGTCCACAGTCTGGTCGCGCCCCCGAAATGCCAACTTATCCAAGACTTTACTACAGATCCAAAATCTTATCGCGCTGCCTGTGCATTGCAACTGCGAAAGTACAAAAGTACAATAGTAACGTCTTTGAACCAAGACTAGCTGGAACAGAGAGGACAGTCTTTGCAAGGGCATGCAGTTATGGGTACATAGACTAGTAGACATGTGACAGGCTTCGCGTTGCGCGAGCACGCGTGAATAACAGGTTGGTTCCCTCAACTTCACTGCCGGCCATTATGATTATCGCTTTAACGTTCACTCGTTCAGGGCCGAGTGGTGGACCAGGAACCAGTCTATAGCGGGAGTAGACTGGTTCTACAAGAAGATAATACATATAATGTACGTACGTAGTACTAGTACGTGCAATCGGGGAGCTATCTATAGCTCCATGGTGCAATAATGCAAATACCAGTTCATTAATTCGTGCGTATCTGCTTGAAACTTTATTTCGTTTCACGGAACTCACTGTGGCAGTTTCTCGAAAGTTTCATGAGGTAAACAATTTAAATTAATTGAAACAGAAAACACATCTGAATTGGTGGGAAAATTGGTCAAAGTGGGCGGCCTCGAGCCGGCCTCGACCAGATCTTCGAGTCCGGAAGGCTCCGAGGCCGAGGCCGAGGCCGAGGCCTTGCACTCCGAGGCCATGGCCGAGACCGAGGCCATAAAAATCGGCCTCGAGGCCGAGGCCGGTCTCGAGACCTCCAACACTGTTGTGTACACAATTGTGTCGTGATTATGGGGAAAAAACTTCCGGCGATGTAACTAAGCCTCGACGTGTAGGCAGCCGGCAGCTGCAGGGGTCATACCATGGACTCCATACTAATCACCGTAAACACACATTCAGCACCTCTAAAACACATTCTAAATTAACAAAGGAGGCATAGAAATGTAATGCATCAGCTAAATTAGAATTTCCGTCTGTTAAAAGTCACATTTCCTTTATAAACATGGAATTTTGTTCACGCAAAAAAAAATGATCTCTAAGCAGCACGGCCGTTGGCCGCCATCTGCCCGCTGAGTGAGGCATGGCTGCCGATTTCGGAGCTGCATGCAGAGGTCTGTTTTCTTAAAGAAAGAAATCACATTTTCAGACGTTTAACTTCTATTTTTAAGCCTAAATCTCATGTTTACCCTAGCCTGAAAATTCCAGCTCTAGGCTCATGACATGCGAGATTCGCCATTTAGAGCTAGAAGGACTTCTAAGTTCTAACTAGTATAGGGTTCGTTAGGGTCGGTTTAGATGTTGCCGATATCTTCCGTTTCCCTGAATATATCAACTAAACACTCACCTTACCGGCAGAGTAGTCATTCATGCAGCTTATCATCCCCTCAAAATGAGAATGCTCAAGTTAAATACTGACAGCGATCAGCAAACAGCCGTTGTATATCGAGCTCCGAGGCGCGCACAGTGCCGCTGGCCGATAATCGATCGGAAAACATCGTTCATGTTCAAAAATCCGCTCCATTACTTTGTACACAGCTGGTTTGTGCATGCACCGAGTTGCACGAAAATTTTTCTTTTTTTCGGGTTTAACTTGAGCATATTCTCATTTTGAGGGGATGACAAGCTGCATGAATGACTACTCTTCCTGCAAGGTGAGTGTTTGGTTGATATATTCAGGGAAACGGAAGATATCGGCAACATCTAAACCGACCCTAACGAACCCTATAGAAGTCCTTCCAGCTCTAAATGGCGAATCTCACATGTCATGTCATGAGCCTAGAGCTGGAATTTTCAAGCTATGTTTACCCATACTTTACGGTTTTGTACCACATTTGTCAGTTAAGAATGTGTTTGGAGGTATTGATGGTGTGTTGACAGTGTTTTGCGTGTTGACGGTGATTAGTATGACCGGTACTCGGTAGGCAGGAGTCCACCGTTTTGGACTGTACATCTGAACCTATGCCACTGCATGTAAAATTAGGGGTCTAAGCAATGATAATTAGTATTTTGAGCGGTCCAAAACACAAAAAAGTGAAGTATTATATGGACAAAATGTTTATCTTACAACCAGAAACCACAATCCTCTCTCTCAAAATTCCATCGTCAAAAACCAACTGCCACCAGAAGTATTTTTTTCCAAATACGGCTAGAGACTGGAACAAACTTTTGTTCCAACGGCAAACATCATGACGTTGAATACATTACGTCGGGGAACTAGGCAGTTCCGTAACGAGGGCTGCCGTAACAATAGCCACTGCATATTTGGAAATACATTTTTTACAATAAAATCTGAACCCAAAGAAAACGCATCAAAATGCATTCATGTGTAGACAGATTTCGACCTTCGTTAATACAATGCTATCGATAATAATGTCAGCACGTTTAGGCACACACATGGTTGCCATTTTTACAGACACCGGCACCCAGAAATTAAACCTTTAAAAAATTAAAGTGCCATAACTCTGGAAAAAATGCAAGTACCTATTGAGCTAATTTTTATACCATGATTCAATTTGTCTTGGAATTCCCTTATCAAATTTGTGACAAATAGCTAAAAAACAAAAAAACGCTGGACTTCCTACTCAAAGAAGGACTTAAGTCCCCAACATTAGGAACAAAAAAACATGCATGACTATACAGTCGGCTGGTCCTTTTTGTCGCCACTCCTACGTATACGAGTGGTGATTAAAAAAACGGCGACTATATAGTCACGCACGTTATATAGGCCAGCAAAGACATCCAGGAACTTCTTAACATACAGTATCATGCAGTTAATGCCGGTGAAATGTGGTCATTGTTTTCACCTGCACAACTGGTTGCCGTCACGTAATCTACCGACCTGTGATGTACGTGTAGCACCGCCCTGGCCTATAGACCTTTATATCACGAATATTGCCATTGTTAGACATCAAAAGGGATTGTGGGAAGGAAAAGTGATCAAACATTCATCCTTTTTCCTTCCCATAATGCCTTGTGACCATTGTGACGTCACAAGCAGGCGGTATTTGCGATAAGGTCTATAGCTTATTTTTTATTTTATTTTATTTATTTATTATTCGGCATTCAGCATTTAGCTGGGATAGCCCACGAAAGTGTTTTGACTTATTTCCATTGGGTCCCACATAATAGAAGATGAGGAAGGAAGTTACAGTTTTAGACGTGGGAGGAAAACCCCAGCGAATAATTCTGGAGAAAACCCACGGAATCAGGTAGGGACTGAAAGCCCAATCCACATGTTGGCCCCAGCCGGGATTCGAACCACAGTGGTGGAAGGCGAGGAAAGTACCACTACACCAACCTCAAGCCGGGATCCACCCAATGTTCCCCAATCCCTATGTTCCCCAATCCTTAGGGTTGGGGTTAGGTTAGGGTTGGGATTGGGGAACATAGGGATTGGGGAACATAGGGTTAGGGTTAGGGATTGGGGAACATAGGGATTGGGGAGGTTAGGGTTAGGGATTGGGGAACATAGGGATTAGGGAACATAGGGTTAGGGATTGGGGAACATAGGGATTGGGGAACATAGGGTTAGGGTTAGGGATTGGGGAACATAGGGATTGGGGAACATAGGGATTGGGGAACATAGGGTTAGGGTTAGGGATTGGGGAATATAGGGATTGGGGAACATAGGGTTAGGGTTAGGGATTGGGGAATATAGGGTTAGGGTTAGGGATTACTTTTTTTTTTACCTGTCCAAAAAAGATAAGAAATTGGGACTGTCGTCCTTCCCTTGGCATCTTGTCATAGATCATAACTTTTTTCTTCTGAGGCAAGGCATCTGAAGATGGCAAGTGGGAGCAGCAAGGAGGTAAAGCAGTTTCTGAAGAGTGCCAGGGAAGCTATTAGGAACAAGGAGTACAAAGAAGCTCTTAAACACTGCAAGGTAAGCATAAAGCATCCACATGTAAGTAAGAAATTGACTGCTACATGTAGGCCCACCCAAAAAATGCTGGCCCAACCAGTTCTTGAAATGGCAAACAAATTGGTTTAACCCATTCTGTCCGACTGCTATTAATGTTGTGCTGGTATGCCAATACGGGCTTTTGTACAGCCAAGTGAGATGCAAACCATAGGCAATGGATTGAGTACACGCAGGAATGTGCATGTAGATGACAACCGTCTATTCAAGAGGTTAAAGGCAGTGTACATGATTGGTCATTGTTGCAATTTTCAAAAATGGGGGGATTTGGGGGTTAGTATTTTATAGGAAATATCGTTCCACTGACCTGTGCAAAGTTTTGCGTTCTTGGATGGCGGAAAAAAAACGGCGAGAGAAAAACGGCGTTCGTTTTCAACCGTCGGGCGGCAGTTAACTGGATTTGTTATGGCGCCCTCTTATAAAATATACCCAATTTTTGTAAACGGGAGCCTTTTCAATTGGTCACATAACTATACGAGCCGACTGGTTAAACGTGTCACTTCGGTACACTACGCGACACACTTGTACTATAATTGCAACCTTGCGCCTGTTTTTGGATTAACCCATTTTAGACGCAATACGAACTAACTACATTCAGTCAATAGAGGGCAGTATTAAAAAAAAACAATTGTTACACGGAACAATCATTGGAAAACGATATAAATTTCAACTTTTCTTGAAAACGACAGAACACCAGGTGCCATCATTTCACAGGATGATTGAGATTGCTGTTACCTTAGTCTAGTAAGGTATTTCGTAATAATTCAGTAAAAATAAATGTGGAGGATTACACTACCCTTAATGTTCTGCCTCCGTGTAGGAGACCCACTATCTGCAGAATCTTGTATTCACCATTCATGACCTCTGTTGCAAAAAGATACCACAAATCCACCAGTGCTTCCATCCCGTTTCCAAAATGAAAATCTTTGGAATCTGTGCACACAGAATGCCTTGAAACTAGACAAGAGCAACTACAATGCCTTGGTGTTTGTGGGTGTGGCCGCAGCGGAGTTGGACCAGCCCGATCAGGCAGTTGCTGCATACAGGAAAGCCATCGAGACGGACCAGCAACAACTTCTGGCCTGGCAGGTAGTAAATCAAGTCCATTTGTCCGTCTGTGTGTGTATGTCTTTGATAATTCTTGTGATAATTTCTTTGGTATCTATTGAAGATTTATCCTCTATCTATTTAAATCTTGGCCCAGGAAAACCATAAAGGTATTTTTTGTTTGTTTATTTTATGCAAATCGCCCATCACAAGCCCTAGGGCACTCGAGGTGTGGGCTACTTAAGAAAAAATGTGGAAGAACCAGCCCCTCACACTGAAACAAGATAATCTAATCTCTTCACAGCATGAACAGGGTCGGGATGGGTAACTAGTCCACTGCAAGGCATTAATAATGCCTCTACCCATATTAAGCGTAGAAGTGCCAAAGCCCAGGACTGGGCTCGAACCCACAACCTGCTGAATAACCCACAGACCTTGAATTCAATGTGCCAAACCACTAGGCCACAGCACTTCCACAAAAGGGAGGCTGGAAAACTAAAATGCGGCCAACCTCATTACCTCTGCTGTAGCCCTTTACCTAGAGTGGTTTTTAGCCTTGTTTTGGGCGACTTACATAACAAAAGCCCACAGGAGTCTTTCCACTTATTTCCAGTGGGGTCCCATGATAGAAGATGAGGAAGGAAATTACAGTTTTAGACGTGGGAGGAAAACCCCAGAGAATAATTCTGGAGAAAACCCACGGAATCAGGTAGGGACTGAAAACCCAATCCACATGTTGGCCCCGTGTGGGATTCGAACCGGGGTCACAGCGATGAAAGGCAAGGAAAGAACCGCTCTGCCAGCCGGATCCTCTGAACTACAAAATAACAGATATATTTGCTATATTCAACAAGCTGGTGTGTTTTTTTTCTTTTCCCAAAGTCCATATTTCATCCAGATATACTAACAGAAAAAAAATCAGACATTTTCAAATATTACTCTATTTGGAGAAAGCCATATCCAAAGTAGCCCTGTACATATTTTTTTTTTGAAGAACCATTTGTTTGTGTGAATTACAGGTTTCCTAAAATGGAGTTATTCGTGGTGGTAAACAACAATGATAGCAATACTTACACTACTGTCTCACGATGTAGTCAAAATGTCACAGTCCACTTCATTGACTATATCGTGAGACATTAGAAAAGTATTGCGATCATTAGAATTCCTGTTGGATGAAATGGACAAGAAGAGAAAAAACTATTAACTTTGCTTTGGATAGGGCACTGGAACAGCAGGCCATGGGTCTCGGAGCCAAGTGCCCCAGTCTGTCTTGCGTAATATTTTTAACCCACAAAATCATACACTAAACCCTAACTCCCGACATCATTTTCCTATGTGTAACCTGAACCTCGGGGATCGAAATATCCACTGGACCGCTGGACAGAGTGATTTGAGCATTGGTTCAGTGAACTCTTGATCGAACTATAAATCCGGTGGTCTAGTGATTTGTTTCATACACTGCATGAAATGCTATCACTAAAGTCTATTTTTTTATAAATCTGGTAAATGGAAAAAGCCCCATAATTTCTGGAATGGCCATTTTTAGTTTTGAGGCAGGGAGTTTCAATCAAAACAAGGTCAGCAAAGGGGAAAAATCGGAACAGCACACTCACTGTGTATTTTTACCATTGGTCTTGTGAAATACCTTCTGGTCTAGTAAAAAATTTGTGCTACTAGCCCAGCTGTCTAGTAAACTTTTACCTGAAATTTGACTCCTGAATCTTCAAAAAATCCTCCAATGTTTGTGACTGGGGACCACTGCCTGAATCCTGCAAAATCCTCCAGTGGGTTTTGATAAGCACCCCAGTAACCTCAATCCTTCAAAATCAACCAGCATCAGATTGGGCCTGAGGACCTGGATCCTCCATTTTCCTCCAGAGGCAAAATCCTCTAATGCCCTCAATTCTGCAAAATCCTCTGATGCTTCAGCGTCCAAATACCCTCCATCCTCCAAATTCCTCATTTGGCAAGGAGGATTTTGGAGGATTTGGGAGGATTTGGGAAGGTTAGGCTTTGCCAGTGAATAACCATTTGCATTTCCGATCAGGGCCTGGCAGGGTTTTACGAAAAGAGCGGGAACCCGGACCACCGGGTTGAGCTGGCGGGAGTTTACAGCCAGCTGAGGGAGCGCCTAAAGACTAAAGATGACAAGAAGTGGCTGGAGGTCTCGGAGAAACTTGGTAGACTTCACCGAGAGCTGGGCAACGTACAAGAGGTAATGACGACTTTCGGATTTACTAAACGGAGAGGTGACTGAAGTTGACCTGGAACTTTCCCAAGAGAACTTTCTTCCATTTTTCTGCCGATATGTCTGGGAGCTGCTGAGTACAGATAAATTATGCTTAGCAAAAATGGGTTACCAGCTAAAATTACATGTGATGTATACTGCTTGTGACTGGTTCTCCGCAGATTGTTTGCTTAGCAGTAAAATGTACTAAGCAAAATTTTGCAGCTCTGTGAAACTCACGTATGTTGAGGTGTATTGCGGGTGTTTTCAGTTTAGTTTATTCACAGGCTGGTATGCTGCACTCGCACAGTATAAGCCGTTGTCTGGATTGGGTCTTTTGTGGCTACGGCTTCGAATTTGGCCATTGACAGGCTACGGTGAAGAGCCGTAGCCATTGATAATAATGTCTGAGATTGTCTTACATCGGGATGCTACTAGGCGTGTTGCCAAAATACTGTAAAAACGCTATGGCAACACGGACCATTCAAATTATCCCTTATATGGGTTTTCTGTCAGATGTACCCCAGAAATATATGTGCACAAGAAGTTTCCCAAGACGCACATTATAAAATCAGGCGTGGAAAGGTTTTTTTTAAAGTAATATTTATTGATTTCTTTGTATCGCTGGTTCAGAATAATCAATTGCTGTTACAGAATCGAAGCACAGCTTACACTAGGTTTGAACTCCTAAATCTGACCCAAAAAAATATTGCACATTAATAATCACCAGAAAGGTTTCAAGTTGGTCGTTAGCTTCACTTCCATGGAATTCGCATTTTTGTAAAAACCCCGGTTTCAAAGAATCTCTTGAAAACTATCTGACATCACTTGTACAGCACAAAGGGTAAACTGTAGATCTGCACAATGAGCAAAACTAAGTTTAATAGCGGAGGAAATATACGTGAACTGGGCACAGGTTGGGTTACACTCCTAGGTTGGGTCAGGTTGGCACAGTGCTTCTGTCCTCGGCTTTAAAGCCACTTCATCACACTTTGATTTCCTTTTTCAAGGCTGTTCGAGTTCTCTCATCTCTCGTCCAAGCAGAAGGAATTAAGGACCCAGCAGTCTCCGTGAGGCACTGGGTACAGATTTCCGATGCTCTGGCTGACACGAAGGAGTTGTCTGAAGAGTACATCTCACTGGTAAGTAGGTTTTTCCGGTTTCAGTTCCCGTTGCTTTATTCGCACAAACGTGCACAATAAAAAGAAACACAATTCATGTACACATAAAAATACACACAGTCGTGTTTTCCTATACTACTGAGGACAATGCTTTGTCTTTCCTATTCATTTATACTTTAACCCTGATGTCCTAGGCATTACTTTGGTATAAATAACTGAGTACTACAGAATACTTCTTAGTATTTTGTAGCACTGAGTCTCTCTGTGACTGATGATGAATAGGTGTGTAATTACAGCAGTCTACTGGCAACTACAAAATACTACTTCTGTGTAATACAGTTAAGTTACTGGGTAAATTATATTTGTGTCAATGAATTGGATGGCTAAGAAAAAAAATGTATCTCTAAAAAACCAGTAATTCATACTGTGTTTCCGCCTTAGATGATAACAAACATTTTTCCTCTAAACCGAGCAACCTTAGTACTACATATTACTACGTACACTATTTGGGGTGAAGTACCAAATACTAAAAATTACTACAGGCATTCACCAAGTAGGTGAGAGTACTGCATACTACATTTTACTACTAGTAGTATTTTGTAGATTTAGGTGATATTAGGGTTAACAAAAACTCCCATTAAATTAAGCATGTATTATTACGTCCGAGGACCGATTTTTAGCAAAAGACCGACTCCCGAGGACAAGAAAGATTCCTTTGTATTTTCTTTCTCGTCTGATCTTGTCCTCCAACGTAATACAGTACATGTACACAGATACAAGAATACACAAATATAGAAAAACACCATTTTAAAAACATTCAAAAAGTACACAAAAACTACAGAAAATCATTGCTTTCAACCCTACTGAGGAAACCACTTGTATGGCCGTCTCTCATGGCAGTAATCTCCCGAATCGGATTAGCAACCCTAATCCTATCTTCAAATGTACAACAAAAGACATTCCATTCCTTCATAACATCAGAGGGGCAGATGTTGTATCTGGAGGACAAAAGCCTAAAATTTCCCTCCTAACTAGGCCTGTGTCGGGTATCCGGGTACCCGGATACCCGAATGCCGGCGTCAATATCCGGTTCCATTTTTCCGGTTCGGGTACCCGAAACTTACCATGAAAAATTCAATGTAAGGCTTCATACCAAAAATAAATAAATAAATAAATAAATAAAGACAAATCGATCCATTTCAAACTCTGTTCCGACTCGAAAGACCCGAACCGTCTGGCAGTGTTTTGAAAACAATGCGTCAACAAAAATGCAGTGAATGGAAAGTATCAATAACACTCTAAAATTGTATTCGTCATTTTGACTAAAAAAAAATTGTCCAGACCAATGTCTTCTACAACTTACCTAAATTAGTCACAGTGTATTGATGACCAACTGAATTAGTCAAAACTCCGACTAGACAAAATAGTCATATGACAAGGATAGGATAATACGACTGATACGACTAATCTCTTAGTCAAACGACTTTCACAATTTGTAATTGAACTGACTAATCACACTGTAGTCCAGTGACTAATGAGCTTGAAGATTTACCATTTATCTGACACATTGGAATTAGTAGCAGTGGCAGATCCAAGTGGCACTGTGCACATCATCTCCGAGTAATTAGGACATCTGTACTGTAGCCAACTTGTGTCTTACTGATACATTTTGTAGTAGGCCTACATTGGGTTGGGTCACAGTGCCCGTGTTTAGTTCCTTGGATCTACCACTGCTTGATCATAATCACACCTGCAAGAGAATCACAAAGAGAAAAATCGGTTTTCATTTCTTGAATACTGTTTATTTCTCTCATCATCTCTGAAGAAGATACAGTATTTTTAAGGCTATTCCAATAGCTTTATTCCAACTCAAATATTTGAAAACTGTGATCGGTCTTGAAAATGATGAAAAAGGTCCACTGTCTTCTTTTTAAATGTAGTTGTGTGATTCTTAGTTTTTCAAATGCCAGAATTTTGTTAAAAGCAACTTCTGCGTATGATTTCAGAGCATCCATAAGAAATATGGCTCAAATTTCTTCTTTAAAATTGGTTCATATTGGTCATTCAACAATTGTATTTTTCAGCAGGCACACACAAATCCTGTTTGGGGTCATTTTAGGCTGTACATAATTATCTTGATGAGCACATTTTGAACATTAAAATATTTCATCAAGTCCAAGTTAGGATAATCGAATACTAAATTATTAGAAAAATGCACAGCCCTTGGAGCCCTATAAATGTTATATCTATACAGAGTGTAAACCAATAAAATAATGTATTTACCAGGGAGTGTCAAACAATAGTTGGGTTAAAAGGGTGGACACTATTTGCAGTGACTAGAAAACTGAACTCCAAATCAGTCTATGAAAACGTAGGAAAAGCAAGGCGTGGTTGCAGACATTGCACTTTGGAATTGGTACTCTGATTGTATGTAAAGTTTGTAAACATGATAGCATTTGCAAATAGAGCCAAATCCTTTAACAAAACTGTCATGGTTAATAAAATACAATTTCCATTAGTGTCAATTGTGCCTAATATTATCTAGACAATATAAGCATTAGCAAGGTGTATGGAGATTTAATTAATCTGATGCTGATATACATGTACATGTAGATCGAGTGTAGGGGGGGGGGGGGGGGAGGGCTTACCTCCAGTAAATTCACTCATGGGTAGGAACTTTTAAATCAGCAAAAAAGGTTGCTGTAGTTTGTGCGGTATGAACCATGCATGGGAGATGAATGTTGTACATTATACACCAAACACATTAGACAGACAAGCCAAGCACAGTTTGGCTAAGGATAAAAAGGTTTCGCTTGTCAAAAAGGAGTTGAGAAACACAATGTCATGTAACTTCTTTTGATCATAACAATCAGCCTAACATTCTGTGTGAAACAGCTCCATACATGTAAGAGTGTGCATTTACAGGTAGTACAGGAATTGGGTACCCTATTGAAAAAAGCAGGGGTAATACCCAGGTACTTGTTAATGAAAGCCAATTAAATTAAATATCAGAAATTGCTGTTCATAGTAATTGTTCATGTTGGTCTGCATGTTGATACTATCACATTGGTGCATTAATGCAGCTCTATAGCTTTACCGCATGTTTGCAAGCGCCATAAACATTGATCTGTTTTGTTTTTCTATTTACACTGGTGCGTGATTTCCTATTACAAGATAGGAACTTGTAAGGGAACTTGTAAAAACAACGGAGGTTTCTTCTAAAAAAATAGCAAATGTAAGTAGGCAAACAAATTACAAGCATTTTTGACATAAATATGTTGTTGAGAGGCATTTTGTGAAGACGTAAAATACAACAGGATTTTTTATTGATTGATTTTTTTATTGATTGTTTTTAATTGCTGATAAAATTGTTAGTGTCGCGGCCGTAAAATTAGGGTAGATCGGGTAACCGGAAGCAAAAAACATTTTTGCGGGGGCCTTAGCGGCCGCACGGTGCACACATTACATTAGACAGTGTTTTTTTTCTGAACGGTCCACTTTCGGGTACCCGAAAACCGAACCAGTGTGGCGTTCGGGTACCCGGATCCAAAATTACCCGTGAATGCACAGCCCTACTCCTAACCCTAACCCTGCCAGTCGCAGCACAGTGCATCTGTGGTGACAGCTTGACCTTGCTGCACTCTGCACACAAGTCAATGTGACAAAGTATGCAATCTGATGCGTCTGGTAGGGTTTCTAGCCAAAATACCCTGGAGGGTTAGGGTTGATAGTTCAAAAATTATGCGAATTAAAATGAAGTATAATTTGAATTCTATGAATAATAATGAAGTACAAGTCGAAGAGGATTGCATTCCTTTCTATGTGCCAGGTATGCGGATCACACAATAGGTTCAAAGAAACCATTGTAATGTAAATGAGATGCAGTAGGAGAGCGGGCATATAAGCCGAGCTCTGGCATGGGATCGTCATCTTTTCGAAGCCAAGTAGGACCGAGCCTTTTGTCGGTTACTCTGCATTGGGAGGAAAAAGTACAAACAAATGTATAAAAACCCAGGGCTATTTTTTAATCAAGCCGTATACGGGGTGGGAATCCTCTTCGACTTGTACTTCATTATTATTCATAGAATTCAAATTATACTTCATTTTAATTCGCATAATTTTTGAATTCTATTACATAACACTTCGTACAAGTCTTCAGAGGATTGCATTGTTCAAAGCTCACGACAAAAAAGGTGAGGTCAAAGTTAGGAACAGTAGAGGACAAATGTCATTTGGTTGTTGCTATATCTAAAAAACATAGACAGCAAACTCTTGTTGCATATATTAAGTATGTTACATTTATATTAATGGAAACTGTAAAGGTGCGTAATCATGAAACATTGGGATTACCAAGAGTCATCTTGAGATAAGTAAATTGACATAACAAGTAAAGCTTGGTTTCACCTTCCTTTTTGTTAGAATGGGTTCTTCCCATCTGAAAAAATAAAGGAAATGTTAAAGTCACTGTCACAATGGTAAATGGAACATTCCACATAAATATCGAATCACTAATTTTGTGATTTCAGTTCTTGATTTTATTAGTTATTTATTAGCTATGTCTTTCGTCCTGTAACTTCAGAACCGAGTCAGCAAAGGCCGATTTTTCTATCGGCTTTCTGTAATACTTCTCAAAGGTGGATCCACTTGACCAGTCAGCGGTGTTCAAAATATCCTGTAGGGATACGCCTTGTGCAAAGGCACTTGAAGTTGCAGCACTTCTAAAGCTATGAGCTGTATAGATATTTGTATTAATTCCGGCTGCACTCAAAATATTTTTCATCCACCTTGCCAGTGTCCCAGTAGACACTGGTTTGTGAGGTTTCCTTGTGGAAATAAAAAGTTCAGTGTAAGAACCTCTAAGTTGTTCTGTTCGGTTAATATATTCTCTGAGAGTGGAGAGAACGCATAACTTTTGGTCTCCCTCAAATGCATGTAACATAATTTTATTATTTGAAATGCCTTTCTTAGGACAATTGGTTTTGAGCAATTTCATTATTTGTACAGTACAGACTTTTTCTGTGAAATTGAAATAACGTATATCTAATGCGGCCAACGTTTGTGTTCTTTGGGCCGAAACAAGGGCTATCAGCGCCAGGAGCTTTTCGCTAAGGCGAAGTAATGTAATACAGGCCTCGACCTTAGCACTAGCCCGGCGTACAATGTCTAGTAAAAACTGCTCCGGGCTAGTCAGAAGCACTCTTCAACTTGCCCGGCGGGCTAGTCAAAAAAATATATACCTACCTGTTTAAAATTGTCACTTTTGCTTGAGATGAATAAAACGGAAGTCCTTGTGAAGTTTGGGTGAATGTTCTTGTTTTATTTAATGACTACTTGTACAGCGCTGCGGGTTCTCATGCAATCAGTATACTTGTGCCGCGCCACCGCACCATGCATGCTTGTTGTAACTTCGGCAATACGTACGTACGTACACACACACACACACATACACATGCCATTCATTGCGCGATGTCACGAGTGACCCGAACTGAAGCCAGCTTTGATAAATGGCCCATTCGGGGAATTCCACGTACAATGTACATACTGAGCATACGCATTGGTCCTTTACCAACCTCGTTACCATGGGTACGATCTTGCGGCGCCATGTTTTCCCACCATGCCTTGCGCGATCTTATGCCTTGCGCGATCTTCCTTCGTTAGTGAAGGAACGCACACGCGCCCATGGAGTCGAGGATGGTCCTTTACCTCAGCAATATTCGCGCTAGCTTTTGCATGCATGCATGCATGCAGTGCAGTGTACTGTACTGTGAATGAAAGAAAGTTCATGCGTGTGGTAATTCGTGCGTGGGCCTTTGATCGATGACAGCCGGCCGTGTACGTACGTTGTTGGTAGAAAGTTTTCAGTCATGTGGCGATATCTAAATGTGTCTGATCCTTCCAAAAAAGGAAGCAAAAGAGAATATGATACAAACTACGACAAAAACAAAAGACAACGTGTCTACAGACAAGACTGGGAGCGGGACTTCAGCTGGCTAAGCTACGATGGACAAACGATGTTTTGCCATGTGTGCCGCGAAATGAAAATGGCTGGAGGCAGTGGAAGGAAACAGAACCTTTTCTACTATGGCACAGACAATTTCCGAATAGATTCTGTTAAGTCACATGATCAGTCGGACAACCACAAGATTGCAAAATCACGTATAACTGTTGAATCCTCAAATTTTAATACAATATTTCCGACACATAGGGAGTTATCATTAATGAGATGTTACAATGTGTCCATTAAATGTGGGCTAGTAAAAATTTCTGCGGGCTAGTAAAAAACCCAGTTAACTTGCCCGGTGGGCTAGTTAAAAAAAAGCTTAAGGGCAAGGCCTGTAATATCACCATTTTCTGGTAATTTTAAAATATAATCTAAAAGAGAAGATACTTTCCATGTTGTGTCATATTTTGGTTTCGGTGGCGACGATTTAAAAATGCCTTTCAGTAACCGAATTATAATAGGGTGTTGCCCTATTGGTTGCCTTTCTACTGATGGCAAAGTCATAGATAACGCTGATCTATAAACATTGAGGGTAGAGTAAGACTTCCCATTGGAATACTCATCTGCTAGGAAATTAGCTACGTCTACCACAGAGGGCGTAAAAGGATTAATTTTCCTTCTATCACACCAGCTACACCATAATTTCCAGACTGATTCATATTGTTTTTCAGTTCCATGTCTCCATGAGCTGGAGATGAGTTGGGAAGCTTCGATAGAAAGTCCCTTTGTCTGCCACTGTTGCTTGAGATGGTCCAAGCGGCTAGCTTTAGATTCGGTATTTGAGCTCGAGGTTGATGGCTTAGTGCCGTCTCCGGAAGCCGTATTGGCTGAGCCACTGACATATGTAGCAGTTGTGGGTACCAGGCTTGGGCTGCCCACAATGGGGCGATTAGAAGACAAATATCGGTCTTGTCCCTGGCAATCTTGTCCACTATTCTGGGAAGAAGACAGAATGGCGGGAAAATGTAAGGAGATAATTGAGACCATGAAACTGTAAATGCGTCAATGGCCCAAGCACATGGGTCTTTTTTCCACGAAACATAGCATTGTATTTTCTGGTTGCCATAGGAAGCAAACAAATCAACGTCGGGTATAAAGGTTTGCTGTATAATTCTGTCGAAAAATATCGACTTGAAGGCTCAACTCTTTGTTGCTGTCTTTCCTTGAAAGATAATCGGCAGAAACATTATATTTGCCTGCAATGTGTGATGCAGATAGAAATATGTTTTTCTGCGAGCACCACGAGTATATAGACATTGAAATGTCGTGTAGGGATTTCACGTTCCCTCCCATTTTCAATAAGTAGGACACTGTTACAGAATTGTCCGACTTTATAAGTACATGTTTATGTACGATATTTGCACATAGATTAATTAGTGCTTTTTGTACAGCCATTAACTCGAGTTGATTTATATGTAGTTCTCTTTGGGTGTCCGACCACTTACCCTGAGCGTAAGAGTCGTCCGTTTCACAGACTGCTCCCCATCCAGACTTACTGGCATCTGTTGAAATGATCAAATCAACAGGAGGTATTTTTAGATTTGTTTTAACCTCGTTCCTGGGATAAGAAATCCACCAGTTAAGTTCACCTATACAAGGCCTGACGTCAACCATTGCATCAAAATTGTCTGTGTTTGTAAGGGCTCTTATTTTAGTCTTTTCCATTTGTCGGTAATGAAGTTTTCCCTGAGGAAATGCTTCAAATATTGAAACAATAAGGCCGATACATTTGGCAAGTTGTCGAATAGTGACTATCTTTTTTTGTCACAAGTTGCTGGCATTCAGACTTTATATGGTCAACCTTGTCGGCTGGTACTTGAATTGTCGCAGTTTCTGTATTGAAAACAAAGCCCAAGTACTTTACTACATTTTTCGGAATCATGCAAGATTTCTTTGTATTAATCACAAAACCCAAGTTTTGGAGAAGTTCGACCATGAACCGAGTGTTGCGAGTGCACTCTTTTTCAGAGACGGACATGATCAATATATCGTCCAGATAAATTACAAGGCGTATGCCTTTACTTCGTGCTGAAGCAATGACAGGTTTCAACACTTTAGTAAAAATTCTTGGGGCCGAGGATAAGCCAAATGGCAAGCAAGTAAAGCAATAACTTGTATCTGCCCAAGCAAAACAGAGATAAGGTTGATCTTCCTGACGCATAGGAATGGAAAAATATGCGTCCTTTAGGTCAATGGTTGAAAGGAAGTCATTCTCCTGAATTAGGCTTTTGACAAGCCTGACATTTTCCATTTTGAAATGCTCGTATACAACAAATTTGTTGAGATCTTTCAAATTGATTACTGGTCTAAACCCACCAGATTTTTTCGGTATCACAAAGATGTTAGACCGAAAACGACATTCAGCCGTTGGTAACAGGCGAATAGCGCCTTTGGATAATAGATCAATAATTTCGGCATTAATTATGTCAACCTCATGATCTGAAAATCGAATTGATTTAGGTGGTACAGTTTGGGTTGGGCAACACAGAAAATCAATTTTACAGCCCGATATTGTATTCAAGATCCAGGTATCGGAGGTGATAAAACACCAGTTTTCCCGATATAATGCAAGTCTCCCAACTCCTGGGGAGAAATTGGGGGATTCTGATAAAGAAACATACCCATTTTTTGTGTCCGGTCTTGCCGAAGATGTCGAGGACTTGTTAGCACTGAATGTTTGTGCCGAATTGCCGTGTGACCACATCGGTTGCCCACGGTGGTACTGGGAAGGGTTGCCCGTTTTCGTAGATGATCGCCACTGGCGTCTGCCGCCTCTCTGACCGTGGCTATAACCTCTACCCTGTTTGTGGGTGGTGTACGGCGTGTAACGCCGGGGAAAATGGCTTTTGGCTTCATTTGAGGCCAATTTTTTGCCGGCTTTGTATGCCTCAGATACTTGTTTCATGGTATTATTCAAGTCACTGCCAAACAATTTTTCCGAGAGAGACGTTGATCGCGAGCATATGCCGCGATACACCGGATTGAGAACTTGTTTTAGTTCTTCACGGCATCTCATACTGAGCTCGTAAGAGGCATTTTCTGCAAGGACAATGCCATCCAAAGCTGTTTCTTTCAGCTTATTAATATTTACTGCTTGATCGGATTTAGCAGACTTTCTCAATTCTACGAGAATATGAAGGAATGGAAGCATTCCTTTTACGACCTGCTTTTGAATCTGTTGCAGGAAAATGTCCTTAGACCGGGCTGAAGCCGGGATCGTGCTCCATAATTCATTGTCAACTCTCGGTGCCATCACGGCTACCGCGTTAGCTGGTGTAAGATACTTTTCAGCAATCTTCGAGTACGTTTCTTTTTTAATGGGCAAGGTTACTGCCTTTATCGATCTTTCTGCCAATGTGGCATATACCTCAGGGCCCATGGCCTCTGTAGCACTGTAAATATCGTCTAATGGTAGGATATCAAATTCAACCCCAGCTGACGTACTTTGATTATCTGCCAGTGCACTGGTCAGATCAAATTCCGACTGGTCCGGATCATACGTAGTTTCCTGACTGAGCAGTTCTTCCTCGAACTGTTCATCGTACTGGGCGGAAACCTCGAACCGTTGCGGGCTTACCGCAGGACCATAGTCGGGACCAGCATGCCTAGCACGTCCGGTATGCGAGTCTTTAGCCTGAAGCAAGGTAGACAACATGTCCTGCATGGACTTCATGGATGCCGATAGTTTCTCGATGTTATCTGCATTGGCTTGAAGCTGAGTATCCACACTGCGGTGGGCCCGGGGTGCTTGGCCCGGCTGAAGGGATGATTCGTCCTCGGAAGACATCGCTTGCATGGGTGCGAGTTTTTCGCAATGTAACCGCTATACCTATTCACACTTAGAAAAGATGACGATCCCATGCCAGAGCTCGGCTTATATGCCCGCTCTCCAACTGCATCTCATTTACATTACAATGGTTTCTTTGAACCTATTGTGTGATCCGCATACCTGGCACGTAGAAAGGAATGCAATCCTCTGAAGACTTGTACGAAGTGTTATGTAATAGAATTAGAAATTTGTGTTCTATAAAAACTGGTACAATACTTAACCCCTTGAGCACGGTATTTTACGGGAGACATCGGGGTGTTGCAGCGGTTCTGGCAGCCAAATTAAACCGCTACAATCTGTTTGTGCAGTCAAGCATGACATAAACAATAATCCAACAATGGATTGAAACTGCACAAACGGCGGCCAATGGCGTCACTTTTTTTTTGCGTCCACAGACGTCATCCGTACGCAAAGGGTTAAGGTAAAGAGTAAATTTCTAACAACGGAACTAGCATGCCTAAAATCAGCAAAAACATAATTACACTGACGATTAACCCCCTTGATCCTGGGTATTTATAATGTGCAGCCAAGCGTAACGCACACAATAACCCAACAAAGGATTGAAAATTGCAGAAAATGCGACTGTAGCCTTCAACTGGCCAGGTGTCAATTTTCAAACCGCGGCTATACACGTCAACCGGGTTCAATGGGTTAAAATCGTTGACGCACTTTGTGCCAAAATATTATTAGACAACTTGTGCCCAAGGTGAATAATATTATCAAAAACTCCAACCTTGGCACTGTTAACAATAACATTTCAATTAGCAGACTTGGTTAATAATTAGCATTATTTGGTTTAAAAACAATCAGCTAGCTGGAGTTTACTGACATTAAATTTGATACTAAAACAGTTGGCATACATCTCACAAATGTCAATCATTTTATGTAGAGCAATCTACCTACGACAATAAACTCAAATCATCAGCATAAGCAAACGCTCCGGCATAAACATTGTCCATATGACAACCAATTCCACTCTCAGCCAATTTCCCGTCCATATTACATACAGAATAAAACTAGAGAAAAAACTCCTTGTTTTACACCGGTAGTAACAGAGAACAAGAGTGCTCATTGTCCCATCTGACGCTCAATGTTTGGTTAATGTACATATTTAAAAGCAATTTACAATACATGGGACAAATACCACCAGTTAAAAGAACTCG
Organism: Hippasteria phrygiana; assembly: GCA_037893225.1. Classification (NCBI taxonomy): domain Eukaryota; kingdom Metazoa; phylum Echinodermata; class Asteroidea; order Valvatida; family Goniasteridae; genus Hippasteria; species Hippasteria phrygiana. Next base: position 1,724,845 of record JAZGUH010000502.1, read on the forward strand.
AAACAATTTACAATAATTAGCCCTATCAAAGGCCATGCTAACATCTACTAGTCAAGTATAAACATTACTCCCATTATACAACAAAATATGACAGTTTCTTGAACCATGGCAGTACAAAGAGTAGTAAAAGAACCTTTTTAAAAACTATTCATGTAGCTCACTGGTACACGGGTTATCTCTCTAAAATAATATTGTCCAAGAGTTAAAAAGGCTACTCAGTGTTGGCCCTAAAATTTTCAGAGGAGGTAAGATTGGCCCATCCACCCTTAGGAATAGGGAACATTAATTGTGCCTGTTGACATACATTCAGGGATTAGGCCAAAACAAAATTGTTTAGTTTTCCTCCACACCCCTCTGCCCGTGGGGGGTGGGCGGAGGGATTTTAATTTTTTTTTTTAAATTTATTTATTTTTTTGTATTTATTATTTTTTTTTTTTTACATTCCCCGGAAGTCCAACTTCAAACCATACACAAAGTATTAAAACAAACACACAAATGTTGTTAGGCCGATAAACAGTTTAACATACGTAATACGGCTGCCTCTTCAGCGATGGCCGCCGGGTCCTTCACTCCAAACAAGCCCCAAGGCTGCTGGTGCTGATATTATCATATTGTCTCCTTGGGCTCAATGTCACTCTATGGACCACTTTTTGGTGGACACGACCTTTGTGTGTTTCAGCTGTATTTGAGCTGGCTCAACATTCGACCCAAAAACCTCACGAAGTTTCGATGTGGTAGCCACACTGCACATGCAATCAAACAAGACTTTTACACCCAGTTTGCAATGAATGCTGAGCGTGTAAGACGCCATCTTGGCTTCCCCCGTCGCTATGCATACCACTGATCATACACATTCAGTTTATGCATTTTGTTTGTTTGAATATTTATTATTTAATCGTTTGTGTAAATATACAGCAACAAAATTCCAAACTAAATATTAATATATAGAGTGATTCAAGAGAATAATTAGAAAAATATTGAGATTTTATTTTTTCATCAGTTTATTTCTCAAAATGCGATTTTCATAACATTTTAGCCTCGTGCGCTGTACCGCGTGTATTTCCATCGAGATATTTATTGTGCGAAGTCACACACTGATACTGGAATATGAACTTTCAAACTGGAGTAAAAGGCAGGGTCGTGTCTGTGCATTACAAATAACAAAATAAAGATGGAAACGAGATTAAAATGAATCAACCAGCGAAATCAATTTAGGTTTTGGGATAAAATTAGAAGAAAAAAAATTGTAACAAAATGTTTTGGCACAGGCCGAAAAATAGGGGCGGGCGGTCGAGGACAACCTGCACAAATATATTTTGGCCTTAGCCCATGACACAGCGTGGCAGTGAATAAAATACCCAAATACACACTCTATTTACTACAAGCATTTAAAATACGTTCGGACATAATATCCGAAGAACCATCACACTTTATGCAAGAGAAATAAACTGATGAAAAAATACAATCTCAATTTTTTTCTAATTATTTTCTTGAATCACTCTATATATTAATATTTATAAAGATAAACATCACACGTGTCTGTACAGTAAGAACCGTGTACACAATTTAATATCCAAACAATCCTTATCAATTCATAAGATGGAATTTTGCGTCGGGGTGATGTAAATTCAATATTGGGTTTTGCCCTTCACCGACGTATTTATAAACACTGTATACTCAGTGTTGTCCCGAGAGATTATTTGGAAAAAATCACACGGGTGGGTCTCGAACCCACGATCTCCTGCTTTCTAGTGCAGACGTCTACCACTCGACCAATGAGCTTGCTGATGTCGCCTGGCTTTTTAAAATCTGATATAGTGTTGTTTTTTTCCAAAATAATCTCTCGGGACAACACTGAGTATACATTGTTTATAAATACGTTGGTGAGGGGCAACATCCAATATTGAAATCCTTATCAATGTTACAATTAGTATCATTAAAAAGCTGCTTTATATCACAACTACTACAGATTCCATCTTCGCAATAACAAAAAATACTTCAATGCACTTTCGTTGAATACTTTGTAAGAGAGAGTAGAAAGCATAATAAGCAGAATATTTGGCAGTTATTATGCATAACTCACACGTTGTTATTGCATCTTCAATAATTCAATAAACATGCTGAGCAAGACGAGCAGATGAAAAGGTGTAGTGTTGCTGAGGGATGTGCCAAGATCATCCTTTTCTGGCAGATTTCATCAATTGTCGGTAATTGCTGGCATTGCAATATTGTGATTAAAATCAATAAAAAATTCATAATAACATTGATAATAGTAGAATTTATATGACGCAAATTGTGAATGGATTTTTGATGCCAGGTCATGCACTTTCTCAGAAGTGTACATCACAAGGTCAACAAAAAATCTGAATGCTGCCTTTATTCAAATTTAAACACTGCATACATCAAATTCTTAAATGCTAGCCACAACAAAGATTATGCGGAAATATTCACAAAGTGATTATACTCTTCAATAATATTCAATTTTGCTGAACATATCCAGGGCCTCAAGCTTGATACAGTAGCTTCAAGCAGTGTTGTAACCAAGTCAAGTCACAAGTCAAATTTTCCCAAATCAAGTCAAGTCACAAGTCAAGTCAAGTCCCAAGTCAATTTTGTTCAAGTCAAGTACCAAGTCTCCAGTCAATTGAGTATTCCAATGACAAAATGACAATGCATAGGCTAGCACGCATGCACTGTACAAAATCAACCTGGTGTGCCATTTCAACAATTCTCTATGCAGTCGGCCAGCGCTGCGGCCCTGCATATGTACTGGACATCCAGCTTGCTATATATGCGCTATATAGGCTTGTTTTTTAACTGATACCTACATGTTTGTGTTTCTTTTAACACAAGTATTAATGTCAGCAAGTCAAATTTATTCAAGTCAAGTCGAGTCACAAGTCATGTTCTTTCAAGTCAAGTCAAGTCCCAAGTAATTTTTTTCCAAGTCAAGTCTCAAGTCAAAAAAATTGCCACTCGAGTCTGATTCAAGTCAAGTCAGCAAGTCAAGTCAACAAGAGTGGCTTCATGTCACCAGAATTAAAGTCAAATATGCTATATTACACGACTCGACTATTCGGTGGCACCCAAGTAGTACAGACAGAAAGAACCGGTGAAGTCAGATCCCATAGGAGCATCGGATCTCGAAGCTTCATCAGATCCCACAGCGTCGTTCAGAGAACACATCTTTCCCTGGTTGATGGTTTTGATGTTGAAGGAGCGACACACTGGGCTCGGCATTGCAGGCAGAGGCACAACTGACTATGCTCCGGGTGACAAACTCCCTGATGACATGACCAACCAGGCATTGGTCCAACCCTCTTTTGAAGAAAGACCGTTGGTGGTAGCGACGAGGTTTGGTTGGGTGCCGGAAACAAACCGGGCGATAGATGCTATCGCAGCTCCTGTCGTGCCACTGATGTCGTCTTTGATTTAGCACGATGGCAGCGCAGTTACTGGTCCCGTCGTCATCATCTGGTTGTCTGGAGCGCCAGTTCAAGAAGGGTGTGTCTTTCTCTTGCCCCTCACACACCCACTTCCCCTCGATGTGTTGGTACCTGCAAGCAATCCACACTCGTGTGATGTTTGCGTCTTGTGCCAGTCTCACCACAAACTCGTGTTCATTCAGTGAGCCGGGAGCTAACAACTCCCCAGCAATCTCCTTGCAGGCAGATGGAGCGTCGTCACCTGTGGCATCACGTCCGGCCAGACGGTAGCATGAGTTTCCCCGGTGTTGCCATGGCGGTGGGCAGTACTCAAATACTGACGAGCACGGGAGAGAATCCCAGGATGGTGCTCCTGCAGATGCAAAAGCAACGCCCACAATGTTAACAATTACAAACAACATCATCTTGAGATGTGTTGCTTTCCAAACAGCTGCAATGATGACAGTGAAAATGACCCAAGACCAAACACGATCAGCCAGCTCCCGCTGAACAGAAAAATGATCAGTCATGCCAAGTATGGCTATAATTGGATATACTTCCTTTTGCTTTTAATATTAGTCAATCAATCAACTTCTTATCAAATTTTGTTTCTTGTGCTCAGTTTTATCACAGGCTTGCCAATTCTAAAAAGCCAAGCAAAATGTACCCAGAAGATCAAGGCCAATTTTTATGGAACACAATTTTATCAGCCCTCTTCAGATATGTGATTAGGCAGCACAAAATGAGAAGAAAGTCCCACTATGGCATTACAAGTTAGAAGTAGAAATAACAATTTTTCACTGAAAATGTTAAAATCTCTATTCTATCATATCCAGAAGTTATAAAACTGGATTCCGTCTTGAAATATTTGAAACTTAGGTTTTATTGTCTGCGCAGTCCACAAACTGTTAGCTTTATCTTTTTTAAAACAAGGGCTCAAGACTATAACAATTTTAAAAGGTGATAGCGGGCCCCTGGAATGAGCTACGGCAACACACGATACATCAAATTAAAGCATATTGCATGTACAATTAGGAAATTACAATAATCTCAAATTTCAACTTTAGCTGCATGTACTTTCCACCTCTTTCGTGGCGCAAGCTAAGGCTGTTCGATATCCATTTATTTTGATACCGAAATATCGGCAGAAAAATATCGCGATATTCGATATTATCGTGATGACGTCACTTTTTCATTACCGAAAGAGCGGAGGAATACAAAAAAATACATGACGGAAGTCACCACGGCATCATGAGATCGGGGCCACCGGCGCGGGATCGGGCCTGCCGGGATTGAGCGGCAGGAACGGGGGGCTGGTTTGACAAAGCTTCCCTTCGCTCGTTGAGTATTTGGAGTTTTACGACATTTACCTTCAGTTGGCTACTTTATGGCACTCCGGAAAGACTAGCGTTTGTTTCTATTTCAGCATTGTTGATTAGTAACACAGATGATAATACCATGGACGATCACATGCAAGCTGTCAACAAACGATCGTGTCGTATATTTTGTGAAGACGACATGACATTGCACGATGTACAATGGATGCGCGGCACGTGTTTTAATCTTTTCTCAAGACGCGACGCAGTTCGCTACACGTAACTACACCTAACTACGTGTGCCTTGTACACTGGCGAAAGACGGTGGCATTCAGTGCGGTTGCTTGCACTTGACCAAGGCTAGCAACAAAGCAACGCGCACGCGCAGATGCGCTACAGGGGTTGACCTTATTGCAAACAATTGCCATACCCCTCGATCTCAAGATGAGTTCGCAAGCGTGTAAGTACGTACATTGTACACTGGGAATAAGACGTTGTTTGCACTTGACAACGTACGGCGCGGAGGGTAAATCGTGCGGAGCGGAGATGTCATGTCGGGGTTTAGAAAACGGTCAAAGAAAGACACATTTAGTGCATGTATGTATTTTTTTATTCCTCCATGGTACATCATGATACTATTCCTACCGTCCAATAATTGGAAATAACTGGAATTTCGAGCAAAGTAAACTGGACAAATCCACACGTAATGCGGCCAAAAGGAACATATATCGCGATATTCTTCGGTATATCGAATTTCCCGATATTCCGGTTTTTGTTTAAGGGGCCGATACGATTTTCGATATGAAAAAAATATCGAAATATCGGGAAATATCGTCATATCGAACAGGCTTAGCGCAAGCTCACATGTGGTGTTTTACCCAACTCAAATGGCATCCTATTGTGTCCTAGATCTCAAGAAGGCTAATGGAGATGTTTTTCCATGGAACTTTGCTTCATAAGTGTACTAAAGCTAGAATCGGACCAGGGGCCAATTTCACGGCGATAAGCACAACAATTTGCTTAGCATGAAAATCTTCCTTGGTAAATTCCCTCCAATGCAAACATGCATTCTAAGCCATGTTGTTGTATGGGTCAAAATCAGTCAAGGTGATTGTTTGTGACCCTTCTGCCACATGTACAAACCACATGTAATCTGACCCTGTCTGTGTACAAAGTATAGGCAGGGGAGGTGAAAGGAAATATTTTGACTGATTTTGACCTTTTAACCCTAACCTTCCCAAATCCTCCAAAATCCTCTTTGCAAAATGGAGGAATTTGGAGGATAGAGGGCACTTGGAAGTTGATGCATCGGAGGGTTTTGCAGGATTAAGGTTACTAGGGTTTTTTGCCCCTGCAGGAATATGGAGGATCCAGGTTATCAGGCTCGATGTGATACATGAGGATTTTGGAGGATTGAGGTTACTAGGGGTATGCACAAAAAACCTGGAGGATTTTGGAGGATTCATGCTATGGTCCCCATAAGAGGATTTTTGAGGATTCAGGTTATATGGAGTTTTAACACTTTGAAATCAGAGGATGTTGGAGGATTCAGGTTACATGGGGGGAAATGATGTAGGGAGTTAGGGTTAAATAGCACAAGGGTTAATACAGGATTACCAACTAAATGTTGATGTGAAGTGTATCGCTTGTGGCTGGCATTCAGCTGTTGTTTGCTTAGCTTGAAAATCCCATGGCCTTTTGGCTGCTAACCTGTTTTAACTATTAAGCAAGACTTTTTGGTGCTAAGCAATTTTTTGTGCTTAGCAGCGCCGTGAAATTGGCCCCAGATGAGGCAAGCAGTGTACACGAGGTGACAATACTTAACAGGTTTTGACTGGCGACCAGTTTTAGCAGAAACTTTTGCTGCTTCGTGAGATTGCCCCGTGCTTGATTTAGCAGCACCGTTGACAATGTACAATGTCAAAAAGAATATCTAAAATCCCCACTGGATGCAGAATGTTCACCATGTTAGACTAGAAACATAGTTTAATTTCTAAGGAGGAGCAAATTACATTCAGTAATTAGCAAACCAAAGTAGAACCTTGATCATGCATGTAGCTCATCAATGCAATTGAAACAAGAAAAAGTCTTCTTGTTGACTGATTTTTAATTGGTAATTAAAGCTGTTTATTACAGACCCAAGGCCATGTGAAAAATACACATGATGGCAGTGACAATGAAGGTTGTTATATGTTGGTGAAGGTGAGGATAATGGAGTTTGTGGCCATGTGTTAATGGTAACGATTCAAGTCGATTCATTCAGACTTAAAATGTACGACTCTGTTGTGGAAACAGTCATGTGTACATGACTGGAAAGATGTGGGTAAATATTTGAAAAATGTGGACGGAAGAACTAAAGAAGCTTTGAAAGTTATCATTTTGTCAGTGTAGTCTGAACAAAATAGCACTTTTTTTTTTATTCACAGGGGAGTCGGGTTGGCCCTGTGGTACTTTCCTCGCCTTCCACCACTGTGACCCAGGTTCGAATCCCACCAGGGCCGACATTGGGTTTCAGTCCCTGCCTGACTCTGTGGGTTTTCCCCCAGAATATCACTCCGGAGTTTTCCTCCCACCCCTAAAACTGAAATTTCTTCCCACAGGTTTCTTCAGGCTTTCGAGCTACAGTGCGACATGCATTTTTGAGGAATCCCTAGTTTCATTACCAGAAAGAATTATGAAATGTCTGTATTGATTTAACATTTCTCACTTTGCGACGTTGTCTGCACTCAGATGAATATGGAGTTGGGACATATATAAGCATGGGATAAAAATGTTGAATCCAGTGTGACATACATGCATCATTGGAAATGTACAATTGTCAAACAGTAGCTACAGTGTCCCCTTTAATCGGCCCTCTTTTTTATTTAAAATGTGGCACGGTGTGCATATTAAGTCTGAGCATCTGAACCGGGAACCTCAGTACCCGACCGCTAATGTCAGGAACCGGTTCCAGATTAACATATTAGTTAGTAATTTCTCAGACAATGAAAAAGAAAGTTTGTGAATGTCATTTGTATGAAATTTTTAAAATGAAAACCAGGGTATATATGGAAAAACCCAAACATTATGATGCTTGTGAAAATGCAACTTGCACCGTAAAGCTATAGACTATAAATCCGGCGACCAAAATTAGAAGCATTTACTGCGGTGGCGAGGCGCTCGCGCTCGACGCAGCTTCGACCAACAGGGTGTTTACAACTTGCCAAAATGCGCACGCGACTCAAATTAAAGAACTCGGGCAGCCTGCACGCGAGCGCGGCACCACTGTAAAAATGGCGTCGGTGAATTCCTGTATAGAGCTCACTGTACACACTTGCAACTTGCAACTTGCTGCATTGTTGCACCGGTGTGGTAGTATTAACTGTTATGTACACAAGTAAATGCTGCCAGTGTTAGGAAATTCCCCTCACGGAATGTATATACACCCCTCATTCAACCGGCACAAACAAATGTTTTGTCACAGGCCACGCGTCACATATTTGCATACGCGTGCGACCTCGGTTGACCCTGTGAATGAATGGGTCAGAGTTGTTTACGCTAAGCCTCATGTGCCAGAAAGTTCTAGGTCAATCTTGTGTATGCTAGCTCTTTCGAGAAGCTGTGTAGAGGATTATTTTTAGAGGCGACGTAATTTGTTTGATTCTCTAGAATTTCTAGTAATCTCTAGAATGAATGAAATCCTTTATATACGGGCTAATTTCGGAATAAAATCAGGACTTGATTTTCGAAGGTGGACTTGATTTTCGAAGGTGGACTTGATTTTCGACGGTGGACTTGGATTTTCGACGGACTTGAGATTTCGACGGACGGAGAATTTTGTTGAGTTCATTGAGCCATTTTATCCGGACCTGTGACCTGTATATGACTCGTCTGCATAGGAGCATCTGGAGACAGCTGAGTTTTATTTCCGGAAAAAGAGACATTTATCTGTGAACTGTCGTCGGTTCATTATTCGGGGTCTCATATCCCCATATTTTCACGACGGGAGCCAGTTTGTTTCATCCCCCGCTGTTTTCGTCTCTCTTCGGCTGTTTTGGAGGTGAATCGCCCCGTGTTCCAGCTCGTCAAAGAACTGTATTCGCTTGTATTATTGGAGTCGTCCTTGTCCGTTGCTGAGTGCCCAAGCCGTCCAAGTCCTCGCCCAAGTCCTCGCCCAAGTCCTCGCCCAAGTCCTCGCCCAAGTCCTCGCCCAAGTCCTCGCCCAAGTCCTCGCCCAAGTCCTCGCCCAAGTCCTCGCCCATTGCAGAGCTGCCCAAGTCGTCTGAGCCCTCGCCTATATAAGTCCTCGCCCGTAAGATTTTTTAAGTTATTGTATAAGATCTTTTCTTAATTCTACACTTGTTAAACCCTATTGATTCTCGAATATTCTCATTAATAAATCACATTGTTTCCTAGGTCTTTATATCAGTGTGATCTTGTTTGATTTCTTTGTTGCATCTGAGAAAATTCAGGCTTTTTCTAGTAATTTTTGTTTACAGATAGTCTGGAGATTTTCAGACCGTAACATAACGTGTAGACCTTTACAAACAATATGAACAGCAATTTCCTAGATAAAATTTTTGGGATTATCTTTCTTTAACGTGTACCCGGGTACCTGGGTACCCGTGCTTTTTTTTTCTTCAATCGGGTACCTGATTCCCGTACTACCCATAAATGCACACGCCCTAATAATCAATCTTACTGTACCCTAAACAAATTGTACATGTTCCAGCAGGAATGGCAAAAATTCACCCTCCCTCATGGGCATCAACACTGTCTACCAGGAACGACTTTGACCCCAAAATGCAAATTGTGACCTGCCACCTCGAAATGGGTGCAAAGTTACAACATTTGAAAATTGAGATGATGGTATTTTCTGAAGTAATAGTTTATAGTTTCATATACTGTGTGTTGCCGTAGCTTATTTCCTGCCGACATTATAACATTTGAAAGATGTTTAATAGTCATGACCGCTTGTTTTTAGAAACTTGAGCTCAGTAACAAAAAAAGTCGCCCTGAAATAATATTGAAAATGAATTAAACTGCTGCAAACTGCTTTACATACTGAATTGACCTGAAATATACAAATCAACAAAACTAGCTGGCCTAACGTTTCAAACTTAAGCAAGTTCTTTCTCAAAGGCAAATGACAGAGTACAAGAAACAAACATGTAGGGAACACACATGCATGAGGGGGTTGGTGGAGAAACACAAAAGAGGGATTCAAAGGAGAGTGGGTGAACATCAAAGGGAGGGGAAAAGACAGCCAGGAAGAAAGGAACAAAGAAGTGTGGTTTAGGGTAAGGAGGGGAGGGATTGAGGTGAGAGGGATGAAGCTGGTGAAGGGGAACAAAAGGGGGGGGGGGGGGGGTAAATAGGAGGTGGTCATTGGGCAATAGAAGGAACAGGGATGTGGCAAGATAAACAGGAAAGGGAAAGACATCCAAGTGGGTAAGAAACCCCAAGAGTGTTTGCCAGGAGGATTATCTGTAAACAAATGACAATGGGAGAAAATTTAGAGTTAATCATTCCCTTCCTGATGAGACCATGTGGTTAAATAGTCCGAAGACGTTTCATCCACACTTTCTCCCTGCTGAGGCGAAGTGAGTCCTTGCGGTGGCCAAGTGATTCTAATAATATTTAAAGATTAAATTCAGTTATACAATTTTGGAATGTAATAGAAAGGGAGGTTTTTATGTAAAAATCACTTTCGAGTCATTTCAGTGGGCCCAGTCTCAATTAATCTCAGTATAACTGTTAGGACGAAGCACCCCACAACTATCAGATGAAAATCTTGTGTTGGATAGTGTGAAGATTCAAATGGAACGTAACTTTTTTTTTCCTTAAAAAAAAAAAACTTCAGAAAGAAATTAAATTCAGTTGGTGTCAAAGGTCAACCGAATGCCTACATTTCTCAGTTTAAAAGGAAATTCTGAATAGATTTTTGTTTTTGAGAAGTGAGCAAAAATGTAACCCACTCTGCAAAAAGGGCAATTATGTTGCAAAATTTGAAAATAGTGTTTTATTATATAGCTGGAAAGGCCATTTTATAAGCTTTTATATGATATATAATGCAAGGCCTGTAGCATTTTGCATTCGCGAGATATTTTGAAATTTGCATGTTTGTTTTCAGGAATTTCTTAAAATGACTCGAGGAGAAACATGCCATTTAAAAAAACAAAAAGCAAAGCAATAGATGGAAGCACTTGACAAAAAACACATTTTTTTTCTCCAATGTCATTCACTGAAATCAAAGATTTTGGTTATGAATAATATAGGTATCAAAGATGCAAAAGAATTCCCTTCCTTCAAAATCACTTTTTTGAAGAATTGTTCACCCTCTTCACATAGAATGGCCCATACAGCGACTTATGTGCCCTTTCTGCAGAGCGAGTCACAAATGTGATACTGTGCCAGAAGAAAGTGTCCACTTGAGCATCAAATCTTCTCATTGATTGAATGTATGTCAACAGTTTTGTTTATTTGTGGACACTGTGTTGTTGTTTTTCGTTTACAGCTGGAGAGAGCTTACAAAGTCATCCTGGAATCTGTGGAGGAGAGGCAGCAGCACTTTAAGAACTACATCAAGTTCTTGAAGAAGGTACGCTTGGGATGTTTTAACGATATTACGAGTTACTCTGTCAAATCACGGTAGCCAGGTTCTTTCCCTCCTCTCCCAGTGCTCTCCATGCTGGAAAACTAACGTGCATAATGGCTATCCCAATTTGCCTATTTGAATATTCGATTGTCAACCGAATATCCGAATACCTTTTTGATGGTTCGAATATTCAAAGAAATATACATGCATGTACAGATACGACTCTGATGCTATAAAGTCTTGGCGTTTGGCAGTGTCAAATGCCGCATTTTTGTTGATGGTAACTTTTTGAGGTTTGTTGTTCCTGTCCGTAAAACCCTCGACACTCATAAAATAATTATCGTACTTGTAAAATAAAAACGTTGGCTTGAGTTTGGTTTCTTGTCATCAGAACGTTATACGTGCCCGTAATGATCTTGATACAACAGGCGCATGCAAAAGAGTATTGATTGAGTGGTCCGTAATATCGATCGCCACATGTAACCAGCATGCTTTGCGTACAACTTTTAACTGGCACGGCATGCAGTTGCAGCTGCCGTGTGAAAAACTTGATCGGCGAGTATCGAATGTTAGAATATTGGGTCAAAACCAGTTTTGAATAATAGAAGACTAATATAATATGCCTTGGCGGGATACCACCAAGGAGTTCTGAACTCCCAGCCCGCTCGAGTATAAATGATAGTCAATCACCAGAGAGCTGATTTTTGCCCACTTGTTCTCAGTTTTATAGTTCAAAAGGATTTCATCAGCCCTCTACGATTTGATGGCATTTGTTTGCGTTATTTGCTTTTTGTCTAATTAAATTCAAGATTCAATGGACAGGTGTGTGTTGCACTAAAGGAGATACGTATAGTCGATCTCCTACTCGGTGCTGTGTTGACCACTGGGTGGCTTTCTAAGAAAAAGCGGCATCTTACAAATTGACTGTGCTGCCGACTCCATAATCCTTCAGACATGTCAGACGTCGAGATGTCAGGGGGGTCAAAAACAACATTGGCAGTGGCTTGCTCTGATAGCCATTCTTTTTAAATAAAAAAAGCATCTCAAATTGCGGAAAGAAACCATGGGGCCTGTAGCCCTTGAAAACGGTCATGCTATTTAGCATCAACAAGCGTCAACAAGCATCAACAAAGACAATTAGTGTCAACAAAGCGTCAACAAATTATAGGTGTACTTTCCAACTTCCAAATCTATGTCACACAATTTCTCTGACTCGGGGGAACTTGTTTTCTAAGAAAATGAAGGAATTTCTCCTACGAAACACCATACGAAATCAACAAAATTGTGCAATCCCTCATACTTTTGCAACTCTCCTATAAAAAAATGGAGTGGTCCAGCACAAACAAGATGGCAGCCAGTGAGGCTGCACGAAACGGTACCGTCGTGAGTTAAGTTTTCGCGTATTATTTCACACATTGACAAGGTTTTGAACTGTTAATATACTTAATATGACTGTTTGGAAATAAATGACATTGTGAAATAATTGACGCTTTGTTGGTGCTTGTTGACGCTAAATAGCACGACCCCTTGAAAATCCCTTGTTGAGAACCCCCCCCCCCCTTCCAAATACGTAGCCTAATTTTTGAATTCTTAGTGCGTCATTATTTATAATTGATTAATATTATTTCATGCAATGCAGTTGGAATATAATATTATCCCATTTTCATTCTGACCAATGAAAATCATTGTCTTTCCACCTCAGCGTAATGACATCAGTGAGGATCGCGTCCAATCAGAGTGCCTCAAGATGCATGAATTGTTTCCATGCCACCCCTACCCTCTGACGATCCTGGCAGAGATATTCCTGCGGCAAGACCCAGGTAAATGACCTCCGTCTCCAAGATATGGACGGCAAGAGAACTCTTTCATTCTAACATTGAGTTTTGATTTATTGGGTCAGGTTCCCCCACCCACCCTCTTTCTGTCATAGTATACGTTCCCCTCCAATATTTTTTTTGTTTTCCTTGGGTTTTACTTTTGTATAATAAAGAGATATGTAAGTTTGTGATACGCACAATACCACTTGATGATGAACTTATGATGAAAGGCCACTGGAACACCTTCCATGATAGTATCGATAAAAGAGGCTCAATGAAGCAACAGAACATTTTATGTATAAAGATCTCTTTATTTTTTTATTTTTTTTTATATAGATTGCTTGGATGATGTAGCATTCTCTGTATACACCAAACTACAAGAGTTGGAAGCATCCTCCGCCATAGCCTCACTCGGACTTGGGCAAATCAGCCTGGCCAAGAAAGATGATCTGCTCGCTAGAGACAAACTGCAAAAAGGTACCTCTGCGAAATGCCCTGCCCTCCCCATCCACCCCACCCCCAGTATTTTAGCCCCGCAGAATTTTGGGGGCAGATTTGTCAAATTTGCCTAGATGATAATGTAAAACTCACCGAGTTTTGTGATTGGGAATAAACTTTCGATTACGGTCTTGAGAAAAATATGAAATTTGAGAGCATATTAGACATTTGAATTCACCTCCCTGTCTTTATTGATGGGTAGCAAATCAATGCCATTAACGAGGTCTTTTACCTCCGTCGCCGGATTACATTTTAACTCGATGACGATACACATTTCAGGCCTGAAGGGATGCAGAAGTAACGTCCACGGCTGGCTGTACCTTGCCAGGGCCCAGCTCCGTCTCCATGACAAGCAGGCATCAGTCGAATCCACAAAAGAAGGTGAGATGATGCTGCTCATCTTGGTGCTTACACGGCACTCTGTACAAATGTCTTACAGAGCTCCCGCCCCCAATTTGGATTTTCTGTATTTCGTACAGAAATTCACAAGAAATATGGAGGTATACAGTTATGCCCCAAATTATTCATACCCATGGCAAATTCGGGTATTGTATTTATTATTTCTACTTTTATGCTAATGATGTGAAACCAAAATATATGTAGATTTGTACATGCCAACTAAAAGTCATTAAGTAAATCATTAAGTTCCACCAATCCAGCGTTTATGTATGAGAGAAAGCAAACTACCAGATTTTTCATAGGGTATGAATAATTTTGGGCATAACTGTATGAATTTTTGTTTACAAATACAGATTTTGTGAAATCCAACCGTAATATTTTATGCTATTATACTGCACGTGTACTGGCTCATTATTGCGATCCCAACAGAACGGATGCAACTTTAGCTTTGAAAAAAAAAAAAATAAGACGGTAAATCTAGCACGTGGGTTCGTTAAACTCGTCAGGCAGGCGATATGCATGCATAGCATGAGCTCAGAAAAAAATTAGATTTTCAGGTAGAGTTTAAATTTCATAAAAAAGACGGATATTCTGAGCAAAATGCTGACTTTTTTTCTTTTCGAATACTGAAATGAGTTTGAAAAGGCTGGCAGCTCTGGTCTTAAAACAATTCACAATTATAAAGCCCTGTCTCGTCAGGCCGTGAGATCAGTTGTCTGTGTAGCAGTTGGCGATCATTGCAATCTGTTCTGTTTTCTTTGCATGTTTTTCATATGCATGATATGGGGCAGAGAGAAACCCCCTCCTCTTTTGTGTTGGTCATTGTGTTCCCGGAATCTCAGGAATTCTTTTCAGATGTCTAGGGGGGGGGATGTATTAGGTAATAATAGTCCGGAGAGTATATAGGGTATAGGGACAAAAGGGGGGGGGGGGGGTACCCCTCTGCCCCATATTGTGCTGGGTATAATGTTTTTACCAGTAACCAAATTGTGCTAAGTGATCTATTGTGCGGAGAGTACATGTTGTGTTTTTAGCTGCTTTTAGCTGGCTCACCGTACTTCGTAACTGTCGAGCAAAGACTTGCTAGAGCAGTCATGTAAAATTGGCCCAATCCCACACTGTGTACTGTTGCATTGCTACTTCTTGACTTGACTTCGCATTTAGTTGCTATATAATCACCCATTTTTGTACATTTGAAAGGTCTAAGAATACTGACGGTTAACAAGCAGCCGGAATCTTCTCAACTCAAGAGGGCGCTTTTGACAATTCAAGCCAATGCGCTATTAGATGCAGGAACTGGGAGTCAAACAGAGAAGGCACTGCAGATCTACGAAAAAGTAAGTTTCTACAGCAGTGAGGCTCAGACACTCGATTTGTATATTTTTTTTTTTTTTTTTACAGAAACGCCATCTCTTTTTCCTATAAAGCCATTTGTGCACAAAATTGCCCTATACATTAACAATAACATTTCTTATTCCTTTACGTTAGGAACAATCCCGCTCCTTATTTTTGTGGAATGAATTAAGGGAAATCTCGTAACTTACACACTGGCGTGCAAAGGTATTTACGTACCAGCTGCACGATTTTCAACATGAAGTTTGACTTTAAAATATGTCTGTTAAATAAATTTACAAACCTGTGTCTTGTGTGATTATTTTAGTCAGTAATATGCAAGTTTCCAACACAAAACACCCTCTCCTTAATGAAAAAAACCTGCCACTTTGCGACATCACGTTTCGGGCTGTTTCATGAATAATTAACAGGTCAATCATGAATATTGAAACTAGGCGATGGGTAATTTGCATTTGAATACCTTCAGAAAGTGCCACAATGCCACTCAAAAGTGAGATCAACGATCACCAAAAAGGGATGATTCAAGCCTGGGATGATTCAAGCCTGGCATGGGCAGGGAATTTCCAACCGCGAGATTGCCCGGAGGCTTGGGATCTCGGAGGGTACCGCGAGGTTCAATTTGCGTAAGTTTTAAGACAAGAATTCCATGGAGAATGATTCAAGATCTGGTCGTCCAAGAAAGACCACAGAGACAGCTGACCTCTACCTCGTGCGGAGTTACCGCCGAAACCGATTCCTGACCACCCCCGAGTTGGCCGTCGACCTTGCCGAGACGACAGGTGTTACCGTGCATCGCTCCACTATATCCAGGAGATATAGACTGGCAGCTGTTGGCTTGCATGGAATAGTTGCACGGCACAAGCCCCGCCTAACTGTCGACCACAAGGCCCGTCGATTGGCTTGCGCAAAAGAGCATCTAGCCTGGACCCCTGACGAATGGAGCAAGGTGCTTTTGTTCCAGATGTTTCAGTCCGATGGTCGTGTTTACATGAGGAGGTGTGTCTTTGAGGAATACAAAGAAGACTGTGTGGTTCCCACAGTGAAACGAGGCGGCTCCAGGATTATGGTGTGGGGCTGCTTCAGCTCGGCAGGGATCGGTGGCCTGGTGCGGGTTGAGGGGAATATCAATGCGGCAGTTTACACTGATATTCTCCTCGAGTATCTTATCCCTTCTGCCCATCGTTTGATCGGCCCGGAATTCCTGTTTCAGCAGGATAATGCACCGCCACATACTGCTATGATTACACAGGAATATCTGGCCTACCTAACCCCAGATTTCATTTGAGAAATGGGGGCATTCGGGAGTTATAGATTGGAATTATTATAGTTATGGAATGGCCAGCTCAAAGCCCTGACCCGAATCCACTGGAGAATTTGTGGAACGAGGCAACTCCATCGCCAAGTTCAGCCCGGGAATCAAGCGGAGTTATTTCAAATTCTCCAGCAGATTTGATATGGCCTGGATCGTGTGATCCTTGTCAATCTGTTGGGGTCAATGAGCCGGCAGTGCCAAGCAGTCATCGATGCTGGGGGAGCAATTACGCGGTATTGACTTTTCATCAATTTCGCATTCCATGGGTGCCGCCATCTTGGATTTTGCGATAGCCTCCATTGACTTTGTACACAGAAAAAACAATGACATCAGATTAATCGTCATTTTTGACTCATGAACGCTAATTGCTTCAATAAAACAGGAACTGTTTGAATAAATGAAACCACACAAGACACGGGTATGAATATTATTGCGATATTTTATCAGTTTATGGGATAAAAATTATACAATTGATGTTTTAAACAAACAAAGTATTTATTACAAACGAGCAATTCAATTTTTATTTATTTTGAAAATGTATCTCAAGTTGACCTTGAAGGCGAATTACAACATTTGTACAGACCCTTATCATGGTACGTCATCAAAACGAGATACACTTTAGTTTATGATACTGAAGCTTCCCCCTTGTGTAACATCACTCCTGTACTCATGAATATGTAAATTACATTAGCATATTAAACATTTGATCTGAAGGTGCATGATGATGTGGGTTAAAGTATTTAAAATTCCATTTCATGTGACCTTTAAAAAATGAACAACATGCATGTTTTCCAGCTTTATTCTGTTCTATATACACTGCACACATTGCCACCTTTTTCACACAAAATTTGAATAATAGTGTATTAACCCCAACACTGCTGAATCCATCAATATCAATACAAATTTCCACACACCCTGGGGGTTAGAATTAATGTATTTACATAGGCTTGCTTGCACATTTTTCAATGTGTACAACTTGCCAACTATTATTGTAATGCTTGTTATAAAAACTGTTTTAAAAATTACCCAATAATTTTGTTTGAATTCTTATTCTTGATATTAATTTCACAAATCCAAAATACAGGGCGAGTAAAGCACTGAACACAAATGTTTTCCCACAACTTTCAACAACACTTTGTCTTGATTAAAGTCGGTTATAAGCATACAGGCATTAAATTACAGGCGAACCCCCCTCTTTTGTGTTGGTCATTGTGTTCCCGGAATCTCAGGAATTCTTTTCAGAAGTCTAGGGGGATGTGCTAGGTAACAATAGTTTGGAGAGTGTATAGGGTATAGGACAAAAAGGGGGGTACCCCTCTGCCCCATATCGTGCTGGGTATATTAAATTATACCTCGTAAGGTTTCTTTCCATACAAAAAACCATCAAATTTAAAACAAAAAATTATATGTACTGAATTTTCAAACTAAATATCGGAAAATATTTAGGTTCACTTTTTTATTTTTGCTCACCCTATGTAGTTGTACAAACACCATAAGCCCGATTAAATGTTTCACAAAAATTAAACTAAAAAGGGACTTAAACTTCCCGACCTTTGTTGTTGAAATAATCAGTGTAAGTAAGATACAGCTCATAAAATTACTGAATACATGTTTGCATGCATGAAACTGAACCAAGCCCTAAATTGCATGGCGATGCTAACTGCAAGTCTGCGACTTTATAGTCGCCATTCTGTGCTTACAATGCTAAGCACAGAGATTCCGCAACTTCCTGGGGTCAATTTCACGGAGCTGCTAAGCATCAAAATTTTACTTTGCACCAAAAAGTCTTGCTTTAGTTATAAAACAGGTTACCAGCCAAAAGACCATGGGATTTTCATGCTAAGCAAACACCAGCTGAATGCCCGATACACTTCACATCAAAATTTGGTTGGTAATCCTGTATTTACCAAGGAAGACTTTTCATGCTAAGCAAATTTTTGTGCTTAGCATTGCCGTAAAATTGGCCCCCTGGTGAGTACAGAATCCCTAGTTATGGGAAATACAAATACGCAGCAGCAATAATTTCTTGCAAAATAGTGTGCGCAGAATTTTCTGCTGAAGTTAGTGGCGGTCCTTTGCCCTTTTTTTAAGCAGAGCGGTGAAATTAGGCCTAATAGTTTGATGGAGGAATATCACATGAGCGCTATCTGCGCACTTCCGGATTGAAAGCGAGAATCTGGTGATCGGTTTACTTTTTGTAAATCTCCAAATTTAGGCTTTATCAAACATCCAGGATTATTAAAATCACTGTTGCAAACCCACATGCTCAGCTGCTCTGGTCTTTGTTCCAGCAAAACTCAGACTGTCCGAGACCAGATCAAGACAGTCTTGGGGTGTCAAATCCTTTTTTTTGTTTTTTGGAAACATTCCAAAATCATAGTTTATTTTATAGTTTTCATGTTTTTGGCTTTTCCGACATACCGTCTGAAAAGGCCTTGTTTTTGTTCTGATTTTTTTTTGGGCTGTTTTGGAAACTTTTCCAAAACAGCCCTTGTTTTCGTTAAGATTTTTTTTTTTTTTGGCTTTTCCGAAATTTTTCGGAAAAGCCATTGTTTTTGTTCTGATTTTTTTTTTTTTTCTTCTTTTCCTTCTTGTTCTTCTATCAAAAATGCCATAGACAAAGCACACGTTTTATTCTCACCGCCACTTTTGCCATTAAACAGTCTTCAATCTTAATGAGACTTTGCATAGACTTAGACCCTATACCGAACTCGTGCATATTACTCTGACGTCATGATGACGTCATCACGTGGCACGTGACGTCATCTCAAAAGTGCATTTTTGAAGGGCCTATATCTAGAGAACCCTAAGTCCGATTGAGCTCAATCTTGGTTTGTTGGTGGACCGGCTTGTGTTATAGATGAAAATCGACGTGACGTCATGATGACGTCATCATACGATTTTGCAGTAATTTTCAAAGTTTTGAACCCTTAAGCCATATCTCATCAACTGAACATGCTAATTTCGAAATTCTTTTTGTAATAGGTTTGTTAGATCATAGATACTTACATATAATTGTGAAAAATGTATGACGTCATCATGACATCATCAAAAATGTGCTTTTTTGAAACACATATAAGGGTAGGTCCGATCGTCACAAAAATTGGTGGGTAGGCAGATATTGTCACTAGCATGCAAAATCCGAAGTGACGTCATGATGACGTCATTGGCCGATTTTCTATGATTTTTTAAATGTTTCAAATTTTATTATACACTCAAAAACTTACACTGTCATTGATCGGATTGACTACAAACTCGATCCAGGCCAAGACCACGTTGCAAATGTTTGCTTCGACGAGTACAGTTGTGATGACGTCATCGTGGGTCACGTGACGTCATCTTAAAGGTGCACACTTTAAGGTCCTATATCTAGAGAACCGTAAGTCCGATTGGGTGCAGTCTTAATGCTGATGTGCCAGGATTTGTTACAGATAAAAAAATTGATGTGACGTCACGATGACGTCATCATGACGTCATCTAGAGGTCATTAAATTCAAGTCAAAATTTGGTATATTTAGCAATCTCTTATGACAAAAACCTTCAGAAGTTTTATACACTGTATTTTTGTGTACCTAATTCCAAGTTCCCATGAACATAGCTCTCTTCAGCGTCAAAATATACCCATTTCAATATTTAGCCCCAAAACAATATGATAACAAAGGAATTCTGGGAAGGCAGTGTAACCATGGGTGTCACGTTGCACGTTCTTAATTTATCCTACAATCCAACGTAAACTTGTGTGTGGAGTTGCGCTGTACGAGCGAAATCATATAGCAGTGCATGTTTGGCGTAAACCTGTGTGTTGTTGCGGTGCTTTTTGGAACTGTGCTTTGTATACGGAGCTTTGAGCGCCAAGGGATACCATTTCCTTGCACTATGATTATACAATGGCGTACGGACTGCATGGTTTTTCCTCGTTGTGCCTCTCGGAATTGAACGGTAAATTTCACTTTTTATCCGGATGGTAGGTGAACCTTAGTACCTCTATCTTAATCATGGAACTCCACTTGTTCCTCAAGTGGCGTATCTAGTATTTTGGTGGTCGTTTTAATGGTGAAATCCGATGTTTTGTTGGGTCTTCGGACGTACTTAATTAATGAATAGGAAAACGCCGCACACGTACTTGGACACTACTATTGCTAGATCATGTATACAAACCAATGCTGAGGGCAGCAGGCCTGGCAACCTGTTTGAAAACCGCGGTTCAAAAACTTCCTCAACTCCAACACTTCGTACACTTTTTCTACACAGGGCTTTTGGTGCAAGTGTCCAAATTTGCGCTCGAGTGACCATAACGTGCTTTAAGATTGCGGAAATACTGTACACATTTGTTAATATTACACGTGAATGTTCTGATCATCACTTCCTTTGCTGTGAACGCGAGATAAAGAACATTTTAGCACGGAGTTTCAGCGAAGTCACGCATAGAAAACCACATTCAGCTCATCTAAGCATGTAGAAAAAATAATATTTCAGTTATAAGACCACAATCTCAAAAAGGTTTTCGCACTGTGCATATAACGTCGCATCATTTGAACTCACACGTTGTCAGCATATTTTATTTCTTTGTGCGTGTACAATACACATTGTACGTAAAGAGTTTGATGTTTGAAATAGAAACTTGGAAATAATTTACCACAATACCCCCATTAAAATCAGTCAGGAATAGCAAAATCTTGGAAAATAACAACAACCCCCCCCCCTTGATAAAGGTGTCTAAACATACAACCTGTTATTTCAAGATTCATGTCAGCAAAATTAGTGAAAACTAATGAGGCAGAAATAAACAATGCCAAGAGCTTCTAATTTCACAGAAAACAAAAGCCTTCTTCCCTTGTATTGCACAAACAATTCCCAATTAGTCTCAAAATTAAAGGTTGTGCCAAGTTTTTACACAAATGGAGAAATACTTAAGAGAGGGCGCTAGACTGACCTAACGGTCTTAAACTGCACGAGTGCAGTTCGGGACCGTTAGGTTAGTCGAGCGCCCTCTTTTGAGTATTTTTGAGGCTGTTGAGGACAGCACATGGAATGAGACGTGATGCGATAATAAGAAAATTAATTTACTGATCGGGTAGCAAGCCGTACATTTTATATATATTGCTGATCTTCATCTCGGGCTCCGCAAGTGTCGATAATAGCCTCATCATATTGTGGAATTAAACATTATTGAGAATTTCATTCAATCATTTGTATTTTGTTGCTATGTTGGACTACATGTTCCCCTTGCCAAACAAATCTAACAAAAGTTGATGTATTTTTCTGTTGAAACAAATATGTAACATTTTTGTTCTTCTCTCAAATGGTGTCTAAAGCCCTGATGATAAATATTGTGATAAATGTCAGACTTTCATAAAAGTAAAGATGATGGTCATAACCAATAACGAAATTGAATCAATTCAGTAAGCAAAATAAAATATTTACCCAGCATCATTCACTCAGTTAAGATATTTGGAGAAGGGAAGCATACCTTTGTGTCTATTTGTGCCTATTGTGAAACTTGGGGTCTGAATCAATTCCTTTTGCAATAGCTTTAGTATGGCGTATTATGTGCACAAAGTCGGGCAAAATATGTGACGTCCCGATGACCTCATCAAAAAAGTGCATTTTGAAGGTCCTATATATACACACCGTACGTGTGATTGTGTTCAATTGTGACATGCAGATGAGCCGGCATGTATTTTAGATAAAAACGTATGTGACGTCATGTTGACATAACGACATGAAAATTGGTGGGTAGGTAGATATTGTCACTAGCATACATAATCCAAAGTGACGTCATGATGACGTCATCAACTGATTTTTCAAATGTTTTTAAATATATTTCTACTCCCAAAATTTGACAGTCATTCATCAGACTGCAATCTGGACACATGACAAGACCACATTCCGAATGTTTGCTTTCACAAGTGCCCTAGTGATAACATCATCACGTGTCACATGACATAATCTTAAATGTGCATTTTTGAATGGCCTATATTTAGAGAACCGTAGGTCTGATTAGATCAAACGTGGTAGGCTGGTAGGTGAACATGTTATAGATGAAAATTGATGTGACGTCATGATGACGTCATCATATGATTTTATAGTATTGTTTAAGTTTTTGGACCTTAAAGCCATATATCATCAACAGAACATGCTAATTTAGAAATTCTTTTTGTAATAGGTTTGTTAGATCATACATAATTGTATATAAATGCGAAAAATGTGTGTTGTCATGAGGACGTCATCACAAAATGTGCTTTTTTGAAACACGTATAAGGGTACATCCGATCGTCACGAAAATTGGTGGGTATACAGATATTGTCACAAGAATGCAAACTCCGAAGTGACGTCATTATGTGTCACGTGACGTCACCTTAAAGGTGCGTTTTTAAAAGGGGCCATATCTAGACAGTTGTTGGACCGATTAGGGTGAAACCTGGTATGTTGAAAGGCCGGTAATTGAATATGATTTTAACATGGTTACGTTGTTGAATCTGTAAGCCATATCCCGTCAACAGAACAAACTACTTTCGAAATTCTTTTTGAAATAAGTTTGTTAGGTCATAAATAATATGTAAAAAATAGAGGCGATTGATGTGGAACATCATAATGACGTTATTAAAGGCGTAATTTATAAACACATATAAATTGGTAGATCCGTCGGATTGTCACGAAACTTGGTGGGTAGTCGAATTTCTCATTAGTAGGCAATATTCTAAGTGACATTATAGTATAGGCCTACGAAACTCAATACTGTTTTTATTCTGTAAAACAACGTACTTTAGTATTATAGAAAAACTGCATCTCACGCAGCAAAACAATCTTTCACCGAACAAAAACGGAAAAGCCATGTGTTCTGTTAAAACAGACACACTATATCTAGTTTTTTTTTTTTTTTTTTTTTTGGCTGTTTTGGAAACTTTTCCAAAACAGCCCTTGTTTTCGTTAAGATTTTTTTTTTTTTCTTTTTTGGCTGTTTTGGAAACTTTTCCAAAACAGCCCTTGTTTTCGTTAAGATTTTTTGGCTGTTTTGGAAACTTTTCCAAAACAGCCCTTGTTTTCGTTAAGATTTTTTTTTTTTTTTTTTTTTTTTTTTTTTTTTTGGCTGTTTTGGAAACTTTTCCAAAACAGCCCTTGTTTTCGTTAAGATTTTTTGGCTGTTTTGGAAACTTTTCCAAAACAGCCCTTGTTTTCGTTAAGATTTTTTTTTTTTTCTTTTTTTTTTTTTTTTTTTTTTTTTGGCTGTTTTGGAAACTTTTCCAAAACAGCCCTTGTTTTCGTTAAGATTTTTTTTTTTTTCTTTTTTTTTTTTTTTTTTTTTTCTTTTTTTTTTTTTTCCTTTTCAGACTTTTTGGCTGTTTCGGAAGTTTTCCGAAACAGCCTTTGTTTTCGTTAAGATTTTTTTTTTTTTCTTTTTTTTTTCTTTTTCTCTTTCAGACTATTGCCCATAGCATTTGTACACGTTTTCCTTTTTACCGGCACTTTGGCTACTTTTATGCAGCCGATTGTCTTTAAACTTAGCAAACACTTAAAGCAACTGCTCAGAATGTGTGCCGAACTTTTACGTCATGATGACATCATCACGTGATTTTTTATGAATTTTTGAATTTTGAAAATCGTAACATTTGTTTCAATATATCTAGCAAACAAAACAAGATATTTTCAAAATTCTTTTTGTGATAGCTTTGGTATGTCTCAAAGATATGCCCTAAAAGGCGAAAATTGTGTGACGTCATGATGACGTCATCAAAAATGTTTTTTTTTTTTAACGCATGTAAGCGTCAATCCGATTACAAAAATGTATATATTGAATTTTCCTCTCCCTAATTCCAAAATGTCATGATTGTGGCTCACTCAAGTAAGAAATAACAGCCATTTCAAAATTTAGACCAAATTCAATATAACACAAAGGAATTCTGGGAAGGGCAGATAACCATGGCTCAAATGTGCATGCTGTTTATAAAAAGGGTTGATTTGTAGTCTTTTTTCAAGTCGCTAGACTATTGCCCATAGCATTTGTAAACGTTTTCTTTCTTACCGGCCACTTTGGCTACTTTTAAACTTGACAGACACTTACCCCAACTGCTCACAATGTGTGCCGAATTTTATGTCATGATGACGTCGTCACATGTCACGTGACGTCATCTTAAAGGGGCATTTTTCGAAGCCATATATCTACAAAAGTACAAGTCCGATTAAGTTGGAACGTGATATCTAGGTATGCCACCGGGTGTTATAGATGAAAATTGACATGACGTTATGATTATAAGTCAGAACATGTCACGTGACGTCATCTTAAAGGGGCAGTTTTTGAAGGTCCATATCTACAGAAGTACAAGTCCAATTAAGTTATAAAGTAATATCTAGGTAGCCCAATAGGTCTATAGTTGAAAATTGACATGACATTATCATGTTGTCATCACATGTTACGTGACGTCATCTTAAAGGGGCAGTTTTTGAAGCCACATATAAACAAAAGTACAAGTTCGATTAAGTTGAAATGTAATATCCAGGCAGGTCTGCAGGTTCATAGATGAAAATTGACATGACATTATGACTTCATCACATGTCACGTGACGTCATCTTAAAGAGCCAGTTTTTGAAGCCATATATATACAAAAGTACAAGTCCGATTAAGTTGAAAAGTTATATCTAGGTAGGTCAGCAAGTTTATAGATGAAAATTTATGTGACTTTATGATGACGTCATCACGTCACTATTACAAACAACTTTAATTAATTTCAAAATTAACAAAGAAAAGTGGCAGTAGTGCGATTGTTTGACAAACTTTAATTGTTGTATTCACATTTCACATCCAAACTAAAAAAAAAAAACGAAACAGCCCTGTGTTTGTCCACAAACACCAACCTCATGCCTCTAGTTTGCCCATAGCATTTGTACACGTTTTCTTTCTACCTGGCACTTTGGCTACTTTGGTGCAGCCGATTGCCTTCAAACTTGGCAGACACTTAGACAAACTGCTCAGAATGTGTCCCGAACTTTTTGGTCATGATGACGTCATCACGTGATTTTTTATGAATTTTTGAAATTTTAAAATCGTAAAATTCTTTTCAATATATCTAGCGAACAAAACAAGATATTTTCAAAATTCTTTTTGTTACAGCTTTGGTAGGTCTCAAAGATATGCCCTAAAAAGGAAAAAAGTGTGTGACGTCATGATGACATCATCAAAAATGTGCTTTTTTAAAACACATATAAGAATAGGTCCGATCGTCATGAAAATTGGTGGGTAGGTAGATACTGGCACTAGGATGCAAAATCCAAAGTGACGTCATGATGACGTCATCACGTGATTTGTTATGAATTTTTGAAATTTTGAAAATCGTAACATTCTTTTAAATATATCTGGCAAACAAAACAAGATATTTTCAAAATTCTTTTTGTTATAGCTTTGGTAGGTCTCAAAGATATGCCCTAAAAAGGAAAAAAATGTGTGACGTCATGATGACATCATCAAAAATGTGCTTTTTTAAAACACATATAAGGATAGGTCCGATCGTCATGAAAATTGGTGGGTAGGTAGATACTGGTACTAGGATGCAAAATCCAAAGTGATGTCATGATGACGTCATCACGTGATTTGTTATGAATTTTTGAAATTTTGAAAATCGTAACATTCTTTTAAATATATCTGGCAAACAAAACAAGATATTTTCAAAATTATTTTTGTTATAGCTTTGGTAGGTCTCAAAGATATGCCCTAAAAAGGAAAAAAATGTGTGACGTCATGATGACATCATCAAAAATGTGCTTTTTTAAAACACATATAAGGATAGGTCCGATCGTCATGAAAATTGGTGGGTAGGTAGATACTGGCACTAGGATGCAAAATCCACAGTGATGTCATGATGACGTCATTACGTGATTTGTTATGAATTTTTGAAATTTTGAAATCGTAACATTCTTTTAAATATATCTGGCAAACAAAACAAGATATTTTCAAAATTCTTTTTGTTATAGCTTTGGTATGTCTCAAAGATATGCCCTAAAAAGGAAAAAAATGTGTGACGTCATGATGACATCATCAAAAATGTGCTTTTTAAAAACACATATAAGGATAGGTCCGATCGTCATGAAAATTGGTGGGTAGGTAGAAACTGTAACTAGCATGCAAAATCTGAAATGATGTCATGATGACGTCATCGTAAACTTTTTTATGATTTTTGAAATTTTTGAAATTTTATTTTAATCACAATTTTACACAAAAAAACAAAACAGCCCTGTGTTTGTCCACAAACACTGTACCAGATGTCTAGTTTTTTTTTTTTTTTGTGCTTCCTTTTCAGACTTTTTTCCCATAGCATTTGTACACGTTTTCTTTCTTACCGGCACTTTGGCTACTTTGGTGCACCCGATTGACTTTAAACTTGGCAGATACTTAGACAAACTGCTCAGAATGTGTCCCGAACTTTTTGGTCATGATGACGTCATCACGTGATTTTTTATGAATTTTTGAAATTTGAAAATCGTAAAATTCTTTTCAATATATCTCGCGAACAAAACAAGATATTTTCAAAATTCTTTTTGTTATAGCTTTGGTATGTCTCAAAGATATGCCCTAAAACGGAGAAAATGTGTGACGTCATGATGACATCATCAAAAATGTGCTTTTTTAAAACACATATAAGGATAGGTCCGATCGTCATGAAAATTGGTGGGTAGGTAGATACTGGCGCTAGGATGCAAAATCCAAAGTGACGTCATGATGACGTCATCACGTGATTTGTTATGAATTTTTGAAATTTTGAAAATCGTAACATTCTTTTAAATATATCTGGCAAACAAAACAAGATATTTTCAAAATTCTTTTTGTTATAGCTTTGGTAGGTCTCAAAGATATGCCCTAAAAAGGAAAAAAATGTGTGACGTCATGATGACATCATCAAAAATGTGCTTTTTTAAAACACATATAAGGATAGGTCCGATCGTCATGAAAATTGGTGGGTAGGTAGATACTGGCACTAGCATGCAAAATCCAAAGTGACGTCATGATGACGTCATCACGTGATTTGTTATGAATTTTTGAAATTTTGAAATCGTAACATTCTTTTAAATATATCTCGCAAACAAAACAAGATATTTTCAAAATTCTTTTTGATACAGCTTTTGGTATGTCTCAAAGATATGCCCTAAAAGGCGAAAATTGTGTGACGTCATAATGACGTCATCAATTTTTTTTTTTTTACGCATGTAAGGGTCGGTCCGATTAAAAAAATTTATACATTGAATTTTTCTCTACCTAATTCAACAATTTCGTGATCGTGGCTCACTCAAGTATTAAGAAATAACAGGCATCTGAAAATTGTGACCAAATTCAATATAACACAAAGGAATTCTGGGAAGGACAGAAACCATGGCTTTCATGTGGCATGCTGTCTATAAAGAGTTGATCTCTAGTCTTTTTTTCAAGTCGTTAGACAAGTCGTAGGCAGACACTTACACCAACTGCTCAGAATGTGCGCCGAACTTTTACGTCATGATGACGTCATCACATGTCATGTGACGTCATCTTAAAGGTGCATTTTTTGAAGCCATATATCTACAAAAGTACAAGTCAGATTAAGTTAAAACGTGGTATTTAGTTATGCCAGCATGTGTTAGATGAAAATTTATGTGACGTCACGATGACGTCATCGGCTAATTTTCTATAATTTTTTTCATTTTTGAAATTTCATTTAAATCACATAATTTTACACAAAAAAACAAAACAGCCCTGTGTTTGTCCACAAACACTGTACCAGATGTCTAGTTTTTTTTTGTGCTTCCTTTTCAGACTTTTTTGCCCGTAGCATTTGTACACGTTTTCTTTCTTACCGGCACTTTGGCTACTTTGGTGCACCCGATTGCCTTTAAACTTGGCAGACACTTAGACAAACTGCTCAGAATGTGTCCCGAACTTTTTGGTCATGATGACGTCATCACGTGATTTGTTATGAATTTTTGAAATTTTAAAATCGTAACATTCTTTTCAATATATCTAGCGAACAAAACAAGATATTTTCAAAATTCTTTTTGTTATAGCTTTGGTATGTCTCAAAGATATGCCCTAAAAGGGAGAAAATGTGTGACGTCATGATGACATCATCAAAAATGTGCTTTTTTAAAACACATATAAGGATATGTCCGATCGTCATGAAAATTGGTGGGTAGGTAGATACTGGCACTAGAATGCAAAATCCAAAGTGACGTCATGATGATGTCATCACGTAATTTGTTATGAATTTTTGAAATTTTGAAAATCGTAACATTCTTTTAAATATATCTGGCAAACAAAACAAGATATTTTCAAAATTCTTTTTGTTATAGCTTTGGTAGGTCTCAAAGATATGCCCTAAAAAGGAAAAAAATGTGTGACGTCATGATGACATCATCAAAAATGTGCTTTTTTAAAACACATATAAGGATAGGTCCGATCGTCATGAAAATTGGTGGGTAGGTAGATACTGCCACCAGCATGCCAAATCTGAAATGACGTCATGATGACGTCATCACGTGATTTGTTATGAATTTTTGAAATGTTGAAATCGTAACATTCTTTTAAATATATCTGGCAAACAAAACAAGATATTTTCAAAATTATTTTTGTTATAGCTTTGGTAGGTCTCAAAGATATGCCCTAAAAAGGAAAAAATGTGTGACGTCATGATGACATCATCAAAAATGTGCTTTTTTAAAACACATATAAGGATAGGTCTGATCGTCATGAAAATTGGTGGGTAGGTAGATACTGTCACTAGGATGCTGAATCCAAAGTGACGTCATGATGACGTCATCACGTGATTTTTTATGAATTTTTCAAAATTTGAAAATCGTAACATTCTTTTCAATATATCTAGCGAACAAAACAAGATATTTTCAAAATTCTTTTTGTTATAGCTTTGGTATGTCTCAAAGATATGCCCTAAAAAGGAAAAAATGTGTGACGTCATGATGACGTCATCAAAAATGTGCTTTTTTAAAACACATAAGGATAGGTCCGATCGTCATGAAAATTGGTGGGTAGGTAGATACTGCCACCAGCATGCGAAATCTGAAATGACGTCATGATGACGTCATCACGTGATTTGTTATGAATTTTTGAAATTTTTAAATCGTAAAATTCTTTTAAATATATCTGGCAAACAAACCAAGATATTTTCAAAATTCTTTTTGTTATAGCTTTGGTAGGTCTCAAAGATATGCCCTAAAAAGGAACAAAATGTGTGACGTCATGATGACATCATCAAAAATGTGCTTTTTAAAAACACATAAGGATAGGTCCGATCGTCATGAAAATTGGTGGGTAGGTAGAAACTGTAACTAGCATGCAAAATCTGAAATGATGTCATGATGACGTCATCGTCAATTTTTTTTATGATTTTTGAAATTTTTGAAATTTCATTTTAATCTCAATTTTACACAAAAAAAAAAAACAGCCCTGTGTTTGTCCACAAACACTGTACCAGATGTCTAGTTTTTTTTTTTTTTTTTTTTTTTTTTTTTTTTTTTTTTTTTGTGTTACCTTTTCAGACTTTTTCCCCATAGCATTTGTGCACGTTTTCTTTCTTACCGGCACTTTGGCTACTTTGGTGCACCCGATTGACTTTAAACTTGGCAGATACTTAGACAAACTGCTCAGAATGTGTCCCGAACTTTTTGGTCATGATGACGTCATCACGTGATTTTTTATGAATTTTTGAAATTTTGAAATCGTAAAATTCTTTTAAATATATCTGCCGAACAAAACAAGGTATTTTCAAAATTCTTTTTGTTATAGCTTTGGTAGGTCTCAAAGATATGCCAAAAAAAAAAAAAAATGTGTGACGTCATGATGACATCATCAAAAATGTGCTTTTTTAAAACACATATAAGGATAGGTCCGATCGTCATGACAATTGGTGGGTAGGTAGATACTGGCACTAGGATGCAAAATCCAAAGTGACGTCATGATGACGTCATCACGTGATTTGTTATGAATTTTTGAAATTTTGAAAATCGTAACATTCTTTTAAATATATCTGGCAAACAAAACAAGATATTTTCAAAATTCTTCTTGTTATAGCTTTGGTAGGTCTCAAAGATATGCCCTAAAAAGGAAAAAAATGTGTGACGTCATGATGACATCATTAAAAATGTGCTTTTTTAAAACACATATAAGGATAGGTCCGATCGTCATGAAAATTGGTGGGTAGGTAGATACTGGCACTAGGATGCAAAATCCAAAGTGACGTCATGATGACGTCATCACGTGATTTTTTATGAATTTTTGAAATTTTGAAAATCGTAACATTCTTTTAAATATATCTGGCAAACAAAACAAGATATTTTCAAAATTCTTTTTGTTATAGCTTTGGTAGGTCTCAAAGATATGCCCTAAATAGGAAAAAAATGTGTGACGTCATGATGACATCATTAAAAATGTGCTTTTTTAAAACACATATAAGGATAGGTCCGATCGTCATGAAAATTGGTGGGTAGGTAGATACTGTCACTAGCATGCAAAATCTGAAATGATGTCATGATGACGTAATCAGCAATTTTTTTTATGATTTTTGAAATTTTTGAAATTTCATTTTAATCACAAAATTTTACACAAAAAATCAAAACAGCCCTGTGTTTGTCCACAAACACTGTACCAGATGTCTAGTTTTTTTTTTTTTTTCTTTTTTTTTTTTTTCCTTTTCAGACTTTTTTGCCCATAGCATTTGTACACGTTTTCTTTCTTACTGGCACTTTGGCTACTTTGGTGCACCCGATTGCCTTTAAACTTGGCAGACACTTAGACAAACTGCTCAGAATGTGTCCCGAACTTTTTGGTCATGATGACGTCATCACGTGATTTTTTATGAATTTTTGAAATTTTAAAATCGTAATATTCTTTTTAATATATCTAGCGAACAAAACAAGATATTTTCAAAATTCTTTTTGTTATAGCTTTGGTATGTCTCAAAGATATGCCCTAAAAGGGAAAAAATGTGTGACGTCATGATGACATCAAAAATGTGCTTTTTTAAAATACATATAAGGATAAGTCCGATCGTCATGAAAATTAGTGGGTAGGTAGATACTGTCACTAGGATGCTGAATCCAAAGTGACGTCATGATGACGTCATCACGTGATTTGTTATGAATTTTTCAAAATTTGAAAATCGTAACATTCTTTTAAATATATCTGGCAAACAAAACAAGATATTTTCAAAATTCTTTTTGTTATAGCTTTGGTAGGTCTCAAAGATATGCCCTAAAAAGGAACAAAATGTGTGACGTCATGATGACATCATCAAAAATGTGCTTTTTTAAAACACATATAAGGATAGGTCCGATCGTCATGAAAATTGGTGGGTAGGTAGATACTGGTACTAGGATGCAAAATCCAAAGTGACGTCATAATGACTTGATCATGTGATTTGTTATGAATTTTTGAAATTTTGAAATCGTAACATTCTTTTAAATATATCTCGCAAACAAAACAAGAGATTTTCAAAATTCTTTTTGATACAGCTTTTGGTATGTCTCAAAGATATGCCCTAAAAGGCGAAAATTGTGTGACGTCATAATGACGTCATCAAATTTTTTTTTTCAACGCATGTAAGGGTCGTTCCGATTAAAAATTTATACATTGAATTTTTCTCTACCTAATTCAACAATTTCGTGATCGTGGCTCACTCAAGTATTAAGAAATAACAGGCATCTAAAAAATTGTGACCAAATTCAATATAACACAAAGGAATTCTGGGAAGGACAGAAACCATGGCTTTCATGTGGCACGCTGTCTATAAAGAGTTGATCTCTAGTCTTTTTTTCAAGTCGTTAGACAAGTCGTAGCCAGATACTTACACCAACTGCTCAGAATGTGCGCCGAACTTTTAGGTCATGATGACGTCATCACATGTCACGTGACGTCATCTTAAAGGGGCATTTTTGGAAACCATATATCTACAAAAGTACAACAAGTCACATTAAGTTAAAACGTGGTATTTAGTTATGCCAGCATGTGTTAGATGAAAATGTATGTGACGTCATGGTGACGTCATGATGACGTCATCGGCACATTTTCTATGATTTTTTTCATTTTTGAAATTTCATTTAAATCACATAATTTTACACAAAAAAACAAAACAGCCCTGTGTTTGTCCACAAACACTGCACCAGATGTCTAGTTTCTTTTTTTTTTTTTTCCTTTTCAGACTTTTTTGCCCATAGCATTTGTACACGTTTTCTTTCTACCTGGCACTTTGGCTACTTTGGTGCAGCCGATTGCCTTCAAACTTGGCAGATACTTAGACAAACTGCTCAGAATGTGTCCCGAACTTTTTGGTCATGATGACGTCATCACGTGATTTTTTATGAATTTTTGAAATTTGAAAATCGTAAAATTCTTTTCAATATATCTAGCGAACAAAACAAGATATTTTCAAAATTCTTTTTGTTACAGCTTTGGTAGGTCTCAAAGATATGCCCTAAAAAGGAAAAAAGTGTGTGACGTCATGATGACATCATCAAAAATGTGCTTTTTTAAAACACATATAAGAATAGGTCCGATCGTCATGAAAATTGGTGGGTAGGTAGATACTGGCACTAGGATGCAAAATCCAAAGTGACGTCATGATGACGTCATCACGTGATTTGTTATGAATTTTTGACATTTTGAAAATCGTAACATTCTTTTAAATATATCTGGCAAACAAAACAAGATATTTTCAAAATTCTTTTTGTTATAGCTTTGGTAGGTCTCAAAGATATGCCCTAAAAAGGAAAAAAATGTGTGACGTCATGATGACATCATCAAAAATGTGCTTTTTTAAAACACATATAAGGATAGGTCCGATCGTCATGAAAATTGGTGGGTAGGTAGATACTGGTACTAGGATGCAAAATCCAAAGTGACGTCATGATGACGTCATCACGTGATTTGTTATGAATTTTTGAAATTTTGAAATCGTAACATTCTTTTAAATATATCTCGCAAACAAAACAAGAGATTTTCAAAATTCTTTTTGATGCAGCTTTTGGTATGTCTCAAAAATATGCCCTAAAAGGCGAAAATTGTGTGGCGTCATAATGACGTCATCAATTTTTTTTTTTTACGCATGTAAGGGTCGGTCCGATTAAAAATTTATACATTGAATTTTTCTCTACCTAATTCAACAATTTCGTGATCGTGGCTCACTCAAGTATTAAGAAATAGCAGGCATCTAAAAAATTGTGACCAAATTCAATATAACACAAAGGAATTCTGGGAAGGACAGAAACACCATGGCTTTCATGTGGCATGCTGTCTATAAAGAGTTGATCTCTAGTCCTTTTTTCAAGTCGTTAGACAAGTCGTAGGCAGATACTTACACCAACTGCTCAGAATGTGCGCCGAACTTTTAGGTCATGATGACGTCATCACGTCACGTGACGTCATCTTAAAGGGGCATTTTTGGAAACCATATATCTACAAAAGTACAAGTCACATTAAGTTAAAACGTGGTATTTAGTTATGCCAGCATGTGTTAGATGAAAATGTATGTGACGTCATGGTGACGTCATGATGACGTCATCGGCTAATTTTCTATGATTTTTTCATTTTTGAAATTTCATTTAAATCACATAATTTTACACAAAAAAACAAAACAGCCCTGTGTTTGTCCACAAACACTGCACCATACATCTAGTTTTTGGCTGTTTTGGAAACTTTTCCAAAACAGCCCTTGTTTTCGTTAAGATTTTTTTTTTTTTCTTTTTTTTTTTTGGCTGTTTTGGAAACTTTTCCAAAACAGCCCTTGTTTTCGTTAAGATTTTTTTTTTTTTTTTTTTTTTTGGCTGTTTTGGAAACTTTTCCAAAACAGCCCTTGTTTTCGTTAAGATTTTTTTTTTGGCTGTTTTGGAAACTTTTCCAAAACAGCCCTTGTTTTCGTTAAGATTTTTTTTTTTTGGCTGTTTTGGAAACTTTTCCAAAACAGCCCTTGTTTTCGTTAAGATTTTTTTTTTTTTCTTTTTTTTTTTTTTTTTTTTTTTTTTTTTTTTTTTTTTTTTTTTCCTTTTCAGACTTTTTCCCATAGCATTTGTGCACGTTTTCTTTCTTACCGGCACTTTTGCTACTTTGGTGCACCCGATTGCCTTTAAACTTGGCAGACACTTAGACAAACTGCTCAGAATGTGTGCCGAACTTTTTGGTCATGATGACGTCATCACGTGATTTTTTATGAATTTTTGAAATTTGAAAATCGTAAAATTCTTTTCAATATATCTAGCAAACAAAACAAGATATTTTCAAAATTCTTTTTGTTATAGCTTTGGTATGTCTCAAAGATATGCCCTAAAACGGAGAAAATGTGTGACGTCATGATGACATCATCAAAAATGTGCTTTTTTATAACACATATAAGGATAGGTCCGATCGTCATGAAAATTGGTGGGTAGGTAGATACTGGCACTAGGATGCAAAATCCAAAGTGACGTCATGATGACGTCATCACGTGATTTGTTATGAATTTTTGAAATTTTGAAAATCGTAACATTCTTTTAAATATATCTGGCAAACAAAACGAGATATTTTCAAAATTCTTTTTGTTATAGCTTTGGTAGGTCTCAAAGATATGCCCTAAAAAGGAAAAAAATGTGTGACGTCATGATGACATCATCAAAAATGTGCTTTTTTAAAACACATATAAGGATAGGTCCGATCGTCATGAAAATTGGTGGGTAGGTAGATACTGGCACTAGGATGCAAAATCCAAAGTGACGTCATGATGACGTCATCACGTGATTTGTTATGAATTTTTGAAATTTTGAAATCGTAACATTCTTTTAAATATATCTCGCAAACAAAACAAGATATTTTCAAAATTCTTTTTGATACAGCTTTTGGTATGTCTCAAAGATATGCCCTAAAAGGCGAAAATTGTGTGACGTCATAATGACATCATCAATTTTTTTCTTTTTACGCATGTAAGGGTCGGTCCGATTAAAAAAATGTATACATTGAATTTTTCTCTACCTAATTCAACAATTTCGTGATCGTGGCTCACTCAAGTATTAAGAAATAACAGGCATCTGAAAATTGTGACCAAATTCAATATAACACAAAGGAATTCTGGGAAGGACAGAAACCATGGCTTTCATGTGGCATGCTGTCTATAAAGAGTTGATCTCTAGTCTTTTTTTCAAGTCGTTAGACAAGTCGTAGGCAGACACTTACACCAACTGCTCAGAATGTGCGCCGAACTTTTACGTCATGATGACGTCATCACATGTCACGTGACGTCATCTTAAAGGGGCATTTTTGGAAACCATATATCTACAAAAGTACAAGTCAGATTCAGTTTAAACGTGGTATTTAGTTATGCCAGCATGTGTTAGATGAAAATTTATGTGACGTCATGATGACGTCATCGGCTAATTTTCTATAATTTTTTTCATTTTTGAAAGTTCATTTAAATCACATAATTTTACACAAAAAAACAAAACAGCCCTGTGTTTGTCCACAAACACTGCACCATACATCTAGTTTCTTTTTTTTTTTCTTTTTTTTTTTTTTTTTTTTTTTTTTTTTTTCCTTTTCAGACTTTTTCCCATAGCATTTGTGCACGTTTTCTTTCTTACCGGCACTTTGGCTATTTTGGTGCACCCGATTGCCTTTAAACTTGGCAGACACTTAGACAAACTGCTCAGAATGTGTGCCGAACTTTTTGGTCATGATGACGTCATCACGTGATTTTTTATGAATTTTTGAAATTTTAAAATCGTAAAATTCTTTTCAATATATCTAGCGAACAAAACAAGATATTTTCAAAATTCTTTTTGTTACAGCTTTGGTAGGTCTCAAAGATATGCCCTAAAAAGGAAAAAGTGTGTGACGTCATGATGACATCATCAAAAATGTGCTTTTTTAAAACACATATAAGAATAGGTCCGTTCGTCATGAAAATTGGTGGGTAGGTAGATACTGGTACTAGGATGCAAAATCCAAAGTGACGTCATGATGACGTCATCACGTGATTTGTTATGAATTTTTGAAATTTTGAAAATCGTAACATTCTTTTCAATATATCTGGCAAACAAAACAAGATATTTTCAAAATTCTTTTTGTTATAGCTTTGGTAGGTCTCAAACATATGCCCTAAAAAGGAAAAAAATGTGTGACGTCATGATGACATCATCAAAAATGTGCTTTTTTAAAACACATATAAGGATAGGTCCGATCGTCATGAAAATTGGTGGGTAGGTAGATACTGGTATTAGGATGCAAAATCCAAAGTGACGTCATGATGACGTCATCACGTGATTTGTTATGAATTTTTGAAATTTTGAAATCGTAACATTCTTTTCAATATATCTCGCAAACAAAACAAGATATTTTCAAAATTCTTTTTGTTATAGCTTTGGTATGTCTCAAAGATATGCACTAAAAGAAAAAAAATTGTGTGATGTCATGATGACGTCATCAAAAATGTGCTTTTTTAAAACACATATAAGGATAGGTCCGATCGTCATGAAAATTGGTGAGTAGGTAGATACTGGCACTAGGATGCAAAATCCAAAATGACGTCATGATGACGTCATCACGTGATTTGTTATGAATTTTTGAAATTTTGAAAATCGTAACATTCTTTTAAATATATCTGGCAAACAAAACAAGATATTTTCAAAATTCTTTTTGTTATAGCTTTGGTAGGTCTCAAAGATATGCCCTAAAAAGGAAAAAAATGTGTGACGTCATGATGACATCATCAAAAATGTCCTTTTTTAAAACACATATAAGGATAGGTCCAATCGTCATGAAAATTGGTGGGTAGGTAGATACTGCCACCAGCATGCAGAAGCCGAAGTGACGTCATGATGACGTCATCGCGTGATTTTTTATGAATTTTTGAAATTTTGAAATCGTAAAATTCTTTTAAATATATCTGGCAAACAAAACAAGATATTTTCAAAATTCTTTTTGTTATAGCTTTGGTAGGTCTCAAAGATATGCCCTAAAAAGGAAAAAAATGTGTGACGTCATGATGACATCATCAAAAATGTGCTTTTTTAAAACACATATAAGGATAGGTCCGATCGTCATGAAAATTGGTGGGTAGGTAGATACTGGTACTAGGATGCAAAATCCAAAGTGACGTCATAATGACTTGATCATGTGATTTGTTATGAATTTTTGAAATTTTGAAATCGTAACATTCTTTTAAATATATCTCGCAAACAAAACAAGAGATTTTCAAAATTCTTTTTGATACAGCTTTTGGTATGTCTCAAAGATATGCCCTAAAAGGCGAAAATTGTGTGACGTCATAATGACGTCATCAAATTTTTTTTTTCAACGCATGTAAGGGTCGTTCCGATTAAAAATTTATACATTGAATTTTTCTCTACCTAATTCAACAATTTCGTGATCGTGGCTCACTCAAGTATTAAGAAATAACAGGCATCTAAAAAATTGTGACCAAATTCAATATAACACAAAGGAATTCTGGGAAGGACAGAAACCATGGCTTTCATGTGGCACGCTGTCTATAAAGAGTTGATCTCTAGTCTTTTTTTCAAGTCGTTAGACAAGTCGTAGCCAGATACTTACACCAACTGCTCAGAATGTGCGCCGAACTTTTAGGTCATGATGACGTCATCACATGTCACGTGACGTCATCTTAAAGGGGCATTTTTGGAAACCATATATCTACAAAAGTACAACAAGTCACATTAAGTTAAAACGTGGTATTTAGTTATGCCAGCATGTGTTAGATGAAAATGTATGTGACGTCATGGTGACGTCATGATGACGTCATCGGCACATTTTCTATGATTTTTTTCATTTTTGAAATTTCATTTAAATCACATAATTTTACACAAAAAAACAAAACAGCCCTGTGTTTGTCCACAAACACTGCACCAGATGTCTAGTTTCTTTTTTTTTTTTTTCCTTTTCAGACTTTTTTGCCCATAGCATTTGTACACGTTTTCTTTCTACCTGGCACTTTGGCTACTTTGGTGCAGCCGATTGCCTTCAAACTTGGCAGATACTTAGACAAACTGCTCAGAATGTGTCCCGAACTTTTTGGTCATGATGACGTCATCACGTGATTTTTTATGAATTTTTGAAATTTGAAAATCGTAAAATTCTTTTCAATATATCTAGCGAACAAAACAAGATATTTTCAAAATTCTTTTTGTTACAGCTTTGGTAGGTCTCAAAGATATGCCCTAAAAAGGAAAAAAGTGTGTGACGTCATGATGACATCATCAAAAATGTGCTTTTTTAAAACACATATAAGAATAGGTCCGATCGTCATGAAAATTGGTGGGTAGGTAGATACTGGCACTAGGATGCAAAATCCAAAGTGACGTCATGATGACGTCATCACGTGATTTGTTATGAATTTTTGAAATTTTGAAAATCGTAACATTCTTTTAAATATATCTGGCAAACAAAACAAGATATTTTCAAAATTCTTTTTGTTATAGCTTTGGTAGGTCTCAAAGATATGCCCTAAAAAGGAAAAAAATGTGTGACGTCATGATGACATCATCAAAAATGTGCTTTTTTAAAACACATATAAGGATAGGTCCGATCGTCATGAAAATTGGTGGGTAGGTAGATACTGGTACTAGGATGCAAAATCCAAAGTGACGTCATGATGACGTCATCACGTGATTTGTTATGAATTTTTGAAATTTTGAAATCGTAACATTCTTTTAAATATATCTCGCAAACAAAACAAGAGATTTTCAAAATTCTTTTTGATGCAGCTTTTGGTATGTCTCAAAAATATGCCCTAAAAGGCGAAAATTGTGTGGCGTCATAATGACGTCATCAATTTTTTTTTTTTACGCATGTAAGGGTCGGTCCGATTAAAAATTTATACATTGAATTTTTCTCTACCTAATTCAACAATTTCGTGATCGTGGCTCACTCAAGTATTAAGAAATAGCAGGCATCTAAAAAATTGTGACCAAATTCAATATAACACAAAGGAATTCTGGGAAGGACAGAAACACCATGGCTTTCATGTGGCATGCTGTCTATAAAGAGTTGATCTCTAGTCCTTTTTTCAAGTCGTTAGACAAGTCGTAGGCAGATACTTACACCAACTGCTCAGAATGTGCGCCGAACTTTTAGGTCATGATGACGTCATCACATGTCACGTGACGTCATCTTAAAGGGGCATTTTTGGAAACCATATATCTACAAAAGTACAAGTCACATTAAGTTAAAACGTGGTATTTAGTTATGCCAGCATGTGTTAGATGAAAATGTATGTGACGTCATGGTGACGTCATGATGACGTCATCGGCTAATTTTCTATGATTTTTTCATTTTTGAAATTTCATTTAAATCACATAATTTTACACAAAAAAACAAAACAGCCCTGTGTTTGTCCACAAACACTGCACCATACATCTAGTTTTTGGCTGTTTTGGAAACTTTTCCAAAACAGCCCTTGTTTTCGTTAAGATTTTTTTTTTTTTCTTTTTTTTTTTTGGCTGTTTTGGAAACTTTTCCAAAACAGCCCTTGTTTTCGTTAAGATTTTTTTTTTTTTTTTTTTTTTTGGCTGTTTTGGAAACTTTTCCAAAACAGCCCTTGTTTTCGTTAAGATTTTTTTTTTGGCTGTTTTGGAAACTTTTCCAAAACAGCCCTTGTTTTCGTTAAGATTTTTTTTTTTTTCTTTTTTTTTTTCTTTTTTTTTTTTTTTTTTTTTTTTTTTTTTTCCTTTTCAGACTTTTTCCCATAGCATTTGTGCACGTTTTCTTTCTTACCGGCACTTTGGCTATTTTGGTGCACCCGATTGCCTTTAAACTTGGCAGACACTTAGACAAACTGCTCAGAATGTGTGCCGAACTTTTTGGTCATGATGACGTCATCACGTGATTTTTTATGAATTTTTGAAATTTTAAAATCGTAAAATTCTTTTCAATATATCTAGCGAACAAAACAAGATATTTTCAAAATTCTTTTTGTTACAGCTTTGGTAGGTCTCAAAGATATGCCCTAAAAAGGAAAAAGTGTGTGACGTCATGATGACATCATCAAAAATGTGCTTTTTTAAAACACATATAAGAATAGGTCCGTTCGTCATGAAAATTGGTGGGTAGGTAGATACTGGTACTAGGATGCAAAATCCAAAGTGACGTCATGATGACGTCATCACGTGATTTGTTATGAATTTTTGAAATTTTGAAAATCGTAACATTCTTTTCAATATATCTGGCAAACAAAACAAGATATTTTCAAAATTCTTTTTGTTATAGCTTTGGTAGGTCTCAAACATATGCCCTAAAAAGGAAAAAAATGTGTGACGTCATGATGACATCATCAAAAATGTGCTTTTTTAAAACACATATAAGGATAGGTCCGATCGTCATGAAAATTGGTGGGTAGGTAGATACTGGTATTAGGATGCAAAATCCAAAGTGACGTCATGATGACGTCATCACGTGATTTGTTATGAATTTTTGAAATTTTGAAATCGTAACATTCTTTTCAATATATCTCGCAAACAAAACAAGAGATTTTCAAAATTCTTTTTGATACAGCTTTTGGTATGTCTCAAAGATATGCCCTAAAAGGCGAAAATTGTGTGACGTCATAATGACGTCATCAATTTTTTTTTTTAACGCATGTAAGGGTCGGTCCGATTAAAAATTTATACATTGAATTTTTCTCTACCTAATTCAACAATTTCGTGATCGTGGCTCACTCAAGTATTAAGAAATAACAGGCATCTAACAAATTGTGACCAAATTCAATATAACACAAAGGAATTCTGGGAAGGACAGAAACCATGGCTTTCATGTGGCATGCTGTCTATAAAGAGTTGATCTGTAGTCTTTTTTTCAAGTCGTTAGACAAGTCGTAGGCAGATACTTACACCAACTGCTCAGAATGTGCGCCGAACTTTTAGGTCATGATGACGTCATCACATGTCACGTGACGTCATCTTAAAGGGGCATTTTTGGAAACCATATATCTACAAAAGTACAAGTCACATTAAGTTAAAACGTGGTATTTAGTTATGCCAGCATGTGTTAGATGAAAATGTATGTGACGTCATGGTGACGTCATGATGACGTCATCGGCTAATTTTCTATGATTTTTTTCATTTTTGAAATTTCATTTAAATCACATAATTTTACACAAAAAAACAAAACAGCCCTGTGTTTGTCCACAAACACTGCACCAGATGTCTATTTTTTTTTTTTTTTTTTTTTTTTTTTTTTTTTTTTTTTTTTTTTTTTTTTTTTTTTTTTCCTTTTCAGACTTTTTCCCATAGCATTTGTGCACGTTTTCTTTCTTACCGGCACTTTGGCTACTTTGGTGCACCCGATTGCCTTTAAACTTGGCAGACACTTAGACAAACTGCTCAGAATGTGTGCCGAACTTTTTGGTCATGATGACGTCATCACGTGATTTTTTATGAATTTTTGAAATTTTAAAATCGTAAAATTCTTTTCAATATATCTAGCGAACAAAACAAGATATTTTCAAAATTCTTTTTGTTACAGCTTTGGTAGGTCTCAAAGATATGCCCTAAAAAGGAAAAAGTGTGTGACGTCATGATGACATCATCAAAAATGTGCTTTTTTAAAACACATATAAGAATAGGTCCGTTCGTCATGAATATTGGTGGGTAGGTAGATACTGGCACTAGGATGCAAAATCCAAAGTGACGTCATGATGACGTCATCACGTGAATTGTTATGAATTTGTGAAATTTTGAAAATCGTAACATTCTTTTCAATATATCTGGCAAACAAAACAAGATATTTTCAAAATTCTTTTTGTTATAGCTTTGGTAGGTCTCAAACATATGCCCTAAAAAGGAAAAAAATGTGTGACGTCATGATGACATCATCAAAAATGTGCTTTTTTAAAACACATATAAGGATAGGTCCGATCGTCATGAAAATTGGTGGGTAGGTAGATACTGGTATTAGGATGCAAAATC
Source organism: Hippasteria phrygiana (assembly GCA_037893225.1). Taxonomy (NCBI): domain Eukaryota; kingdom Metazoa; phylum Echinodermata; class Asteroidea; order Valvatida; family Goniasteridae; genus Hippasteria; species Hippasteria phrygiana. The sequence goes on from JAZGUH010000502.1 coordinate 1,767,453, forward strand.
CAAAGTGACGTCATGATGACGTCATCACGTGATTTGTTATGAATTTTTGAAATTTTGAAATCGTAACATTCTTTTCAATATATCTCGCAAACAAAACAAGAGATTTTCAAAATTCTTTTTGATACAGCTTTTGGTATGTCTCAAAGATATGCCCTAAAAGGCGAAAATTGTGTGACGTCATAATGACGTCATCAATTTTTTTTTTAACGCATGTAAGGGTCGGTCCGATTAAAAATTTATACATTGAATTTTTCTCTACCTAATTCAACAATTTCGTGATCGTGGCTCACTCAAGTATTAAGAAATAACAGGCATCTAACAAATTGTGACCAAATTCAATATAACACAAAGGAATTCTGGGAAGGACAGAAACCATGGCTTTCATGTGGCATGCTGTCTATAAAGAGTTGATCTCTAGTCTTTTTTTCAAGTCGTTAGACAAGTCGTAGGCAGATACTTACACCAACTGCTCAGAATGTGCGCCGAACTTTTAGGTCATGATGACGTCATCACATGTCACGTGACGTCATCTTAAAGGGGCATTTTTGGAAACCATATATCTACAAAAGTACAAGTCACATTAAGTTAAAACGTGGTATTTAGTTATGCCAGCATGTGTTAGATGAAAATGTATGTGACGTCATGGTGACGTCATGATGACGTCATCGGCTAATTTTCTATGATTTTTTTCATTTTTGAAATTTCATTTAAATCACATAATTTTACACAAAAAAACAAAACAGCCCTGTGTTTGTCCACAAACACTGCACCAGATGTCTAGTTTTTTTTTTTTTTGCTTCCTTTTCAGACTTTTTCCCATAGCATTTGTACACGTTTTCTTTCTTACTGGCACTTTGGCTACTTTGGTGCACCCGATTGCCTTTAAACTTGGCAGACACTTAGACCAACTGCTCAGAATGTGTCCCGAACTTTTTGGTCATGATGACGTCATCACGTGATTTTTTATGAATTTTTGAATTTTGAAAATCGTAAAATTCTTTTCAATATATCTAGCGAACAAAACAAGATATTTTCAAAATTCTTTTTGTTATAGCTTTGGTATGTCTCAAAGATATGCCCTAAAAAGGAAAAAAATGTGTGACGTCATGATGACATCATCAAAAATGTGCTTTTTTAAAACACATATAAGGATAGGTCCGATCGTCATGAAAATTGGTGGGTAGGTAGATACTGGCACTAGGATGCAAAATCCAAAGTGACGTCATGATGACGTCATCACGTGATTTGTTATGAATTTTTGAAATTTTGAAAATCGTAACATTCTTTTAAATATATCTGGCAAACAAAACAAGATATTTTCAAAATTCTTTTTGTTATAGCTTTGGTAGGTCTCAAAGATATGCCCTAAAAAGGAAAAAAATGTGTGACGTCATGATGACATCATCAAAAATGTGCTTTTTTAAAACACATATAAGGATAGGTCCGATCGTCATGAAAATTGGTGGGTAGGTAGATACTGGCACTAGCATGCAAAATCCAAAGTGACGTCATGATGACGTCATCACGTGATTTGTTATGAATTTTTGAAATTTTGAAATCGTAACATTCTTTTAAATATATCTCGCAAACAAAACAAGAGATTTTCAAAATTCTTTTTGATACAGCTTTTGGTATGTCTCAAAGATATGCCCTAAAAGGCAAAAATTGTGTAACGTCATAATGACGTCATCAATTTTTTTTTTTAACGCATGTAAGGGTCGGTCCGATTAAAAATTTATACATTGAATTTTTCTCTACCTAATTCAACAATTTCGTGATCGTGGCTCACTCAAGTATTAAGAAATAGCAGGCATCTAAAAAATTGTGACCAAATTCAATATAACACAAAGGAATTCTGGGAAGGACAGAAACCATGGCTTTCATGTGGCATGCTGTCTATAAAGAGTTGATCTCTAGTCTTTTTTTCAAGTCGTTAGACAAGTCGTAGGCAGATACTTACACCAACTGCTCAGAATGTGCGCCGAACTTTTAGGTCATGATGACGTCATCACATGTCACGTGACGTCATCTTAAAGGGGCATTTTTGGAAACCATATATCTACAAAAGTACAAGTCACATTAAGTTAAAACGTGGTATTTAGTTATGCCAGCATGTGTTAGATGAAAATGTATGTGACGTCATGGTGACGTCATGATGACGTCATCGGCTAATTTTCTATGATTTGTTTCATTTTTGAAATTTCATTTAAATCACATAATTTTACACAAAAAACAAAACAGCCCTGTGTTTGTCCACAAACACTGCACCAGATATCTATTTTTTTTTTTTTTTTCTTTTTTTTTTTTTTCCTTTTCAGACTTTTTTGCCCATAGCATTTGTACACGTTTTCTTTCTTACTGGCACTTTGGCTACTTTGGTGCACCCGATTGTCTTTAAACTTGGCAGACACTTAGACAAACTGCTCAGAATGTGTCCCGAACTTTTTGGTCATGATGACGTCATCACGTGATTTTTTATGAATTTTCGAAATTTGAAAATCGTAACATTCTTTTCAATATATCTAGCGAACAAAACAAGATATTTTCAAAATTCTTTTTGTTATAGCTTTGGTATGTCTCAAAGATATGCCCTAAAACGGAGAAAATGTGTGACGTCATGATGACATCATCAAAAATGTGCTTTTTTATAACACATATAAGGATAGGTCCGATCGTCATGAAAATTGGTGGGTAGGTAGATACTGGCACTAGGATGCAAAATCCAAAGTGACGTCATGATGACGTCATCACATGATTTGTTATGAATTTTTGAAATTTTGAAAATCGTAACATTCTTTTAAATATATCTGGCAAACAAAACAAGATATTTTCAAAATTCTTTTTGTTATAGCTTTGGTAGGTCTCAAAGATATGCCAAAAAAAAAAAAAAATGTGTGACGTCATGATGACATCATCAAAAATGTGCTTTTTTAAAACACATATAAGGATAGGTCCGATCGTCATGACAATTGGTGGGTAGGTAGATACTGGCACTAGGATGCAAAATCCAAAGTGACGTCATGATGACGTCATCACGTGATTTGTTGTGAATTTTTGAAATTTTGAAAATCGTAACATTCTTTTAAATATATCTGGCAAACAAAACAAGATATTTTCAAAATTCTTCTTGTTATAGCTTTGGTAGGTCTCAAAGATATGCCCTAAAAAGGAAAAAAATGTGTGACGTCATGATGACATCATTAAAAATGTGCTTTTTTAAAACACATATAAGGATAGGTCCGATCGTCATGAAAATTGGTGGGTAGGTAGATACTGGCACTAGGATGCAAAATCCAAAGTGACGTCATGATGACGTCATCACGTGATTTTTTATGAATTTTTGAAATTTTGAAAATCGTAACATTCTTTTAAATATATCTGGCAAACAAAACAAGATATTTTCAAAATTCTTTTTGTTATAGCTTTGGTAGGTCTCAAAGATATGCCCTAAATAGGAAAAAAATGTGTGACGTCATGATGACATCATTAAAAATGTGCTTTTTTAAAACACATATAAGGATAGGTCCGATCGTCATGAAAATTGGTGGGTAGGTAGATACTGTCACTAGCATGCAAAATCTGAAATGATGTCATGATGACGTAATCAGCAATTTTTTTTATGATTTTTGAAATTTTTGAAATTTCATTTTAATCACAAAATTTTACACAAAAAATCAAAACAGCCCTGTGTTTGTCCACAAACACTGTACCAGATGTCTAGTTTTTTTTTTTTTTTCTTTTTTTTTTTTTTCCTTTTCAGACTTTTTTGCCCATAGCATTTGTACACGTTTTCTTTCTTACTGGCACTTTGGCTACTTTGGTGCACCCGATTGCCTTTAAACTTGGCAGACACTTAGACAAACTGCTCAGAATGTGTCCCGAACTTTTTGGTCATGATGACGTCATCACGTGATTTTTTATGAATTTTTGAAATTTTAAAATCGTAATATTCTTTTTAATATATCTAGCGAACAAAACAAGATATTTTCAAAATTCTTTTTGTTATAGCTTTGGTATGTCTCAAAGATATGCACTAAAAGAAAAAAAAATGTGTGATGTCATGATGACGTCATCAAAAATGTGCTTTTTTAAAACACATATAAGGATAGGTCCGATCGTCATGAAAATTGGTGAGTAGGTAGATACTGGCACTAGGATGCAAAATCCAAAATGACGTCATGATGACGTCATCACGTGATTTGTTATGAATTTTTGAAATTTTGAAAATCGTAACATTCTTTTAAATATATCTGGCAAACAAAACAAGATATTTTCAAAATTCTTTTTGTTATAGCTTTGGTAGGTCTCAAAGATATGCCCTAAAAAGGAAAAAAATGTGTGACGTCATGATGACATCATCAAAAATGTCCTTTTTTAAAACACATATAAGGATAGGTCCAATCGTCATGAAAATTGGTGGGTAGGTAGATACTGCCACCAGCATGCAGAAGCCGAAGTGACGTCATGATGACGTCATCGCGTGATTTTTTATGAATTTTTGAAATTTTGAAATCGTAAAATTCTTTTAAATATATCTGGCAAACAAAACAAGATATTTTCAAAATTCTTTTTGTTATAGCTTTGGTAGGTCTCAAAGATATGCCCTAAAAAGGAAAAAAATGTGTGACGTCATGATGACATCATCAAAAATGTGCTTTTTTAAAACACATATAAGGATAGGTCCGATCGTCATGAAAATTGGTGGGTAGGTAGATACTGGTACTAGGATGCAAAATCCAAAGTGACGTCATAATGACTTGATCATGTGATTTGTTATGAATTTTTGAAATTTTGAAATCGTAACATTCTTTTAAATATATCTCGCAAACAAAACAAGAGATTTTCAAAATTCTTTTTGATACAGCTTTTGGTATGTCTCAAAGATATGCCCTAAAAGGCGAAAATTGTGTGACGTCATAATGACGTCATCAAATTTTTTTTTTCAACGCATGTAAGGGTCGTTCCGATTAAAAATTTATACATTGAATTTTTCTCTACCTAATTCAACAATTTCGTGATCGTGGCTCACTCAAGTATTAAGAAATAACAGGCATCTAAAAAATTGTGACAATTCAATATAACACAAAGGAATTCTGGGAAGGACAGAAACCATGGCTTTCATGTGGCACGCTGTCTATAAAGAGTTGATCTCTAGTCTTTTTTTCAAGTCGTTAGACAAGTCGTAGCCAGATACTTACACCAACTGCTCAGAATGTGCGCCGAACTTTTAGGTCATGATGACGTCATCACATGTCACGTGACGTCATCTTAAAGGGGCATTTTTGGAAACCATATATCTACAAAAGTACAACAAGTCACATTAAGTTAAAACGTGGTATTTAGTTATGCCAGCATGTGTTAGATGAAAATGTATGTGACGTCATGGTGACGTCATGATGACGTCATCGGCACATTTTCTATGATTTTTTTCATTTTTGAAATTTCATTTAAATCACATAATTTTACACAAAAAAACAAAACAGCCCTGTGTTTGTCCACAAACACTGCACCAGATGTCTAGTTTCTTTTTTTTTTTTTTCCTTTTCAGACTTTTTTGCCCATAGCATTTGTACACGTTTTCTTTCTACCTGGCACTTTGGCTACTTTGGTGCAGCCGATTGCCTTCAAACTTGGCAGATACTTAGACAAACTGCTCAGAATGTGTCCCGAACTTTTTGGTCATGATGACGTCATCACGTGATTTTTTATGAATTTTTGAAATTTGAAAATCGTAAAATTCTTTTCAATATATCTAGCGAACAAAACAAGATATTTTCAAAATTCTTTTTGTTACAGCTTTGGTAGGTCTCAAAGATATGCCCTAAAAAGGAAAAAAGTGTGTGACGTCATGATGACATCATCAAAAATGTGCTTTTTTAAAACACATATAAGAATAGGTCCGATCGTCATGAAAATTGGTGGGTAGGTAGATACTGGCACTAGGATGCAAAATCCAAAGTGACGTCATGATGACGTCATCACGTGATTTGTTATGAATTTTTGAAATTTTGAAAATCGTAACATTCTTTTAAATATATCTGGCAAACAAAACAAGATATTTTCAAAATTCTTTTTGTTATAGCTTTGGTAGGTCTCAAAGATATGCCCTAAAAAGGAAAAAAATGTGTGACGTCATGATGACATCATCAAAAATGTGCTTTTTTAAAACACATATAAGGATAGGTCCGATCGTCATGAAAATTGGTGGGTAGGTAGATACTGGTACTAGGATGCAAAATCCAAAGTGACGTCATGATGACGTCATCACGTGATTTGTTATGAATTTTTGAAATTTTGAAATCGTAACATTCTTTTAAATATATCTCGCAAACAAAACAAGAGATTTTCTAAATTCTTTTTGATGCAGCTTTTGGTATGTCTCAAAAATATGCCCTAAAAGGCGAAAATTGTGTGGCGTCATAATGACGTCATCAATTTTTTTTTTTAACGCATGTAAGGGTCGGTCCGATTAAAAATTTATACATTGAATTTTTCTCTACCTAATTCAACAATTTCGTGATCGTGGCTCACTCAAGTATTAAGAAATAGCAGGCATCTAAAAAATTGTGACCAAATTCAATATAACACAAAGGAATTCTGGGAAGGACAGAAACACCATGGCTTTCATGTGGCATGCTGTCTATAAAGAGTTGATCTCTAGTCCTTTTTTCAAGTCGTTAGACAAGTCGTAGGCAGATACTTACACCAACTGCTCAGAATGTGCGCCGAACTTTTAGGTCATGATGACGTCATCACATGTCACGTGACGTCATCTTAAAGGGGCATTTTTGGAAACCATATATCTACAAAAGTACAAGTCACATTAAGTTAAAACGTGGTATTTAGTTATGCCAGCATGTGTTAGATGAAAATGTATGTGACGTCATGGTGACGTCATGATGACGTCATCGGCTAATTTTCTATGATTTTTTCATTTTTGAAATTTCATTTAAATCACATAATTTTACACAAAAAAACAAAACAGCCCTGTGTTTGTCCACAAACACTGCACCATACATCTAGTTTTTGGCTGTTTTGGAAACTTTTCCAAAACAGCCCTTGTTTTCGTTAAGATTTTTTTTTTTTTCTTTTTTTTGTTTTGGCTGTTTTGGAAACTTTTCCAAAACAGCCCTTGTTTTCGTTAAGATTTTTTTTTTTTTTTTTTTTTTTGGCTGTTTTGGAAACTTTTCCAAAACAGCCCTTGTTTTCGTTAAGATTTTTTTTGGGGCTGTTTTGGAAACTTTTCCAAAACAGCCCTTGTTTTCGTTAAGATTTTTTTTTTTTTTTTTTTTTTTTTTTTTTTTTTTTTTTTTTTTTTTTTTTTTTTTTTTTCCTTTTCAGACTTTTTCCCATAGCATTTGTGCACGTTTTCTTTCTTACCGGCACTTTGGCTACTTTGGTGCACCCGATTGCCTTTAAACTTGGCAGACACTTAGACAAACTGCTCAGAATGTGTGCCGAACTTTTTGGTCATGATGACGTCATCACGTGATTTTTTATGAATTTTTGAAATTTTAAAATCGTAAAATTCTTTTCAATATATCTAGCGAACAAAACAAGATATTTTCAAAATTCTTTTTGTTACAGCTTTGGTAGGTCTCAAAGATATGCCCTAAAAAGGAAAAAGTGTGTGACGTCATGATGACATCATCAAAAATGTGCTTTTTTAAAACACATATAAGAATAGGTCCGTTCGTCATGAAAATTGGTGGGTAGGTAGATACTGGTACTAGGATGCAAAATCCAAAGTGACGTCATGATGACGTCATCACGTGATTTGTTATGAATTTTTGAAATTTTGAAAATCGTAACATTCTTTTCAATATATCTGGCAAACAAAACAAGATATTTTCAAAATTCTTTTTGTTATAGCTTTGGTAGGTCTCAAACATATGCCCTAAAAAGGAAAAAAATGTGTGACGTCATGATGACATCATCAAAAATGTGCTTTTTTAAAACACATATAAGGATAGGTCCGATCGTCATGAAAATTGGTGGGTAGGTAGATACTGGTATTAGGATGCAAAATCCAAAGTGACGTCATGATGACGTCATCACGTGATTTGTTATGAATTTTTGAAATTTTGAAATCGTAACATTCTTTTCAATATATCTCGCAAACAAAACAAGAGATTTTCAAAATTCTTTTTGATACAGCTTTTGGTATGTCTCAAAGATATGCCCTAAAAGGCGAAAATTGTGTGACGTCATAATGACGTCATCAATTTTTTTTTTTAACGCATGTAAGGGTCGGTCCGATTAAAAATTTATACATTGAATTTTTCTCTACCTAATTCAACAATTTCGTGATCGTGGCTCACTCAAGTATTAAGAAATAACAGGCATCTAACAAATTGTGACCAAATTCAATATAACACAAAGGAATTCTGGGAAGGACAGAAACCATGGCTTTCATGTGGCATGCTGTCTATAAAGAGTTGATCTGTAGTCTTTTTTTCAAGTCGTTAGACAAGTCGTAGGCAGATACTTACACCAACTGCTCAGAATGTGCGCCGAACTTTTAGGTCATGATGACGTCATCACATGTCACGTGACGTCATCTTAAAGGGGCATTTTTGGAAACCATATATCTACAAAAGTACAAGTCACATTAAGTTAAAACGTGGTATTTAGTTATGCCAGCATGTGTTAGATGAAAATGTATGTGACGTCATGGTGACGTCATGATGACGTCATCGGCTAATTTTCTATGATTTTTTTCATTTTTGAAATTTCATTTAAATCACATAATTTTACACAAAAAAACAAAACAGCCCTGTGTTTGTCCACAAACACTGCACCAGATGTCTATTTTTTTTTTTTTTTTTTTTTTTTTTTTGGCTGTTTTGGAAACTTTTCCAAAACAGCCCTTGTTTTCGTTAAGATTTTTTTTTTTTTCTTTTTTTTTTTTTTTTTTTTTTTTTTTTTTTTTTCCTTTTCAGACTTTTTCCCATAGCATTTGTGCACGTTTTCTTTCTTACCGGCACTTTGGCTACTTTGGTGCACTCGATTGCCTTTAAACTTGGCAGACACTTAGACAAACTGCTCAGAATGTGTGCCGAACTTTTTGGTCATGATGACGTCATCACGTGATTTTTTATGAATTTTTGAAATTTTAAAATCGTAAAATTCTTTTCAATATATCTAGCGAACAAAACAAGATATTTTCAAAATTCTTTTTGTTACAGCTTTGGTAGGTCTCAAAGATATGCCCTAAAAAGGAAAAAGTGTGTGACGTCATGATGACATCATCAAAAATGTGCTTTTTTAAAACACATATAAGAATAGGTCCGTTCGTCATGAAAATTGGTGGGTAGGTAGATACTGGCACTAGGATGCAAAATCCAAAGTGACGTCATGATGACGTCATCACGTGATTTGTTATGAATTTTTGAAATTTTGAAAATCGTAACATTCTTTTCAATATATCTGGCAAACAAAACAAGATATTTTCAAAATTCTTTTTGTTATAGCTTTGGTAGGTCTCAAACATATGCCCTAAAAAGGAAAAAAATGTGTGACGTCATGATGACATCATCAAAAATGTGCTTTTTTAAAACACATATAAGGATAGGTCCGATCGTCATGAAAATTGGTGGGTAGGTAGATACTGGTATTAGGATGCAAAATCCAAAGTGACGTCATGATGACGTCATCACGTGATTTGTTATGAATTTTTGAAATTTTGAAATCGTAACATTCTTTTCAATATATCTCGCAAACAAAACAAGAGATTTTCAAAATTCTTTTTGATACAGCTTTTGGTATGTCTCAAAGATATGCCCTAAAAAGGCGAAAATTGTGTGACGTCATAATGACGTCATCAATTTTTTTTTTTTACGCATGTAAGGGTCGGTCCGATTAAAAATTTATACATTGAATTTTTCTCTACCTAATTCAACAATTTCGTGATCGTGGCTCACTCAAGTATTAAGAAATAACAGGTATCTAACAAATTGTGACCAAATTCAATATAACACAAAGGAATTCTGGGAAGGACAGAAACCATGGCTTTCATGTGGCATGCTGTCTATAAAGAGTTGATCTCTAGTCTTTTTTTCAAGTCGTTAGACAAGTCGTAGGCAGATACTTACACCAACTGCTCAGAATGTGCGCCGAACTTTTTGGTCATGATGATGTCATCACATGTCACGTGACGTCATCTTAAAGGGGCATTTTTGGAAACCATATATCTACAAAAGTACAAGTCACATTAAGTTAAAACGTGGTATTTAGTTATGCCAGCATGTGTTAGATGAAAATGTATGTGACGTCATGGTGACGTCATGATGACGTCATCGGCTAATTTTCTATGATTTTTTTCATTTTAGAAATTTCATTTAAATCACATAATTTTACACAAAAAAACAAAACAGCCCTGTGTTTGTCCACAAACACTGCACCAGATGTCTAGTTTTTTTTTTTTTCCTTTTCAGACTTTTTCCCATAGCATTTGTGCACGTTTTCTTTCTTACCGGCACTTTGGCTACTTTGGTGCACCCGATTGCCTTTAAACTTGGCAGACACTTAGACAAACTGCTCAGAATGTGTGCCGAACTTTTTGGTCATGATGACGTCATCACGTGATTTTTTATGAATTTTTGAAATTTTAAAATCGTAAAATTCTTTTCAATATATCTAGCGAACAAAACAAGATATTTTCAAAATTCTTTTTGTTACAGCTTTGGTAGGTCTCAAAGATATGCCCTAAAAAGGAAAAAGTGTGTGACGTCATGATGACATCATCAAAAATGTGCTTTTTTAAAACACATATAAGAATAGGTCCGTTCGTCATGAAAATTGGTGGGTAGGTAGATACTGGCACTAGGATGCAAAATCCAAAGTGACGTCATGATGACGTCATCACGTGAATTGTTATGAATTTGTGAAATTTTGAAAATCGTAACATTCTTTGAATGTGTGCCGAACTTTTTGGTCATGATGACGTCATCACGTGATTTTTTATGAATTTTTGAAATTTTAAAATCGTAAAATTCTTTTCAATATATCTAGCGAACAAAACAAGATATTTTCAAAATTCTTTTTGTTACAGCTTTGGTAGGTCTCAAAGATATGCCCTAAAAAGGAAAAAGTGTGTGACGTCATGATGACATCATCAAAAATGTGCTTTTTTAAAACACATATAAGAATAGGTCCGTTCGTCATGAAAATTGGTGGGTAGGTAGATACTGGCACTAGGATGCAAAATCCAAAGTGACGTCATGATGACGTCATCACGTGAATTGTTATGAATTTGTGAAATTTTGAAAATCGTAACATTCTTTTCAATATATCTGGCAAACAAAACAAGATATTTTCAAAATTCTTTTTGTTATAGCTTTGGTAGGTCTCAAACATATGCCCTAAAAAGGAAAAAAATGTGTGACGTCATGATGACATCATCAACAATGTGCTTTTTTAAAACACATATAAGGATAGGTCCGATCGTCATGAAAATTGGTGGGTAGGTAGATACTGGTATTAGGATGCAAAATCCAAAGTGACGTCATGATGACGTCATCACGTGATTTGTTATGAATTTTTGAAATTTTGAAATCGTAACATTCTTTTCAATATATCTCGCAAACAAAACAAGAGATTTTCAAAATTCTTTTTGATACAGCTTTTGGTATGTCTCAAAGATATGCCCTAAAAGGCGAACATTGTGTGACGTCATAATGACGTCATCAATTTTTTTTTTAACGCATGTAAGGGTCGGTCCGATTAAAAATTTATACATTGAATTTTTCTCTACCTAATTCAACAATTTCGTGATCGTGGCTCACTCAAGTATTAAGAAATAACAGGCATCTAACAAATTGTGACCAAATTCAATATAACACAAAGGAATTCTGGGAAGGACAGAAACCATGGCTTTCATGTGGCATGCTGTCTATAAAGAGTTGATCTCTAGTCTTTTTTTCAAGTCGTTAGACAAGTCGTAGGCAGATACTTACACCAACTGCTCAGAATGTGCGCCGAACGTTTAGGTCATGATGACGTCATCACATGTCACGTGACGTCATCTTAAAGGGGCATTTTTGGAAACCATATATCTACAAAAGTACAAGTCACATTAAGTTAAAACGTGGTATTTAGTTATGCCAGCATGTGTTAGATGAAAATGTATGTGACGTCATGGTGACGTCATGATGACGTCATCGGCTAATTTTCTATGATTTTTTTCATTTTTGAAATTTCATTTAAATCACATAATTTTACACAAAAAAACAAAACAGCCCTGTGTTTGTCCACAAACACTGCACCAGATGTCTAGTTTTTTTTGCTTCCTTTTCAGACTTTTTGCCCATAGCATTTGTGCACGTTTTCTTTCTTACCGGCACTTTGGCTACTTTGGTACACCCGATTGCCTTTAAACTTGGCAGACACTTAGACCAACTGCTCAGAATGTGTCCCGAACTTTTTGGTCATGATGACGTCATCACGTGATTTTTTATGAATTTTTGAATTTTGAAAATCGTAACATTCTTTTCAATATATCTAGCGAACAAAACAAGATATTTTTAAAATTCTTTTTGCTACAGCTTTGGTATGTCTCAAAGATATGCCCTAAAAAGTAAAAATTGTGTGACGTCATGATGACGTCATCAAAAATGTGCTTTTTTAAAACACATATAAGGATAGGTCCGATCGTCATGAAAATTGGTGGGTAGGTAGATACTGGCACTAGGATGCAAAATCCAAAGTGACGTCATGATGACATCATCACGTGATTTTTATGAATTTTTGAAATTTTGAAAATCGTAACATTCTTTTAAATATATCTGGCAAACAAAACAAGATATTTTCAAAATTCTTTTTGTTATAGCTTTGGTAGGTCTCAAAGATATGCCCTAAAAAGGAAAAAAATGTGTGACGTCATGATGACATCATCAAAAATGTGCTTTTTAAAAACACATATAAGGATAGGTCCGATCGTCATGAAAAGTGGTGGGTAGGTAGATACTGTCACTAGCATGCAAAATCTGAAATGAGGTCATGATGACGTCATCACGTGATTTTTTATGAATTTTTGAAATTTTTAAATCGTAACATTTTGTTTAAATATATCTAGCGAACAAAACAAGATATTTTCAAAATTATTTTTGATACAGCTTTTGGTATGTCTCAAAGATATGCCCTAAAAGGCGAAAATTGTGTGACGTCATAATGACGTCATCAATTTTTTTCTTTTTACGCATGTAAGGGTCGGTCCGATTAAAAAAAATTATACATTGAATTTTTCTCCACCGAATTCAACAATTTCGTGATCGTGGCTCACTCAAGTATTAAGAAATAACAGGCATCTGAAAATTGTGACCAAATTCAATATAACACAAAGGAATTCTGGGAAGGACAGAAACCATGGCTTTCATGTGGCATGCTGTCTATAAAGAGTTGATCTCTAGTCTTTTTTTCAAGTCGTTAGACAAGTCGTAGGCAGACACTTACACCAACTGCTCAGAATGTGCGCCGAACTTTTACGTCATGATGACGTCATCACATGTCATGTGACGTCATCTTAAAGGTGCATTTTTTGAAGCCATATATCTACAAAAGTACAAGTCAGATTAAGTTAAAACGTGGTATTTAGTTATGCCAGCATGTGTTAGATGAAAATTTATGTGACGTCATGATGACGTCATCGGCTAATTTTCTATAATTTTTTTCATTTTTGAAATTTCATTTAAATCACATAATTTTACACAAAAAAACAAAACAGCCCTGTGTTTGTCCACAAACACTGCACCATACATCTAGTTTTTTTTTGCTTCCTTTTCAGACTTTTTCCCATAGCATTTGTGCACGTTTTCTTTCTTACCGGCACTTTGGCTACTTTGGTGCACCCGATTGACTTTAAACTTGGCAGACACTTAGACCAACTGCTCAGAATGTGTCCCGAACTTTTTGGTCATGATGACGTCATCACGTGATTTTTTATGAATTTTTGAAATTTTAAAATCGTAAAATTCTTTTCAATATATCTAGCGAACGAAACAAGATATTTTCAAAATTCTTTTTGTTATAGCTTTGGTATGTCTCAAAGATATGCCCTAAAAGGGAGAAAATGTGTGACGTCATGATGACATCATCAAAAATGTGCTTTTTTAAAACACATATAAGGATAGGTCCGATCGTCATGAAAATTGGTGGGTAGGTAGATACTGGCACTAGGATGCAAAATCCAAAGTGACGTCATGATGACGTCATCACGTGATTTGTTATGAATTTTTGAAATTTTGAAAATCGTAACATTCTTTTAAATATATCTGGCAAACAAAACAAGATATTTTCAAAATTCTTTTTGTTATAGCTTTGGTAGGTCTCAAACATGTGCCCAAAAAAGGAAAAAAATGTGTGACGTCATGATGACATCAAAAATGTGCTTTTTTAAAACACATATAAGGATAGGTCCGATCGTCATGAAAATTGGTGGGTAGGTAGATACTGGTACTAGGATGCAAAATCCAAAGTGACGTCATGATGACGTCATCACGTGATTTGTTATGAATTTTTGAAATTTTGAAATCGTAACATTCTTTTAAATATATCTCGCAAACAAAACAAGAGATTTTCAAAATTCTTTTTGATACAGCTTTTGGTATGTCTCAAAGATATGCCCTAAAAGGCGAAAATTGTGTGACGTCATAATGACGTCATCAATTAATTTTTTTAACGCATGTAAGGGTCGGTCCGATTAAAAATTTATACATTGAATTTGTCTCTACCTAATTCAACAATTTCGTGATCGTGGCTCACTCAAGTATTAAGAAATAACAGGCATCTGAAAATTGTGACCAAATTCAATATAACACAAAGGAATTCTGGGAAGGACAGAAACCATGGCTTTCATGTGGCATGCTGTCTATAAAGAGTTGATCTCTAGTCTTTTTTTCAAGTCGTTAGACAAGTCGTAGGCAGACACTTACACCAACTGCTCAGAATGTGCGCCGAACTTTTACGTCATGATGACGTCATCACATGTCATGTGACGTCATCTTAAAGGTGCATTTTTTGAAGCCATATATCTACAAAAGTACAAGTCAGATTAAGTTAAAACGTGGTATTTAGTTATGCCAGCATGTGTTAGATGAAAATTTATGTGACGTCACGATGACGTCATCGGCTAATTTTCTATAATTTTTTTCATTTTTGAAATTTCATTTAAATCACATAATTTTACACAAAAAAACAAAACAGCCCTGTGTTTGTCCACAAACACTGCACCATACATCTAGTTTTTTTTTTTTTTTTTTTTTTTTTCCTTTTCAGACTTTTTCCCATAGCATTTGTGCACGTTTTCTTTCTTACCGGCACTTTGGCTACTTTGGTGCACCCGATTGCCTTTAAACTTGGCAGACACTTAGACAAACTGCTCAGAATGTGTGCCGAACTTTTTGGTCATGATGACGTCATCACGTGATTTTTTATGAATTTTTGAAATTTTAAAATCGTAAAATTCTTTTCAATATATCTAGCGAACAAAACAAGATATTTTCAAAATTCTTTTTGTTACAGCTTTGGTAGGTCTCAAAGATATGCCCTAAAAAGGAAAAAGTGTGTGACGTCATGATGACATCATCAAAAATGTGCTTTTTTAAAACACATATAAGAATAGGTCCGTTCGTCATGAATATTGGTGGGTAGGTAGATACTGGCACTAGGATGCAAAATCCAAAGTGACGTCATGATGACGTCATCACGTGAATTGTTATGAATTTGTGAAATTTTGAAAATCGTAACATTCTTTTCAATATATCTGGCAAACAAAACAAGATATTTTCAAAATTCTTTTTGTTATAGCTTTGGTAGGTCTCAAACATATGCCCTAAAAAGGAAAAAAATGTGTGACGTCATGATGACATCATCAAAAATGTGCTTTTTTAAAACACATATAAGGATAGGTCCGATCGTCATGAAAATTGGTGGGTAGGTAGATACTGGTATTAGGATGCAAAATCCAAAGTGACGTCATGATGACGTCATCACGTGATTTGTTATGAATTTTTGAAATTTTGAAATCGTAACATTCTTTTCAATATATCTCGCAAACAAAACAAGAGATTTTCAAAATTCTTTTTGATACAGCTTTTGGTATGTCTCAAAGAT
Organism: Hippasteria phrygiana; assembly: GCA_037893225.1. Lineage (NCBI taxonomy): Eukaryota > Metazoa > Echinodermata > Asteroidea > Valvatida > Goniasteridae > Hippasteria > Hippasteria phrygiana. The sequence goes on from JAZGUH010000502.1 coordinate 1,783,563, forward strand.
ATGCCCTAAAAGGCGAAAATTGTGTGACGTCATAATGACGTCATCAATTTTTTTTTTAACGCATGTAAGGGTCGGTCCGATTAAAAATTTATACATTGAATTTTTCTCTACCTAATTCAACAATTTCGTGATCGTGGCTCACTCAAGTATTAAGAAATAACAGGCATCTAACAAATTGTGACCAAATTCAATATAACACAAAGGAATTCTGGGAAGGACAGAAACCATGGCTTTCATGTGGCATGCTGTCTATAAAGAGTTGATCTCTAGTCTTTTTTTCAAGTCGTTAGACAAGTCGTAGGCAGATACTTACACCAACTGCTCAGAATGTGCGCCGAACTTTTAGGTCATGATGACGTCATCACATGTCACGTGACGTCATCTTAAAGGGGCATTTTTGGAAACCATATATCTACAAAAGTACAAGTCACATTAAGTTAAAACGTGGTATTTAGTTATGCCAGCATGTGTTAGATGAAAATGTATGTGACGTCATGGTGACGTCATGATGACGTCATCGGCTAATTTTCTATGATTTTTTTCATTTTTGAAATTTCATTTAAATCACATAATTTTACACAAAAAAACAAAACAGCCCTGTGTTTGTCCACAAACACTGCACCAGATGTCTAGTTTTTTTTTTTTTTGCTTCCTTTTCAGACTTTTTCCCATAGCATTTGTACACGTTTTCTTTCTTACTGGCACTTTGGCTACTTTGGTGCACCCGATTGCCTTTAAACTTGGCAGACACTTAGACCAACTGCTCAGAATGTGTCCCGAACTTTTTGGTCATGATGACGTCATCACGTGATTTTTTATGAATTTTTGAATTTTGAAAATCGTAAAATTCTTTTCAATATATCTAGCGAACAAAACAAGATATTTTCAAAATTCTTTTTGTTATAGCTTTGGTATGTCTCAAAGATATGCCCTAAAAAGGAAAAAAATGTGTGACGTCATGATGACATCATCAAAAATGTGCTTTTTTAAAACACATATAAGGATAGGTCCGATCGTCATGAAAATTGGTGGGTAGGTAGATACTGGCACTAGGATGCAAAATCCAAAGTGACGTCATGATGACGTCATCACGTGATTTGTTATGAATTTTTGAAATTTTGAAAATCGTAACATTCTTTTAAATATATCTGGCAAACAAAACAAGATATTTTCAAAATTCTTTTTGTTATAGCTTTGGTAGGTCTCAAAGATATGCCCTAAAAAGGAAAAAAATGTGTGACGTCATGATGACATCATCAAAAATGTGCTTTTTTAAAACACATATAAGGATAGGTCCGATCGTCATGAAAATTGGTGGGTAGGTAGATACTGGCACTAGCATGCAAAATCCAAAGTGACGTCATGATGACGTCATCACGTGATTTGTTATGAATTTTTGAAATTTTGAAATCGTAACATTCTTTTAAATATATCTCGCAAACAAAACAAGAGATTTTCAAAATTCTTTTTGATACAGCTTTTGGTATGTCTCAAAGATATGCCCTAAAAGGCAAAAATTGTGTAACGTCATAATGACGTCATCAATTTTTTTTTTTAACGCATGTAAGGGTCGGTCCGATTAAAAATTTATACATTGAATTTTTCTCTACCTAATTCAACAATTTCGTGATCGTGGCTCACTCAAGTATTAAGAAATAGCAGGCATCTAAAAAATTGTGACCAAATTCAATATAACACAAAGGAATTCTGGGAAGGACAGAAACCATGGCTTTCATGTGGCATGCTGTCTATAAAGAGTTGATCTCTAGTCTTTTTTTCAAGTCGTTAGACAAGTCGTAGGCAGATACTTACACCAACTGCTCAGAATGTGCGCCGAACTTTTAGGTCATGATGACGTCATCACATGTCACGTGACGTCATCTTAAAGGGGCATTTTTGGAAACCATATATCTACAAAAGTACAAGTCACATTAAGTTAAAACGTGGTATTTAGTTATGCCAGCATGTGTTAGATGAAAATGTATGTGACGTCATGGTGACGTCATGATGACGTCATCGGCTAATTTTCTATGATTTGTTTCATTTTTGAAATTTCATTTAAATCACATAATTTTACACAAAAAAACAAAACAGCCCTGTGTTTGTCCACAAACACTGCACCAGATATCTATTTTTTTTTTTTTTTTCTTTTTTTTTTTTTTCCTTTTCAGACTTTTTTGCCCATAGCATTTGTGCACGTTTTCTTTCTTACTGGCACTTTGGCTACTTTGGTGCACCCGATTGTCTTTAAACTTGGCAGACACTTAGACAAACTGCTCAGAATGTGTCCCGAACTTTTTGGTCATGATGACGTCATCACGTGATTTTTTATGAATTTTCGAAATTTTAAAATCGTAACATTCTTTTCAATATATCTAGCGAACAAAACAAGATATTTTCAAAATTCTTTTTGTTATAGCTTTGGTATGTCTCAAAGATATGCCCTAAAACGGAGAAAATGTGTGACGTCATGATGACATCATCAAAAATGTGCTTTTTTATAACACATATAAGGATAGGTCCGATCGTCATGAAAATTGGTGGGTAGGTAGATACTGGCACTAGGATGCAAAATCCAAAGTGACGTCATGATGACGTCATCACATGATTTGTTATGAATTTTTGAAATTTTGAAAATCGTAACATTCTTTTCAATATATCTGGCAAACAAAACAAGATATTTTCAAAATTCTTTTTGTTATAGCTTTGGTATGTCTTAAAGATATGCCCTAAAAAGGAAACAAATGTGTGACGTCATGATGACATCATCAAAAATGTGCTTTTTTAAAACACATATAAGGATAGGTCCGATCGTCATGAAAATTGGTGGGTAGGTAGATACTGCCACTAGGATGCAAAATCCAAAGTGACGTCATGATGACGTCATCGGCTAATTTTCTATAATTTTTTTCATTTTTGAAATTTCATTTAAAACACATAATTTTACACAAAAAAACAAAACAGCCCTGTGTTTGTCCACAAACACTGCACCAGATGTCTAGTTTTTTTTTTTTTTCCTTTTCAGACTTTTTGCCCATAGCATTTGTGCACGTTTTCTTTCTTACCGGCACTTTGGCTACTTTGGTGCACCCGATTGCCTTTAAACTTGGCAGACACTTAGACAAACTGCTCAGAATGTGTCCCGAACTTTTTGGTCATGATGACGTCATCACGTGATTTTTTATGAATTTTTCAAAATTTGAAAATCGTAACATTTTTTTCAATATATCTAGCGAACAAAACAAGATATTTTCAAAATTCTTTTTGTTATAGCTTTGGTATGTCTTAAAGATATGCCCTAAAAAGGAAACAAATGTGTGACGTCATGATGACATCATCAAAAATGTGCTTTTTTAAAACACATATAAGGATAGGTCCGATCGTCATGAAAATTGGTGGGTAGGTAGATACTGCCACTAGGATGCAAAATCCAAAGTGACGTCATGATGACGTCATCACGTGATTTGTTATGAATTTTTGAAATTTTGAAATCGTAACATTCTTTTAAATATATCTCGCAAACAAAACAAGATATTTTCAAAATTCTTTTTGATACAGCTTTGGTACAAAATGTATGTCTCAAAGATATGCCCTAAAAGGCGAAAATTAAGTGACGTCATGATGACGTCGTCAATGTGTTTTTTTTTTACGCATGTAAGGGTCGGTCTGATTAAAAAAAAATGTATACATTGAATTTTCCTCTACCTAATTCAAAAATTTCATGATCGTGGCTCACTCAAGTATTAAGAAATAACAGCCCTCTGAAAATTTAGACCAAATTCAATATAACACAAAGGAATTCTGGGAAGGGCAGAAAACCATGGCTTTCATGTGGCATGCTGTCTATAAAAAGAGTTGATCTCTAGTCTTTTTTCAAGTCGTTAGACAAGTCGTAGGCAGACACTTACACCAACTGCTCAGAATGTGCGCCAAACGTTTACGTCATGATGACGTCTTCACATGTCACGTGACGTCATCTTAAAGAGGCATTTTTGGAAACTATATATCTACAGAAGTACAAGTCTGATTCAGTTAAAAAGTAATATCTAGATAGCCTAGTAGGTTTATAGATGAAAATTGACGTGACTTCGTCTTAAAGGTGAATTTTTTGAAGCCATATATCTACAAAAGTACAAGTCAGATTAAGTTAGAACGTGGTATTTAGTTATGCCAGCATGTGTTAGATGAAAATTTATGTGACGTCATGATGACGTCATCGGCTAATTTTCTATGATTTTTTTCATTTTTGAAATTTCATTTAAATCACATAATTTTACACAAAAAAACAAAACAGCCCTGTGTTTGTCCACAAACACTGCACCATACATCTAGTTTTTTCTTCTTTTTTTTTCTGACCAAAATCCCATAGACTTTGTACACAAATTTTGTCGGCGGCACTTTAGGTCTTAAAAAACCTCAGATCTTTAACCAAACTTACTTCAAACATAGACCCTAAGCTGAAATTGTATGTCGAAGAGTGACGTCATGATGACGTCATCACGTGTCACGTGACGTCATCTTAAAGGTGCGTTTTTCAAGGGCCCATATCTAGAGAACGGTAGGTCCGATTTCCTTCAAACCTGGTATGTTGGTAGGCTAGCTCGTGTTATAGATGAAAATTGAGGTGACGTCATGATGACGTCATCATACGATTGTACAGTAATTTTAAAGTTTTTGAACTTCAAAGTTTTTTACAGCCATATCTCACCAACAGAACATGCTAAATTCAAAATTCTTTATGTAATAGCTTTGTTAGCTCCTATATTCTTTCATATAAATGTGAAAAATGTGTGACATCATCATGACGTCATCAAAAATATGCTTTTTTGAAACACATATAAGGGTAGGTCCGATCGTTATAAAAATTAGTGGGTAGGTAGCTAGTGCTACTAGCATGTAAAATCCGAGGTGACGTCATGATGACGTCATCGGCTGATTTTCTATGAATTTTTTAGTTCTATCCCAAATTCCATAGACTTTGTACACAAATTTTGTGAGAGCCACTTTGGTCACTAAACAACATCAGATCTTAATCAAACTTGACACAAAAATAGACCCTTAGCTGAAAATGTATGCCAAAACGTGACGTCATGATGACGTCATCACGTGTCATGTGACGTCATCTTAAAGGTGCTTTTTTCAAGGGCCTGTATCTAAAGAACCGTAGGTCCGATTACGCTCAAACGTAGTATGTTGATAGGCAAGCATTTGTTGTTGATGATGAAAATTGAGGCGACATCATGATGACATCATCATACGAAATTATAGTAATTTTAAAGTTTTTGAACCTTAACATTTTCTTTAGGTATCTCATCAACAGAACATGCTAATATCGAAATTCTTTTTGTAATAGGTTTGTTAGGTCCTACATATGTAACAAAAAATGCAAAATATGTGCACCATCATAATGACGTCATCAAAGGCATAATTTCTCGTAAGACATGTAAATTGGTAGGTCCAATTGTCATGAAGCCTGGTGGGTAGGCAGACTTATCACAAGCAAGCAAAAATCGCAGTGACATCATAAAAAAATAATGCGGAAAAGCCCTATGTTCTGTTCAGCTAAGAAACATAGAGTCCTAGTTTCTCTTTTTTTTTCTCTTTGATTGTGCACCTTCAGTGTCTTTTGAGAAAGATATGTGCACATTGTGATTATTGATTGATTATTCAAACATTGAATTTACTTTGAATTTACTGATCTTTAATTAACCCTAACCCCCATGGGGTATTCTCTGAGCACCCTGCCAAATGCAACAGAATGCAACACAGCTGAAATAAGAACCCTGCCAAATGCAATGTTGCACTGTGCAGTGAACTCATCTGTACCAGCCTTGTTGCTGGAGGCTATGTATGTATGTATAATACTAAATACAAAAGAATGCATCAGACCAGGAGACATGCCTTGACTGCTAAATGCAACTACTTTTTACCATTGGTGCATTCTGTTGCATTTAGCAGGGTTAGGGTTAATGATGGATGGCTTATCAGTTTGTCTTGGCCTTTTTGCCTGCCAAATAATCAGAATCATCAGATCACCACTGCACCCTAAGTGTCTTTAGTGCTGTCCACCAGCAGGCGTTGGTCATACATCTTCTGAAAGAAGGGCATACTGAAGTCAACGCAGCGTTTTATGTCTGGTGGAACATTTGCTTCTTCGGGGCTTGCAGAGGCTCGTATCTTTGACTCTTGCCGCTGGAAGCCGGTGCTGTTGCGGAAGTTTTCAAAGCACTGTGCATGTTGAATGATCTGTTTTATTTTGATGCCCAGAGTCCAGGTGTCCACTCTGCCTGTCCCTTTGTCCCAAGTCAAGAGGGAGTCGCTGTATGGTACCCCGAGCTTGGTACACAGAGCTGACAAGATGGCAGCTGGGTCTCTGACTAGGTCGTCAGCATCGATGATGACCGGATCCACATCAAGCTGTTTCTCTTTAACATACTCAAACAAGTCATGCGCTTCCTTGAAGGACATTCCAGGCGGCATCACATGTGGGGGAACCTTATCAAAGACAAAGTCGTCAAGAGATTCTGGAATCTCAAGTGTGGATCGTAAGTATGGATTGGCCCATAAGACCTCGTAGGTGAGTTTCTTCCATGAGGGGAAGACCTTGCTGGGATGCCTTAGCAGAAAGACGTGGTGATATCCCGCCGGGAGGCAGTCATACCTCAAATTCAGGCAGAAGACAATCTCCTTGGAGATGATGACCTTCTTGCCGGGATAGTCCCCATCTAGGGTTTGCTTAATCCACTCATAGGTACAGACACCACTTGGGAAGGCGTACCCCTCTGTTTGCATTTGGTCTACATCTGCCTCGCTAGCGAGAGTTGCCTCTTCGAGAGGGGTTTGTCGATCCGGACCAAACCCAAATGCAACACTGTACATCTCATTAAAAACTTTGGCATTTTGGAGGCCACTCAAGCTCTTGAGGAGAGCAGTGGAACATGACCGTGGAGATGCCCAGATGATGATTCTAACGGGACCGTCCATCCTGTATTTCAGTGTGCTATGACTTTGACAAATACTGTCATGTCTATGTACGTAGGCCTACATGTACATGGGCACACAAACTTTAATACACAATGTATGTTTTATGCTATGTTGTTTAGCTCGGACAAAGTCGAAGGTGCACAAAAGCTATGCAAACAAAGTTGCTGTACATGCCATGCTACATTGCAGTCTCCGGTTCTGTTAATTTTGTTTATAACTGTATGCCAAAGGAGCAGTAACTTGGTTGCATTGTTAGGCCAAAATAAAAACTTGTGTTGCCCTTAAATGGGAAAAATTGGGAAGGAGGTATATTTTTTTATTTTTTTTTTTTACCATCCATGAAAACAATACTACAAATCATATAACTCATTAGTCGGCAGGCAATCTTATTTAAAAGTGAGATGCCGAAATGTAGCTGTTTTTAAAGACAATGATTTTTATAAAACTTGTTCAATTTGTGTGGGAAAAAGTGAGATTTAGAAAAAATTTGTGACTTTTAGGGTCTGTCGCGGAGGGCAACACAACTATTTTTTGTTATGGCCTGATGTAGGAAGACCAAGCTATTGTCAGCTTGAGCTTTGGTAAAAGTTGCCAATAGTACATATTTGTTCAAGGTAAAAGGTGTGATAACAAAAGTGTGATAACATTTATAGTTGTTTCAACTAGCAGATTATTTTTGTCGAAAATGTCGATTTTCCAAAAAGGCAAAATATAGCAGCCAAACGCCACAAATACTGATTTGCAAGAGTCATTTCAACAGTATTTGTACAATATTTCTTGCTGAAACCTCATATATTTCAATACTCCGGGTGTGCCCACTGGAGCGTAAATTGTAGAACAGGCCGTGCATAGCGGCCAAGTTCAAGTTCAACAAACGGTCCGCCTCCACAGACTTCTCGGACTTTGTGTGTACAAAACAAATGAGCGATTAGCGTGTTGAGACGTCACCCAGAGGTGAGTCGATCGAGGCAAGCTTGACGTTTTAACCCGTCAGCTGTGCCCATTCGCAAGACCTTTCGCAAGACCTTTCGCAAGACCTTTCGCAAGACCTTTCGCAAGACCTTTCGCAAGACCTTTCGCAAGACCTTTCGCAAGACCTTTCGCAAGACCTGTCGCAAGACCTGTCGCAAGACCTGTCGCAAGACCTGTCGCAAGACCTGTCGCAAGACCTGTCGCAAGTCCAGTCACAAGTCCAGTCACAAGTCCAGTCACAAGTCCAGTCACAAGTCCAGTCACAAGTCCAGTCACAAGTCCAGTCACAAGTCCAGTCACAAGTCCAGTCACAAGTCCAGTCACAAGTCCAGTCACAAGTCCAGTCACAAGTCCAGTCACAAGTCCAGTCACAAGTCCAGTCACAAGTCCAGTCACAAGTCCAGTCACAAGTCCAGTCACAAGTCCAGTCACAAGTCCAGTCACAAGTCCAGTCACAAGTCCAGTCACAAGTCCAGTCACAAGTCCAGTCACAAGTCCAGTCACAAGTCCAGTCACAAGTCCTTTCATAAAGCCAGTCACAAGTAACTGGATGAACAATGACAAAGGAATGCTTTTGTCAAAGCTCATTTGAATAGCTTGTGATGGGAATTAGGACTGGAGAGTTTGTGATGGACTTGCAGGGACTTGTGATGGACTCGACTACAGCCCTGGGTTTGAATAACAGACCTTGTTTTTACAAATGTGATTTTTATTAGTGATTTTTTTTCCTCATTGATTTAAATCAGTGATTTAAATCGAGTGATGTCTATGATTAACACCAGAGTTTTTGTGTGTGTTGCAGTTGCTTGAACATGTAGAAGACGGTAACCAGCTCGGCATTACCTGTGGAATCTGCGCGGCACATATAATGCTTGGGAATGCAGAAAAGGCTGAAGAGGTGAATGTTTGTTAGAAATTTTTCATCGTGTGGAATAATTCTTCATATTTTGATAGATGGAAAGATAGCTACCCGTGACCAACAGCAGTGCTTTTTTCTGCGGGTTCCTTCTCCAAGGCCTCAAAATTACGTGGCTAAGATTGCTCTCCTGCGGAAAGTGTTGACCAAATGAAAGAAAAATAATTACAATTTGGAAAGAAATGGTTCACCCTTGTTCTATTTTTCCGTTTTTTTTATGACTCTGATTTTATGTGTCTACTGGACTGCTTGGAAAGTAACATAAGAAATTAACATGTGTGTAATAGCACAAACTTTTATGGTGTGAACATTCCACTTCAAGAGGATTCGATCCTCCTGTTGATCTTACTCACAGGATCAAGTGTGAACGCGGTGAATATGTACAGCTGGTTGTTATGTCTGTGCTTGCCGGAAAATTTCAGTTCAAAATTAACAAATTACGGAAGAAAATAAATTTTTGAACGAAAAAAGCACCTACTACACTGGGCACTCCATTTGGTCTTTCTATAATATATTGTTTTATTATGTGCTATGCACGATGATCTGTTACTAATATCATCAGCTTGTGGAATATCTCATTAAAAAAAAACATAACTTATCTTTTGCTCAAACCGTTAGAACTTGTATTTTGCAGAGAGTTTTACCCCAAAGCATGAATGCAGCAGCTTTAAGTGATTTTTTAATTTTTTTTTAACAGTATTATCTAAAGGCATTCCTTATCGATGCTAAAGACAGCGTGGTGATGTCACTTCAAGGTCGGATCTTGACCAGCCAAAAACAACTTGACAGAGCTGAAGAAAGGTAAATGGACCTACCGACCGCTGGTTTGATGGGAGTGATCAGTGCGCGATGTAACAAGCCAAAACAATGGCTTGTGAACTCAGAAAACATGCCCTGATTTTGAATGCCACATTTGTGCACAGGTTTGTCATAGTGCTGCAGCCGAACCACCGAACCGAACTAAAAATGACCGAACATGGCCTTCCGATCGAACCAGATGGACTGGGAGACATTTCCCGTCTTCCTTTTGCATTTTTTGTTTCTGGAGTGTTTGGGGTGGGGGGTGGGGTGGAGGAGGCAGCCCCAAAACGGTAGATAGGGATACCAAAATGTTGTATTCCGGAGGTCGTAGGTTCGAAACCCGCTCCTGCCAGTTTTTTTGTTCTATTTGAAAGTTTTTAATTTTGCACGATAGGATTTATATATATGTATTCATTAGTTTTAAATCAGTTACAGCGGTGTGCAAAATTATTCGAACACTTGACATATTTTAGGTACTTCAGTTGTTTGTGATGAAATGGCAATCAATATACCAATGTACAGTGTACATTCAAATGAAACCCTCTGGAATGAACTTCAGAAGACTTGGAACAGCATTAGTGTAGAAACTCTCGGGAAATATATAGACACTATGTGATTTGCTGCCAAGGGTGGACACACTAAATATTAGAGTAAAGTTTGATAAAAAAGATGGCAGGACTGGCAGATAAATGTGAGCTACATGTATGCTCACAACAATTACCTTTTTCTATTTAATACAGGTGAAAAATGTAAACCAGGCATTGTAAGGCATTAAATATCAATTTGTTTCAGATACTGTACATTGAACATTTTCATTGCATTTTAACTTTGTGACATTGGCAACTTTAGGAAACCTGGGGTGCGTTTTGGCGGTCATAACCGAAAACTGGTTCTGTTGTTTCTCTTTGTTTAATCGCTTTGGAGATTTGGGGATTTCATTATGATGCGTAATTTTCGACAAGAAGCAACCGAACCAATTCTTGGTTTATGGCTGTTTGTGACCGCCAAAACGCACTCCTGCCTTAAACATTTTCAAGACTAAATATGACTTTTGGATGAAGCATACTGCCAATACAAACATTCGCTGCATGCAGACAACTGAAATAAAGTTGACACCCCTCAATGTGGTTTATGGACTCAACCAGGTTTTTAGAGGCACTGAATGTCGCACCAGACTGCGGGCTGTACCATTTGTGGCTGGGGAAGGTGTACTGGGAGATGGGAAGAGAAACAAGAGTTGACAGGTCCAAGATGTTGACATCGCTACTCAAGGTAAGACCTTTCATCACCGGCTCTCAGTTTCAGTGAAATTTGGGCTGGAGTTTTCAGTTTGAATTGTGGTTCCAATCCTGGCTGTTGCATTTATTGCACTTGAAGCCCGACACTGCATCACAATTGCTTCTCTACCTTATTTTTTGTACATGGATGCTCTTGTTTCTCTAAACTAGGCTTTCTGCCTGTTCCCATTAATATACTCTAGCTGTACCTAGAAGTAGAACAAAAAGCTATGCCAAAAGCTTTTTCCCTCATTCTGTATTTTATGGGATTCTTACCTGGTGCATGATACCCGAGTACCCGACCGTTTATGTCAGGAACCGGTTCCAGATTATGGAATCGAGTACCCGTACAACTTTACATTATCGCATAGTGACTTCCCAGACAATGAAAAAGGAAAGGTTTTGAATGTTATTTGTCAGGAATTTTCAAAATTAAAACCCGACTACATTTGAAACCAGCACAAATTTCACATTTATGACGCTCACGAAAGTTGACAATAAAGGGAATTTACTGGTCGTGGTTTTTGTAGTCTAGGCATGGATAAGAGCCTCGACGAGACATAACAGCATGCCTCATTCCACAATAAATACAACTGTATAAAGCTTCCGGACAGCCATTATTTGTGATATGCCGGCGCATGCACGTGCCAGCACACGCAAAGGCGGAGAGGTGATCATGTTTACTGGACAGGCATGAGATTTTTCAGACTTTTGTCTGAAATCAGACTTATTTGAATCTCAGAGAAATTACAAATTGGAAGTTTTGGGTTGGGTTTCTTTAAGGGGTACCGGGGTACCCGTATTTTTTTAATCGGGTACCCGGTTCTTTTACTTACCATATGTGCACACCCCTAATGTTTCCCTTCATCTTACAATCTTTCCTGCTCCAAGAGGAATATTAATTCCTACCTCTTGTATCTTGGATTCTTTTTCTTTTTGTAGCTCCGTACCTCGAGTGGCTTTTAGCCTACTTCATGACGAACTTGCACACAAAAATAAACAAATAAACAAATTGTGAAATTAAAATACTGAACTATTGGTATTTTTTTCATAAATCTGTTAGCCATCAGCATGTTACCTTTTCAGTTAATACTCAGCCCCTTGCATTGCAAAATGCTGCAACTTGAATATGAAAGTTAAGTTAATGTGCTGGCATTTGATGTTTCCTTGGGTTTTTGTTCAGAATGGAGAAGTTTCTTAAAGTTATCTCACCTCAAGCATCCAGATTTCAAGATACACCATTTTCCCATACAAGGTCATGCATTGATCAATTTTTGTATGCCTAACGCACAACGCCCCTTACAGAGTAAACACACAGACTTTAATAAAGCTCATCTAAATATATGCCAAACTTTCCAAAATGGAAACATGCATGTGACATTATTGCATGAGGGTATTAGCCAATCAGCACTGCTTCTTTGCATCCTTCAGCCCAGGAGTCGAGGTTCAGCTTTACATGCGGCAATCGATATAAGGCTGCGTCTGAATCGCTTGTCTAGGGCTATTGTCTAGGTGTACGTCCATTACAACTACGCGTGACGTAGCTGTAGCTCTAGACGCCCATTTCGGACACGGCCTTATAGACCACCCAATGAAAATGTTTTGCATTACGATTACGTATAACATTCTGATAACAAGAAACCATACTCCAGCCTGAGTTTTTGCAATAATTAGTTTAGACGTGTTGAGGGTTTTACGGTCGGGAACAATAAACCTCTGTCCACAAAAAAAGACGGCATTTGACACTGCTAAGCACCGTAACTTTTCTGTTAAAATCACATCAATGTCATATCTGTACGTGCATATATATTTTTTTCGAATTTTCGAACCGGCAAAAAGCTATTCAAATATTCGGTTGATGATCGTATATTTGAATATTCGCTATATTCAGAACAGCCCTAGTTGGTAACATTTTGAATTGCCAACCCGACCACCCTTACGGATTTCCTGGGCCCAGATCTAAATAGAGGATAATTCTTCAACAGATTCCAGAGAAATTATCCCAATTTTCAGACCTGTAGACCCAGGCGGGGTAACATACGCTGCCGGTGAGACCCAGAATGATTTTAGTCTGATATGGCTGGGCAAGATGATATCAAAAATTGTCCGTGGTAAGCACATCTATAATGAAGGAGTATTCTTTTCTTGGTTCAGGCAGCTAAGCTGGATCCATACTGTTCGGATACTTTCTTCCTCCTCGGACATTTCTACTGGCAGATCGCTGGAGATAAAAGGTACATGAAGGAAGAATTGTCCAATTGGGCATGCTCAAATGTTACAAATCTTTCTTCTCATTTGCAAAATACTTGGGATTTAAGATTGCATGATCATGCACCGCAGACACATTTTCTGCTTTGGGCATTTAAGTATTCCTACTTTACCTACTTTTTCCTAATTTGTTTACCTTCGTCCTACTTTTCCTACTTTTTCTTGAAATTCTTAGTTTTTTCCCACGTTTTTTCTACTTCTTTGTCCCACAACTGCGAAAAATGAAATCCCATTGAATATTTTACGCAACAGTGTTACACACTGTCATGTAAAAATCACACAATGAAGGGCTTGGGTGCAGGACTGCACTGCAACTTGACAGGCTTTTAAACATTCCTATTTTTTCCTTATTTTTTGTTTTACCTTGCTCCTACTTTAACTACTTTTTCGTCCAACTGCGAAAAATGAAATCTCATTGAATATTTTTCATAAAAGTGTTAGACACTGTCATGTCATACAAAAAATCACACAATGAGGGGCTTGGGTGCAAGGAGTACTGCAACTTTACTTCCAAGAGTTTAGTTGAGCATGGAGCACAAGTGTTGTGAGTACAGAACATGCCAAGTGAGGCTTGTGATGCTGTGGACATGGGTGAGCATCAATGAAAACTACTCCTGAAAGCCTGCAAAAGTCCTACTTTTATCCTGATTTTGTCCTCCAAAGTCCTACTTTTGATTGTCCCCAGGGCTGCTCTGAACAACAAGTTTAATAGAAGCAGATCCTGGGGAAGAGGTTTCGTTGTCGCTGGTACTACGCAAACCACTGTATATTTCCTTGTAATGCGCATATAGGAAACAGTTAAAACGAAAGTTGTGATAAGTTTGGAAGACCTTCCGTTGCGGCCATTACTGTTTACGTTTCGTCTGCTCTTTCACATTCCAACTACTGAGGGATTTGTACAGCTTCGCTTCAGGTGCCATTTGCCCCCTCGGGTATACAAAACACCATGGACAACAAATATATAATGCATTCCTGTGCGTACTCAATCCATTGTTTGGTTATTGTTTGTGTTACGTTTAGCTGCACAAGCCTGTATTGGCACACCAGCACCCAATTAGTAACAGTCGGTCAGAAGGGGTTAACCCTAAACCCCCTAGACCTTTTTTGCTAGGAACCATCCTCAATCCTCCAAAATCCTCCGATTGCCCTGCCCAAAAAAAATGCATTCATCCTCAATCCTCCAAAATCCTCCTGTGCTTCAAACACCATTCATCCTCAATCCTCCAAAATCCTCAATCCTCCAAAAGGATTGAGGTGGGTTAGGGTTAAGCATTATTTTTGTACTCTGTAACCCATAATTAGGCTACTTGTTTGATTTGCGAAACATTTTGGCCGTAGAACAGTGTTATAAAATGTTCTTCGCTTTTAACAGCAAAGGGAGGAAATGTTACCAGAAAGCCTACGAGTTGAAACCCCAGAATGAAGAGGCGGCAGCAGCCTTGGGAGACGCTTGTATTGAACTTGGAGAAGAGGTAGGTTATGTCTCGGCTAAATCACATCTTTCATGACCGGGGCATTTTACAACGGAGCAGTGAAGCCCAACTTTAAAGAGGAAAGAAAACCAAGTTGCATTTTTCCGCTTTATTGGCTTTTCTGATAGCTTGTATATTCTTCTGACCGAATACAAATTGGTAAAGAACGATTACAATTTATTTCATTGAAAAAAAGAGACTAAAATTGCCCCTTGGAGTGAGCGTGTGGTCTCAATTCCTGCAAAGGCATTAAGGATGCAAATGTATGCATATGACCTTATGACGCATGTGCGCTTACTTGGCCTCAGTGGACCAGCAGCGCGGCCACCGTCTGCAGCGTGTTGGCACTATCATCCACGTGTGTGTTATGACATTTTCGTCGTCAGCTGGTCGTACTTTCTTGGCAATTTTTGCCGAATTCACGGCCTTCCTAGCTTACTTTTGGAGTTATTCAGAGCTCGAATGTATTACAGTTGATAAGTATTATGCAGCTGAAAATCTTCAGAATCTACGCTATACTCCTCCCACGAGCCATCAGATTCTGCCATTATTCCAGAGCGAAAATTTTGTCCACGGCGACCCGGTGTCATAAAAGTACGTGTACGTCTGTACGTATCGCGGCGTCACTGTGATGTTTTCATTTCATTGAAAATGAATTAAACTGTTGCAAACTGCTGACTGACTGAATGGACCTGAAATATACGAATCAAAAAATTAGCTGGCCTGACGTTTCGAACTTAAGCAAGTTCTTTCTTAAAGGCAAATGCCTTTGAGAAAGAACTTGCTTAAGTTGGAAACGTCAGGCCAGCTAATTTTTTGATTCATTTCATTGAGACAGATACAATGCAGTTACCAGACTATGTTCGCGGCGCACACATAAATCCATCCACATTTCCGCATTTTTGCATCCCTGTGGAGACATGGCATTGTTCTCTCCTTTGTCCCTGTACTTAAGCAAACCCCCATAGACTATTCACTGGTAAACGTATCTTGACCTCGAATAGCACATAATGGTCAGGTTACCAGTTGTGTAGGGTTAAGCAGCGCTACTTAATCAAAGGCTAGTGAATTCCCCCATATCCGCCACCATTTGTCCACAGGGTACAGTATATATATCTCTCCATCCACACATATTCCAAACCCAATTTTCAGTGTCAAAATATGGATGAATAAGACACGAATAAGCTTCCTGCTCCACAAAAATAATGAAAAACTCATCAGTGCAACGTTCATGCAATAATGCACCGCCAGGAACATTAAAAATAGGACAAAACCAACACATAGTACACACACATGCACGCTTAGAAACACAATGGGCACTCGCATAGTGACGTCATCTATCTCTACGCAGCTACGTCACACAATTGGATTGTAAACACGCGGTTGACCCTGAGCTTTTCTGATTCTGAGCAAAAGAGACTCCAAAGTAAAACTTCTCTAAAATTGCCAAATCCATGCATAAACTCTTCAAACCTACTTTGTTAGGTTTGGGGAGGCATAAGCTCTCAGAAAAGCCACTAAAGTGGAAAAATGCAAATTGGTTTTCTTTCCTTTTTAAGACCTGCCCATGCAGGGCTCGAAATTCACACTGGACCAGTGGACCGAGTCCGGCAATTTAGGCATTGCTCTAGCAGACGCCAAGATCAGACTAGAGTCGTGGGCTGGTGATTTTTCTTTCGAATAATCCTGCGGTCCTTTTTAAATATAATCTCGGATGTCTAACTTTATGTGAATAAATGAAGTCTGGC